>OX438965.1:42500-1242500 GCA_949316185.1 Pyrausta nigrata
TAACCTAACCTAACCTAACCTAACCTAACCTAACCTAACCTAACCTAACCTAACCTAACCTAACCTAACCTAACCTAACCTAACCTAACCTTTTTTTTTTTTTTTTTTTTTTTACGTTGGAAAATGCATTACGCATACTCGCCGCCCGGGGGGACAGCGAGTTATGTGGGACTCGAGCTCAGACGCCCATACCCACTAAAAACCAACGACACTCCGTCAGTCACCTGGCAGCTCATGAGTCGTCTCGAACCAATCGTCGTCGTCCGAAAAATCGGACGGCGACGACTCGCTCGACGACTCGCGAGCGGCGGACGGGGCTGCGGGAAGCCGGTCGGATACTACCGCTGCCCCGTCGGTGACTGCCCGCCGTAGCAGGCCCGGCAAGCCCACCCCGTGAGGGGGGGCAACGGGAATGGCCCGGAGTGTGCGGACATTCCCGTCAGGCGGCGGTGGAGGCGCGTGCAATGCCGGCGCGGGTACCCCCGTACCCAACGCTGGCTGGCCTCCACCAGGGGGGATCAGGTGGTTGTAACGCCGCCGTCTCCGCCCCGTACGTCGCCTCCGGATCGGGGCGGCAAGAGGATCCTCCTCCCGCACCCTCTCCGCTGCCTCCTTCTGTGAGATAACGTCCTCGCAGAAGGAGGCGACGGCCTTCCAGGCTCTGTCACTCCCGAGCATGGCCTCCACCACGCTGGGGAGGGAGAGGTCCTGGCCGATCTCCGCGACCAGAGTACGGCGCTGCGACTCCCACGCCGGGCACAACTCAAGGGTGTGTTGAGCCGTGTCCTCCGCAGCACCGCACTCGTGGCACGCGGCGGTCTCCTCCCGACCGATCCGGTGCAGATAGGCGCCGAAGCACCCGTGTCCTGTGAGGACCTGCACCAGTCGGTAGGTGAGGGAGCCGTGCCGTCTCTCTATCCATCGGGTCAGGACCGGGGTCAGGGCGTCGAGGGTGGCTCGACCCGACTCCGAAGAGTTTAGAACCCCGGTCCAGGCCTGAATCAGCAGCTCTCGGGTCTGGCGCTCGAAAGCGCGCTCCTCCTCTAGGGAGCCGCGCTCTCCCCGAGAACGCTGCTCCGACCGTCGCGCGTATGTCCAGGCCAGGACTCTGGCCTCGAGCTCCCAAGGCGGGGTCCCGGCCAGGGCACACGCCACTGCGCCCGCTACTGTGGAGTAGCAGCGGGCCGCTCTCTGCGCGATGACTCGCTGGGGCCGCCTGAGCTGAGACACGTTGTCTCGACTCAGGCGGTCCGCCCAGATGGGGGCGCCATAAAGGGCCATGCTCTTAAGAATGCCGGCGTAGAGACGCCGGCATTGAGCGCTCGGCCCGCCCAGGTTCGGCAGTAACCACCCCAGCGAGTCCGCCGTCTTTAGCAGCCGGGGTGACAATTCGGCGAAGTGACGGCCGAACCGCCACCGGCTGTCGATGATAAGCCCCAGATATTTCATCTGGGGCTTAACGTCGATGGCCACGCCGTCGACCATCAGGCTGATGTTCGGTGGGTGGCGTTGTCTCGGGCCGTCAAACAAGACGGCCTCCGACTTCTCCAGAGCGACCCTGAGGCCCAACAGACGAATCCGTTGGACCACAAGGTCGCATGCCGCGGTGGCCAGCTGGAGGACCCGCGCTACATCCCAAGCCCGGGCCAGCACGAGAGTGTCGTCCGCGTAGCAGACGACCCTCACGCCCGGGGGGAGAGTGCCCCTCAACAGCCAGTCGAATCCGATATTCCACAGGCATGGTCCGAGGACTGATCCCTGTTGAACACCGGACTCCACGCGGTGACTCCTTAGCAAGCCGCCCTGGTCCACGTACGTAACCATCCTGTCCCGGAGGTAATCGGACAGGAGGTGAACCAAGTACGGCGGCACTCCGTGGGCGCGCAGGGCCTCGATGATGGTGGTGTGGGGAATGCTGTTGAATGCGTTGGCGATATCGAGAGATATCGCCAACAGCCTTTCCCCGCCCTCGGCAGCACCCTTCACCATCTCTTCCAAAAAGCCCAGCGCGTCCAGGGTCGAGCGGCCAGCTCGGAAGCCAAACTGGGCCTCCGCCAGATCAGGGCCGGTGGTTGCCAAGTGTCGGACGATGCGGGTCACGAGAATCCTCTCGAAAAGTTTCCCCGCCTCGTCCAGCAACACAATCGGCCGATAGGCCGATGGAGAGTCCATCGGCCGGCCCGGCTTGGCGAGGAGGCAGAGGGCGCCCTCCTTCCACACCTTCGGGAACCTTCCGACAGCGAGACAGCTGTCGAAAAGTTCCCGAAGTTTCTCCTCCAGGTGGCCCGCCGCGATGAACAACACACGAGCGGGCACACCGTCCGGTCCTGGTGCCGTCTTTTTAGCCCGGAGGCGGAGTGCGGCGGCTTGCACCTCCGCCCCCGAGACTGGTGGAAAGGAGTCAGCCGGGTCCTCAGCAGGAACCGGCCGAGTCATCGGCGGCGGCGCGAAGCCCGGGTCAGAACCGGGGAACAACGCACCGACCACCGCTTCCACCATTGCTGGCTGGAGGGTCTGGGTAAGTGGGGGACCATGGGCGCGCAGCTTGTTGCGCGCAGCCCGATACGGTCTCCCCCACGGGTCCCTGTCCAGACTCTCCAGCATCGCCGCCCGGGCTTCATCCTTCGCGACGGCGATCGCTACCTGGAGGCGCTTCTTCGCCTCCAGGTACCCGGCGTACAGGATGTCTTCCCTTTCCTCGTCGCGGATTCAACCTAACCTAACCTAACCTAACCTAACCTAACCTAACCTAACCTAACCTAACCTAACCTAACCTAACCTAACCTAACCTAACCTAACCTAACCTAACCTAACCTAACCTAACCTAACCTAACCTAACCTAACCTAACCTAACCTAACCTAACCTAACCTAACCTAACCTAACCTAACCTAACCTAACCTAACCTCCCGGTCGAGGCGAGTGAGAGCCCACCGGGGAAATGGCGATTGTCCACGACTGGGTCCATCTTGGGGGCGTTGGGTTGAAAACTCTATCCGTATGTGACGATGATCGGACAGAGTCTCTCCCAAGCCAACCTCCCATTTCTGGACCCGTGTAGCCAAAGCAGGCGTGGCGAACGACAGGTCAACCACAGACCCACCCTGTTGTCGCACACAAGTGTGAGTTGTCCCTCTATTTAAGAGGGACAGACCAACCGTTGCCGCCCACAGCTCCAGGGTTTGACCCCGCGCATCGCTCGCTGGGTTGCCCCAAGTCACCGATTTGGCATTCAGATCACCCAAAAGGGCGACCTGTCGCGGCGCCATTCGGGCCACCGCCGCTGCCAGGGCATCAAGGTATGCCTCGAATTCCGACATTGGGCGGTTGGGGGAGAAATATACCCCAATAATGGCAATTTCCCCCCATGCGGCGGCCACATACCCAGCTCCCCTTTCGATAAGCGAGAGGGGAGGGGAATCTGTGGAGGGGCGGGAGACAATCGTCACTAGGCCATCCTGGTCGGCCAGCCAATTTGGTGGCACCGAATATGGCTCGGCGACAACGGCCACGCCTGCCGTCCATTCGGCCATGACCTGAGCCATGAGGTCTTGAGCCGCCCTACAGTGGTTCAGGTTTCCCTGAAGAATGGTACGATATCCTACTGCTGGCATTATTCGGACATCGCACCATTTTCCTCACCCGGCTCAGGACGGACGTCAGCCGTAGCCGCAACAGACCGTGTCGGGGCCTGTGTTTTACCCTTCTTTGCGGGAGGGTTGCATTTTAACCCCCCCATCACATGGCCGGCCGACAGCCCACTGGCCGTGCATACTGCACACTTTACCTGGCCCTTGCAGTCAGCGACTTTGTGGTCAGCCTGGCCGCAGCGCCGGCAAAGTTGCGATCTGTCTATCGAAGGACAGAGTGCCCGGGTGTGTCCGATACCAAAGCATCTGAAGCAGCGCATCGGCAACTGCTCCAGAGCCCGAACCACTCCCGAGCTAAGCCCTAAGGGGATCCGCCCCTTGCTCAGAAGAGCATTCGCTGCCGCGACAGGGACCTGTACATATATTGCACTCAGGCCCCCACGACCACGCCGAATTTCACCACCTTTGATGGCTTCTGCCGCACAGCCACCAATCTTAGCCGCAGCTGAGATCACGTCGCCCCTGGTGACGGAGTCATCCATCTCCGAGATCATCAGGGGCGAAAGCTTCTGCGGACGTGTAACTTTGGCCGCATCTGCAACGGCCTCCCGCAGCTTGGCGGCGAAAAGCTCCGCATGACCGTCTCGTTCGGCTCCCGGGAACTCGAACAGCCGAGCCCCAGTCTGAGTCTGGCGACACTTGACATCAGTGATACCCAGCTCTGCTGGGTTTACTGACTGGCGCGCCTTTTCTAGAATAGACCCGTAGGTCTCTCCCCGTTTTTCGGCCTCTGGTGAGAGTGTTATCACCACCGCCGCGGTTTTCGGGGGAGTCAACTTTTTGGCTTTTTTTGCCAAAGCGGGCGCCGTCATCTTAACCAACTGTCCCCCACCGGCGGACTTTGAAGTCGTTGGTTTGGGATTAGTCGAGTAGGATGAAGGGGCTGCTCCTGTCTTCTTCTTTTTCTTCTTCCTCTTCTTTTCCACTGTCTTCCACTCGTTCGCGGGAGTGGTAGACGGGAGAAGAAGATCCTCCTGGTGAGTTTCCGCCACTCTGGATGGACCAGGATTTGTGGGGCCAGGGGCTTTAGTGAAAGCCGGACCCGCCGCTGTAGTGTCCTTACTTTTTTTCCCCTTGCCCTTTCCTTTGTCGGGCTTAGGGGCCTTGGTCTGAGCCGCAACTCTGGCTGCAGCCTCCACCGCCTTCTTGGTGTCCGCCGCAAGAGGCGGGCGCACTGTCTTTGCCGGTAAGAGCCGATCCTCGATTCCGGCGAAGCAAGCCCTTGTAAAGGCCCTCTCTTCCATCACAACCTTTCGGATGACATCCTCAAGGTTGTTTGAGAGGGAAGGCTGAAGCGGAACCACCTCCATAGCAACCGGAGTCGCACAAGAGACGGTCTCCGTGGCAATCACCTTCGGCCTGACTCGCCCAGCCTGTTCCCTAAGCTGGGCAACCTCAGCCGAGAGGCGGTCAATTGTGGCCTGCATGCACTGCATCTCTTCAGAGGCTGTCCTTTTCAGGACTTCCTCCATAACGCTGCGCACGCTGGCCGCCCGACACTTCAGGGCCTTTTGAAAGGTCCCTTTCAAGTTGGAAGACTTCGCGGCAATCTCCGTTATTTCGGCGACGTCCTCCATTACAATGTTTTGTAGTTCGGGTATGGTTTTATCCTCCAGTTCAACTAGAGCAGAGCCATACCCGACCTTCGCGCGAGCTGCGCGCGTTTGCCGCTCCTTGGCAGCAACTCTTTCTTCCAGCTCCAGTTGCAGCTCTTCTTTTTGCAGGACATGCAGCTGGCGCTGCGCTTCCGACAATCCGACGTAGTGGCCGGTTGTCAGTTTTCGCCCACTCTTACCCTGCAAACCTTTTGGGGTTTTCTTGAATTTAGCGGATGGGGTGTCGGAGCTCGACCCCCCGTCCGCCTTTCCAATCGATTTACGGTGGCGCTTGCGCTCCCGCTGTGTCCGCGACGACCCGTCTGCAGATACGGCCGAAGTGTCCGTTAGGGTAGCCTCGTCGTCTGACCCAGAGAAGTCCCCGGGACGGAAGAAAAGGCTCCCACTAGACGTTGGCTGCAACAGCGTAGCACACCTCTCCAACCGAATGACAGGCGTCTTGAAAAAGACGTTGCCATCGTCCGTTTTTCCTGCGACATCACCTGCCGCAGCCTGAAGCTCGGAAGAGCCTGACATGCTCCCCTCACGACTACGCAGAACGCGCTGCGACTCGCCTGTCTCCAAAACTTCGCCCTTCTCGGGCTCAACCATCACGTCTTCACCCCCCATATCCCCAGATTTTTTAGTAATTGAACTCATAATAGTTCCCACGAGTATGGGGGAAATAAAGGTCCACCCGGGCAGTGCCCCCTGTACCCGGGTAAGCGTACATACTCTAGGGAGTCCGCTGGTTCCCTAGAGGTGTGCCGTTCGCGACTGACCACCCGTCAGCCACGCATCCCCTCGCCACGGCACCAAGCTTGGGATTGGGGTAACTTTTTATAGAGGTTTCCTCCCTCTCGGCCCGGCCAGTTAAGGCAGGACCGGCCTAGCAGCGAGCCGCGAGACGTGATCCACGACACTCACCGCCAGGTCTTTTCACCCCGGGCGCCAGTTTCCCGGCGCCACTCGCTCCTTGCGGAGCACCAACGCCGCCCAAACCCGGGCAATATGCCCCGACGGTCCAGATTTGGTGTTATAGACTTTTCCTTGTATGGCCCCGACTTCAGTAGCCAGGACCCCCGGCCCCCCTCCGTTGGGGGGTTACGGGTTGCCCGACAGGCCTGCCGAGTTGACAAAACCTGCCGCGCTCTGGTTTGGCTCGCGCCGGCCGCAGCCGGTACCCCCCATGACTGGGGGGCATTCCCCTATCCACCACCCGGGGGACGCGCCCGATATGGGTCCAGAACCCCACACGGGAACCTAACCTAACCTAACCTAACCTTTTTTTTTTTTTTTTTTTTTTTTTTTTTTACGTTGGAAAATGCATTACGCATACTCGCCGCCCGGGGGGACAGCGAGTTATGTGGGACTCGAGCTCAGACGCCCATACCCACTAAAAACCAACGACACTCCGTCAGTCACCTGGCAGCTCATGAGTCGTCTCGAACCAATCGTCGTCGTCCGAAAAATCGGACGGCGACGACTCGCTCGACGACTCGCGAGCGGCGGACGGGGCTGCGGGAAGCCGGTCGGATACTACCGCTGCCCCGTCGGTGACTGCCCGCCGTAGCAGGCCCGGCAAGCCCACCCCGTGAGGGGGGGCAACGGGAATGGCCCGGAGTGTGCGGACATTCCCGTCAGGCGGCGGTGGAGGCGCGTGCAATGCCGGCGCGGGTACCCCCGTACCCAACGCTGGCTGGCCTCCACCAGGGGGGATCAGGTGGTTATAACGCCGCCGTCTCCGCCCCGTACGTCGCCTCCGGATCGGGGCGGCAAGAGGATCCTCCTCCCGCACCCTCTCCGCTGCCTCCTTCTGTGAGATAACGTCCTCGCAGAAGGAGGCGACGGCCTTCCAGGCTCTGTCACTCCCGAGCATGGCCTCCACCACGCTGGGGAGGGAGAGGTCCTGGCCGATCTCCGCGACCAGAGTACGGCGCTGCGACTGCCACGCCGGGCACAACTCAAGGGTGTGTTGAGCCGTGTCCTCCGCAGCACCGCACTCGTGGCACGCGGCGGTCTCCTCCCGACCGATCCGGTGCAGATAGGCGCCGAAGCACCCGTGTCCTGTGAGGACCTGCACCAGTCGGTAGGTGAGGGAGCCGTGCCGTCTCTCTATCCATCGGGTCAGGACCGGGGTCAGGGCGTCGAGGGTGGCTCGACCCGACTCCGAAGAGTTTAGAACCCCGGTCCAGGCCCGAATCAGCAGCTCTCGGGTCTGGCGCTCGAAAGCGCGCTCCTCCTCTAGGGAGCCGCGCTCTCCCCGAGAACGCTGCTCCGACCGTCGCGCGTATGTCCAGGCCAGGACTCTGGCCTCGAGCTCCCAAGGCGGGGTCCCGGCCAGGGCACATGCCACTGCGCCCGCTACTGTGGAGTAGCAGCGGGCCGCTCTCTGCGCGATGACTCGCTGGGGCCGCCTGAGCTGAGACACGTTGTCTCGACTCAGGCGGTCCGCCCAGATGGGGGCGCCGTAAAGGGCCATGCTCTTAAGAATGCCGGCGTATAGACGCCGGCATTGAGCGCTCGGCCCGCCCAGGTTCGGCAGTAACCACCCCAGCGAGTCCGCCGTCTTTAGCAGCCGGGGTGACAATTCGGCGAAGTGACGGCCGAACCGCCACCGGCTGTCGATGATAAGCCCCAGATATTTCATCTGGGGCTTAACGTCGATGGCCACGCCGTCGACCATCAAGCTGATGTTCGGCGGGTGGCGTTGTCTCGGGCCGTCAAACAAGACGGCCTCCGACTTCTCCAGAGCGACCCTGAGGCCCAACAGACGGATCCGTTGGACCACAAGGTCGCATGCCGCGGTGGCCAGCTGGAGGACCCGCGCTACATCCCAAGCCCGGGCTAGCACGAGAGTGTCGTCCGCGTAGCAGACGACCCTCACGCCCGGGGGGAGTGTGCCCCTCAACAGCCAGTCGAATCCGATATTCCACAGGCATGCTCCGAGGACTGATCCCTGTGGAACACCGGACTCCACGCGGTGACTCCTTAGCAAGCCGCCCTGGTCCACGTACGTAACCATCCTGTCCCGGAGGTAATCGGACAGGAGGTGGACCAAGTACGGCGGCACTCCGTGGGCGCGCAGGGCCTCGATGATGGTGGTGTGGGGAATGCTGTTGAATGCGTTGGCGATATCGAGAGATATTGCCAACAGCCTTTCCCCACCCTCGGCAGCACCCTTCACCATCTCTTCCAAAAAGCCCAGCGCGTCCAGGGTCGAGCGGCCGGCTCGGAAGCCAAACTGGGCCTCCGCCAGATCAGGGCCGGTGGTTGCCAAGTGTCGGACGATGCGGGTCACGAGAATCCTCTCAAAAAGTTTCCCCGCCTCGTCCAGCAACACAATCGGCCGATAGGCCGATGGAGAGTCCATCGGCCGGCCCGGCTTGGCGAGGAGGCAGAGGGCGCCCTCCTTCCACACCTTCGGGAACCTTCCGACAGCGAGACAGCTGTCGAAAAGTTCCCGAAGTTTCTCCTCCAGGTGGCCCGCCGCGATGAACAACACACGAGCGGGCACACCGTCCGGTCCTGGTGCCGTCTTTTTAGCCCGGAGGCGGAGTGCGGCGGCTTGCACCTCCGCCCCCGAGACTGGTGGAAAGGAGAACCTAACCTAACCTTTTTTTTTTTTTTTTTTTTTTTTTTTTTTTTTTTATCGCTGGAAAATGCGTTACGCATACCTACCACTCTCGGGGGGAGCGATAGGTTATGTGGGACTCTCCCCGATTGGGGCCTACCCACTAAAAACCAGCGGCGTTCTCGGGAGCCATATAGTTCGGGACCACGGGTCAGCGCCATCAGCACACTACCGCAGTCCCTCACTGACCAGACCGACACACGGTCTCACCCGTTCTGGAGAGGGCATAATACCCCTGCCTCCAGCGCCGGAGGAGGATATCCTCCGGCTTGTTGTCCCGATGATGCGTGGAACGCAAGACACACCATCGCGCCTCCTAGTGGGAAGCGGACGCCCCCACGTCCGCCGCCCGAGGCACAGGGAGGGGCATGTGCAGGAGGTGGCGGTTCCTCCTGCGCCCAGTGCGCCTACGGCGCATGAGGAGTGCGTCAGCCTCAGCCTCTCGCTCTCGCTCCGCGCTCTCCTTTTGGGCAAGCACATGCTCGCAAAATGCGGCCATGGCTCGCCACGCCTCCCTGTCGTCGACCATACGCCGGACTATGGAGCCCAGCCTCAGGTCGTCCCCCACGTCTGCTCGAAGGGCACGGCGGTCAGCGACCCACGCCGGGCACACCTCAAGGGTGTGCTGTGCCGTGTCCTCCGGAGCATCGCAGTGCCAGCATCGGGTGGAGGGTTCCCTGCCAATGCGGCAGAGGTATGACCCAAAGCACCCGTGACCCGTAAACACCTGAGACATCCGGTATGTCACTTGGCCGTGTGGCCGCTCAACCCATTCTGTGAGAACGGGGAGCACGGCTTCAGTGACCCGGACGCCCAAGTGGCTACTGGCCAATCTACGGCGCCACTGCTCGTGGGCTAGCTCTAAGAGCTGTCTCCTTTCAGCTTCCACCTCCGTCGGTGCAGGCCTATTACCCTGTAATCTTTGGTCTCCCCGCCACTGGAACAACGCGGCGAGGACCAGGGAGTCGAGATCCCAGGGAAGGCTGCTGGCCAAAACCAGCGCAGCATCGGTGGAGGTGGTGCGGTAGGCTCGCGCTATACGCAAGGCTAAGACCCTTTGAGCTCTCCGCAAAACAGCCACGTTCTTGGACGAGAGGGCGTCATGCCAGACCGGGGCACCATAAAGTGCCATTGAGCGGACCACCCCTAGGTACAGTCGTCGAGGAGCCGTCGACGGACCACCCAGGTTTGGCAGTAACCGGCTCAAAGCACCCACGACGGCGTTGAGCTTGGAAGCGAGCTGACGGAAATGGGCCTGGAAGCACCACCTTCCGTCAAGCACAAGCCCAAGGTATCGGATGGTGGGCGAAACGGGGATCTGAACCCCACCCACCATCAACCCAGCGCCCGCAGGCGGCGCTCGTCGAGGCCCGTGAAAACACAGGGCCTCAGACTTCTCGAGCGCAACCCGTAGCCCCAAACGGCCGATTCGGTGTACAATCATGGCGACCCCAGCAGTCGCACGACGTGCAGCCTCGGCAAAAGAGTCCCCGTGAGCTGTCAGCAGGGTATCGTCGGCGTAACAAGTTACGCCAACCCCCGCGACGAACTGGCCACGGAGGGCCCAGTCAAACCCGACATTCCACAGGAGCGGTCCTAGGACAGACCCCTGTGGAACGCCGCATCCGGCCGAATGCCGCAAACGACCGTCCACCGAATCACACGCAACCTCTCGTCCCTCCAGGTACGATGCGATGGTGTCCTGCAGGTAGACAGGTACTCCATGGAAACGGAGCGCCTGCTTGATCGTGGTCCACGGCAGCGTGTTGAACGCGTTGGCAATGTCAATAGACACGGCCAACAGCACACCGCCGCTCTCCACCGCGTCTCTGGCGAGCGATTTTACCCGCAGGATAGCATCGATCGTGGAGCGCTCTCTCCTGAAGCCATACTGTACATCCGACAGATTCGGCCCATCCGTATCCAGGTGCCGGACAAGGCGGTTTGCAAGGACTCTTTCAAAGAGCTTGCCCACCTCGTCCAGCAGCACGATCGGACGGTATGCCGAAGGGGAGTCGGTCGGACGTCCGTCTTTCTTCAGAAGCACGAGCCTCCCTTCCTTCCATAGCGCCGGGAAGCGCCCCTGCTGCAGGCAAGCGGTTAGGAGCCTGCGAAGGCGGTCACCCAGTATATCCGATACGAGGACCCAGATTTTACCTGGAATCCCGTCAGGACCCGGGGCCACGTTCTTGGCCTTCAACCGCTGTATTGCCGCGCCGAACTCGCCCTCAGAAACGGGCTCAGGGGACTCTCTGGAGGCCACAGGGTGTGGCAACATCAAAGGCGGGGTGTGCTCCACCTGGGCTGGGAACAAGGTGGACACAACACTTTGGAGGAACCCGGGCTCGAGCCTTTCCGTGATCGGGGGTGCCCATGGGCGGAGTTTCCCCCGCACCGTGCGGTACGGGCGTCCCCACGGATCGGTATCGAGCGAAGACAGGAGTTCCTCCCTCGCCTTGATTTTAGCCTCCAGGATGGCGATCTTGAGTGCCTGTTTGGCTTCTCTGTAGGCCTGGTAAAGCGGCTCGTCCAGCGCCGGATCGCGGCGTCTGCGTCTACGATGTCTGGCGGAGGCGCGACGCGCCGCGATACACGCACGGCGCAACTCCGCAACCTCCTCCGTCCACCAATAGACGTTCCGCCGGGGATGGGAAGGTCCGGACCGAGGCATGGACGCGTCACACACATCCGTAACGGCCTCCCGGAACCATTCCGCCTCCACATCCACTTGGACGGGCTCAGGACCTACAGGCAGCCAAGCCTTCACGATCGCAGCTTCCCGCGCTGTCTCTCTGTCCAGGCAATTTAGCCTCCATCGGGGGTATGTCGGGTGGGGTGTGCCGGTTGAAGGGATCACGGAACTGGAGGCGGAGATGTCATACCGGATGTACCGGTGATCCGACAAGCTCTCCGCCTCTGTGACCACTCTCCAGCCACTGATCCGAGCTGCAACTGCGGGGGTCGCGAACGTAATGTCCACGACGGACTCCCCCTGCGGTCGCACGCATGTGGCTTCGGTCCCCACGTTGACAACTACGAGTCCGTTGGACACCGCCCAGTCCAACAGACTTTCCCCTCGGGGGTCAGTAAAACGTGACCCCCAGGCTATATTCTTAGCGTTGAAGTCGCCGCCAACGATCACCGGCAGGGTGGACAGACGGAGAACCGACCCGAGATGGTCTAGATCGGCCTCGAACTCGCTCCTGGTTCGACTGGGAGGGCAATAGACCCCCACCAGCAGAAACTCCCTGCACTTGGCGGCAACGACACCGCTCTGCCTGGCTACGACGTCGATAGGGTGCGCCCCCGACACCATGATGGCCGACAGGCCGCTCACGTCTCCGACCCAGTTCTCCCGGTCGGCCGGTATGAAATAGGGTTCGGAGACGAGGACCGCGTCTATGGACCACTCCGCCGCATGCTGCAAGAGGATATCTTGCGCAGCAGCACAGTGGTTCACGTTCGCCTGTAGCAGCTTGAAGGCCATCCTACGCCGTGAGAGACTCTGCCTCCATGTTGGTGGGCCCTTCGGCCCTGGACTGTGCAGCTGGAGTCCTGGCCACTGTCCTTCCCGCTCGATTGCCACGCTTGGGCGGTTTGCAGCTCTTGCTGCCCACCCTGTGGTTCGCTGGCAATCCTGCGTCTGCGCACAGAGGACAGTGCGGCGAGGCAGTGCATCCCCTGGCTGTATGCCCTGGCGCACCGCAGCGGTAGCACAGACCACTGCGGTCGGCTGTCGAGGAACAGCTCTCGCGGGCGTGTCCCACCTCCAGGCATCGGAAGCACTTAAGCGGCTTACGTTCCAAAAGCCTGGTCTGGGCGGAGACCCAACCCACGAGCACCCTCCCACTGACAACCTTTTGGGCTGCAGCTATAGGCACCTTAACAACGCAGGCCCCTGTACCCTGGAAGGTGCGGCCAATGGACCCAACCCGCAGGAGTCCTGCGTCACAGCCACCCGCCTTGGCGACGGCCTTAGCAACTTCGGCCTCGGTGACAGAGTCGTCAAGTCCGGATATACGGACGTCGACGGTCCTAACCGGCCTCGTTACTTTGGCAACCTCCTCGGGGATGACCTCCCGCATCTTAGCCGCCAGCGCGTTGGCCTTCTCCTCGTTATCGGTGCCAGCGATCTCCAGGATCTTTCCGCCAGTCCTGGCGACCCTGAAGCGGATCCCGGAGATCCCTAACGCACCGATATCGATTGCCCGTTTGGCTTGGGCAAGCACCGACTCGTACGTGTGCTCCTTTTTCTCCTGCACTCCCGGTTGCATCGCCACCACAATGGCGGCGGTCCTCGGTGGGCGGAGGTTAGGAGCCTGCTTTGCAATTGGCCTCTTGGCGGGCTTGACCGTAGGCTGCTGCTTCGGAGCGGTAGTTGTTACCGGCTTCTTTTTCCCGCGCCTGACCACCTCGGTCCAGAGTTCGGCTCCAGGGCCGGCTGCAGACCGGTTGGGCGGACGGGAATCAGCAAGCTGGGAAGCGGGCACTGGCTCCTGCCTCTGTTTCCCTGCTTTCTTACCGCGCTTCCTCTTCTTCTTTACGACCGGGGCTACACTAGCAGTCGAGGTCGTGGCCACAGGGGCGGACACCTCGGACGACGCTTTTCCCGTCTGCGGAGAGCTCCTATTTGAAGACGACGGCGCTTTGGCTGTCTTCTCCATCGTCGGGGAGGGTCGCTCAACCTGAGCCTTGCGTGCGTCCGCAGCAAGTAGCGGGCGCAGGCGAGGCTCGGGGAGCAACCGCTCGGAGATGGATGCCAACTTGGCGTCCATCATACCTCCCAGCTGGCGCATGAGGCGCTGTTCAAACTCCTCCTCTGATGAGGCGGAGTTCGACTTCGGCTTGGTCGTAAGGGCATCCGCAATCCGTTCTGCACGAAGTTCCTGGACGACGCGCTTCAGGTCCGCGACTTCCTGCGCCAGTCGCTCATTTGCAGCTTGCAAGCGCCGCGTCTCCTCGTCACTCGTCCTCGAGCTAAGAAGCTCACCCGCCCGCGTGATGGAGGTAGCTGCCTCCTTTAGGGCACGCTGGAAGCTGCCCTTAAGGTTGCCGGACCGCGCCACACAGAACAAAACCGTGTCAGTCGCAGCCCGGATCTGGCCGCGTAACTCCTCCGCAGTGGGATCCCTAGCGGAGAACTCACTCCTGTTCCGCCCATGCGCTAGCCGAACCTAACCTAACCTAACCTAACCTAACCTTTTTTTTTTTTTTTTTTTTTTTTTTTTTTTTTTTTTTTAACGTGGTGGAAATGCATTTACGCACGATACCCCCCCCTGGGGAAGGGAGGGCCTGTGTGGGACTCCCGCCCTAAGAAGGGCGTCCTACCCACTAAAACCAACCACGGTGTTCCGCCTCGTCACCGAGTCGCGACGCCACGGGAACGCTGACACGCGTCTTCCGCAACGTCGCATGGTGCACGTCCATAACCGGACTCCTCAATGTGCAGGACCTTGCCCCACTTCCGCCTTGGGAGCGGCACGCCAGAACACATGACATGCCACTACAACTTCAGGAACCTCTTGATCGAGCAGCAGACAGTCCCCACTGTCCACCACCCAGAGGTGCACCTTACGGGGGAAGGTAACGGGCGTTATCCCTACGCCTTCGCCCCAATCTTCTGCGGCGCATAGGTACGGCCTGTGCGTCTTCCTCGCGCGCCCTCTCCGCCGACTCCTTATGCTGCAGCACCGCCTCGCAGAAGGCTGTCATCGCTTTCCACTTAGTCTCGGTTCCGAGCATCGCCACCACAACAGCCGGCAACGATAAATCCGCGCCTACTACTGCGGTCAGTTGCGCGCGCTCGTCCGCCCAAGCTGGGCACTCGGCGAGAGTGTGGTCCGCCGTGTCCTCTTGGGCACCGCAATGATGGCATTGCATGGTAGGCTCCCTCCCAGCGACTCGGTGCAGGTATCGACCGAAGCAGCCGTGGCCGCTCAGCACCTGCACAAGCCGGAAAGGGAGCATACCATGCTTGCGGTCTGCCCAGAACTCGAGAACTGGCCGTATGGCACCGATGGTGCGATGGCCCGCACTCGGGTCCGCCAGCTTTTCTGTCCATTCGCGCATAAGGATGTTCTGCGCATCCTTCCTCCATCTGCGGACATCTTCCAACTCCGGGTGTACGTCTGAGGCTCGCGCCTCCGCAAACCTCCGGTACAATGACGCCAGGACTTTGGCCTCCAGATCCCATGGTGGGGTTCCAGCCATGACGCAAGCCGCCTCGTGCGAGATGGTACGATATCCCCTCACCACCCTAACTGCCATGACCCGTTGCGCTTTGCGCAGGAGGGCCTTGTTGTGCGCAGTTAGGGTATCCGCCCAGATCGGGGCCCCATAGAGGGCCATCGACCGTACCACCCCGGTGAAAAGACGGCGGCAGCTTGCTTTCGGCCCACCCACATTCGGAAGAAGCCAGCTGAGAGCCCCGGCAGTCCGCACCAATTTCGGCGCCAAGCGGCTAAAGTGCGCCTTGAAGCTCCATCGGCCATCTAGGACGATGCCTAGGTACCGCATCGTCGAGTTGATTCCGATGGGGACTCCGCCAACCACAATTTGGTTTCCGGCTGGTGGCGCGTTCCGAGGACCATGAAAGCACAACGCCTCGGATTTGTTGAGTGCCACGTCCAGCCCCAAACGGCGGATGCGGGCAACAATGTGTGCAACGCCAGCAGTGGCCAGGACTGAAGCCTCCCGATGGGTTTTGCCACGGGACGTGACGAGGGTATCGTCGGCGTAGCAAACTACGCCAACCCCTCTCAAGTTTGCGCCCCGCAGCACCCAATCGTAGCCTATGTTCCACAGGAGCGGCCCAAGTACCGACCCCTGCGGAACGCCACGCGTCACCGGCCTGTCGCTCCAACCATCTTTAGACGGGAACTGCACCGCCCGCTCCGACAGATAGGCGTCGATTATTCGACACAAGTAGTCGGGTACGCCATGGTACTTTAAGGCCTTCTTGATACAATCCCAGGGGAGGGAGTTGAAGGCGTTGGCGATGTCCAAGGACACTGCCAAGACGACCTCACCCTGGGACGTGGCCTCCTCCGAAAGGGCCCTCACTCGCGAGATCGCGTCTATCGTGGATCTACCCCTCCGGAAACCGTACTGACAATCGGCCAGATCAGGCCCTACCGTTTCTAGGTGCTTGACGAGACGAGCTGATATGACACGCTCAAAGATCTTGCTCACCTCGTCAAGCAAGACTATAGGCCGATACGCAGACGGCGAATCAGCTGGACGCCCTTCCTTTTTCAGCAGGACCAGCTTCCCTACTTTCCAGGAACGGGGGAAAACACCCTGCTCGAGGCAAGCGGTAAAGAGCCGCCTTAACCTGTCGTCCAAGGCCTTGAGGGCTATCACCCAGGCGCGACCAGGGATCCCGTCGAGGCCTGGGGCGGTGTTCTTGGCTTGCATCCTAAGCACCGCAGCCCCTAGCTCTCCCAAGGACACTTCAGGCACCTCTGCCTCCTCCACGGCCTCCTGACGAGCGTACATCTCCGGTGGCTCAAACTCCCCAGCATCCGGGAATAAGGCCGACATCACCCTTTCCAGCAACTCTGGCTGGAGACTTTGCGTGAGCGGGGGAGCCCATGGGCGAAGCTTGCTCCGCACCATTTTGTACGGGCGTCCCCACGGGTCGCTGTTAAGAGTCTCCAGCAGCTGTTCCCAGGCATCAGCCTTTGCCTTGCAAATAGCCACCTGGAGTCTATGTGCACACTCTCTGTATGCGGCGTACAGTTCGGCTTCCCGGGCCTCATCCCGACGCCGTGGTCTTCGACTTCTGGTATACCGGCGCCTCGCACTGACGCACGCACTGCGTAGCTGCGCTATCTCCGGAGACCACCAGTATACCTGCCGTCTGGGCGGGAGAGGCCGAACGCGGGGCATCGCCGCATCGCAGATCTGAGTCATGCTAACCCGGAACCACTCCGCCTCTGCCTCGATTCCCATGCCCTCAGTGTCCGGCGCGGGCATCCATGCCTGCACTATCGACGCCTCCTCCAAGACATCCCTATCCAGGCGTTTCAGCGCCCACCTCGGGCCGTTCTCGCGCGGGGGCCGGCTTGGGCTGCTCGGAATTGCCAGAAAAGTGGAGACGTGGAACCGGATGTACCAGCCTCCAGACAGCGGAAGCAGCGGACGCTTCTATGGGGCAGTGCCTTCACTTTGGCGACCACCCAGCCGATGAGTAGGCGACCCTCCACAACCCTCTTTGCCGCTGCAACGGGGCAGCGCACCCACACAGCATAAAGGCCCGTGTGGTCTTGGCGGGGGGAGCCTACTTTAATTTGGTCGGCAGGGCAATCGCCAAGCCGGGACACACTTGATTGTATTTCCGCCGTTGTGACGGAATCGTCCAGACCTGAAATTCTCAACTCAGCGCATCTCGTGGGTCTGGACACCCGTATGTCATCTTCATTGTAAATCTCCCTAAGCCTTGCGGCTAGGGAGTCCGCTTTGTCACCACTGGTGGCACCAGGCACCTCAATTATTGTGGCCCCCGTCAGTGCCTTCCTAAAACGCACGCCATCAATGCCAAGCTCCGCGATGTTTATGCGTTGCTTAGCCTCTGCCACCGCCATGGCATATGTCATCCCGCGATCAGCCGCGCCCTCCTGAACGGTGATGACCACCGCAGAGGATTTAGATGGGCGGGCTGTTATCTTGGCAGCCTGTTTCGGCTGCTGCTTGGCCACTTCTTTGCCTCCTCCGTTGGTCCTCCCCCGTTTTACCACAGTCGTCCAGCCTTCTTCCGTGGAGACTGGTGCCGGAGGTAACGGCCGCGGGGTTTGTGCAACAGCAGATGCGGGTGCCTTATCTGCTTTGGCCTTCTTTGCCCTCATCTTTTTGGGCCGCTTCGGGGCACCTGCATTCTCCAAAGTGGGCCCTTGAGCGTTAGTCGCCTTAATTACCCTAGGGGCAGAGGCAGCCCCCTGTTTAGTTGTGCTTGCCTTTGTGGGTGTAGCCACAGCAGGCACCTGCTCCTCGGTGGGTGTGTTGGCGCTTTTCCGCCTTTCAAAGGCGAGCACCGGACGCAGCCGTGGTTCGGGGTTGAGCCGCGATTCCAGGCCCTCCACCGTGGCATTGATACGAGCGGTTGTCATGCTCAGTATCTTGGCCGCCCACTCCTCCATGTTATCGGAGGGCGGTTTCCCGCCGGTGGAGGCCGGAGTCTCTCCAGAGCGAAGCTTGTCTTTTAGGTCCGCCAGTTCTTTTTTCAACTGCTCCATTTCTGACTGCAGCCGCTGGTTTTGTACCTGCAGGCTGCGTACCTCCTCACTGACGGTCCTGGTGGCCAGAGCACTCGACGCCTCCCGGATCATATCCGTCGCGGTGTTTAGAGCCGCCTGCATAGTGCCCTTCAGCTTCCCAGACTTGGACTTTACGTCCTGAATCATGGTGAGCCCTTGGGCAATTTGTTGTTTGCACTGTGTGGTCGCCTCATTGTCCGGAGACCCGCAGCTGGACAGCACACTTCGTGTCCTCCACGGTGATGTCCAGCATCTCCCTCTCTGCCTGGAGCTCCAGCTCCTGCTGCTGGAGCTTCAAAAACTCTCTCTTTTTCTCCGCAAGGCCGACGTATTGCCCAGTTGTAGGCGGCCGGCCACGACCTCTTTGTGTTTTGGGCGTTGCCAGAACTTTGGACGTTCTCGAGCGGTCAAAATCGGAATCTGACCCGCTGCCCCGCCGGCTATGTTGCCGCTTACGAGCCGCCCAAAACCGCTCGCCCGCTTCAGCCGACGCCATTGTTGCCGCCGAAGAATCTGACATCTCCTCCATGTCCGCGTCCGCGTTCAGGCGGGTTAAGGATACCCGCAATTCGCGGGATCCAGACCCAATCAGCGCTCTAGCGCTATCCCCAATGTTTTCGCGCGGCGACTCACGTTCGTCGCGCTGCGCACTACTCATCACGCCTCTCCTTTCCTCCACCCTCTGCTCGCGCAGAGGTTCACCCCCCATATCCCCAGTTTCATTTTTATTTAAAAGGTAACTCATTATTGTTCCCACGAGTGTGGGGGAAATAAAGGTCCACCCGGGCAGTGCCCCCTGTACCCGGGTAAGCGTACATACTCTAGGGAGTCCGCCGGTTCCCTAGAGGTGTGCCGTTCACGACTGACCACCCGTCAGCCATGCATCCCCTCGCCACGGCACCAAACTTGGGATTGGGGTAACTTTTTATAGAGGTTTCCTCCCTCTCGGCCCGGCCAATCAAGGCAAGACCGGCCCAGCAGCGAGCCGCGAGTCGTGATCCACTACACTCGCCGCCAGGTCTTTCCCCCCCGGGCGCCAGTTTCCCGACGCCTTGCGCACACCGAGCCACTCCGTAAGCAGAGCAGGCGGCGCGCAAACCCCTGTTGTGCACTAAATGCGCACTACGACCTGGCCGCCCGATACGGGACAGACGCCAGACTTCCACTGCCGCCCGATGCGGGACAGACGCAGCAGGAACACCTCGGAGACACCTCTTGGCTTCACCTGCCGCTGGATTGCGACAGGCTACTGAGCCCCCCTACCACGACAAGGTAGGTGTCCATCAGGGGGGAACCTAACCTAACCTAACCTAACCTTTTTTTTTTTTTTTTTTTTCCCCGGTGGTAAAAAATGCATTAAATTGCATACCCGCCGCCGTGGTAGAGCGACGGGTTATGTGGGGCTCTCCCTGCCTGAAGGGCGGGGCCTACCCACTAAAAAAATCCACCATTGAGCCACCTCGGCACGAACCGGGAAAGTTGACGGTGTAGCGAGGCCTTACCCGTCTTTCCCGGCGCGCGCAATGTCCGCCTATGCAGACCCTCCAGTTTTACCACTACGGCTCGAGGTAGCGGACTGTCAATAGGGACACACCCGCTACTTGGGAATGATTCCATTTACAATATTGTATAAATATAAAATATAAATACAAAAGCCCGTACACAAAAGATGCACGGGTGTAAACGAAATAAGTTCACGGTGTATAAATGAATAGTAAAATTATATATACAAAAGAACGCCAAGGTGGGTGTAAAAGGCCCATCACCTGACGTCCTTCCTAACCAAGGACTAGAAATGACTAGATTCGGAGTTGACGGGCAAAAGCCCGTCGCCTCCGACCGACTCTCCTTCGGCGTTCAGGGACAGCTAGAGGATCCTCCTCCCGCCCCCTTTCCGCCTCCTCTTTCTTTTCAACGACTTCTTCGCAGAAGTCGCTGAAGGCCTCCCATTTCCTTTCGTCCGACAACATTGCTACTATCACCGAAGGCAGTGATAAGTTCCGACCAATTGCCGCGGTTAGCACTGTTCTCTGGTTCATCCATTCCGGACACTCTTCCAGAGTATGCCGAGCTGTGTCTTCGGCGTGCCCGCATTGGTGGCAGACAGAGGCTCTCTCCCTACCAATGCGGTGCAAGTACTTTCCGAAACACCCATGCCCGGTCAGCACCTGCACCATTCTGTAGGAGAGAGAGCCTTTGCGCCTCTCCAGCCATTCTTTCAGTACTGGACGAACAGCGGCAATCGTCCACGTTCCTGCCTCGGGCTCCTCCAGACGAGCACTCCACTCGTCGATGGCCGCACTCCGCGCCTGATCGCGCCAGCGCTCTTTCTCTTCCATCATGGGCGGTGATCCCTCGGCTTTCGCAGCCGCAGTCTTTTGGTAGACCTCAGCAAGCACTACCGCCTCCAGCTCCCAAGGTAGGGTGCCGGCAAGCACACAGGCAGTTTCGCCCGACACTGAGCAGTAAGCCCGCACGATGCGGTTTGCGACTGCTCTCTGAGGTCTGCCGGCGGTTTATTCCGAGGCCCGTGAAAACACACAGCCTCGGATTTTTTGAGAGCCACCTTCAACCCGAGCCGCCTTATTCGGTCAACCACCTGGGCTACGCTGGCTGTCGCCAGAATGGCAGCCTGTCTGAATGTTTCACCCCTCGCTAGGACCAAGGTGTCGTCCGCGTAACAAATGATTTCGGCTCCTCTCAGAGTGGCCCCTCGGATGGCCCAGTCGTAACCGATGTTCCACAGGAGCGGCCCTAAGACCGAACCCTGTGGAACACCGCATGAGACCCTTCTGTCGGCCCATCCTTCTTTGGTTGGGAAGGTTATTCGTCTATCAGACAGGTAGTCTTCAACCATACGCTGTAGGTACCCTGGCACTTTGTGGTACCTCAGTCCCTCTTTGATGCACCCGTGTGGCAACGAATTAAAGGCGTTGGCGATGTCTAAAGACACCGCCATGACCACTCCGCCTTTTTGTGTCTCGTCACGGCCGATTTTCTTGACCCGGGCGATGGCGTCAACTGTGGACCTTCCCCGTCTGAAACCATATTGGTTTTCGGCCAGATCCGGTCCTGTCGCCTCCAGGTGGCGCACGAGCCGGGTGGCAATGACCCTCTCCAACAGCTTAGCCCCTTCGTCCAACAGGACGATGGGCCTGTACGCTGAAGGAGAGTCCGCCGGCCGACCCGCCTTTTTCAGCAGCACCAGTTTACCCGACTTCCAGGCCTGCGGGAAACGACCATCCCGCAGGCAAGTCGAAAGAACGGTTCGAAATCTGGGCTCCAACCCGTTTTTGAGAGCCAAGACCCAGGCCTTGCCCGGTACGCCGTCTGGCCCAGGGGCCGTGTTTTTGCCTTGGAGGCGCTGGATGGCAGCTCCTAGCTCACCCTCGGAGACGTCCGGCGCCGCTTCACCATTAATGTCCTCCGCGCTGAACCTCACTGGTGGGGTGAAGTCTGAGGCCTCGGGGAACAATGCCTCCACTACGCTGCGCAGCAGGCCCAGATCCATGGTGGTGGTGAGTGGGGGAGCATACGGCCGCAACTTGCTCATCACGAGCCGATATGGTCTTCCCCACGGATCTTGGTTCAGGGCGGAGAGGAGCTCAACCTCCACCAGCACCTCCCAGTTCTGGACACGACGCGCCAGGGCGGGGCTCGCAAACGTGACGTCCACGACTGATCCGCCCTGCATCCGCACGCACGTGTCGACCGTGCCACGGTTTACTACAACTAGGCCGTGAGACATTAGCCAGTCCTCGACCAATTCCCCTCTGATGTCTGTAACGCCAGAGCCCCAGGTTTGTGACTTGGCATTTAAGTCTCCAGTCACAATGACATTGTTTCCCTGTCCCGACAAAAGAGCACCAACCTCAGCGAGGAAGACTTCGAACTCGGCCACTGATCGATTAGGGGAAAAATATACCCCAACGATGTATAGATTATCGACCAGTGCCGCCACACAGCCCTTCCCCCTACGCACGCTTGTAAAGGGAGGCGAGTTTGCCCCTATATTTGTGATGAGGGCCACCTTCCCTTCAGTGTCCCCTGCGCAGTTATCGCGGTCCGCAATGTAGTACGGCTCAGTCACTATCACAACATATGTCGACCACTGTGCCATGCTCTGGTGTAAAAGATCCTGAGCTCTGGCACAGTGGTTGACATTCGCCAACATAAATGATTGGGCCATATTTATTCTGCCCCGGCCATCTCCGCCTCATGCCCTTCCTGGGACTGTGAAGGCCTCTGCTGGCTTTGCGCGCTTGCAGTGACCTTTCGGCCTTTCTTGGTGGCGGGGGCCTTGCAGGCGCTGCTGCCCAGTCGGTGCCCCGCTGCCTTACCCGCCACTGAACACAGTGTGCAGTGCGGGTCATTGGCACATACGCTGGAGATATGCCCCAGCTGGCCACACCTGTAGCACTGGCTACTCCTGTCGACTTCAGCTCGACACTGAGCCCGCACGTGGCCAGCCTCCAGACAGCGGAAGCAGCGGAGGCTTCTATGGGGCAGGGCCTTCACTTTGGCGACCACCCAGCCAATGAGCAGGCGACCCTCTATGACCTTCTTTGCCGCCGCAATGGGGCAGCGCACCCAGACGGCATATAGGCCTGTGTGGTCACGACGGGGGGAGCCCACTTTGATTTGATCGGCAGGGCAATCGCCAAGCTGGGACACACCCTGCTGAATCTCTGCCGTGGTGACAGAATCGTCCAGACCTGAGATCCTTAACTCGGCGCATCTCGTGGGTCTGGACACCCGTATGTCTTCTTCATTATAGATCTCCCTAAGCCTTGCGGCTAGGGAGTCAGCTTTTTCGCCGCTGGTGGCCCCAGGCACCTCGATAATAGTGGCCCCCGTCAGTGCCTTTCTAAAGCGCACACCGTCAATACCAAGCTCCGCGATATCAATGCGTTGCTTGGCCTCTGCCACCGCCGTGGCATACGTCACCCCGCGATCAGCCGCACCCCCTTGAATGGTAAGGACTACCGCAGTGGACTTAGGTGGGCGGGCTTTTATCTTAGCAGCCTGTTTCGGCTGCTGCTTGGCCGTTTTGTTGCCTCCTCCATTAGTCTTCCCCCGTTTTACAACAGTCGTCCAGCCTTCGTCCGTGGAGACTGGTGCCGGGGGTAATGACCGCGGAGGTTGAGCCACCACAGATACGGGTGCCTTATCTCCCTTCGCCTTCTTCGCCTTTTTCTTTTTGGCCTGCTTTGAGGCGCCCGCAGGAACCACGATGGGCCCTTGAGCGTTGGTCGCCTTAATTACCCGAGGGGCAATGGCACCCGCCTGCTTTTTTGGGTTTGCCTCTGTGGGTGTGGCCTCAGCAGGCACCTGTTCGTCATGGGTAGGTGGATTGGCACTCCTCCGCCTTTCGAAGGCGAGCGCTGGACGCAGCCGTGGCTCGGGGTTGAGCCGCGATTCCAGGCCCTCCACTGTGGCGTTGATACGAGCCGTAGTTATGCTCAGTATCTTAGCCGCCCACTCCTCCATGTTATCGGTGGACGGTTTCCCACCGGTGAAGGCCGGTGTCTCTGCAGGGCGGAGCCTCGTTTTTAGCTCCGCCAAATCCTTTTTGAGCTGCTCTATCTCTGTTTCCAGCCGTACGTTTTGCGCCTGCAGGCAGCGTACCTCCTCGTTGACAGTCCTGGTAGCGAGGGCATTTGTTGCCTCCCGGATCATGTCCGTCGCCGTGTTTAAAGCCGCCTGCATGGTGCCCTTCAGTTTTCCAGACCTGGACTTTACGTCCTGTATCATGGAGAGCCCTTTAGCAATTTGCTGTTTTAGGCATACAGTGGTCGCCTCATCAACCGGTGACCCGCCGCTGGACAGCACACTTCGTGTCCTATCCCTCGACTTTCGGGCCTCTACGGTGATGTCCAGCATCTCCCTCTCTACCTGGAGCTCCATCTCCTGCTGCTGGAGCTTTAGATATTCCCGCTTCTTTTCAGCAAGGCCGACGTATTGCCCAGTTGTGGGCGGCCTGCCACGACCTCTCTGAGTTTTGGGCGTCGCCAAAACTTTGGACGTTCTTGAGCGGTCAGAGTCGGAATCTGACCCGCTGCCCCGCTGGCTGTGTTGGCGCTTACGACCCGCCCAAAACCTGTCGTTTGCTACAGCCGACGCCATTGTGGCCGCCGAAGAGTCTGACATCTCCTCTAAGTCTGTGTCCAGACGGGTTAAGGATACCCGCAATTCGCGGGATCCGGAC
The DNA here is from genome assembly GCA_949316185.1 of Pyrausta nigrata. Lineage (NCBI taxonomy): Eukaryota > Metazoa > Arthropoda > Insecta > Lepidoptera > Crambidae > Pyrausta > Pyrausta nigrata. Next base: position 66,840 of record OX438965.1, read on the forward strand.
CCGATCAGCGCTCTAGCGCTATCCGCAATGTTATCGCGCGGCGATGCACGTTCGTCGTGCTGCGCACTGCTCCTCACGCCTCTCCTTTCCTCAACACTCTGTTCACGCAGAGTGATTCTTTGGTGGTTGATTCCAGATTCGTTTGTATTGATTAGGTAACTCATTATTGTTCCCACGAGTGTGGGGGAAATAAAGGTCCACCCGGGCAGTGCCCCCTGTACCCGGGTAAGCGTACATACTCTAGGGAGTCCGCCGGTTCCCTAGAGGTGTGCCGTTCACGACTGACCACCCGTCAGCCATGCATCCCCTCGCCACGGCACCAAACTTGGGATTGGGGTAACTTTTTATAGAGGTTTCCTCCCTCTCGGCCCGGCCAATTAAGGCAAGACCGGCCGAGCAGCGAGCCGCGAGACGTGATCCACGACACTCGCCGCCAGGTCTTTCTCCCCGGGCGCCAGTTTCCCGGCGCCTTGCGCACACCGGGCCACTCTGTAAGCAGAGCGGGCGGTGCGCACACCCCTATTGCGCACTTATTGTGCACGACAACCTGGCCGTCCGATACGGGACAGACGCCAGACTCCCACTGCCGCCCGATGCGGGACAGACGCAGCGGGGACACCTCGGAGACACCTCTTGGCTTCACCTGCCGCTGGATTGCGACAGACTACTGAGCCCCCCTACCACGACAAGGTAGGTGTCCATCAGGGGGGAACCTTTTTTTTTTTTTATCGCTGGAAAATGCGTTACGCATACCTACCACTCTCGGGGGGAGCGATAGGTTATGTGGGACTCTCCCCGATTGGGGCCTACCCACTAAAAACCAGCGGCGTTCTCGGGAGCCATATAGTTCGGGACCACGGGTCAGCGCCATCAGCACACTACCGCAGTCCCTCACTGACCAGACCGACACACGGTCTCACCCGTTCTGGAGAGGGCATAATACCCCTGCCTCCAGCGCCGGAGGAGGATATCCTCCGGCTTGTTGTCCCGATGATGCGTGGAACGCAAGACACACCATCGCGCCTCCTAGTGGGAAGCGGACGCCCCCGCGTCCGCCACCCGAGGCACAGGGAGGGGCATGTGCAGGAGGTGGCGGTTCCTCCTGCGCCCAGTGCGCCTACGGCACATGAGGAGTGCGTCAGCCTCAGCCTCTCGCTCTCGCTCCGCGCTCTCCTTTTGGGCAAGCACATGCTCGCAAAATGCGGCCATGGCTCGCCACGCCTCCCTGTCGTCGACCATACGCCGGACTATGGGGCCCAGCCTTACGTCGTCCCCCACGTGTGCTCGAAGGGCACGGCGGTCAGCGACCCACGCCGGGCACACCTCAAGGGTGTGCTGTGCCGTGTCCTCCGGAGCATCGCAGTGCCAGCATCGGGTGGAGGGTTCCCTGCCAATGCGGCAGAGGTATGACCCAAAGCACCCGTGACCCGTAAACACCTGAGACATCCGGTATGTCACTTGGCCGTGTGGCCGCTCAACCCATTCTGTGAGAACGGGGAGCACGGCTTCAGTGACCCGGACGCCCAAGTGGCTACTGGCCAATCTACGGCGCCACTGCTCGTGGGCTAGCTCTAAGAGCTGTCTCCTTTCAGCTTCCACCTCCATCGGTGCAGGCCTATTACCCTGTGATCTTTGGTCTCCCCGCCACTGGAACAACGCGGCGAGGACCAGGGAGTCGAGATCCCAGGGAAGGCTGCTGGCCAAAACCAGCGCAGCATCGGTGGAGGTGGTGCGGTAGGCTCGCGCTATACGCAAGGCTAAGACCCTTTGAGCTCTCCGCAAAACAGCCACGTTCTTGGACGAGAGGGCGTCATGCCAGACCGGGGCACCATAAAGTGCCATTGAGCGGACCACCCCTAGGTACAGTCGTCGAGGAGCCGTCGACGGACCACCCAGGTTTGGCAGTAACCGGCTCAAAGCACCCGCGGCGGCGTTGAGCTTGGAAGCGAGCTGACGGAAATGGGCCTGGAAGCACCACCTTCCGTCAAGCACAAGCCCAAGGTACCGGATGGTGGGCGAAACAGGGATCTGGACCCCACCCACCATCAATCCAGCGCCCGCAGGCGGTGCTCGTCGAGGCCCGTGAAAACACAGGGCCTCAGACTTCTCGAGCGCAACCCGTAGCCCCAAACGGCCGATTCGGTGTACAATCATGGCGACCCCAGCAGTCGCACGACGTGCAGCCTCGGCAAAAGAGTCCCCGTGAGCTGTCAGCAGGGTATCGTCGGCGTAACAAGTTACGCCAACCCCCGCGACGAACTGGCCACGGAGGGCCCAGTCAAACCCGACATTCCACAGGAGCGGTCCTAGGACAGACCCCTGTGGAACGCCGCATCCGGCCGAATGCCGCAAACGACCGTCTATCGAATCACACGCAACCTCTCGTCCCTCCAGGTACGATGCGATGGTGTCCTGCAGGTAGACAGGTACCCCATGGAAACGGAGCGCCTGCTTGATCGTGGTCCACGGCAGCGTATTGAACGCGTTGGCAATGTCAATAGACACGGCCAACAGCACACCGCCGCTCTCCACCGCGTCTCTGGCGAGCGATTTTACCCGCAGGATAGCATCGATCGTGGAGCGCTCTCTCCTGAAGCCATACTGTACATCCGACAGATTCGGCCCATCCGTATCCAGGTGCCGGACAAGGCGGTTTGCAAGGACTCTTTCAAAGAGCTTGCCCACCTCGTCCAGCAGCACGATCGGACGGTATGCCGAAGGGGAGTCGGTCGGACGTCCGTCTTTCTTCAGAAGCACGAGCCTCCCTTCCTTCCATAGCGCCGGGAAGCGCCCCTGCTGCAGGCAAGCGGTTAGGAGCCTGCGAAGGCGGTCACCCAGTATATCCGATACGAGGACCCAGATTTTACCTGGAATCCCGTCAGGACCCGGGGCCACGTTCTTGGCCTTCAACCGCAGTATTGCCGCGCCGAACTCGCCCTCAGAAACGGGCTCAGGGGGCTCTCTGGAGGCCACGGGGTGTGGCAACATCAAAGGCGGAGTGTGCTCCACCTGGGCTGGGAACAAGGTGGACACAACACTTTGGAGGAACCCGGGCTCGAGCCTTTCCGTGATCGGGGGTGCCCATGGGCGGAGTTTCCCCCGCACCGTGCGGTACGGGCGTCCCCACGGATCGGTATCGAGCGAAGACAGGAGTTCCTCCCTCGCCTTGATTTTAGCCTCCAGGATGGCGATCTTGAGTGCCTGTTTGGCTTCTCTGTAGGCCTGGTAAAGCGGCTCGTCCAGCGCCGGATCACGGCGTCTGCGTCTACGATGTCTGGCGGAGGCGCGACGCGCCGCGATACACGCACGGCGCAACTCCGCAACCTCCTCCGTCCACCAATAGACGTTCCGCCGGGGATGGGAAGGTCCGGACCGAGGCATGGACGCGTCACACACGTCCGTGACGGCCTCCCGGAACCATTCCGCCTCCGCATCCACTTGGACGGGCTCAGGACCTACAGGCAGCCAAGCCTTCACGATCGCAGCTTCCCGCGCTGTCTCTCTATCCAGGCAATTTAGCCTCCATCGGGGGTATGTCGGGTGGGGTGTGCCAGTTGAAGGGATCACGGAACTGGAGGCGGAGATGTCATACCGGATGTACCGGTGATCCGACAAGCTCTCCGCCTCTATGACCACTCTCCAGCCACTGATCCGAGCTGCAACTGCGGGGGACGCGAACGTAATGTCCACGACGGACTCCCCCTGCGGTCGCACGCATGTGGCTTCGGTCCCCACGTTGACAACTACGAGTCCGTTGGACACCGCCCAGTCCAACAGACTTTCCCCTCGGGGGTCAGTAAAACGTGACCCCCAGGCTATATTCTTGGCGTTGAAGTCGCCGCCAACGATCACCGGCAGGGTGGACAGACGGAGAACCGACCCGAGGTGGTCTAGATCGGCCTCGAACTCGCTCCTGGTTCTACTGGGAGGGCAATAGACCCCCACCAGCAGAAACTCCCTGCACTTGGCGGCAACGACACCGCTCTGCCTGGCTACGACGTCGATAGAGTGCGCCCCCGACACCATGATGGCCGACAGGCCGCTCACGTCTCCGACCCAATTCTCCCGGTCGACCGGTATGAAATAGGGTTCGGAGACGAGGACCGCGTCTATGAACCACTCCGCCGCATGCTGCAAGAGAATATCTTGCGCAGCAGCACAGTGGTTCACGTTCGCCTGTAGCAGCTTAAAGGCCATCCTACGCCGTAAGAGACTCTGCCTCCATGTTGGTGGGCCCTTCGGCCCTGGGCTGTGCAGCCGGAGTCCTGGCCACTGTCCTTCCCGCTCGATTGCCACGCTTGGGCGGTTTGCAGCTCTTGCTGCCCACCCTGTGGTTCGCTGACAATCCTGCGTCTGCGCACAGAGGACAGTGCGGCGAGGCAGTGCATCCCCTGGCTGTATGCCCTGGCGCACCGCAGCGGTAGCACAGACCACTGCGGTCGGCTGCCGAGGAACAGCTCTCGCGGGCGTGTCCCACCTCCAGGCATCGGAAGCACTTAAGCGGCTTCCGGTCCATAAGCCTGGTCTGGGCGGAGACCCAACCCACAAGAACTCTTCCACTGACAACCTTTTGGGCTGCAGCTATGGGCACCTTGACAACACAGGCCCCTGTACCCTGGAAGGTGCGGCCAATGGCCCCAACCCGCAGGAGCTCTGCGTCACAGCCACCTACCTTGGCGATGGCCTCAGCAACTTCAGCCTTGGTGACGGAGTCGTCAAGTCCGGATATGCGGACATCGACGGTTCTCACCGGCCTCGTAACTTTGGCGATCGCCTCAGGGATAACCTCTCTCATTTTGGCCGCCAGCGCGTCGGCCTTTCCTTCGTTATCGGCGCCGGCGATCTCCAGGATCTTGCCGCCAGTCCTGGCGACCCTAAAGCGGATCCCGGTGATCCCTAACGCACCGATATCGATTGCCCGTTTTGCTTGGGCAAGCACCGACTCATAGGTATGCTCCTTCTCCTGCACTCCCGGTTGCATCGCCACCACAATGGCGGCGGTCCTCGGCGGGCGGAGTTTAGGAGTCTGCTGGGTGGGGGCAGTTTGCCTCCTGGCGGGCTGGACTGGAGGCACTGTAGTTGCTACCGGCTTCTTTTTCCCGCGCCTGACCACCTCAGTCCACAGTTCGGCTCCAGGGCCAGCTGCAGACCGGTTGGACGGGCAGGAATTAGCAGGCCGAGAAGCGGGCGCTGGCTCTTGACCCTGTTTGCCGGCCTTCTTTTTGCGCTTCCTCTTCTTCTTTTTCGCACCAGCGGGGGCTGCGGCAGTCGAGGTCGTGGCCACAGGGGCGGACACCTCGGACGGCGCTTTTCCCGTCTGGGGAGAAACGGAGCTCTTGGGCGTGGATGACGGCGCTTTGGCTGACTTTCCGATCGTGGGAGACGGTCGCTCTACCCGAGCCTTGCGTGCGTCCGCGGCAAGTGGCGGGCGCAAGCGAGGCTCAGGGAGCAGCCGTTCGGAGATAGACGCCAACTTGGCGTCCATCATACCTCCCAACTGGCGCATGAGGCGCTGTTCAAACTCTTCCTCCGAGGAGGCGGAGTTCGGCTTCGGCGCGATCGTGAGAGCATCAGCAAGCCTTTCGGCTCGGAGCTCCTGGACGACGCGCTTCAGGTCCGCGACCTCCTGCGCCAGTCGCTCATTTGCGGCTTGCAAACGCCGCGTCTCCTCGTCCTTTGTCCTTGAGCTGAGGAGCTCGCCCGCTCGCGTGATTGAGGTAGCGGCCTCCTTCAGGGCACGCTGAAAGCTGCCCTTAAGGTTGCCGGACCGCGCCACACAGAACAGAACTGTGTCAGTGGCAGCCCGGATCTGACCGCTAAGCTCCTCCGCGGTGGGATCCCTTATGGAGAACTCGCTCCTGTTCCGCCCATGCGCAAGCCGGTCTGCAAGTTGCAAAGCCTCCTCCTCGGCTTCCAAGGCAGCAACACGCCGTGTTTCGTCGCAGAGCTGCTCCCGCGCCTTGGACCTACCCACAGACTCGCCATGAGTAGAACGTCCCCGGCCTCTGCGTGCAGCGGAGCTTGCGTCTGCAAGGACTTTGGCTGGGGAGGGGGCTGAAGTAGTCCCATCCGCCTGCCGCTTGCTTCCTCTCCTTAACTCGTCCGTACGTGTTCCAGACGGTGACCTGGACCTCACAGTCGAAGACGCAGACTCGTAGGAGTCCGCGACTTCTATGCTGGTGTTGCTCATTGCGCGGTTGTCATCCATCAGAGTGCGCTCGTCCTCAGACTCGGAGAAATCCCCGGGCCTGAAAAAGCGGCTCCCCGACGACGCCTGCAGTGGTGTGCTGCACCTCTCCAGTCGGATGACAGGCGTCTTGAAAAAGACGTTACTGTCACCCTTCTCCTCTACTCGTTCTCTATCCGTTTTGTTTGCAATATTCTTACTCATATTGTTCCCACGAGTATGGGGGAAATACAGGTCCACCCGGGCAGTGCCCCCTGTACCCGGGTAAGTGTACTTACTCTAGGGAGTCCACCGGTTCCCTAGAGATGTGCCGTTCGCGACTGACCACCCGTCAGCCACGCATCCCCTCGCCACGGCACCAAGCTTGGGATTGGGGTAACTTTTTATAGAGGTTTCCTCCCTCTCGGCCCGGCCAATTAAGGCAAGACCGGCCTAGCAGTGAGCCGCGAGACGTGATCCACGACACTCACCGCCAGGTCTTTCTCCCCGGGCGCCAGTTTCCCGGCGCCTTGCGCACACCGGGCCACTCTGTAAGCAGAGCGGACGGTGCGCACACTCCTAGATGCGCACTAAAAGCACATACACAAAACGATCTGGCCGCCCGATACGGGTCAGACGCCAGACTCCCACTGCCGCCCGATGCGGGACAGACGCAGCGGGAACACCTCGGAGACACCTCTTAGCTTCACCTGCCGCTGGATTGCGACAGGCTACTGAGCCCCCCCACCACGACAAGGTGGGTGTCCGTCGGGGGAGATCAGGGGGGGAACCTAACCTAACCTTTTTTTTTTTTTTTTTTTCCCCGGTGGTAAAAAATGCATTAAATTGCATACCCGCCGCCGTGGTAGAGCGACGGGTTATGTGGGGCTCTCCCTGCCTGAAGGGCGGGGCCTACCCACTAAAAAATCCACCATTGAGCCACCTCGGCACGATCCGGGAAAGTTGACGGTGTAGCGAGGCCTTACCCGTCTTTCCCGGCGCGCGCAATGTCCACGTACGCAGACCCTCCAGTTTTACCACTACAGCTCAAGGTAGCAGACCGTCAATAGGGACGGATCCGCTACCTGGGAATAATTTCATTTACAATACTGTACTAATATAAATACAAAAGCCCGTGCACAAAAGATGCACGGGTGTAAACGAAATAAGTTCACGGTGTATAAATAAATTGTAAAAATATATATATACACAAGAACGCCAAGGTGGGTGTAAAAAGCCCATCACCTGACGTCCTTCCTAACCAAGGACTAGAAATGACTAGATTCGGAGTTGACGGGCAAAAGCCCGTCGCCTCCGACCGACTCTCCTTCGGCGTTCAGGGACAGCTAGAGGATCCTCCTCCCGCTCCCTTTCCGCCACCTCTTTCTTTTCAATGACTTCTTCGCAGAAGTCGCTGAAGGCCTCCCATTTACTTTCGTCCGACAACATTGCTACTATCACCGCAGGCAGTGATAGATCATGACCAATTGCTGCGGTCAACACTGCTCTCTGGTTCATCCACTCCGGACACTCTTCGAGAGTATGCCGAGCTGTGTCATCGGCGTGCCCGCATTGATGGCAGACAGAGGCTCTCTCCCTACCAATGCGGTGCAAGTACTTTCCGAAACATCCATGCCCGGTTAGCACCTGCACCATCCTGTATCCTCTTCCAGACGAGCACTCCACTCATCGATGGCTGCACTTCGCGCCTGATCGCGCCAGCGCTCTTTTTCTTCTATCATTGGCGGTGATCCCTCGGCTTTCGCAGCCGCAGTCTTTTGGTAGACCTCAGCAAGCACTACCGCCTCCAGCTCCCAAGGTAGGGTGCCAGCAAGCACGCAGGCGGCTTCACCCGATACCGTGCAGTAAGCCCGCACGATGCGGTTTGCAACCGCTCGCTGAGGTCTCCGGAGTACAGTGAGATTTTGGCGGCTGAGTGAATCCACCCATATCGGAGCACCGTAGAGGGCCATAGATTTCAAGACATTGGCGAATAGGCGCCGACATCCCGAATACGGGCCTCCCAGATTCGGCATAAGGCGGCTCAGCGCCCCGGCCGTTTTTACCAGTTTCGGAGCCAGAGACGTGAAGTGGGCCTTGAAGTTCCATCGGCTGTCGAGGACCAATCCCAGGTACTTCATGGTACCCTCGACGCGAATAGAGACGCCACCCACCACGATCTCTGCTCCTGCTGGCGGCTTATTCCGAGGCCCGTGAAAACACACAGCCTCGGATTTGTTGAGAGCCACCTTCAACCCGAGCCGCCTTATTCGGTCCACCACCTGGGCTACGCTGGCTGTCGCCAGAATGGCAGCCTGCCTAAATGATTCACCCCTCGCTAGGACCAAGGTGTCATCCGCGTAGCACAGAACTTCGGCTCCTCTCAGTGTGGCCCCTCGGATGGCCCAGTCGTAACCGATGTTCCACAGGAGCGGCCCTAAGACCGAACCCTGTGGAACACCGCATGTGACTCTTCTGTCGGCCCATCCTTCTTTGGTTGGGAAGGTTATTCGTCTATCAGACAGGTAGTCTTCAACCATACGCTGTAGGTACCCTGGCACTTTGTGGTACCTCAGTCCCTCTTTGATGCACCCGTGTGGCAACGAATTAAAGGCGTTGGCGATGTCTAAAGACACCGCCATGACCACTCCGCCTTTTTGTGTCTCGTCACGGGCGATTTTCTTGACCCGGGCGATGGCGTGAACTGTGGACCTTCCCCGTCTGAAACCATATTGGTTTTCGGCCAGATCCGGTCCTATCGCCTCCAGGTGGCGCACGAGCCGGGTGGCAATGACCCTCTCCAACAGCTTAGCCCCTTCGTCCAACAGGACGATGGGCCTGTACGCTGAAGGAGAGTCCGCCGGCCGACCCGCCTTTTTTAGCAGCACTAGTTTACCCGACTTCCAGGCCTGCGGGAAACGACCCTCCCGCAGGCAAGTCGAAAGAAGGGTTCGAAATCTGGGCTCCAACCCGTTTTTGAGAGCCAAGACCCAGGCCTTGCCCGGTACGCCGTCTGGCCCAGGGGCAGTGTTTTTGCCTTGGAGGCGCTGGATGGCAGCTCCTAGCTCACCCTCAGATACGTCCGGCGCCGCTTCATCATTATTGTCCTCCGCGCCAAACCTCACTGGTGGGGTGAAGTCTGAGGCCTCGGGGAACAATGCCTCCACTACGCTGCGCAGTAGGCTCAGATCCATAGTGGTGGTGAGTGGGGGAGCATACGGCCGCAACTTGCTCATCACGAGCCGATATGGTCTTCCCCACGGATCTTGGTTCAGGGTGGAGAGGAGCTCCTCCCAGGCGGCGTTTTTAGCCGCCCCTATCGCACCCCGAAGTACCTTCTTGGCCTCCTGGTACTCACCGTAGAGCGGCGCATCAAGGGCCTCGTCCCTAGCTCGCCTCCGCCGGTGTCGAGAATAGCGTCTCCTGGCCGCTACGCATTCGTCCCTGAGTCGAGCGAGTTCCGGAGACCACCAGTACACGGCCGTGCGTGGCGGCAACGCTCTCACTCGAGGCATAGCCGCGTCGCACACGTGCGACATGGCCTCACGGAACCACTCTACCTCCCGACAGGGATTCACTTGATCTGGACAGGGTGACCAGCTCTCGACCAGAGACGCCACAATCAGGGTGTCTCGGTCCAAGCGCTTTAACGCCCACCTGGGGCCAAGGTCCGCCGAAGCACGGCTCGAAATGTTCGGGGAAAGCTGGGGAAGGGAGATGTCAAAACGCACATATCTGTGGTCTGACAAAGTCTCAACCTCCTCCAGCACCTCCCAGTTCTGGACACGGCGCGCCAGGGCGGGGCTTGCAAACGTGACGTCCACGACTGATCCGCCCTGCATCCGCACGCACGTGTCGACCGTGCCACGGTTTACCACGACTAGGCCGTGAGACATCAGCCAGTCCTCGACCAATTCCCCTCTGGTGTCTGTAACGCCAGAGCCCCAGGTTTGTGACTTGGCATTTAAGTCTCCAGTCACAATGACGTTGTTTCCCTGTCCCGACAAAAGAGCGCCGACCTCTGCGAGGAAGACTTCGAATTCGGCGACTGATCGATTAGGGGAGAAATATACCCCAACGATGAACAGGTTATCGACCAGTGCCGCCACACAGCCCTTCCCCCTACGCACGCTTGTAAAGGGAGGCGAGTTTGCCCCTGTATTTGTGATGAGGGCCACCTTCCCCTCAGTGTCCCCCGCGCAGTTATCGCGGTCCGCAATGAAGTACGGCTCAGTCACTATCACAACATGTGTCGACCACTGTGCCATGCTCTGGTGTAAAAGATCCTGAGCCCTGGCACAGTGGTTGACATTCGCCATTAGAAATGATTGGGCCATATTTAGTCTGCCCCGGTCATCTCCTCCTCATGCCCTTCTTGGGACTGGTAAGGCCCCTGCTGGCTTTGCGCACTTGCAGTGACCTTTCGGCCTTTCTTGGTGGCGGGGGGCTTGCAGGCGCTGCTGCCCAGTCGGTGCCCCGCTGCCTTACCCGCCACTGAACACAGTGTGCAGTGCGGGTCATTGGCACATGCGCTGGAGATATGCCCCAGCTGGCCACACCTGTAGCACTGGCTACTCCTGTCGACTTCAGCTCGACACTGAGCCCGCACGTGGCCAGCCTCCAGGCAGCGGAAGCAGCGTAGACTTCTACGGGGCAGGGCCTTCACTTTGGCGACCACCCAGCCAATGAGCAGGCGACCCTCTACGACCTTCTTCGCCGCCGCAACGGGGCAGCGCACCCAGACGGCATATAGGCCTGTGTGGTCATGACGAGGGGAGCCTACTTTAATCTGATCGGCAGGGCAATCGCCAAGCCGGGACACCCCCTGCTGAATTTCTGCCGTGGTGACGGAATCATCTAGACCCGAGATGCTTAACTCTGCGCATCTCGTGGGTCTGGACACCCGTATATCTTCTTCGTTATAAATCTCCCTAAGCCTTGTGGCTAGGGAGTCAGCTTTTTCGCCGCTGGTGGCACCAGGCACTTCAATAATAGTGGCCCCCGTCAGTGCCTTTCTGAAGCGCACGCCGTCAATGCCAAGCTCCGCGATATTAATACGTTGCTTGGCCTCTGCCACCGCCGTGGCATACGTCACCCCGCGATCAGCCGCGCCCTGCTGAATGGTAAGAACCACCGCAGTAGACTTAGGTGGGCGCGCTTTTATCTTAGCAGCCTGTTTCGGCTGCTGCTTAGCCGTTTTGTTGCCTCCTCCATTAGTCTTCCCCCGTTTTACCACAGTCGTCCAGCCTTCGTCCGTGGAGACTGGCGCCGGGGGAAACGGCCGCGGGGGTTGTGCCACCGCAGATGCAGGTGCCTTAGCTTCCTTCGCCTTCTTCGCCCTTTTCTTTTTGGGTTGTTTCGAGGCGCCCGCAGGAACCACGATGGGCCCTTGAGCGTTGGTCGCCTTTATTACCCTAGAGGCAATGGCACCCGCCCGCTTTTTTGGGTTTGCCTCTATGGGTGTGACTACAGCAGGCACCTGTTCCTCTTGGGTAGGTGGATTGGCACTCCTCCGCCTTTCGAAGGCGAGCGCTGGACGCAGCCGTGGCTCGGGGTTGAGCCGCGATTCCAGGCCCTCCACCGTGGCATTGATACGAGCCGTTGTCATGCTCAGTATCTTGGCCGCCCACTCCTCCATGTTATCGGAGGGCGTTTTCCCACCGGTGGAGGCCAGAGTCTCTCCAGAGCGAATCTTGACTCTTAAGTCCGCCAGTTCTTTTTTCAGCTGCTCCATTTCTGACTGCAGCCGCTGGTTTTGTACCTGCAGGCTGCGTACCTCCTCACTGACGGTTCTAGTGGCGAGAGCATTTGACGCCTCCCGGATCATATCCGTCGCGGTGTTTAGAGCCGCCTGCATAGTGCCTTTCAACTTCCCAGACTTGGACTTTACATCCTGTATCATCGTAAGCCCTTTGGCAATTTGCTGTTTCAGGCACTGTGTGGTCGCCTCATTGTCCGGAGACCCGACGCTGGACAGCACACTTCGTGTCCTATCCCTCGACTTTCGGGCCTCCACGGTGATGTCCAGCATCTCCCTCTCTGCCTGTAGCTCCAGCTCCTGTTGCTGGAGCTTCAGATACTCTCTTTTCTTTTCCGCAAGGCCGACGTATTGTCCGGTTGTAGGCGGCCGGCCACGACCTCTTTGAGTTTTGGGCGTCGCTAAAACTTTGGACGTTCTCGAGCGGTCCGAGTCAGAATCTGACCCACAGCCCCGCTGGCTGTATTGTCGCTTACGAGCCGCCCAAAACCTCTCGTTTGCTTCGGCCGACACCATTGTGGCCACCGAAGAATCGGACATCTCCTCTATGTCCGCGTCCGCGTCCAGGCGGGTTAAAGATACCCGCAATTCGCGGGATCCGGACCCGATCAGCGCTCTGGCGCTATCCACAATGCTATCGCGCAGCGACTCCCGTTCGTCGCTATGCGCACTACTCCTCACACTTCTCCGTTCCTCCACCATCTGCTCGCGCAGAGGTTCACCCCCCATATCCCCAGATTCGTTTGTATTTAAAAGGTAACTCATAATTGTTCCCACGAGTGTGGGGGAAATAAAGGTCCACCCGGGCAGTGCCCCCTGTACCCGGGTAAGCGTATATACTCTAGGGAGTCCGCCGGTTCCCTAGAGGTGTGCCGTTCACGACTGACCACCCGTCAGCCATGCATCCCCTCGCCACGGCACCAAACTTGGGATTGGGGTAACTTTTTATAGAGGTTTCCTCCCTCTCGGCCCGGCCAATCAAGGCAAGACCGGCCCAGCAGCGAGCCGCGAGACGTGATCCACGACACTCGCCGCCAGGTCTTTCCCCCCCGGGCGCCAGTTTCCCGACGCCTTGCGCACACCGAGCCACTCCGTAAGCAGAGCAGGCGGTGCGCAAACCCCTGTTGTGCACTAAATGCGCACTACGACCTGGCCGCCCGATACGGGACAGACGCCAGACTCCCACTGCCGCCCGATGCGGGACAGACGCAGCGGGAACACCTCGGAGACACCTCTTGGCTTCACCTGCCGCTGGATTGCGACAGGCTACTGAGCCCCCCTACCACGACAAGGTAGGTGTCCATCAGGGGGGGAACCTAACCTAACCTAACCTTTTTTTTTTTTTTTTTTTTTTTTTTTTTTTTTTTTTTTTTTACGTTGGAAAATGCATTACGCATACTCGCCGCCCGGGGGGACAGCGAGTTATGTGGGACTCGAGCTCAGACGCCCATACCCACTAAAAACCAACGACACTCCGTCAGTCACCTGGCAGCTCATGAGTCGTCTCGAACCAATCGTCGTCGTCCGAAAAATCGGACGGCGACGACTCGCTCGACGACTCGCGAGCGGCGGACGGGGCTGCGGGAAGCCGGTCGGATACTACCTAACCTAACCTAACCTAACCTAACCTAACCTAACCTAACCTAACCTAACCTAACCTAACCTAACCTTTTTTTTTTTTTTTTTTTTAACGTGAGGAAATGCTTTTACGCATTTCCCTGACCGCGGGGGAGCGGCCAGGGGGTATGTGGGACTCGAGTCCCTGAAGGGGACCCACTACCCACTAAAACCTCACGATTGCCCTCCGGTGCCATTGAGTGGAGCGAAACCTACGGGTCACGTCGTAGGCCTTGGCCACAGACTTACTCCGCATGGTTCCGCTTCGGCTGCGGCTCGCCTTTACAGCAAGCCGCCCGGTCTCGTGGGGGAGCTAAAATCTCCCCCCATCCTCATGCGAACGGCGCGTGGGACAATGCGCGGCGCCGTTGCAGGCCCCGCAGACCCCCCCAGGTCTGTTGCTCGGGGCCTATCCGAAAGGGGCAGGTGGAGGTGATATTCCCTCCTTCGGTGCCCTATACGCCGGCGGCGGATCATCGGGGCGTTGGCCGCAGCCTCTCGTTCCCTCTCCGCCGCTTCCTTCTGCGAGATAACGGTCTCGCAGAAGGTGGACACCGCCTGCCACGCTTCCTTACTCGTGGCCATCCTCGCAACGATCGTTGTCAGTGAGAGATCGCCACCTACCACCGCAACTAGTTCACTGCGCTCCCCCGCCCATGCTGGGCACACAGCGAGAGTATGATGCGCAGTGTCTTCATCGCAGCGGCTGCAATGGTGACACTCAGCTGACAGCTCGCGCCCGATTTTTGCGAGGTACGCACCAAAACAACCGACAGCATCTGTGTCAACCTGAAGGTGAGCCGACCGTGCTGCCGGTGCACCCATTCTGTAAGCACAGGGGCAATTGCCCCCGTAGTGCGACGGCCTGCCGGGTTGCTCAGAAGACGCTCCCGCCAGCGTGCAAACGCATCTTGCTCGAGATGAGCACGTTCCGCCTCGATTTCTCTCTGGGCGGGCCTTTGCCCTTGGGACCGTTGGTCTCCACGCCACTGATGCAAAGCGGCGAGGACCAAAGAGTCGAGGTCCCAGGGCATGCTTCCGGCCAGGGCAAGAGCTGCATTTGCAGATACCGTACGGTATCCGCGAGACGCCCTTATGGCAAGTTGACGCTGGGCCCTCTGCAGCAACATAGCACTGCGGTTTGACAGGTTGCCGTACCAGATCGGAGCCCCATAGAGGGCCTGGGAACGTACGACGCCCATGTATAGGCGCCGACTTGACGCTGAGGGCCCGCCAAGATTTGGCATTAATCTGCTTAAGGCACCCGCTGTCTTGAGTAGTTTTGGTGCTAACTGCTCAAAGTGGGCGTTGAAGCTCCACCGCCCATCTAGTATGAGGCCGAGGTACTTGAGAGTACGCCCGACCTCAATGCGGGTTCCACCCACTATCAAGTGCGAACCCGGTGGTGGCGCTTGCCGAGGCCCATGGAAACATAGGGCCTCTGACTTTTCGAGCGCCACCTCTAGCCCTAGTCCCTGGATGCGGCGAACCACCGTAGCTACTCCTGCCGTCGCTCGTCGCACCGCCTCATTGAAGTCCGCTCCGCGGGCCGTTACGAGGGTGTCGTCAGCGTAGCAGGTGACACTGACCCCTTTGATAAAGTGCCCGCGGAGGACCCAATCATACCCCAGGTTCCACAGGAGTGGCCCTAGTACCGACCCCTGTGGCACGCCGCAGGATGAGTTCCTCCTCAGAAGGCCGTTTGCGGAAACGCATTCAACGGTCCTATCAGCCAGGTAGTTGGCTATTATCCTCTGTAGATAAGCAGGCACTCCGTGGTGGATGAGTGCCTGCCTTATACATGACCACGGCAGGGTGTTAAAAGCGTTGGCGATATCAAGAGACACCACTAACAACACCCCGCCGCTATCGACCGCCTTATTAGCCAACTCCCGAACACGTAGGACCGCGTCGATCGTCGACCTTCCCGCCCTGAAGCCAAACTGCTCATCAGACAGGTTTGGCCCCACGTTGTTAAGGTGCCGGACGAGGCGAACCGAAATGATCCTCTCGAGGACTTTTCCCACCTCGTCTAGCAACACAATGGGGCGATAGGCCGACGGAGAACTCGGCGGTCGTCCGACCTTCTGGATGAGCACCAGCTTTCCGCGTTTCCATGCAGAAGGGAAAAGTCCTTGCTCAATACAAGCGGTATACACGCTGCGCAACCGCTCGCCAAGAGCATCCTCAGCATAAACCCAGGCTTTACCTGGGATGCCATCCGGGCCTGGGGCAACATTTTTGGCTCTGACTCGGAGCATAGCCGCTCCCAGCTCTCCTTCAGACACAGAGTCAGGGGGATCCTCAGAGACAGCAGGGTGTGGCCTCATTGCTGGCGGATTGTGCTCTTCTCGAGCTGGAAAAAGGGAGACTACAACCGTCTCGAGGAGAGCTGGTTCCAGGGTCTCCGTAACCGGGGGCGCCCATGGTCTTATTTTTCCCCTGACCGTTTTATACGGGCGTCCCCAAGGATCCTGGCTAAGCGTGGCCAGCAACTCCTGACGAGCCTTTGCCTTGGCTCGGGCTATTGCCACCTGAAGGGTTTTTTTTGTCCTTTTATACGCAGTAAGAAGCGGCTTATCCAGCGCAGGGTCTCTGCGATTTCGGCGGAGGTGGCGGGACGACGCACGGCGTGCAGCAACACATTCTTGCCGCAGCCGCTTTAATTCGTCTGACCACCAGTAGACCTGCCCTTTCTGAGGCAGAGCCTTGACTCGGGGCATTGACGCATCGCACACTGCCGTCATAGCCCCTTGAAGCCACTTCGCCTCCTCTTCCACTTGTATGGGCCTATCCGGACCCGGCAGCCAGGCTTGAACAAGAGCAGCTTCCTTGCACATCTCTCTGTCCAGGGCCTTGACCCTCCAGCGCGGGTAGACCGGTACACTGTCGGCGCTTTGTGTGCCAGGTGCTGGGATATTGGATGAGGCGGATATGTCAAACCTTATGTTCCGATGGTCTGACAGTGACTCCGCTTCCTCGAGCACCTGCCATCTGCTAACGCGCGCAGCAGCGACAGGGGAAGCGAACGTCAGATCAATGATAGACTCCCCCTGCGGCCGCACGCAAGTCGAAACTGTGCCGCTGTTGAGCACGACTAGCCCGGAAGCTGTGGCCCACTCCATTACCGCTTGTCCACGGGCATCAGTGGCACGAGCTCCCCACATAGTGGCCTTGGCGTTAAAGTCGCCAGCGACTATTGCAGGGAGCACTGACTGCTGTAATACAGCAGCGAGTCTATCTAGGCTAGACTCCATTGCTGCTAGGCTTATACTGGGCGCGAAGTAAACTCCCGCCAGCAGCAATCCCGTGTATTTTGCAACCACAAATCCACTACCCCTGGCCACAACTTGTGGCGGTGCACCAGACACTAAGACAGCTACTAGGCCCTCCGAATCAGCCACCCAGTTGTCCCTATCAGGTGGCACCCAATAAGGCTCTGGGACGATAGCTACGTCAATCCGCCACTCTTTCATATGCTGCATGAGCAGATCCTGAGCAGCAGTAGCGTGATTGACGTTCACCTGCAGTACTCGGAGAGCCATTACTTATCGGCCGTGTCCATCGCCGCCGTGTCCCCTATGCTACCAGGGGGAACAGGCTTGGAAGCCTTCCTACGCTTTGGCGGGGAGCAGTTCTTGCTTCCCGCCTTGTGATTTGCCGGCTTCCCTGCATCCGCACAGACAGGACAGTTGAAAGTAGCACTACAATCTCGTGCTTTGTGCCCTGGACAACCGCAGCGGTAGCATAGTTCGCTGCGGTCTGTCTCGCACGTGCACTGTAGCCGAACGTGGCCACCTTCCATGCACCGGTAACAGCGCAACGGCCTGGTTTCCAATAATTGGACTCGAGCCGAGACCCAGCCCACTAGGATCCGGCCCTGGGAGACCTTAATAGCGGCTGTTACCGGTATCTTGACGACTACTGCTCCGCTGCCTGACCATGACGACTGGCGAATTTCACCGACCTTTACCAGGTCCGCACTGCACTCCCCTACTTTGGAGACTGCTGCTGCCACTTCTTCTTTAGTAACGGAGTCGTCCAGGCCCGACAGTCGTATGTCGACTGTTTTAATGGGCCTAGTGACCCGCACCAGCTCCGCCGGCAGTACTTCCCGCAGTTTCTCTGCAAGAGCATCTGCCTTATCTCCACTTGTTGCACCAGGGATCTCAAGGATTTTACCCCCGGTTTTCGCCTTGGTGAAACGCATCCCACTGATGCCAATCTCGCCTATGTCGATCCGGGATTTAGCGTCTCGGATTGCCGTCTCATAGGTCACCCCCTTCTCTTCCGCCCCTGGCAGGAGGGTCAGCACAATGGCCGACGAACGGGGCTTGCGAAGTCTGGGGGTGGTGGCTTTTTTGGCAGCAGCGGGTTTGGCCGGTCCAGTGCACTGTTGCACCAGCTGCATTTGTTGCTGCTCGCTCTTCTTCTTTCTACCCCTCCTGACAACCACATTCCAACCCTCTTCCATGGATTTGGGTAGGGGTGGAAGAGGATGAGG
Organism: Pyrausta nigrata; assembly: GCA_949316185.1. Taxonomy (NCBI): domain Eukaryota; kingdom Metazoa; phylum Arthropoda; class Insecta; order Lepidoptera; family Crambidae; genus Pyrausta; species Pyrausta nigrata. The sequence goes on from OX438965.1 coordinate 84,885, forward strand.
CTCAGCTAGGGCTACTGCCGGGGCCGGGGTGGAGGCCCGGGACTTGGCTGCAGATGTAGCTGGCCGTCTTTCAAGGCTTCTGCGAGTTGTCCCAGTTTTAGCCACAGGGGTAGAAGGGGTTTTCGCAGGCGGAGCCTTAGTTACCGGAGCCTTGGTTGCAGACGCTTTGGCTGAAGGGGCCTTGGCAGCGGGTTTAGTCGACGACGTGGACAGTATTTTGCCGACTGTGGGCTTACTGGATCCAGTTTTAGACGCCATCTGTGGAACAGTGGCGGGTGCTAGTTCAGCCTTTTTGGCTACCTTTCTGTTGGCCTTTTTGCCGCCAGCAGCAGAGGCAACATTTTCTGCCGTGGCGGTTTGTTTGGCTGTTGACGATGCCAGTAAGCAAGGCTGTGCTACTTCTGATGAAAGTGAGGATTGGCTTGGTATCATTTCCTCACTTTTCCGTCTGTCTACGGCTAGCGGGATTCTAGACCGACGTTGCTCTGGAAGAAGTCTATCCTCAAGGTTCTCGATGCGTGCATTTAACATTGCACTACATCGGGCCATGAGGTTCCTTTCCACCACTTCAGCGAGCGCAGGACTTCCGTTCGTAGGGATAGAAGTAGAGGGCAAAACCTCCATTGGCTGCTGTTGCTGCTGCTTCTTCAACTTCGTAAACTCATTGCGAAGCTCATCCAGTTCCTCCCTCAGTTTTTCATTAGCCGCGTTAAGGCGACGCACCTCTTCGGTTGTCGTCCTCTCCGCAAGGGTTTCCACCGCTGCCAAGATGAGAGCGGCGGCGTCATTAAAGTTTCTCTGAAAAACACCTTTGACATTGCCGCTCTTCCTCGCGCAGTGGAGGATGGTATCCGTGCCAGTGCGGATGGCACGGACCAACTCCTGCGCAGTCTGCTCCCGGGCCCTATACTGGGCCATATTAAGGGCGCGTCTAACCTTTGCGGACCAGTTCTCCGCCTCGGTTTCAGCTTCCTCGGTCCTCTGGTTCCTTCTGTCTGCCCTAAGCAGTTCCCTCGCCGCAGCTTGAGCTGCTCTAGCTCCAGTGGTGACGAGTCTGCCTCGGCTATTACGCCCACGGCTGATGGCGTACGAAGGTATCTTCGGTTTGCCTTCATCTCCTGAGTCAGACACACCATCAGCAGACTCGTCCCTGGTCCGTTTCCTGGACTGAGACCGTCCATCATTTGATCTGTCAGCGGAAGACGCCGATGAGGCTATAGAGATGCGATCGACCACGACTCTGCAGTCGCGGACAGACATCTCCTCAGCCCAGTCAGTGCGTATCAACGAGACACTTCCCTCCTCCGCTCCAGATAAGCTCGGAGCCCTCTCCGTCCCTGTTGTGATCGCCGGAGGCTGCAGCCCGCCCTGAGAAGGGCGATTAGGCCCTAAGACAGCTGCTGCCTGGCCGGACGCCAAGGACCCGCTCTGCGATCCACTCGCTCCTAAATCTCCGCCCTTCTCGGGCACCACCGTCTCCACTACCCTCTGCTCACGCAGAACACCCCCCATTTCCCCAGAATTTGTTTTTAAGTTCAGATTATTCATGAAGATCCCACGAGTATGGGGGAAATAAAGGTCCACCCGGGCAGTGCCCCCTGTACCCGGGTAAGCGTACGTACTCTAGGGAGTCCGCCGGTTCCCTAGAGGTGTGCCGTTCGCGACTGACCACCCGTCAGCCACGCATCCCCTCGCCACGGCACCAAGCTTGGGATTGGGGTAACTTTTTATAGAGGTTTCCTCCCTCTCGGCCCGGCCAATTAAGGCAGGACCGGCCTAGCAGCGAGCCGCGAGACGTGATCCACGACACTCGCCGCCAGGTCTTTCCACCCTGGCGCCAGTTTCCCAGCGCCACTAGCTCCTTGCGGAGCAACAACGTCGCCCAGACCCAGGCAGTATGCCCCGACGGTCCAGGTTTGGTGTTATAGACTTTTCCTTGTCTTGGCCCCGACTTCAGTAGCCAGGACCCCCGGCCCCCCTCCGTTGGGGGGTTACGGGTTGCCCGACAGGCCTGCCGAGTTGACAAAACCTGCCGCGCTCTGGTTTGGCTCGCGCCGGCCGCAGCCGGTACCCCCCATGACTGGGAGGCATTCCCCTATCCACCACCCGGGGGACGCGCCCGATATGGGTCCAGAACCCCACACGGGAACCTAACCTTTTTTTTTTTTTTTTTTATCGCAGGAAAACCCATTTATGAGCCGTAGCCGAGACCGGGGGGCCTCAGCCGTGTGTGGGACTCCCACCGCTCTGGAAAAAGCGAGCGGGGACTACCCACCAAAAACCTGCGGCTTCCCTTCCCTGTCTACGGGGCGACATGGGAGTCTAGCAAAAGCCTTGACATCCATGAACACCCCGGACAGCTGCCCGCCTACACGGCGGGCCCAGCGCGCCCCCCTTGCGGGGGGATAGAGGGAATAGCCGGGGACGCGGCACTATTCCCTCTCGACGGTGGTGGCGCGTGCAATGCAGGAGGAGGCACCCCCGTGCCTCCAGCCTGCGGGCCACCCTGGGGGACAAGAGAGCGATCGTACAACCGCCTTCTCCTGCCCACCCTCCGTCTGCGGAGCGGGGGCGCTGAAGGATCATCCTCCCTCTCCCGCTCTGCCGCCTCCTTCTGCGAAATCACAGTCTCGCAGAAGGTGGCTACCGCCTTCCAAGACCTCTCATCGTCTAGCATGGCGTTCACCATACTAGGCAATGACAGGTCCTGGCCGACCACCGCCACTAGGACCCGGCGCTGCTCCTCCCAGCCTGGACAGACTGCGAGGGTATGCTGCGCCGAGTCCTCCGTCGCACCACACTCATGGCACGACGGGGATTCCTCTCTCCCGATCCGATGCAGGTAGTCACCGAAGCATCCATGCCCGGTAAGCACCTGCACCAGACGGTAAGTGAGGAACCCGTGGGGCCTCTCCAGCCACCGGTCCAGATTCGGACCGATGGCATCCAACGTGCGGCGCCCGAACGGCGCACTCGCCAGGTCCTCCTTCCACAGACGGACCATGGCTTCGTGTGCCTCGCGCCGCACCGCTCCTCGCTCTTCGGGAGCCGGTCGCACTTCACGGGCCCTCTGTTCCGCCGTCCATTTGTAGACGGTGGTGAGGACCCGAGCTTCCAGCTCCCACGGTGGCGTGCCCGCTAGAGCACAGGCCGCAGCGCCCCCAACCGTGCGGTATGCCCTCCCCACCCGCTGTGCAATGGCCCGTTGAGGCCTGCGGAGGAGGGCGGCGTTCTCCCTCTCATTGAGGGAGTCAACCCACACGGGGGCGCCGTAGAGCGCCATACTCCTAAGGACGCCGGCATACAAACGCCGGCATCTCGTCCTCGGTCCCCCCAGATTAGGGAGGAGCCAGCTGAAGGCATTGGCGGCCCCCAAAAGGCGTTCGGACAAACCTTTGAAGTGAGGGCCGAAGTGCCAACGGCCATCCAATACCAGGCCCAGATATTTCATCTGGGCCTTCACTTTAACCCTCACGCCGCCCACAATGATGTGGGCGTCGTGAGGGGCTTGCTGCCGAGGCCCCGGAAAGAAGAGGGCCTCTGTCTTGTGCAGCGCCACCTCGAGCCCCAGCCGGCGGATCCTCTCAGCGACAAGGGTGCCGCCAGCCGAGGCCAGACACGCGGCTGCTCCGTAAGTGCGCCCCCGAGCCGTGACAAGAGTGTCATCCGCATAGCATATGACACTCATGCCACGGAGCAGGGCACCACGGAGCAGCCAATTATATCCGAGGTTCCAAAGTAAGGGGCCGAGCACCGACCCCTGCGGAACCCCGGCTTCCACCTTTCTCCTTTGGAGGCTGCCGTCCCTGTTGACGTACAAGACCTCTCTGTCCGAGAGGTAGTTCGCCAACAGGGCCTGCAAATATAGAGGCACTCCGTGATACCGGAGCGCCTCCAAAATCGTTGAATGGGGGATGGTGTTAAACGCGTTGGCTATATCAAATGATATAGCCAGCACGCCCTCCCCCCTCTCTGCAGCCTCACTTGTCACCGCCCTGAGCTTAGTCAGGGCGTCGATTGTGGACCGGCCCGCCCGAAACCCATACTGGGCGTCTGATAGATTTGGGCCGGTCCCTGCCAGGTGCTCGTTGAGGCGAGAAGCTATCAATTTCTCGAATAGCTTGCCCGCCTCGTCCAGGAGGACTATGGGACGGTAACCAGACGGGGAGTCCGCTGGCCGCCCCTCCTTCCTAAGGAGGACCAGAAGGCCCTCCTTCCACGCTTTCGGGAACCGCCCAACTTCAAAACATCGGTTGAAGAGGTCCCGAAAGCGTCCAGCCATCTCGGTCACGGCGATGGCAACGACCCTGGCCGGGACCCCGTCTGGACCCGGCGCCGTCTTCTTGCTGCGAAGGTAGTCTGACGCTGTGTCAAACTCCTCCGCAGTGATGGGGTCAAAACCCGCGGCCGGGGGGCTGGTCCCAAAGGGAGGATCCATCTTTGGAGGGGCGAACGTCGTATTGTCCGGGAACAGAACCCGGACGACCCCCTCCAAAAGATCTGGCTGGAGAGTCTCAGTCAGTGGGGGACCTATGGGGCGCAGCTTATTGCGCACCGCCTTATACGGTCTCCCCCACGGATCATCATTAAGACTCTCCAGCATCTCCTCCCGCGCGAGGTCTTTCGCGGCGCCTATGGCAGCCTTGAAAGAACGCCTCGCCTCTTTGTAAAGAGAGTACAGGCGGCTCTCCTCTTCCTCATCCCGGTGGCTGCGGCGGCGGCTCCGGGTGTAAGCCCTTCGGGCCGCAACACAGGCAGCCCGCAGGTCGGCGAGTTCCGCCGACCACCAGTAAACCGCCCGCCTTGGAGGAGGCCGGCAAGACCGAGGCATGCTTGCATTGCACACCTCGGTCAGCGCGCTCCGCAGGTGCCCAGCGGCTACATCCACGTCCGGATTGGTCGGTGCCCCGAACCAATCCTGGACGAAGGCCGCCTCCTTTGCCATGTCACGGTCCAGCTTGGTGAGCGCCCATCTAGGGAACTTCACCGGACCGCGACTCGACCCCGCTCGGGAGTTGTGGACTGAGAACTCTATCCGAATATGGCGATGATCGGATAGAGACTCCGTCAGGTCGACTTCCCACTTTTGCACACGTGCGGCTAATGCAGGGGTGGCGAACGATATGTCCACCACCGACCCTCCCTGCTGCCGCACGCATGTATGGGTTGTCCCTCTATTCAAAAGGGACAGGCCGACCGACGTTGCCCACAACTCTACCAGCCTCCCGCGCGGATCAGTAGCTGGGTTGCCCCAGGCCACAGATTTGGCGTTCAAGTCGCCGAGCATAAGAAACAGCCTCGGCGACAATCTGGCCACCGCTGCTGCCAGGTGGGTAAGCAGCTGGTCCAATTCAGCCAGGGGGCGGTTGGGGGAGAAATAAATGCCGATTACGGTGATTTCCCCCCACGCGGCGGCCACGTATCCGGACCCTCTCTCTATAAGCGAGAGGGGAGGGGAATCCGTGGAGGGTCGCGAGGCGATCGCCACCAAGCCGTCCCTGTCTGCCAACCAGTTGGGAGGTACGGAGTATGGCTCGGCGACCACCGCCAACCCCGCCGTCCAATCGGCCATGACCTGAGTCATCAGGTCCTGAGCCGCCCGGCAATGATTGAGATTGCCCTGGAGGATGGTGCGATGTCTTGCGTCTTGCATCACTCGGACATCGCACCATTCCCTTCTGCCGGCTCAGGACTGACCTCAGCCGCCGCGGCCGCAGGCGGGATCGACGCCTGCAGCTTGCCCTTCTTTGGTGGGGGGTTGCATTTAGGACCCCCCATCACGTGACCAGCGGACACTTTACTGGCCGTGCAGACCGCGCATTTTGGCTGTGCCTTGCAGGAGCCGATCTTATGACCGGCTGACCCGCAGCGAAGGCACAGTTGTGAGCGGTCTGCAGACGGACAGGCGGCCTTTACGTGGCCCGTCCCGTAGCACCTAAAGCAGCGCATTGGCAACTGCTCTAAGGCCCGGACCATTGCTGAGCTTAGGCCCAACGGGATCCGTTTTCGGTCCAAGAGGATTTTAGCGGCGGCTACCGGGACCTGCAAGTAGATGGCCCTGTATCCTCCGCGACCCTCGCGGATTTCACCGCCTTTGATGACGGCCTCCTCGCAACCACCGATCTTGGCGGCCACAGCGATCACCTCGGCCCTGGAAACGGAGTCGTCCATCTCCAGGACCATGAGAGGCGTCAACTTTTGGGGGCGCGCCACCTTTGCTGCGTCGGCCACAGCCTCTCGCAGCTTGGCGGCGAAAAGGTCGGCGTTCCCTTCCCGCCCTACCCCCGGGAACTCGAATATTCGAGCCCCGGTCAGCGTCTGCCGGCATTTGACGGCGTCGGCAAACCCCTGGATGAGCGGGTTCACTGATTCACGCGCCTTCTCCAGTATGGAGCCGTATGTCTCCCCCCGTTTTGCTGCCTCCGGCGTGATGGTAATCACCACGGCCGCAGTCTTGGGGGGAGTCAACTTCTTCGACCTCTTCTTCTTCCCCCCTTTGCCGGAAGACTTTGACGTTCCCGGCTTTGGGGCGGAAGCAGAATAGGAGGGCGCCACCGTCTTCGTTTTTGACTTGATCTTTTTCTTCTTCTCCACCTTTTTCCACTCGTTAGTGGGAGTGGTGGAGGGGAGAAGAAGATTTCCATCCTCTTCGACCGTCTGTATTACCGGGGCCGAGGACGGGCCCGGTTTTGGAGAGGCCAACGGTGCAAGTGGTGCAGCCTCCTTGGCCACTGGAGCAGGTACAGCTGCCACTTCAGCAAACTGCTTGGACCGTTTCCCTTTGCCCTTCCCTTTGGAGGACTTCGGGGCCACAGGTGTAGGCGGCTCAACGCCAGCCGCAGCCGTTGACGCCATCTTGCGGTCCGCAGCAAGGGGCGGACGTACGGTCTTGGCCGGCAAGAGGCGATCCTCAATGCCAGCCAGGCACGACCTCACAAAAGCCCTCTCCTCCCTTACGACCCTTCTGATGGCATCCTCGAGGTCGTTGGAGTGGGAGGGCGCAACGACCTCCATAGCCGTGGGTATAGCCGGCGCCATGACAGGCACGGCAGGCACAGGCGTGGTTCGCCCGGCCTGTTCCCGGAGCCGGGCAACCTCGGCCGACAGGCGGTCGATAGTGGCCTGCATGCGCTGCAGTTCTTCGGAGGCAGTCCTCTTCAGGACCTCCTCCATTATGCCACGCACGCTGGCCGCTCGACATTTCAGGGCCTTTTGAAGAGTGCCCTTCAGGTTGGAGGACTTCGCGGCGATTTCAGTTATCTCCGCGACGTCCTCCAATATCAGCTTTTCCAGCTCGGGTATCGTCTTGCCCTCATAGTCAAAGAGGGCAGAGCCGTACCCGAACTTCGCCCGGGCAGTGCGGGTTTGCCGCTCCTTGGCGGCCACCCTTTCTTCAAGCTCCGACTGGAGCTCTTCCCTTTTTAGGGCGTGGAGCTGGCGCTGAGCCTCTGCCAAACCGGCATAGTGGCTAGTCGATGGATTGCGCCCGCCCTTGCCCGACGTCCCCTTCTTGAATTGCTTAACAGACGGGGTGTCAGAGCTCGACCCCCCGTCTGCTTTGTTGGCCGACTTACGCAGTCGCTTGCGCTCCCGCGTGGCCTGTGCGGGACGGTCTACCGACATAACCGAAGCGTCTGTCAGGGTAGACTCATCCTCAGACCCGGAGAAGTCCCCAGGCCTAAAGAAAAGGCTCCCCGACCGACACGGGAACCTAACCTAACCTAACCTAACCTAACCTAACCTAACCTAACCTAACCTAACCTAACCTTTTTTTTTTTTTTTTTTACGTGGTGGAAATGCATTTACGCACGATACCCCCCCCTGGGGAAGGGAGGGCCTGTGTGGGACTCCCGCCCTAATAAGGGCGTCCTACCCACTAAAACCAACCACGGTGTTCCGCCACGTCACCGATTCGCGACGCCACGGGAACGCTGACACGCGTCTTCCGCAACGTCGCATTGTGCACGTCGGCAACTGGACTCCTCAATGCGCGGGGCCTTGCCCCGCTTCCGCCTTATTAGCGGCATGCCAGAACACGTGACATGCCACTACAACCTCGGGAACCTCTTGAACGAGCAGCAGACAGTCCCCACTGTCCACCGCCCAGAGATGCATCTTACGGGGGAAGGTAACGGGCGTTGTCCCTACGCCTTCGCCCCAATCTTCTGCGGCGCATAGGGTCAGCCTGGGCGTCTTCCTCGCGCGCCCTCTCCGCCGATTCTTTAAGCTCCATCACCGCTTCGCAGAAGGCTGCCACCGCTTTCCATTTGCTCTCAAGTCCGAGCATCGCCACCACAACTGCCGGCAGCGATAAGTCCGCGCCAACTACCGCGGTCAACTGCGCGCGCTCGTCCGCCCAAGCTGGGCATTCGGCGAGTGTGTGGTCCGCCGTATCCTCTTGGGCACCGCAATGATGACATTGCATGGTAGGCTCCCTCCCAGCGACTCGGTGCAGGTATCGACCGAAGCAGCCGTGGCCGCTTAGCACCTGCACAAGGCGAAAGGTGAGCATACCATGCTTGCGGTCTGCCCAGAACTGGAGAACTGGCCGTATGGCACCGATGGTGCGATGGCCCGCACTCGGGTCAACCAACCTTTCTGCCCACTCGCGCATAAGGATGTCTTGCGCATCCGTCCTCCATCTGCGGACATCTTCTACCTCCGGGTGTGCGTCTGAGGCCCGCGCCTCTGCAACTCTCCGGTGCACTGACGCCAGGACTTTGGCCTCCAAATCCCATGGTGGGGTTCCAGCCATGACGCAAGCCGCCTCGTACGAGATGGTACGATATCCCCTCACCACCCTAATTGCCATGACCCGTTGCGCTTTGCGCAGGAGGGCCTTGTTGTGGGCAGTTAGGATGTCCGCCCAGATCGGGGCCCCGTAGAGAGCCATCGACCGTACCACCCCGGTGAAAAGACGACGGCAGCTTGCTTTCGGCCCGCCCACATTCGGGAGAAGCCAGCTAAGAGCCCCGGCAGTCCGCACCAATTTCGGCGCCAAGCGGCTGAAGTGCGCCTTGAAGGTCCATCGGCCATCAAGGACGATGCCTAGGTACCGCATCGTCGAGTTGATGCCGATGGGGACTCCGCCAACCACGATTTGGTTTCCGGCTGGTGGCGCGTTCCTAGGGCCGTGAAAACACAGCGCCTCGGATTTGTTGAGCGCCACGTCCAGCCCCAAACGGCGGATGCGCGCAACTATGTGCGCAACGCCTGCAGTGGCCAAGATGGAAGCCTCCCGATAGGTTTTGCCGCGGGACGTGACGAGGGTATCGTCGGCGTAGCAAACAACGCCAACCCCTCTCAAGTTTGCGCCCCGCAGCACCCAATCGTAGCCTATGTTCCACAGGAGTGGCCCGAGTACCGACCCCTGCGGAACGCCACGCGTCACCGGCCTGTCGCTCCAACCATCTTTAGTCGGGAACTGCACCGCCCGCTCCGACAGATAGGCATCGATTATTCGACACAAGTAGTCGGGTACGCCATGGTACTTTAAGGCCTTCTTGATACAGACCCAGGGGAGGGAGTTGAAGGCGTTGGCGATGTCCAAGGACACTGCCAAGACGACCTCACCCCGGGACGTGGCCTCCTCCGAAAGGGCCCTCACTCGCGAGATCGCGTCAATCGTGGATCTGCCCCTCCGGAAACCATACTGACAATCGGCCAGATCAGGCCCTACCGTCTCTAGGTGCTTGACGAGGCGAGCTGAAATGACACGCTCAAAGAGCTTGCTCACCTCGTCTAGCAGGACTATAGGCCGATACGCCGACGGTGAATCAGCTGGACGCCCTTCCTTTTTTAGTAGAACCAGCCTCCCCACTTTCCAGGAACGGGGGAAAACACCCTGCTCGAGGCAAGCGGTAAAGAGCCGCCTTAATCTTTCGTCCAGGGCCTTGAGGGCTATCACCCAGGCGCGACCAGGAATCCCGTCGAGGCCTGGGGCGGTGTTCTTGGCTTTCAGCCTAAGCACCGCAGCCCCTAGCTCTCCCAAGGACACTTCAGGCACCTCTGCCTCCTCCACGACCTCCTGACGAGCGGACATCTCCGGTGGCTCAAAATCCCCAGCGTCCGGGAATAAGGCCGACATCACTCTTTCCAGCAGCTCTGGCTGGAGACTTTGCGTGAGCGGGGGAGCCCAAGGGCGTAGCTTGCTCCGCACCATTTTGTACGGGCGTCCCCACGGGTCGCTGTTAAGAGTCTCCAGCAGCTGTTCCCAGGCATCAGCCTTTGCCCTGCAAATAGCCACCTGGAGGCTATGTGCACACTCTCTGTAAGCGGCGTACAGTTCGGCTTCCCGGGCCTCATCCCGACGCCGTCGCCTTCGACTTCTGGTATACTGGCGCCTCGCATTGACGCACGCACTGCGTAGCTGCGCTATCTCCGGAGACCACCAGTATACCTGCCGTCTGGGCGGGAGAGGCCGAACGCGGGGCATCGCCGCATCGCAGATCTGAGTCATGCTTACCCGGAACCACTCCGCCTCTGTCTCGATTCCCATGCCCTCAGTGTCCGGCGCGGGCATCCATGCCTGCACTATCGACGCCTCCTCCAAGACATCCCTATCCAGGCGTTTCAGCGCCCACCTCGGGCCGTTCTCGCGAGGGGGCCGGCTTGGGCTGCTCGGGATTGCCAGAAAAGCGGAGACGTGGAACCGGATGTACCGGTGGTCCGATAGTGTCTCGACGCCCTCCTGGACCTCCCAGCCCTGGACACGGCGTGCTACAACTGGACTGGCGAAAGTCACGTCCACTATGGACCCTCCATTCTGCCGCACACACGTCTCGACCGTCCCACGGTTGAGAAGAACGAGTCCCAGCTCGACCGCCCACTCATCTACTTCGTCTCCGCGCGCATCCGTGGCCGGGGATCCCCATGCCGTAGATTTGGCATTGAGGTCTCCGGCCACAAGCACAGGATACGGATGACACTGACGGATGAGAGCCCCCAAGTCCACCAAGAACCGCTCAAAATCGGCGAGGCTTTTGTTCGGCGAGAAATATACCCCGATCACCACAACTTCCCTAAAGAAGGCCGCCACATACCCATTGCCCTTTACCGTCTTGTCAAAGGGTGGAGAGCCTGCTGCAGTCTGCGTCGTGATCGCCACCGTGCCATCTAAGTCCCCAACCCAATTATCTTTGGGAGGAACCGAATAAGGTTCGGCGATCACAGCCACATTTATCAGCCACTCTGCCATGCTCTGGAGTAGAAGATCCTGAGCTCTGGCAGAGTGGTTGAGATTCGCCTGCAGGAATGATTGGGCCATTTAATCGGCCCCAGACATTTCTGCCTCCTCATGTCCCTTCTGGGACTGGGAGGGCCTCTGCTGGCTTCGCGCTCCAGCGGTGACCTTCCTGCCTTTCTTAGTTGCGGGGGCCTTACAGGCGCTACTGCCCAGTCGGTGCCCCGCTGCCTTACCCGCCACTGAACACAGTGTGCAGTGCGGGTCGTTGGTGCATGTGTTGGATATATGCCCCAACTGACCACATCTGTAGCACTGACTACTTCTGTCGGCTTCAGACCGACACTGAGCCCGTACGTGGCCGGCCTCCAGACAGCGGAAGCAGCGGACGCTTCTATGTGGCAGGGCCTTCACTTTGGCGACCACCCAACCGATAAGTAGGCGACCCTCCACGACCTTCTTTGCTGCTGCAACAGGGCAGCGCACCCACACAGCGTAAAGGCCTGTGTGGTCTTGGCGGGGAGAGCCTACTTTTATTTGGTCGGCAGGGCAATCGCCAAGCCGGGACACACTCGACTGTATTTCCGCCGTTGTGACGGAATCGTCCAGACCTGAGATTCTTAGCTCAGCGCATCTCGTGGGTCTGGACACCCGTATGTCGTCTTCATTGTAAATCTCCCTGAGCCTTGCGGCTAGGGAGTCCGCTTTATCACCGCTAGTGGCACCAGGTACCTCTATTATTGTGGCCCCCGTCAGTGCCTTCCTAAAGCGCACGCCATCAATGCCAAGCTCCGCGATGTTTATGCGTTGCTTGGCCTCTGCCACCGCCATGGCATACGTCATCCCGCGATCAGCCGCGCCCTCCTGAACGGTAATTACCACCGCAGAGGATTTAGGTGGGCGGGCTATTATCTTGGCAGCCTGTTTCGGCTGCTGCTTGGCCCTTTCATTGCCTCCTCCGTTGGTCTTCCCCCGTTTTGCCACAGTCGTCCAGCCTTCTTCAGTGGAGACTGGTGCCGGGGGTAACGGCCGCGGGGGTTGTGCCACCACAGATGCGGGTGCCCTCTCTGCTTTTGCTTTCTTAGCTCTCTTCTTTTTGGGCCGCTTCGAGGCGCCTGCAGGCTCCACAATAGGCCCTTGAGCGTTAGTGGCCTTTATTACCCGAGGGGCATTCTTAACTCCCTGTTTACTTGTGCTTGCCTTTGTGGGTGTAGCCACAGCAGGCACCTGATCCTCGGTGGGTGTGTTGGCGCTTTTCCGCCTTTCAAAGGCGAGCGCCGGACGCAGCCGTGGTTCGGGGTTGAGCCGCGATTCCAGGCCCTCCACCGTGGCATTGATACGAGCGGTTGTCATGCTCAGTATCTTGGCCGCCCACTCCTCCATGTTATCGGAGGGTGGTTTCCCGCCGGTGGAGGCCGAAGTCTCTCCAGAGCGAAGCTTGTCTTTTAGGTCCGCCAGTTCTTTTTTCAACTGCTCCATTTCTGACTGCAGCCGCTGGTTTTGTACCTGCAGGCTGCGTACCTCCTCACTGACGGTCCTGGTGGCCAGAGCACTCGACGCCTCCCGGATCATATCCGTCGCGGTGTTTAGAGCCGCCTGCATAGTGCCCTTCAGCTTCCCAGACTTGGACTTTACGTCCTGAATCATGGTGAGCCCTTGGGCAATTTGTTGTTTCAGGCACTGTGTGGTCACTTCATTGTCCGGAGACCCGCAGCTGGACAGCACACTTCGTGTCCTATCCCTCGACTTACGGGCCTCCACGGTGATGTCCAACATCTCCCTCTCTGCCTGAAGTTCTAGTTCCTGCTGCTGGAGCTTCAAAAACTCTTTTTTCCTCTCTGCAAGGCCAACGTATTGCCCAGTTGTAGGCGGCCGGCCACGACCTCTCTGTGTTTTAGTTTTGGGCGTCGCCAGAACTTTGGACGTTCTCGAGCGGTCAGAGTCAGAATCTGACCCGCTGCCCCGCTGGCTGTGTTGCCGCTTACGAGCCGCCCAAAACCTGTCACCCGCTTCAGCCGACGCCATTGTTGCCGCCGAAGAATCGGACATCTCCTCCATGTCTGCGTCCGCGTTAATGCGGGTTAAGGATACCCGCAATTCGCGGGATCCGGACCCGATCAGCGCTCTAGCGCTATCTCCAATGTTTCCGCGCGGCGACTCACGTTCGTCGCACTGCGCACTACTCATCACGTCTCTCCTTTCCTCCACAATCTGCTCGCGCAGAGATTCACCCCCCATATTCCCAGTTTCGTTTTTATTTAAAAGGTAACTCATTATTGTTCCCACGAGTGTGGGGGAAATAAAGGTCCACCCGGGCAGTGCCCCCTGTACCCGGGCAAGCGTACATACTCTAGGGAGTCCGCCGGTTCCCTAGAGGTGTGCCGTTCACGACTGACCACCCGTCAGCCATGCATCCCCTCGCCACGGCACCGAACTTGGGATTGGGGTAACTTTTTATAGAGGTTTCCTCCCTCTCGGCCCGGCCAATCAAGGCAAGACCGGCCCAGCAGCGAGCCGCGAGACGTGATCCACGACACTCGCCGCCAGGTCTTTCCCCCCCGGGCGCCAGTTTCCCGACGCCTTGCGCACACCGAGCCACTCCGTAAGCAGAGCAGGCGGCGCGCAAACCCCTGTTGTGCACTAAATGCGCACTACGACCTGGCCGCCCGATACGGGACAGACGCCAGACTCCTACTGCCGCCCGATGCGGGACAGACGCAGCGGGAACACCTCGGAGACACCTCTTGGCTTCACCTGCCGCTGGATTGCGACAGGCTACTGAGCCCCCCTACCACGACAAGGTAGGTGTCCATCAGGGGGGAACCTTTTTTTTTTTTTTTTTTTTTTTTTTTTTTTTCGCTGGGAAAAATGCATTACGCATCCCCTCCCGTCGGGGGACGGAAGGGGTATGTGGGACTCCCCGGGAAGGTGACTCCCGGTATACCCACTAAACGACCCAGCGGCACTCCCGCATCGCCTTTGGTGGAGGGGTTCTGGGAATCGGCATAGCCTTTGCTTCCAGTACCCCACCAGCGCTTGCCTGCCTTGCATTGGCGGGCCCTTCACGCCCCTCCCGCATACGGGAAGGGGCTCGAGGATGACTTTCAGTGCTCGGTCATCCTCGTTCGGCTGGGTGATAAGCGGTGCAATGCGGGCGAGGGCGCCCCCGCGCCTGTCGTCCGCTGCTCATCACCGGGGGGAGAGAGGGTGGTCGACCACCCGCCTCCTCCTGCCTCTCCTCCGGCGGAGAAGCGGCGCGAGAGGATCGTCCTCCCGCGTGCGCTCCGCCTCCTCCTTCTGTGACATTACGTCTTCACAGAAGGAGGCGACCGCCACCCACGCCTCCTCGCTTCCCAACATGGCATTTATCACGGTGGGAAGCGAGAGGTCCGGCCCGATCACCGCAACAAGACTGCGGCGCTGCCCGGCCCACGACGGGCACACCTCGAGGGTGTGCTGTGCCGTGTCCTCCGCCGCGCCACAGTCAAGGCACGACGGGCTCTCCTCCCTCCCGATCCGGTGAAGGTACGAACGGAAACAACCGTGTCCGGACAGCACCTGCACCAACCGGAAGGTGAGGAAACCGTGCGGTCTCTCGAGCCAATCCTGCAGGACTGGCCCAAGCGCGTCAAGGGTTCGGCGGCCGAAAGCTGCGGAGGCAAGGTCTGCCATCCAATGACGGACGACGGCATCCCTCGCCTCCTGCCGAACAGCCTCTCGTTCTTCGGGAGCTGGGCGCTCACCGATCGCTCTTCGCCCCGCCGTCCAATCGTAGACTCTGGCTAACACCCACGCCTCGAGCTCCCAAGGAGGGGTGCCAGCCAGAGCGCACGCTGCCGCGAAGCTTACCGAGCGGTAAGCCCGCGCCACCCTTTGCGCAATGGCCCTCTGGGGCACCCGCAAGGCTGTGGCATTCTCCCTTCTTTGAAGGGACTCTGCCCAGATAGGCGCCCCGTACAGGGCCATGCTCTTCAGGATGCCGGCATACAGCCGCCGGCATTGCCCGCCTGGCCCTCCCAAGTTAGGCATCAGCCATGAGAGGGCTCCCGCTGCCTTCAGCAGCCGCGACAACAGTCCGCTGAAATGCGGACTGAAGCGCCACCTGGCATCGAGCGTAAGACCCAGATATTTCATCTGGGTCTTTACCTCAATTCTGACGCCCTCCACAAAGATGTGGGCGTCAGACGGACGGCGCTGCCGAGGCCCGTGAAAGAAAACGGCCTCGGTCTTATGCAACGCCACCCTCAATCCAAGGCGGCGGATCCTATCAGCGACTAACGATCCGCATCAGGGGGGAACCTAACCTAACCTAACCTAACCTAACCTAACCTAACCTAACCTAACCTAACCTAACCTAACCTAACCTAACCTAACCTAACCTAACCTAACCTTTTTTTTTTTTTTTTTAACGTGAGGAAATGCTTTTACGCATTTCCCTGACCGCGGGGGAGCGGCCAGGGGGTATGTGGGACTCGAGTCCCTGAAGGGGACCCACTACCCACTAAAACCTCACGATTGCCCTCCGGTGCCATTGAGTGGAGCGAAACCTACGGGTCACGTCGTAGGCCTTGGCCACAGACTTACTCCGCATGGTTCCGCTTCGGCTGCGGCTCGCCTTTACAGCAAGCCGCCCGGTCTCGTGGGGGAGCTGACATCTCCCCCCATCCTCATGCGAACGGCGCGTGGGACAATGCGCGGCGCCGTTGCAGGCCCCGCAGACCCCCCCAGGTCTGTTGCTCGGGGCCTATCCGAAAGGGGCAGGTGGAGGTGATATTCCCTCCGTCGGTGCCCTATACGCCGGCGGCGGATCATCGGGGCGTTGGCCGCAGCCTCTCGTTCCCTCTCCGCCGCTTCCTTCTGCGAGATAACGGTCTCGCAGAAGGTGGACACCGCCTGCCACGCTTCCTTACTCGTGGCCATCCTCGCAACGATCGTTGTCAGTGAGAGATCGCCACCTACCACCGCGACTAGTTCACTGCGCTCCCCCGCCCATGCTGGGCACACAGCGAGAGTATGATGCGCAGTGTCTTCATCGCAGCGGCTGCAATGGTGACACTCAGCTGACAGCTCGCGCCCGATTTTTGCAAGGTACGCACCAAAACAACCGTGCTCCGACAGCATCTGTGTCAACCTGAAGGTGAGCCGACCGTGCTGCCGGTGCACCCATTCTGTAAGCACAGGGGCAATTGCCCCCGTAGTGCGACGGCCTGCCGGGTTGCTCAGAAGACGCTCCCGCCAGCGTGCAAACGCATCTTGCTCGAGATGAGCACGTTCCGCCTCGATTTCTCTCTGGGCGGGCCTTTGCCCTTGGGACCGTTGGTCTCCACGCCACTGATGCAAAGCGGCGAGGACCAAAGAGTCGAGGTCCCAGGGCATGCTTCCGGCCAGGGCAAGAGCTGCATTTGCAGATACCGTACGGTATCCGCGAGACGCCCTTATGGCAAGTTGACGCTGGGCCCTCTGCAGCAACATAGCACTGCGGTTTGACAGGTTGCCGTACCAGATCGGAGCCCCATAGAGGGCCTGGGAACGTACGACGCCCATGTATAGGCGCCGACTTGACGCTGAGGGCCCGCCAAGATTTGGCATTAATCTGCTTAAGGCACCCGCTGTCTTGAGTAGTTTTGGTGCTAACTGCTCAAAGTGGGCGTTGAAGCTCCACCGCCCATCTAGTATGAGGCCGAGGTACTTGAGAGTACGCCCGACCTCAATGCGGGTTCCACCCACTATCAAGTGCGAACCCGGTGGTGGCGCTTGCCGAGGCCCATGGAAACATAGGGCCTCTGACTTTTCGAGCGCCACCTCTAGCCCTAGTCCCTGGATGCGGCGAACCACCGTAGCTACTCCTGCCGTCGCTCGTCGCACCGCCTCATTGAAGTCCGCTCCGCGGGCCGTTACGAGGGTGTCGTCAGCGTAGCAGGTGACACTGACCCCTTTGATAAAGTGCCCGCGGAGGACCCAATCATACCCCAGGTTCCACAGGAGTGGCCCTAGTACCGACCCCTGTGGCACGCCGCAGGATGAGTTCCTCCTCAGAAGGCCGTTTGCGGAAACGCATTCAACGGTCCTATCAGCCAGGTAGTTGGCTATTATCCTCTGTAGATAAGCAGGCACTCCGTGGTGGATGAGTGCCTGCCTTATACATGACCACGGCAGGGTGTTAAAAGCGTTGGCGATATCAAGAGACACCGCTAACAACACCCCGCCGCTATCGACCGCCTTATTAGCCAACTCCCGAACACGTAGGACCGCGTCGATCGTTGACCTTCCCGCCCTGAAGCCAAACTGCTCATCAGACAGGTTTGGCCCCACGTTGTTAAGGTGCCGGACGAGGCGAACCGAAATGATCCTCTCGAGGACTTTTCCCACCTCGTCTAGCAACACAATGGGGCGATAGGCCGACGGAGAACTCGGCGGTCGTCCGACCTTCTGGATGAGCACCAGCTTTCCGCGTTTCCATGCAGAAGGGAAAAGTCCTTGCTCAAGACAAGCGGTATACACGCTGCGCAACCGCTCGCCAAGAGCATCCTCAGCATAAACCCAGGCTTTACCTGGGATGCCATCCGGGCCTGGGGCCACATTTTTGGCTCTGACTCGGAGCATAGCCGCTCCCAGCTCTCCTTCAGACACAGAGTCAGGGGGATCCTCAGAGACAGCAGGGTGTGGCCTCATTGCTGGCGGATTGTGCTCTTCTCGAGCTGGAAAAAGGGAGGCCACAACCGTCTCGAGGAGAGCTGGTTCCAGGGTCTCCGTAACCGGGGGCGCCCATGGTCTTATTTTTCCCCTGACCGTTTTATACGGGCGTCCCCAAGGATCCTGGCTAAGCGTGGCCAGCAACTCCTGACGAGCCTTTGCCTTGGCTCGGGCTATTGCCACCTGAAGGGTTTTTTTTGTCCTTTTATACGCAGTAAGAAGCGGCTCATCCAGCGCAGGGTCTCTGCGATTTCGGCGGAGGTGGCGGGACGACGCACGGCGTGCAGCAACACATTCTTGCCGCAGCCGCTTTAATTCGTCTGACCACCAGTAGACCTGCCCTTTCTGAGGCAGAGCCTTGACTCGGGGCATTGACGCATCGCACACTGCCGTCATAGCCCCTTGAAGCCACTTCGCCTCCTCTTCCACTTGTATGGGCCTATCCGGACCCGGCAGCCAGGCTTGAACAAGAGCAGCTTCCTTGCACATCTCTCTGTCCAGGGCCTTGACCCTCCAGCGCGGGTAGACCGGCACACTGTCGGCGCTTTGTGTGCCAGGTGCTGGGATATTGGATGAGACAGATATGTCAAACCTTATGTTCCGATGGTCTGACAGTGACTCCGCTTCCTCGAGCACCTGCCATCTGCTAACGCGCGCAGCAGCGACAGGGGAAGCGAACGTCAGATCAATGATAGACTCCCCCTGCGGCCGCACGCAAGTCGAAACTGTGCCGCTGTTGAGCACGACTAGCCCGGAAGCTGTGGCCCACTCCATTACCGCTTGTCCACGGGCATCAGTGGCACGAGCTCCCCACATAGTGGCCTTGGCGTTAAAGTCGCCAGCGACTATTGCAGGGAGCACTGACTGCTGTAATACAGCAGCGAGTCTATCTAGGCTAGACTCCATTGCTGCTAGGCTTATACTGGGCGCGAAGTAAACTCCCACCAGCAGCAATCCCGTGTATTTTGCAACTACAAATCCACTACCCCTGGCCACAACTTGTGGCGGTGCACCTGACACTAAGACAGCTACTAGGCCCTCCGAATCAGCCACCCAGTTGTCCCTATCAGGTGGCACCCAATAAGGCTCTGGGACGATAGCTACGTCAATCCGCCACTCTTTCATATGCTGCATGAGCAGATCCTGAGCAGCAGTAGCGTGATTGACGTTCACCTGCAGTACTCGGAGAGCCATTACTTATCGGCCGTGTCCATCGCCGCCGTGTCCCCTATGCTACCAGGGGGAACAGGCTTGGAAGCCTTCCTACGCTTTGGCGGGGAGCAGTTCTTGCTTCCCGCCTTGTGATTTGCCGGCTTCCCTGCATCCGCACAGACCGGACAGTTGAAAGTAGCACTACAATCTCGTGCTTTGTGCCCTGGACAACCGCAGCGGTAGCATAGTTCGCTGCGGTCTGTCTCGCACGTGCACTGTAGCCGAACGTGGCCACCTTCCATGCACCGGTAACAGCGCAACGGCCTGGTTTCCAATAATTGGACTCGAGCCGAGACCCAGCCCACTAGGATCCGGCCCTGGGAGACCTTAATAGCGGCTGTTACCGGTATCTTGACGACTACTGCTCCGCTGCCTGACCATGACGACTGGCGAATTTCACCGACCTTTACCAGGTCCGCACTGCACTCCCCTACTTTGGAGACTGCTGCTGCCACTTCTTCTTTAGTAACGGAGTCGTCCAGGCCCGACAGTCGTATGTCGACTGTTTTAATGGGCCTAGTGACCCGCACCAGCTCCGCCGGCAGTACTTCCCGCAGTTTCTCTGCAAGAGCATCTGCCTTATCTCCACTTGTTGCACCAGGGATCTCAAGGATTTTACCCCCGGTTTTCGCCTTGGTGAAACGCATCCCACTGATGCCAATCTCGCCTATGTCGATCCGGGATTTAGCGTCTCGGATTGCCGTCTCATAGGTCACCCCCTTCTCTTCCGCCCCTGGCAGGAGGGTCAGCACAATGGCCGACGAACGGGGCTTGCGAAGTCTGGGGGTGGTGGCTTTTTTGGCAGCAGCGGGTTTGGCCGGTCCAGTGCACTGTTGCACCAGCTGCATTTGTTGCTGCTCGCTCTTCTTCTTTCTACCCCTCCTGACAACCACATTCCAACCCTCCTCCATGGATTTGGGTAGGGGTGGAAGAGGATGAGGCTCAGCTAGGGCTACTGCCGGGGCCGGGGTGGAGGCCCGGGACTTGGCTGCAGATGTAGCTGGCCGTCTTTCAAGGCTTCTGCGAGTTGTCCCAGTTTTGGCCACAGGGGTAGAAGGGGTTTTCGCAGGCGGAGCCTTAGTTACCGGAGCCTTGGTTGCAGACGCTTTGGCTGAAGGGGCCTTGGCAGCGGGTTTAGCCGACGACGTGGACAGTATTTTGCCGACTGTGGGCTTACTGGATCCAGTTTTAGACGCCATCTGTGGAACAGTGGCGGGTGCTAGTTCAGCCTTTTTGGCTACCTTTCTGTTGGCCTTTTTGCCGCCAGCAGCAGAGGCAACATTTTCTGCCGTGGCAGTTTGTTTGGCTGTTGACGATGCCAGTAAGCAAGGCTGTGCTACTTCTGATGAAAGTGAGGATTGGCTTGGTATCATTTCCTCACTTTTCCGTCTGTCTACGGCTAGCGGGATTCTAGACCGACGTTGCTCTGGAAGAAGTCTATCCTCAAGGTTCTCGATGCGTGCATTTAACATTGCACTACATCGGGCCATGAGGTTCCTTTCCACCACTTCAGCGAGCGCAGGACTTCCGTTCGTAGGGATAGAAGTAGAGGGCAAAACCTCCATTGGCTGCTGTTGCTGCTGCTTCTTCAACTTCGTAAACTCATTGCGAAGCTCATCCAGTTCCTCCCTCAGTTTTTCATTAGCCGCGTTAAGGCGACGCACCTCTTCGGTTGTCGTCCTCTCCGCAAGGGTTTCCACCGCTGCCAAGATGAGAGCGGCGGCGTCATTAAAGTTCCTCTGAAAAACACCTTTGACATTGCCGCTCTTCCTCGCGCAGTGGAGGATGGTATCCGTGCCAGTGCGGATGGCACGGACCAACTCCTGCGCAGTCTGCTCCCGGGCCCTATACTGGGCCATATTAAGGGCGCGTCTAACCTTTGCGGACCAGTTCTCCGCCTCGGTTTCAGCTTCCTCGGTCCTCTGGTTCCTTCTGTCTGCCCTAAGCAGTTCCCTCGCCGCAGCTTGAGCTGCTCTAGCTCCAGTGGTGACGAGTCTGCCTCGGCTATTACGCCCACGGCTGATGGCGTACGAAGGTATCTTCGGTTTGCCTTCATCTCCTGAGTCAGACACACCATCAGCAGACTCGTCTCTGGTCCGTTTCCTGGACTGAGACCGTCCATCATTTGATCTGTCAGCGGAAGACGCCGATGAGGCTATAGAGATGCGATCGACCACGACTCTGCAGTCGCGGACAGACATCTCCTCAGCCCAGTCAGTGCGTATCAACGAGACACTTCCCTCCTCCGCTCCAGATAAGCTCGGAGCCCTCTCCGTCCCTGTTGTGATCGCCGGAGGCTGCAGCCCGCCCTGAGAAGGGCGATTAGGCCCTAAGACAGCTGCTGCCTGGCCGGACGCCAAGGACCCGCTCTGCGATCCACTCGCTCCTAAATCTCCGCCCTTCTCGGGCACCACCGTCTCCACTACCCTCTGCTCACGCAGAACACCCCCCATTTCCCCAGAATTTGTTTTTAAGTTCAGATTATTCATGAAGATCCCACGAGTATGGGGGAAATAAAGGTCCACCCGGGCAGTGCCCCCTGTACCCGGGTAAGCGTACGTACTCTAGGGAGTCCGCCGGTTCCCTAGAGGTGTGCCGTTCGCGACTGACCACCCGTCAGCCACGCATCCCCTCGCCACGGCACCAAGCTTGGGATTGGGGTAACTTTTTATAGAGGTTTCCTCCCTCTCGGCCCGGCCAATTAAGGCAGGACCGGCCTAGCAGCGAGCCGCGAGACGTGATCCACGACACTCGCCGCCAGGTCTTTCCACCCTGGCGCCAGTTTCCCAGCGCTACTAGCTCCTTGCGGAGCAACAACGTCGCCCAGACCCAGGCAGTATGCCCCGACGGTCCAGGTTTGGTGTTATAGACTTTTCCTTGTCTTGGCCCCGACTTCAGTAGCCAGGACCCCCGGCCCCCCTCCGTTGGGGGGTTACGGGTTGCCCGACAGGCCTGCCGAGTTGACAAAACCTGCCGCGCTCTGGTTTGGCTCGCGCCGGCCGCAGCCGGTACCCCCCATGACTGGGAGGCA
This sequence comes from Pyrausta nigrata, assembly GCA_949316185.1. NCBI lineage: Eukaryota > Metazoa > Arthropoda > Insecta > Lepidoptera > Crambidae > Pyrausta > Pyrausta nigrata. The sequence continues at coordinate 107,003 of OX438965.1, forward strand.
TTCCCCTATCCACCACCCGGGGGACGCGCCCGATATGGGTCCAGAACCCCACACGGGAACCTAACCTAACCTAACCTAACCTAACCTAACCTAACCTAACCTTTTTTTTTTTTTTTTTTAACGTGAGGAAATGCTTTTACGCATTTCCCTGACCGCGGGGGAGCGGCCAGGGGGTATGTGGGACTCGAGTCCCTGAAGGGGACCCACTACCCACTAAAACCTCACGATTGCCCTCCGGTGCCATTGAGTGGAGCGAAACCTACGGGTCACGTCGTAGGCCTTGGCCACAGACTTACTCCGCATGGTTCCGCTTCGGCTGCGGCTCGCCTTTACAGCAAGCCGCCCGGTCTCGTGGGGGAGCTAAAATCTCCCCCCATCCTCATGCGAACGGCGCGTGGGACAATGCGCGGCGCCGTTGCAGGCCCCGCAGACCCCCCCAGGTCTGTTGCTCGGGGCCTATCCGAAAGGGGCAGGTGGAGGTGATATTCCCTCCTTCGGTGCCCTATACGCCGGCGGCGGATCATCGGGGCGTTGGCCGCAGCCTCTCGTTCCCTCTCCGCCGCTTCCTTCTGCGAGATAACGGTCTCGCAGAAGGTGGACACCGCCTGCCACGCTTCCTTACTCGTGGCCATCCTCGCAACGATCGTTGTCAGTGAGAGATCGCCACCTACCACCGCAACTAGTTCACTGCGCTCCCCCGCCCATGCTGGGCACACAGCGAGAGTATGATGCGCAGTGTCTTCATCGCAGCGGCTGCAATGGTGACACTCAGCTGACAGCTCGCGCCCGATTTTTGCGAGGTACGCACCAAAACAACCGACAGCATCTGTGTCAACCTGAAGGTGAGCCGACCGTGCTGCCGGTGCACCCATTCTGTAAGCACAGGGGCAATTGCCCCCGTAGTGCGACGGCCTGCCGGGTTGCTCAGAAGACGCTCCCGCCAGCGTGCAAACGCATCTTGCTCGAGATGAGCACGTTCCGCCTCGATTTCTCTCTGGGCGGGCCTTTGCCCTTGGGACCGTTGGTCTCCACGCCACTGATGCAAAGCGGCGAGGACCAAAGAGTCGAGGTCCCAGGGCATGCTTCCGGCCAGGGCAAGAGCTGCATTTGCAGATACCGTACGGTATCTGCAAATGCAGTTTTCTGCCGTGGCGGTTTGTTTGGCTGTTGACGATGCCAGTAAGCAAGGCTGTGCTACTTCTGATGAAAGTGAGGATTGGCTTGGTATCATTTCCTCACTTTTCCGTCTGTCTACGGCTAGCGGGATTCTAGACCGACGTTGCTCTGGAAGGTTCTCGATGCGTGCATTTAACATTGCACTACATCGGGCCATGAGGTTCCTTTCCACCACTTCAGCGAGCGCAGGACTTCCGTTCGTAGGGATAGAAGTAGAGGGCAAAACCTCCATTGGCTGCTGTTGCTGCTGCTTCTTCAACTTCGTAAACTCATTGCGAAGCTCATCCAGTTCCTCCCTCAGTTTTTCATTAGCCGCGTTAAGGCGACGCACCTCTTCGGTTGTCGTCCTCTCCGCAAGGGTTTCCACCGCTGCCAAGATGAGAGCGGCGGCGTCATTAAAGTTTCTCTGAAAAACACCTTTGACATTGCCGCTCTTCCTCGCGCAGTGGAGGATGGTATCCGTGCCAGTGCGGATGGCACGGACCAACTCCTGCGCAGTCTGCTCCCGGGCCCTATACTGGGCCATATTAAGGGCGCGTCTAACCTTTGCGGACCAGTTCTCCGCCTCGGTTTCAGCTTCCTCGGTCCTCTGGTTCCTTCTGTCTGCCCTAAGCAGTTCCCTCGCCGCAGCTTGAGCTGCTCTAACTCCAGTGGTGACGAGTCTGCCTCGGCTATTACGCCCACGGCTGATGGCGTACGAAGGTATCTTCGGTTTGCCTTCATCTCCTGAGTCAGACACACCATCAGCAGACTCGTCCCTGGTCCGTTTCCTGGACTGAGACCGTCCATCATTTGATCTGTCAGCGGAAGACGCCGATGAGGCTATAGAGATGCGATCGACCACGACTCTGCAGTCGCGGACAGACATCTCCTCAGCCCAGTCAGTGCGTATCAACGAGACACTTCCCTCCTCCGCTCCAGATAAGCTCGGAGCCCTCTCCGTCCCTGTTGTGATCGCCGGAGGCTGCAGCCCGCCCTGAGAAGGGCGATTAGGCCCTAAGACAGCTGCTGCCTGGCCGGACGCCAAGGACCCGCTCTGCGATCCACTCGCTCCTAAATCTCCGCCCTTCTCGGGCACCACCGTCTCCACTACCCTCTGCTCACGCAGAACACCCCCCATTTCCCCAGAATTTGTTTTTAAGTTCAGATTATTCATGAAGATCCCACGAGTATGGGGGAAATAAAGGTCCACCCGGGCAGTGCCCCCTGTACCCGGGTAAGCGTACGTACTCTAGGGAGTCCGCCGGTTCCCTAGAGGTGTGCCGTTCGCGACTGACCACCCGTCAGCCACGCATCCCCTCGCCACGGCACCAAGCTTGGGATTGGGGTAACTTTTTATAGAGGTTTCCTCCCTCTCGGCCCGGCCAATTAAGGCAGGACCGGCCTAGCAGCGAGCCGCGAGACGTGATCCACGACACTCGCCGCCAGGTCTTTCCACCCTGGCGCCAGTTTCCCAGCGCCACTAGCTCCTTGCGGAGCAACAACGTCGCCCAGACCCAGGCAGTATGCCCCGACGGTCCAGGTTTGGTGTTATAGACTTTTCCTTGTCTTGGCCCCGACTTCAGTAGCCAGGACCCCCGGCCCCCCTCCGTTGGGGGGTTACGGGTTGCCCGACAGGCCTGCCGAGTTGACAAAACCTGCCGCGCTCTGGTTTGGCTCGCGCCGGCCGCAGCCGGTACCCCCCATGACTGGGAGGCATTCCCCTATCCACCACCCGGGGGACGCGCCTGATATGGGTCCAGAGCCCCACACGGGACCTAACCTAACCTAACCTAACCTAACCTAACCTTTTTTTTTTTTTTTTTTTTTTTTTTGACGCAGGAAAACCCGTTTAAGAGCCATAACCGGAGTCGGGGGACCCCGGCCGTGTGTGGGACTCCCAGCGTCCTGAAAAGGACGCGGCTCCGCCCTAAGAAGGACGGGGACTACCCACCAAAAACCTGCGGCTTCCCTTCCCTGTCTACGGGGCGACATGGGAGTCTAGCAAAAGCCTTGACATCCATGAACGCCACGGACAGCTGCCCACCTACACGGCGGGCCCAGCGCGCCCCCCTTGCGGGGGGACAGAGGGAATAGCCGGGGACGCGGCCACAGCCTCACGCAGCTTGGCGGCGAACAGGTCTGCGTTCCCTTCCCGACCTGCGCCCGGGAACTCAAATATTCGAGCCCCGGTCTGCGTCTGCCGGCATTTGACGGCGTCGGCGAACCCCTGAATGAGCGGGTTTACCGCTCCCCGCGCCTTCTCCAGTATGGAGCCGTATGTCTCCCCCCGTTTTGCAGCCTCCGGCGTGATGGTGATCACCACAGCCGCTGTCTTGGGGGGAGTCAAGTTCTTGGAACTTTTCTTCTTCTTCCCGCCTTTGCCGGAGGACTTCGCAGTTTCCGGCTTTGGGGCGGAAGCAGAAGTGGAAGGCGTCGCCGTTTTAGCTTTCGCCTTCTTTTTCTTTTTCTTCTTCTCCACCTTTTTCCACTCGTTAGCGGGAGTGGTGGAAGGAAGAAGAAGATTTCCGTCCTCAGTCGTCGGTACTACCGGGGCCGAGGACGGGCCGGGTTTCGGGGAGGCGGAGGGTGCAGGTGGTGCAGCCACCTTGGCCACTGGGGCAGTTGGAGCTGCCACCTCAGTCACCTGCTTGGTCCGTTTCCCCTTGCCCTTCCCTTTGGAGGGCTTTGGGGTCACAGACGGGGGCGACTCAGCACCAGCCACAGCCGTTGCCGCCTTCTTGCGGTCCACCGCCAGGGGCGGACGTACGGTCTTGGCCGGCAAAAGGCGATCCTCAATACCGGCCAGGCAGGATCTTACGAAGGCCCTCTCCTCCCTCACGACCCTTCGGATGGCATCCTCGAGGTCACTGGAGAGGGAGGGCGGAACGACCTCCATAGCTGAGGGAGGGGCCGGCTCCGTGGCAGGCACCGCAGGCAACGCAGGCGTGGCTCGCCCGGCCTGTTCCCGGAGACGGGCAACCTCGGCCGACAGGCGGTCAATAGTGGCTTGCATGCGCTGCAGCTCTTCGGAGGCAGTCCTCTTCAGGACCTCCTCCATTATGCCGTGCACGCTGGCCGCCCGACATTTCAGGGCCTTCTGCAAAGTGCCCTTCAGGTTGGAGGACTTCGCGGCGATTTCGGTAATCTCCGCGACGTCCTCCAATATCAGCTTTTCAAGCTCGGGTAACGTCTTGCCCTCATAGTCAAAGAGGGCAGAGCCGTACCCGAACTTCGCCCGGGCAGTGCGGGTTTGCCGCTCCCTGGCGGCCACCTTTTCTTCGAGCTCCGACTGGAGCTCTTCCCTTCTAAGGGCTTGGAGCTGGCGCTGAGCCTCTGCCAGACCGGCATAATGGCTCGTTGACAGATTGCGCCCGCCCTTGCCCGATGTCCCCTTCTTATATTGTTTAACAGACGGGGTGTCAGAGCTCGACCCCCCGTCTGCTTTGTTGGCCGACTTACGCAGCCGTTTGCGATCCCGCGTGATTTGTACGGGACGGTCCACCGACATGACAGAAGCGTCTGTCAAGGTAGACTCGTCCTCAGACCCAGACAAGTCGCCGGGCCTAAAGAAAAGGCTTCCCGACCGACCGGACGCTGGCGTGTCACACCGTTCCAAAATTATAACGGGCGTCTTAAAAGCCTCGCAGCTCTGTGAGGAGCACTGCGAGCCACTCGCCTCTTTCACTTCGCCCTTTTCGGGCTCTAACAGACCTCTCGAGGTCTCCAGACCAGTCCGGACCCTCTCAGATCCAGACCCGATCAGCGCTCCAGCGCCATCCAAAATCTCCTCGTGCGACGGCTCTCGTTCGTCGCGGCGCGCACCACTCTTCACGTCTTCCCCATCTTCGACAGATTTGTTTTTTATATTAATGCAACTCATAATAGTTCCCACGAGTATGGGGGAAATAAAGGTCCACCCGGGCAGTGCCCCCTGTACCCGGGTAAGCGTACATACTCTAGGGAGTCCGCTGGTTCCCTAGAGGTGTGCCGTTCGCGACTGACCACCCGTCAGCCACGCATCCCCTCGCCACGGCACCAAGCTTGGGATTGGGGTAACTTTTTATAGAGGTTTCCTCCCTCTCGGCCCGGCCAATTAAGGCAGGACCGGCCTAGCAGCGAGCCGCGAGACGTGATCCACGACACTCACCGCCAGGTCTTTTCACCCCAGGCGCCAGTTACCCGGCGCCACTCGCTCCTTGCGGAGCACCAACGCCGCCCAAACCCGGGCAATATGCCCCGACGGTCCAGGTTTGGTGTTATAGACTTTTCCTTGTCTTGGCCCCGACTTCAGTAGCCAGGACCCCCGGCCCCCCTCCGTTGGGGGGTTACGGGTTGCCCGACAGGCCTGCCGAGTTGACAAAACCTGCCGCGCTCTGGTTTGGCTCGCGCCGGCCGCAGCCGGTACCCCCCATGACTGGGGGGCATTCCCCTATCCACCACCCGGGGGACGCGCCCGATATGGGTCCAGAACCCCACACGGGAACCTAACCTAACCTAACCTAACCTTTTTTTTTTTTTTTTTTTTTCGCTGGGAAAAATGCATTTCGCATCCCCTCCCGTCGGGGGACGGAAGGGGTATGTGGGACTCCCCGGGAAGGTGACTCCCGGTATACCCACTAAACGACCCAGCGGCACTCCCGCATCGCCTTTGGTGGAGGGGTTCTGGGAATCGGCATAGCCTTTGCTTCCAGTACCCCACCAGCGCTTGCCTGCCTTGCATTGGCGGGCCCTTCACGCCCCTCCCGCATACGGGAAGGGGCTCGAGGATGACTGTCAGTGCTCGGTCATCCTCGTTCGGCTGGGTGATAAGCGGTGCAATGCGGGCGAGGGCGCCCCCGCGCCTGTCGTCCGCTGCTCATCACCGGGGGGAGAGAGGGTGGTCGACCACCCGCCTCCTCCTGCCTCTCCTCCGGCGGAGAAGCGGCGCGAGAGGATCGTCCTCCCGCGTGCGCTCCGCCTCCTCCTTCTGTGACATTACGTCTTCACAGAAGGAGGCGACCGCCACCCACGCCTCCTCGCTTCCCAACATGGCATTTATCACGGTGGGAAGCGAGAGGTCCGGCCCGATCGCCGCAACAAGACTGCGGCGCTGCCCGGCCCACGACGGGCACACCTCGAGGGTGTGCTGTGCCGTGTCCTCCGCCGCGCCACAGTCAAGGCACGACGGGCTCTCCTCCCTCCCGATCCGGTGAAGGTACGAACGGAAACAACCGTGTCCGGACAGCACCTGCACCAACCGGAAGGTGAGGAAACCGTGTGGTCTCTCGAGCCAATCCTGCAGGACTGGCCCAAGCGCGTCAAGGGTTCGGCGGCCGAAAACTGCGGAGGCAAGGTCTGCCATCCAATGACGGACGACGGCATCCCTCGCCTCCTGCCGAACAGCCTCTCGTTCTTCGGGAGCTGGGCGCTCACCGATCGCTCTTCGCCCCGCCGTCCAATCGTAGACTCTGGCTAACACCCACGCCTCGAGCTCCCAAGGAGGGGTGCCAGCCAGAGCGCACGCTGCCGCAAAGCTTACCGAGCGGTAAGCCCGCGCTACCCTTTGCGCAATGGCCCTCTGGGGCACCCGCAAGGCTGTGGCATTCTCCCTTCTTTGAAGGGAGTCTGCCCAGATAGGCGCCCCATACAGGGCCATGCTCTTCAGGATGCCGGCATACAGCCGCCGGCATCGCCCGCCTGGCCCTCCCAAGTTAGGCATCAGCCATGAGAGGGCTCCCGCTGCCTTCAGCAGCCGCGACAACAGTCCGCTGAAATGCGGGCTGAAGCGCCACCTGGCATCGAGCGTAAGACCCAGATATTTCATCTGGGTCTTTACCTCAATTCTGACGCCCTCCACAAAGATGTGGGCGTCAGACGGACGGCGCTGCCGAGGCCCGTGGAAGAAAACGGCCTCGGTCTTATGCAACGCCACCCTCAATCCAAGGCGGCGGATCCTATCAGCGACTAACGATCCGCCCGCCGAGGCCAGACTGGCCGCCTCACCAAAATTCCCTCCTCGGGCAGTGAGGAGAGTGTCATCCGCGTAACAGATGACACTCGTGCCCCGGAGGAGGGTCCCGCGCAAAAGCCAGTCGAACCCGATGTCCCACAGGAGTGGTCCTAGGACTGACCCCTGCGGAACACCGGACTCCACTGGATATCTCCGGACCTGGCCAGCTTTATCTACTACGAGGACCGCTCTGTCCTCCAAGTAACTAGCCAGGAGGTCCCTCATATATTGAGGCACTCCGTGAAACCGTAGTGCCTTAAGGACAGTCGCATGGGGAAGGGTGTTGAAGGCGTTGGCTATGTCGAATGACACAGCCAACACTCCGTCCCCGGCATCCGTCGCCTCCTTCACCACACCCTTTAATAGGGCGAGGGCGTCTATTGTCGAACGCTCAAGTCGAAAACCAAACTGAGCGTCTGACAGATCCGGCCCAACCACCCGCAGGTGGACTTTCAGGCGGTCGGCGATGATCCCCTCGAACATCTTACCGACCTCATCGAGTAGAACGATAGGCCGGTATGCCGAGGGAGAGTCCGCCGGGCGTCCTTCTTTTCGGAGGAGGCATAAACGCCCCTCCTTCCACGGTTTCGGAAACCTTCTCGACGCGAAACACGCGTCAAAGAGGTCCCGAAACCTTTCTTCCATTTCGGTAGCGGCTATTACCACCACCCTTGCTGGGACGCCGTCTGGCCCTGGGGCCGTCTTTTTAGCTCGAAGGCGAAGCGCCGCCATGCGAACTTCGGCCCCAGTGAGGCAAGGGGCCTCGTGGTCCTCCTCTTCCTCCTGAACCGCGCCCTGCGGAGGGTCCATTGCTGGTGGGGTGAAAGCGTCGGCCCTGTCTGGAAACAGGGACCGTACGACCCCATCCAGCACTGCCGGCTCGAGGATCTCCGATACGGGGGGGGCGAAGGGACGCAGTTTGTTCCGCGCCGCCTTATATGGCCTCCCAAAAGGGTCTCTGTCAAGGCCCTCCAGCAGTTCAGCCTGTGCCGAGTCCTGAGCGGCGAGCATCTCATTTCTGAGGACCCGCTTTGCCTCCACGTACAGGTCGTGAAGGCGGTCCTCATTCGCCTGGTCGTGTACTCGCCGCCGCCGGCTTCGAGCGTACTCCCTCCGAGCCGCCACGCAGGCAGTTCGAAGCCCCGCCAACTCCTCCGACCACCAATAGACGGCGCGTCGGGGAGGTGGACGACGAGACCGAGGCATGCTTGAATTGCATACCTCGGTCAACGACTCCCTCAGCTGTGCCGCGGCGGCGTCTACGTCCACGACATTCACGTCAGGCGAAAGCCAGTCTTGGACGAACGCCGCCTCCCTCGCTGCCTCCCTGTCCAGGTGGACTAAGGCCCACCGAGGGAACGGAGATTGGCCAGGATCAGCCGTTCTCTGGGGACCTTGGGTGGCGATCTCGAACCGTACGTACCGGTGGTCCGAGAAAGTCTCCATCATGTCCACCCGCCAGTTTTTCACACGCACGGCTAGTGTGGGTGTGGCAAAAGTGACGTCCACAATTGACCCACCCCACCGCCGCACGCACGTATGGATCTCCCCTCTATTTAGGAGGGAGAGCCCGGAGGAGGCCGCCCACAGCTCGAGCGCCCGCCCGCGTGCGTCGGTGGCTGGGTTCCCCCAAACCACCGACTTGGCGTTCAGATCTCCCAGAACGGAGACCTGACGTGGTGCCACCCTTGAGACCACTGAGGTGAGGACTCCAAGGAAGTCCTCAAAGTCTGAAAGTGGTCGGTTTGGGGAGAAATAGACCCCGACAAAGGCTATGTCTCCCCACGCGGCGGCCACGTATCCCGGTCCCCTCTCTAAGAGCGAGAGGGGAGGGGAGTCCGCGGAAGACCGCGCCACAAGCGCCACCGTGCCGTCCCTATCCCCTAGCCAGCGGCCAGGGACAGAGTATGGCTCGGCGACAACCGCAACATCCACCAACCACTCAGCCATGGCCTGCACCAGCAGGTCCTGGGCCGCTCTGCAGTGGTTGGTGTTTGCCTGTAAGATGCGATGAACCACTCTCATTATTGGTCCATCGCATTGCCCTCTTCGGCCTGTTGAGAAGCATCGATAGCTTCAACAGTGGCGGTGGCAGCAGCAGGACGGATTGACGCCTGCGCTTGTCCCTTCTTTGGAGGAGGATTGCATTGCCTCCCCCCCATGATGTGGCTGGCTGGACGACCACTGGCAGTGCACACCGCGCAGCGCGGCGTGGCGACACCGCACTCTGACGCCTTGTGCCCCATTTCCCCGCAGCGATAGCAGAGCTCCGACCTGTCCACTCGGGATGGACACAGAGCTCTGGTGTGTCCTATTCCGAAGCACCTGAAACAGCGGAAAGGCTTGTCCTCAAGTGCCCGGATCACGGCCACACAAAACCCTACGGGGAGCCGCTTCTTGGCCAGTACGGCCTTTGCCGCTACGACTGGGCACTCCAGGCGAATAGCACCCAGACCACCGCGACCAGGCCTGATTGCCCCGCCCCGTATTGCTGCCGCGTCGCAGCCTCCTATAGCGGCAACTGCCGCCACCACCTCCTCTTTTGTGACTGAGTCGTCGAGATCGGTCACTTCCAAAGTCGCGGTCTTTGTTGGCCTGGCAACTTTGGCCGCGTCCGCTATGACCTCTTGCAACTTACTTGCGAAGAGGTCCGCATTGGCGCCGCCCTGGGCCCCCGGAAACTCGAAGAGTCGAGCTCCAGTTTGGGTCTGGCGGCACGTCACCAGGCCAATACCCAATGTGGCTGGGTTGACGTTGGTACGAGCCCGTTTCAGGACGGATTCGTACGTCTCGCCCTTCTCCACGGCCTCCGGAGTGAGTGTCACAACGACGGCCGCGGTTTTGGGAGGAACAAGTTTCCTCCCACTCGGCTTGGGGGCTGTTTTCTCCCCCCCGCTCTTCCCCCCTCCTTTGCTCGTCCCTTTGGACGAGCCGGAGGGGACATTGGCAGGGGAGGGGGCAACAGGCAGCACTGCCTTTTTGGCGCCTCTCTTCTTCTTCCTAACCACCTCAGTCCACTCGTTGGACGGAGTGCTGGAGGGAAGAAAGGCGTCTTCCCTCTGGGACGAGGCTGCCGCTACCTCAGTCGTAGCCGGCGGAGCCACCGTCTTTTTCCCCTTCCCTTTGCCCTTTGCGGGTTTAGGGGTCGGGGGAGGAGCCATCACGGCCGGGGCAGGGGCTGGGGCAGGAGCAGCCCTGTCAGCCGCCAACGGCGGCCTGACGCGCCTTTCAGGCAGGAGCCTGTCCTCGATGCCCGCGATGCAGGCCCGCGTGAAAGCTCTCTCCTCCATCACAACCTTGCGGATGGTTTCCTCAAGGTTGGAGGAGGGAAGATCCACCGACAATACAGCAGGCGGGGCCTGGACAGGCCGTACCATAGCTTCAGCCAGCTTCGTATGAAGCTCGCTGACCTCCTTTGTAAGGCAGTCCACCCTCTTTTGGAGCTGCCTTATCTCATCGGTGGTTGTGCGCTGCACCAACTCACCGATGATGCCACGAAGACTGGCAGCCCGGCACTTGAGGGCCTTTTGGAAGGTCCCCTTCAAATTCGAGGACTTTGAGGCGACCCTGACAATCTCCTCTTGGTCCTCTTCAGCCATCTTTTCTAATTCCGCTAAGGAATGATCCGCGTACGAGACGCTTGATGCACCATAGTCCGCCTTGGCTCTGCGCGCGCGTGCCTGTGCCTCCTTAGCGGCAACCTCCTCCTCCAACTCTTGTTGGAGTCGTGCCCTGTTCGCCACGTTAAGCTGACGTTGGGCGTCCAGCAAACCTACGTCGTGGCTAGTGCAAGCCAAGGCGGGATTAGCAGGCTTTACAGCCTTGCTCCTCTTTTTCGGGCCACTTTTGGCTGAATCCGAAGAGCCCTCCGAACCCTGCCTCAAGTAGGCCCGCTTCTTCGCCTGCCGGTCTGGCAGCTCCGCCGCAAAGGCATCGCTGTCGGACCCTGACAGGTCCTCCTCCCTGCAGATCAAGCTCGCCGCAGATGGTGCACGGCTAGCCTCCAACGCTGAAGCGTCGTCGGGGGTGGCCCTGAGAAGGGCCGTTTGGGGTTGGCCCTTAAAAGGGCCTTTTTTTATGAAACGCCCAGAGGCGTCCCGCAAGGGTTTCGACATTTCGTCGGACGACAATGATCGCACTTATCCGCTCTGAAAGTATACGATCGCACAGTGTTCGTTAGCCGCCTGTCTGCCACTCCGTTACGGTGGTCAGACGAGACGTTGCCCGGGGATCGCTGCGAGGAAGCCAACACTGCTGGGAACCCCAACCTAACCTAACCTAACCTAACCTAACCTAACCTTTTTTTTTTTTTTTTTTTTTTTTTTTGGCGTGGTGGAAACGCATTTACGCGCGATACCCCCCCCTGGGGAAGGGAAGGGCCTGTGTGGGACTCCCGCCCTAAAAAGGGCGTCCTACCCACTAAAACCACCACGGTGTTCCCTCAGCTCGCCTCTGTGCCAGGGCCACGGGATCGCTCCGCGCATTCACTACGCGACCCTGGCGGCGATGGCTCCTTGTCGAGCCCCTCCTCGCTCTTTGTGAGTAGTGTGCAGGAACACTTACACACTACTCAGGCCACTAAGTGGCGGATGGCGGACCCCCTAAGTCCGCCATCCGCAGGCCTTATGGTGGACGTCTAGCGCCTGGATCGGCCCTCGGCCGGCGTCTCACCCGTCTGCGGCGGATCGGGTTGGGGGTGGAAATCTCCCGTTCCCGCTCCGCCGCCTCCTTCTGCAGCATGACCTCTTCGCAGAAGTCCTGCACCGCGCTCCACGACCTGTCACTCTCGACCATAGCTCGCACCACGGTCGGGAGCGAGAGGTCGTTACCTATGACGCCAGTTAACACTGCACGCTGGGAGTCCCAGGCGGGGCACTCCACCAGCGTGTGGTCCGCCGTATCCTCGGGGCAGCCCTCGCAGTGGTGGCACACGGCAGTCGGCTCCCTCCCCGCGACTCGGTGCAGATACCTCCCGAAACAGCCATGTCCCGAGAGAACCTGCACCAGGCGGAATGATAGGGAGCCGTGACGCCTGTCCAGCCATCCCTCCAAAATAGGGCGAATTGCCCCGATGGTGCGGAGGCCCGCACTTGGGTTCGCGAGCATCTCCACCCACTCTTCGACAACGGCCCGGCGGAGTCCGGACCGCTGTCGCTCAGTCTCTTGCAGTGTTGGCCGCTGTCCCAACCAGCTTCGGGACCAGCTGTTTGAAGTGGGCCGTGAACTGCCACCTGCCGTCGAGGGTGAGCCCAAGGTACTTGAGCGTACTCTCGACGGCAATGCGCACCCCAGCCACAATAATCCCGCTACCCGCCGGCGGCGCCCGCCGAGGCCCGTGGAAAGCGATGGCCTCGGACTTTTCCAAGGCCACCTTTAGGCCCAGTCGCCTGATGCGGCCTACCACCTGCGCCACACCAGCCGTCGCGCGAACAGTGGCCTCCCTGTAGTCCCTACCGCGGGCCGCCACAAGGGTGTCGTCGGCGTAGCAGATCACCTCGACACCTCTGATGAAGGCCCCCCGCAGCACCCAGTCGTACCCGATGTTCCACAGGAGCGGCCCTAGGACCGACCCCTGCGGAACACCGCAGGACATGGCGTGGCAATGCCACTGTTCGCGCCCCGGGTAGCAGACGCGACGGCCCTCCAGGTAGGCCCCGATCATCTGGCGGAGGTATGGAGGTACTCCGTGATACCGGAGCGCCTCCATGATGCACGTCCAGGGCAAGGTGTTAAATGCGTTGGCGATGTCAAGAGACACCGCCAGAACTACCCCGCCCTCGGAGACCGCATCCTCCGCCAAAGTCTTCAGCCTTAGGATGGCATCCACAGTTGACCTCCCCGCTCGGAAGCCGAACTGGGACTCGGCCAGATCAGGCCCCTCTCGCACAAGATGGTTGATGAGGCGGGCGGCAAGAATACGCTCGAAGAGCTTGCCCACCTCATCGAGCAAGACTATAGGCCGGTATGCCGACGGCGATCCAGCGCTGCGACCAGCCTTGCGCAGCAGCACCAGCCGGCCCTCTTTCCATAGAGCGGGGTACTGCCCCCTCTCCAGACACGCCGTGAAAAGGCGCCGCAACCTGGGCCCGAGGACGTCCTGGGTGAGAACCCAAGCACGCCCTGGAACTCCGTCAGGCCCAGGGGCGCACTTTTTGGCTTGGAGCCGAAGCATGGCCGCTCCCAACTCGCCCTGTGTGACTTCCGCTGCAGGGACAGAACCTGCAGCGAATGGGCTGTCAGCCGCGTTCCGCCCCATAGGCGGTGGTGTAAAACCCTCCCGGCGGGGGAATAACCGCGCCACCGTATCCTGGAGCAGCTGGGGCTCCAGACTCTCCGTTACCGGGGGCTCCCAGGGGCGCAATTTCTTGCGCACCACTAAGTAGGGGCGCCCCCACGGATCGCGGTTTAAAGACGCAAGCTGCTCCTCCCTCGCCCGGTCTTTGGCCTGTGCGATGGCGGCCTGTAAGGCCTTTTTCGCCCGGCGGTACTCTTCGTACTGTGGCGCATCGTCCTCTACCCGTCTGCACCGCCGTCTGCGGTGTCTGGTGTACTGGCGTCGCCTGGTCACGCACTCCTCCCGGAGTTGGGAGAGCTCTTGTGACCACCAGTACACCTGGTTCGCCGGCTTCCGAGGGCCGACTCGGGGCATCGCCGCGTCGCAGATGGACGTCATTGCGTCTCGGAGCCGCTCCGCTTCGCTGTCCACGTCCGCTGCCGGACCGTCGTCGGGCACAGAAGCCCATTCCTCGGCCAGGGCCGCCGCCAGGAGGAAGTCCCTATCCAGCTGTTTGAGCGACCATCGGTTCCTGCTTTCACGATAGGTTCCGGTGGGGGAGGAGGCTCGACGAAAGTCGAGAGATCTTCTCCCGCGAAACGGCCAGGTGGCATGCCGCTTTGGACACGGAGATGTGCCAGTTCAGTTTTTAGGTAATTTACCTGGGCAGAGAGCTCGCTAGAGTTTTCGCGAAGACGCGTCAGTTCCTCTCGAGTCTTCTGTTCGCGGAGCTTGGTGCCAGATACCTCCTCGCGCAGCGCAGCGACCTCCTGCTCCAAAAAGCGGTTTTCCTTGGAGCGAGAACGGTTGCGCAGAGAGAGAGCGGCTTCCTTAATGCGCGCGACCGCGTCTTTTAGGACTTTTTGATCCGTCCCCTTCAAGTTTTTGGCATGAGCTTTGACCTCGAGTATCTTGTCTGACCACTGGGCAAGTCGCAAGTAAATATCCTCAGCAAGCTCTGGCCTGGTTATTGTGGCGAGCTGCGGGAAACTCGAAGTCACGGATGCCGTACTCTTTGTGGTGCCTGGTGTTGAAGCGGCACTTTCATATCCAGGACTTTGGGTATCAGAGGATCCCGGCAGTGGTTCATCAGGAGTCTTTGGAGAAGCCTTCGCCCGCTGCCGAGTTGTCACAGTCAAGGGTAACGGGGACCTACCCCGCGCTGCCTCATCGAGCCTGTAGTCGCGCTCAAGATGGACTTCGCAGTGCGGGTCAGCAAGTTCCCTCTCAATCTGTCTTACTTGGGCCTGGCCCACGTAGCGCCCATGTGTGAAAACGCGACCACGTCTTCCAGATCCCAATTTGGCGACCTTGGAGGTAGCGGCCTCGCTGTCGCTCTCTAGACTTAGATCGACATCTGTGAAGTCATCGTCCTCGTCTGTACAAGATCTCAAGCCCGATCCCGGCATACGGCGCTTATCGCCTGCCCGGGATAGGGACGAGTCTCGACCACTTGCTGTGCTAAGTGTGGGAGAAACGACGCGGGACGGACCCGCGGCTTTCTCGACCGTCTTTGCAGAGCCTGCGACTATGTCAATCCGGTGTTTCGCGTCAGATCGGGCAGAAGAGATGCCGACATCGGAGCTAGTTGCACCGACGGTGACACCCACAGCCGCCTTCATAGACGCGGTTTTCTGAGTTGTCTTCGGGGGAGGTCCAAATATACCACGAAGACCGCGGTCAAAGGAGCTCTCACCCGGTTTACCCCCCTTATTCCCCACACCCGAGGGCGTCTTCGCGGACTTCCCGCGGTTGGAAAGATCTTGGCTAACAGCCTCACTCTCATCACCACAACTCTCTCGCGATGGTTCCCGAGGCGCCAAATACGACCCTGGTTTACCAGTCGCAACACCCGCGGCTGTGACCGCCGGTGTTGCGACTGAGCGGGTTACCTGACCATCTTGATCAGCGACCGCTTGGCGAGTATTAACTTCATCGCACATCCCATCTGTTTTGCCTGTAGTACAGACGGGGATACAGGCTTAGCCCCGCCTGCTTCCGCTAGGGACTGGGTTTGCCCCCCCAGCCATGCACCCCATCGGCACGGGAGACCTTGGGGTTCAGGGTTTGGCCCATGCATCCACCACACCCGTCTAACAAAGTAGAGGGGAGGGGGAGCGGCCTGTGCCAGTTTCTGTCCGCACCGGCCGCAGCCGGTACCCCCCATATCTGGGAGGCATTCCCCTATCCGCAACCCGGGGACGCGCCCGATGGCAGGTCTGGCAACTGCACACGGGAACCTTTTTTTTTTTTTTTTTTTTTTTTAACGTTGGAAAATGCATTACGCATACTCGCCGCCCGGGGGGACAGCGAGTTATGTGGGACTCGAGCTCAGACGCCCATACCCACTAAAAACCAACGACACACCGTCAGTCACCTGGCAGCTCATGAGTCGTCTCGAACCAATCGTCGTCGTCCGAAAAATCGGACGCGCTGCGACTCCCACGCCGGGCACAACTCAAGGGTGTGTTGAGCCGTGTCCTCCGCAGCACCGCACTCGTGGCACGCGGCGGTCTCCTCCCGACCGATCCGGTGCAGATAGGCGCCGAAGCACCCGTCCTGTGAGGACCTGCACCAGTCGGTAGGTGAGGGAGCCGTGCCGTCTCTCTATCCATCGGGTCAGGACCGGGGTCAGGGCGTCGAGGGTGGCTCGACCCGACTCCGAAGAGTTTAGAACCCCGGTCCAGGCCCGAATCAGCAGCTCTCGGGTCTGGCGCTCGAAAGCGCGCTCCTCCTCTAGGGAGCCGCGCTCTCCCCGAGAACGCTGCTCCGACCGTCGCGCGTATGTCCAGGCCAGGACTCTGGCCTCGAGCTCCCAAGGCGGGGTCCCGGCCAGGGCACACGCCACTGCGCCCGCTACTGTGGAGTAGCAGCGGGCCGCTCTCTGCGCGATGACTCGCTGGGGCCGCCTGAGCTGAGACACGTTGTCTCGACTCAGGCGGTCCGCCCAGATGGGGGCGCCGTAAAGGGCCATGCTCTTAAGAATGCCGGCGTAGAGACGCCGGCATTGAGCGCTCGGCCCGCCCAGGTTCGGCAGTAACCACCCCAGCGAGTCCGCCGTCTTTAGCAGCCGGGGTGACAATTCGGCGAAGTGACGGCCGAACCGCCACCGGCTGTCGATGATAAGCCCCAGATATTTCATCTGGGGCTTAACGTCGATGGCCATGCCGTCGACCATCAGGCTGATGTTCGGCGGGTGGCGTTGTCTCGGGCCGTCAAACAAGACGGCCTCCGACTTTTCCAGAGCGACCCTGAGGCCCAACAGACGGATCCGTTGGACCACAAGGTCGCATGCCGCGGTGGCCAGCTGGAGGACCCGCGCTACATCCCAAGCCCGGGCCAGCACGAGAGTGTCGTCCGCGTAGCAGACGACCCTCACGCCCGGGGGGAGTGTGCCCCTCAACAGCCAGTCGAATCCGATATTCCACAGGCATGGTCCGAGGACTGATCCCTGTGGAACACCGGACTCCACGCGGTGACTCCTTAGCAAGCCGCCCTGGTCCACGTACGTAACCATCCTGTCCCGGAGGTAATCGGACAGGAGGTGGACCAAGTACGGCGGCACTCCGTGGGCGCGCAGGGCCTCGATGATGGTGGTATGGGGAATGCTGTTGAATGCGTTGGCGATATCGAGAGATATCGCCTAACTAAGTGCTCCGGCCGTCTTTAGGAGCTTCGGTGCCAACCTCTGGAAATGTGTACCGAAGCTCCACCGCCCATCTAGAGTGAGGCCGAGGTACCTGAGTGTATCCCCGACCTCAATCCGGGTGCCTCCCACCACAAGGTGGGACCCTGGGGGCGGCGCTCGTCGGGGCCCATGAAAACAGAGGGCCTCCGATTTCTCAAGCGCCACCCTGAGCCCTAGTTCACGGATGCGGCGCACGACAATGGCGACTCCCGCCGTCACACGCTGCGCCGCCTCCCGGAAATCCACGCCGCCGTGACGAGGGTGTCATCAGCGTAGCATGTGACGCTGACACCCCCGATAAGGCGCCCGCGGAGGACCCAGTCATAGCCGATGTTCCACAGGAGAGGGCCTAGAACCGACCCCTGTGGAACACCGCATGACACCTCTCGCCGTAACAAGCCACAGGGCGTGGCACACTCAACTGACCTCGCAGCCAGGTACACCGCCAACAACACCCCACCACTGTCCACCGCCTGTTCTGCTAATTCACGTACGCGCAGAATGGCATCGACGGTGGACTTTTCGGCCCGGAACCCAAATTGTGCCGGCGACAAATCGGGCCCCACATGCACTAAGTGCTGGACGAGGCGGACGGAGATTATGCGCTCTAGGAGCTTGCCCACTTCGTCCAGCAAAACAATAGGCCTATACGCCGACGGCGAGTCCGCTGGGCGTCCGTCCTTCTTAAGTAGGACAAGGCGCTGGCACTTTGTGGTACCTCAGTCCCTCTTTGATGCACCCGTGTGGCAACGAATTAAAGGCGTTGGCGATGTCTAAAGACACCGCCATGACCACTCCACCTTTTTGTGTCTCGTCACGGGCGATTTTCTTGACCCGGGCGATGGCGTCAACTGTGGACCTTCCCCGTCTGAAACCATATTGGTTTTCGGCCAGATCCGGTCCTGTCGCCTCCAGGTGGCGCACGAGCCGGGTGGCAATGACCCTCTCCAACAGCTTAGCCCCTTCGTCCAACAGGACGATGGGCCTGTACGCTGAAGGAGAGTCCACCGGCCGACCCGCCTTTTTCAGCAGCACCAGTTTACCCGACTTCCAGGCCTGCGGGAAACGACCATCCCGCAGGCAAGTCGAAAGAAGGGTTCGAAATCTGGGCTCCGTTTTTGAGAGCCAAGACCCAGGCCTTGCCCGGTACGCCGTCTGGCCCAGGGGCCGTGTTTTTGCCTTGGAGGCGCTGGATGGCAGCTCCTAGCTTACCCTCAGATACGTCCGGCGCCACTTCATCATTATTGTCTTCCGCGCCAAACCTCACTGGTGGGGTGAAGTCTGAGGCCTCGGGGAACAATGCCTCCACTACGCTGCGCAGCAGGCCCAGATCCATGGTGGTGGTGAGTGGGGGAGCATACGGCCGCAACTTGCTCATCACGAGCCGATATGGTCTTCCCCACGGATCTTGGTTCAGGGTGGAGAGGAGCTCCTCCCAGGCGGCGTTTTTAGCCGCCCCTATCGCACCCCGAAGTACCTTCTTGGCCTCTTGGTACTCGCCGTAGAGCGGCGCATCGAGGGCCTCGTCCCTAACTCGCCTCCGCCGGTGTCGAGAATAGCGTCTCCTGGCCGCTACGCATTCGTCCCTGAGTTGAGCGAGTTCCGGAGACCACCAGTACACGACCGTGCGTGGCGGCAACGCTCTTACTCGAGGCAAAGCCGCGTCGCACACGTGCGACATGGCCTCACGGAACCACTCTACCTCCTGACAGGGATCCACTTGATCTGGACAGGGTGACCAGCTCTCGACCAGAGACGCCACAATCAGGGTGTCTCGGTCCAAGCGCTTTAACGCCCACCTGGGGCCAAGGTCCGCCGAAGCACGGCTCGAACTGTTCGGGGAAAGCTGGGGAAGGGAGATGTCGAAACGCACATATCTGTGGTCTGACAAAGTCTCAACCTCCTCCAGCACCTCCCAGTTCTGGACACGGCGCGCCAGGGCGGGGCTTGCAAACGTGACGTCCACGACTGATCCGCCCTGCATCCGCACGCACGTGTCGACCGTGCCACGGTTTACCACGACTAGGCCGTGAGACATCAACCAGTCCTCGACCAATTCCCCTCTGGTGTCTGTAACGCCAGAGCCCCAGGTTTGTGACTTGGCATTTAAGTCTCCAGTCACAATGACGTTGTTTCCCTGTCCCGACAAAAGAGCGCCAACCTCTGCGAGGAAGACTTCGAATTCGGCGACTGATCGATTAGGGGAGAAATATACCCCAACGATGAACAGGTTATCGACCAGTGCCGCCACACAGCCCTTCCCCCTACGCACGCTTGTAAAGGGAGGCGAGTTTGCCCCTGTATTTGTGATGAGGGCCACCTTCCCCTCAGTGTCCCGTCGTTGAAATTCCAACGCCCATCCAGCGTGAGGCCGAGGTACTTTAGTGTACGCCCGACCTCTATGCGCATGCCGCCGATCACAATGTGGGATCCAGGAGGTGGCGCCCGTCGGGGCCCATGGAAGCAAAGGGCCTCCGACTTCTCGAGCGCTACCTTGAGGCCTAGCTCCCTAATGCGGCGCGCGACCATGGCGACTCCCGCAGTCGCACGCCGCGCTGCCTCACTGAAGTCAGCTCCAAGGGCCGTGACGAGGGTGTCGTCAGCGTAGCATGTAACGCTGACTCCCCCAATCAGGCGCCCGCGGAAAACCCAGTCGTACCCTATATTCCACAGGAGTGGACCTAAAACCGACCCCTGTGGAACCCCGCAAGTCGATCGCCGACTCAAAAGGCCATTGGCCGACACACATTCGACCGCCCTATCAGCTAAGTAGTCAGACACGATCCGCTGTAGGTAGGCAGGCACTCCATGATGGATAAGCGCCTGCCTAATACAGGACCATGGCAGAGTGTTGAAAGCGTTAGCGATGTCAAGAGACACCGCCAACAGCACCCCGCCGCTATCCACAGCCTTATCTGACAACTCTCTTACGCGAAGGATCGCGTCGATCGTTGATCTCTCCGCCCTGAAGCCGAACTGTTTGTCGGACAAGTCCGGCCCCACACGGCCCAAGTGTTGGACGAGGCGGACAGAGATTATCCGTTCGAGGATTTTTCCGACCTCGTCCAGGAGGACTATAGGACGGTAGGCTGACGGAGAGTCCGGTGGGCGTCCATCCTTCTTGAGGAGCACCAGCTTCCCCCGCTTCCAAGAACAAGGGAAGCGCCCCTGCTCAAGGCAAGCGGTATACAATTTGCGCAACCGCTCGCCAAGAGCTTCCTCGACCAGGACCCAAACCTTGCCAGGAATACCAACCGGGCCGGGGGCCACGCTCTTAGCCCTGACTCTGAGCATGGCTGCACCCAGTTCTCCCTCAGACACAGGGTCTGGAGGGCCCTCCGATGCGATGGGATGTGGCCTCATTGCCGGCGGGACATGCTCTTCCCGATCAGGGAAGAGAGAGGCTACGACCATTGCCAGAGTCGCTGGCTCTAGGGATTCCGTAACCGGGGGCGCCCACGGTCGGAGTTTTCCTCGGACTGTACGATAGGGGCGCCCCCAAGGATCCTTGCTTAGAGTGGCCAGCAACTCTTCGCGCGCTTTGGCCTTGGACCTGGCGATGGCCACCTGAAGCTCCTTTTTGGCTGCTTTGTAGGCCGCTAGGAGCGGAACATCCAGATCGGGGTCACGGTGGACCCGGCGGAGGTGGCGGGAGGAGATTCGGCGTGCTCGAATGCACTCTTGCCTTAATCGTTTTATGTCCTCCGACCACCAGTACACCTGCTCTTTTCGAGGCAGAATTCTTGTCCGGGGCATTGACGCATCACAGATCTGCGTCATAGCCTCCAGGAACCATTCTGCCTCATCGTCCACTTGGACAGCCCCGCTCGGACCTGGGAGCCAGGCCTTAACCAGCGCGGCCTCCTTGCACATGTCCCTATCAAGGGCTTTGATGCTCCAGCGCGGATACTGCGTGTTCCGTCCAGCGTCAGCTGAAGTGGGTGCCATGGTGTTTAGCGAGGCGGAGATGTCAAACCAGATGTTGCGATGGTCCGACAACGACTCCGCCTCTTCAAGCACCTGCCAATCTCTGACGCGAGCAGCAGCAGCAGGGGTGGCAAACGATAAGTCAACAATTGACGTCCCCTGCGGCCGCACACACGTCGCGACGGTGCCACTGTTGAGGAGCATTAGACCAGCAGTCGTGGCCCACTCCATAACTGCCTCGCCGCGAGCATCAGTGGCCGGTGTTCCCCACATTATTGCCTTGGCGTTAAAATCGCCGGCGACAATTGTGGGGAGCGACGCCTGCTGGACGATGGTAGCCAGTCTATCTAGACTAGCCTCGAAATCTGCAAAGTTCATGCTGGGGGCGAAATACACCCCAACTATCAGCATCTGCTTGTGCTTCGGAGCCACGAATCCTGTCCCCCTTGCCACTACTGCTGGCGGCGCACCAGACACAATAATAGCGGCTAGGCCCTCCGAATCGGCTAACCAGTTGTCTCTGTCAGGTGGAACCCAGTAGGGTTCAGAGACAATGGCCACGTCAATATGCCACTCGGCCATATGCTGCATCAGCAGATCTTGGGCCGCAGTGGCATGATTGATGTTCACCTGCAATATTCGGAGAGCCATTATTTCCCGGCTGTGTCCATTGCCATCGCGTCCCCTTTGCTACTCGGGGGAACAGGCTTGAAGGCCTTCCTTCTTTTCGGCGGGGAGCATTTCTTGCTTCGACGACCGCAACGGTAGCAAAGTTCGCTGCGGTCTGTCTCGCACGTGCACTGGAGCCTTACATGGCCGCCCTCCATACACCGGTAGCAGCGTAAAGGCTTCTGCTCCAAGACCTGAACGCGGGCTGAAACCCAGCCCACAAGAATCCGGCCTTCGGAAACTTTCTTCGCCACTGCTACCGGCATCTTCACGACAACTGTGCCACTACCGGACCATGATTGGCGAATCTCGCCTACCCGGACGACATCAGGGGAGCAGTTGCCAGACTTCGCCACCGCGTTTGCAACCTCCTCCTTAGTCACGGAATCGTCCAGACCCGACAGTCTTACATCGACCGTCTTCGTGGGCCTGGTGACCCGGACGAGGTCTTCCGGCAGCACTTCTCTTAGCTTAGTGGCGAGGATATCGGCTTTCTCGCCACTTGTAGCCCCGGGGATTTCCAGGAGCTTGCCGCCGGTTTTGGCTTTATGGAAGCGCATGCCGGTTATGCCAATTTCCTCAATATTGATCCGAGACTTGGCATTCCGGATAGCTGACTCGTACGTGACTCCTTTTTCCTCCGCTCCCGGTAGGAGAGTCAGCACTATGGCTGAGGAACGGGGCGGACGGAGTCTTGGGGTGGACTTTTTTGCGGCGGGCTTGGCCGGTTTAGCGCTAGGCTGCGTCGGCTGTTGCCCGCCTTTCACCTTCTTGCCTCTCCTCACCACCACATTCCAGCCTTCCTCCATGGATTCTGGAGGTGGCGGAAGAGGACGGGACTCCGCCGGAGCTGGTTTTGTGGCCGGGGCATGGGCTGGAGCTTGGGCTTTAGCCGCAGCTGGCCGCCTATCGCGACTTCTGCCCTTGTGAGAAGGGCCTGCTGGCACAGACACGGTTTTGACCGGTGAAACCGAGGCAGAAGGAGCCTTGACTTCCGGAGTTTTAATCGGTGGGGCCTTGGCTGACTTGGCTTTGGCTTGCCTTGGCTGTTGAAGCCTTAGTTGTTGAAGACTGAGCAGGTTGAGGCCCAGATTTAACCGCCACCTTTTTGATTGACTTTTTACCGCCAGCGGCAGAAGTGACAGCCTTTGTGACAGTTGTTGCTTCCATAGTTTGGGAGGGCGACGACGAAGGAGGAGTCAACTTTTCACTCCTTCGGTCCACAGCCAGCGGGATGCGTGATCGACGCTGCTCCGGCAGAAGCCTGGCCTCAAGGCCGTCAATGCGTGCATTCATCATTGCACTGCATCGGGCCATGAGGGTTCCTTTTTCGTGGATAGAGGTAGACGTCAGAACTTCCTCCTCTTGTCGCTTCTGGCATTTTAAAGCTATGAACTCTTTGCGGAGTTCTGCCAGTTCCGCTTTTAAACTGTCGTTCGCTGCGTTGAGACGGCGGATCTCTTCGTCCGTCGTCCTCTGAGCAAGCGTCTCGACCGCTGTCATTATAAGAGCGGCAGCGTCATTAAAGTTCCTCTGAAACACTCCCTTGACGTTGCCGCTCTTTTTTGCGCAATGGAGAATGGTATCCGTGCCCGTTTGAATAGCACGGACCAACTCCTGCGCTGTCTGCTCTCTGGCCCTATATTGGGCCAGGTTAAGGGCGCGCCTGACTTTAGCTGACCAATTCTCAGCCTCAGTTTCAGCCTCCTCACACCGCTTCTGCTTGTGGTCTGCTTTGAGCAGCTCTTTAGCAGCAGCTCGCGCAGCCTTTGCCCCGATTGTTATGGGCCTACCCCTGCCACCGCGCCCACGGCTGGTAGCGTAGGACGGCTCTTTCGGGTTTCTTTCCGCCCTTTCAGTTTCAGACATACTGTCTGCAGACTCACTGCGCGTCCGCTTTCGTGAACGCGACCGTCCATCGATCGACGACGCTGGTGACGACGCAACGGAGATGCGGTCGACTACCACTCTGCAGTCGCGGGCAAGCATCTCCTTGGCCCAATCAAAGCGTATGATAGAGGAGCTATCCTCCACCGCGTCCATACTGACGCCCGTCTCGGGCATCTCCGCTCCGGATGGGCTTGACGCCCTCTATCTATCTCTATATATCTATCTATCCCCTAGCCAGCGGCCAGGGACAGAGTACGGCTCGGCGACAACCGCAACATCCACCAACCACTCAGCCATGGCCTGCACCAGCAGGTCCTGGGCCGCTCTGCAGTGGTTGGTGTTTGTCAGGAAAATGCCGTGCATACCCCCCCCGCCAGCGGGGATGGTGGAGGGGGTTATGTGGGGCTCCAACCCACTAAAAACCTGACGGTGTCCTCCGGTGCTGTTGTCGGTGCGAGTGCATGGGTTTCAGCCAACGCTATGCCACCACGCACTCGCTCCCAGCTGCGGCCCACGAAGTTGACAGGGCCCCGCCCGGCTTCGAGGAGGGGAGAGCAGCCCCCTCCTCGGTACAAGCAACGACGCGCGGGAACACACACGCGCCGCTGCGACCCCGTGTGGGCGTATCGGTACCCCGCACCGAGTACACCCGGGGTCCTTCAGGGAGGCGGCAGGAGGAGAGCAAAGCGTCCCCTTCAGCGGCCTGTGCGTCGGCGGCGGATCATCGGGGCGTCAGCCGAAGCCTCTCGCACCCTCTCCGCCTCCTCCTTCTGCAGGAGCACGCTCTCGCAGAAGGTTTGCACGGCCGCAAACGCCTCCCTGGATCCGGCCATCCTCGCCACGATGGCAGCGAGTGACAAATCACCTCCGACTACCGCGATGAGGTCCTCGCGCTCCCTCGCCCAGGCCGGGCACGACTCGAGGGTGTGTTGCGCGGTATCCTCCTCGCGGCCGTCACAATGGTGACACCGCCCGGTCAACTCGCGACCAATCTGGGCGAGGTACGCCCCAAAACAGCCGTGGCCAGTCAGCATTTGGGTCAGCCTGTAGGACAGGCGACCGTGCCCACGACGCATCCACTCCTCCAGCACAGGCTGGAGGGCCTGACAGGTGCGTCGACCGGCTTGGCTGACGGCCAGGCGATCCTGCCACCGCTCCACGGCGGACTGCTCCAACCGAGCCCGCTCCGCCTCGACCTCACGTGGTGCAGGCCTTTGCCCCTAGGACCTCTGGTCTCCCCGCCACTGATAAAGAGCAGCGAGGACCAGTGCATGGAGATCCCATGGCATGCTCCCGGCCAACGCGAGTGAGGCATCCGCCGAGACCGTGCGGTAGCCGCGGATTTCCCGTATGGCTAAGTGGCGCTGCGCCCTCCTCATCAGCATGGCGTTTTGATCCGACATGGCGTCGTACCACACCGGTGCCCCGTACAGGGCCATGGACCGCACGACGCCCATGTACAAACGCCGGCTGAATGAAGAGGGCCCACCCAAGTTCGGCATTAACGTGCCGAGCGCTCCGGCCACCCGCAGGAGTCTCGGCGCCAACCGTTCAAAGTGGGCGCGTAAACTCCAGCGGGGGTCCAGCGTCAGCCCCAAGTATTTGAGGGTTCGCCCTAGTACAATCTGTGTGCCGCCCACAGAGAGATGGGACCCTGCTGGTGGCGCTTGTCGAGGCCCGTTAAAACACAGGGCCTCAGACTTATCGAGCGCCACCTCCAGTCCCAGCCTCCGGATCCGCTGCACCACAGTTGCGACGCCGGCAGTCGCGCGTCGCGTCGCCTCGACGAAGTCGACTCCGCTGGCAGTGACGAGGGTGTCGTCGGCGTAACAGGTTACGCCCACCCCCGTAGTAAGACTGCCGCGGAGGACCCAGTCGTAGCCAATGTTCCACAGGAGTGGTCCTAGAACCGACCCCTGCGGAACGCCACACGACGACTGCCTGCAAACCACTCCTCTCGGGGTGACGCACATCACCTCGCGATCGCTCAGGTAACCTTTTTTTTTTTTTTTTTTTTTTTTTACGTCAGGAAATGCCTTACGCACCGTACCTCTCCGTCGGGGAACGAAGAGGCGTGTGTGGGACTCCCCCGGACTCGGGTATACCCACTAAAACCTGACGACGCCCGCCGCATGTGTTGGCTGTGACAGCAGGGGCCGCGGTATCTCAACAGTCCCGCGACCCTGCCAGCGGCAACTTCCGCCCTCTAGTTCAGAGGGCGGATCTCCACGGAGGGGGGAGCAACCCCCCTCCAGACGGCGCACTGGGCGTACAGTGCACCGTCTCTCAGGAGGGTCCCTGGTGAATGGGCAGAGGTGTCCCCATACCGTCTGCCCGAGACCCTCCCATCGGGGCGCCGCTCATTCTGGCACCGCGGCCCGAGCGCGCGCCCCGCGGGCGCCGAAGGCGGAGGGAGGCCGGGTCTCTTTCCCGGTCCCGTTCGGCGGCCTCTTTCTGCGACATCACCACGTCGCAGAAATGGGCCACCGCCTCCCAAGACCCCTCGCTTCCGACCATCTTAGACACGACGGTCGGTAAGCTGAGGTCTCCACCTCCGAGAGCCGCGGCCAACTCCGCCCGCGGCTCCGCCCACGCCGGGCAGTCCACCATTGTGTGCTGTGCCGTGTCTTCGACACAGTCACAATGGTGGCATCTCGAGGTCGGCTCCTTTCCGGCGACTACACACAGATACCTCCCGAAGCATCCATGCCCCGAGAGGATCTGCGTCAGCCGGAAAGTAACCGACCCGTGTTTCCGTCCAACCCATCTGGACAGGACGGGATGGACGGCCTCCACTGCCCGGCGACGGGACTCGGTAGGATGGTCACCGAGTCCCTGCACGAGTCGCCGCCGCCACTCTTCCAGAGCCACCTCGTGGGCCGCCTGGCGCCACCGCACTACAGTGTCGGGTGGGGGCCGGCAGCCCTGGCTCTGGGCGTGCGCTGCTACTCGCCAGTAGACCGAGGATTGAACCTCGGCCTCCAGGTCCCACGGAAGGGACCCGGCGAGAGCGCACGCCACCTCGTAGGAGATGGTGCGGTATCCCCTGATAGCCCTGATCGCCAGGACCCTCTGCACCTGTCGCAAGAGGGCCCGGTGACGATTCTTCAGGGACCCCGCCCAGATCGGGGCCCCATAGAGGGCCATCGATCGCACCACTCCGAGGTATAGGCGACGGCAGACTCCGTCACCTCCTCCTAGGTTGGGCAGCAGACGCCCAAGGGCGCCCGCCGCCCCCAACAGTCGAGGCGCCAACTTCTCGAAGTGGGCCTGGAACCCCCACTTGCTGTCCAGCACGACACCGAGATATTTCAGCGTCGGCCGGACTGGGATAGGGGTTCCGCCCACTACTACTGTGGACCCCGAAGGTGGCCCTCGTCGGCGGCCATAGAAACAAATGGCCTCCGATTTATGGAGGGCCACCTCAAGGCCCAGGCGGCGGATGCGCCTCACCACCTCCGCCACTCCAACGGTGGCCAGCACCTGTGCGGCCCGGCAGTCAGAACCCCGGGCCGTCACCAGGGTGTCGTCGGCGTAACAAATTACGTCTACGCCGGGCAGATTTGCGCAGCGTAGAACGTAATCATAGCCGATGTTCCACAGCAGGGGGCCAAGCACGGACCCCTGCGGAACACCGGCCGTCATCCGCCGACGACCACCAGCACCATTACTGGTAGGGAACACTACCGCCCTATCGGACAGGTAGTTCCCCACCAACTGCCACAGATACGGAGGCACTTCATGAAATCGAAGTGCCTCCATTATAGTCGGCCAGGGGAGGGAGTTGAAGGCATTTTTGATGTCCAAGGACACTGCCATCAACACCCCTCCCCCCGACACCACCTCCTCAGACAGGTCTCGCAGCCGACCGATCGCGTCGATTGTCGACCGGCCCCTGCGGAACCCGAACTGGGAGTCGGCCAGATCAGGGCCGACTTCCTCCAAGTGCTTGACCAGACGGGCAGCAACTACGCGCTCTAGGAGTTTTCCCGCCTCGTCCAACAGCACAATTGGGCGGTAGCCAGAGGGGTCTTCCGCCGGCCTCCCCTCTTTTCGGAGGAGCACCAGACGGCCCTCCTTCCACCGCCGGGGGAACAGCCCCAGCTGGAGGCACTCATTAAAGAGGCCCCGCAGCTGGAGCTCGAGCGACCCGGACTCTTCTGAGAGAGCCAGGACCCAGGCTCGGGCATGAATGCCGTCGAGTCCTGGGGCCGTCTTTTTGCCACGTAGGCGTAAGACGGCCGCTCCCAGTTCCCCTTCTGTGACCTCAGGCACATCTTCAGTGTACGAGGTCACCACCGCTGGGGACGCCATGGTCGGGGGGACAAAATCGTCTCCCCTCGTGGGAAACAGTGTCTCCACCACGGTGCTCAGCACCTCCGGCTCGAGGGTGCTGGTCACTGGGGGGGTCCAAAGACGGAGCTTTTGCCGTACCAATTTGTACGGCTTACCCCACGGATCCCCCTCAAGCGTCCCCAGCAGCTCTTCCCAAGCCGCTGCTTTGGACCGGCTGATTGCAACGCGCAGTTCTATCGCAGATTCGCGATAGGTTGCGTACAGCCGGTCCTCCTCCTCAACGTCGCGGCCTGCACGACGGCGGCACCGCTGATAGACGCGGCGACGCTCGACGCACACGCGGCGGAGCTGCGCGATCTCATCCGACCACCAATATACATTACGGGGGGACGGCACGGATCTTATGCGAGGCATGGCCGCATCGCAAATCCGCGACATGGCCTCACATACCATTTGCGCCCCCCCGTCAACGTTTGCCGATGGTGGCATCTGAGGCCACGTCTGGACAATGACCGCCTCCTGCAGTAACTCCTTGTCCAGACCCCTCAGCGCCCAACGCGGGCCATCCAATCGCGGTAGGCTGGGGCCGACAGGCATGGCTGGAGGCGATGCGGAGACGCTAAATCTGATGTACCGGTGATCAGATAGCGTCTCCTCGTCCTCCAGCACTCGCCACTCCTGGACGCGGTGCGCTAGGGGGGAAGTCGTAAACGAAACGTCCACGATGGACCCCCTATTATGGCGCACACACGTGTCAACCGTGCCACGGTTCAGCACGGACAGCCCGCACTCCACCACCCACTCTTCCAATACCCGGCCTCGTGCGTTGGTGACTGGAGAACCCCAAGCCGAGGATTTGGCATTGAGGTCCCCGAGCACGAGGACCGGGTATGGAGAGCACCGGCGAACGGCAACCCCCAGCTCCAGGAGGTATGCCTCGAAATCGGCGAGTGGCCGATTTGGGGAGAAATAGACTCCCACTACGACCAACTCGCCGATTCTTGCCAATGCAAACCCCCTACCTCCGTAGGTGTTGGTGAAGGGGGGGGATCGACCTCGCTGCAGCAGCGCCACCAGGCCGTTCTGATCGCCGACCCAATCCGCCCGAGACGGAACTCGGTAGGGTTCGGCGATCACCACGACATTAACGTCCCACTCCGTCGCGGTCTGGACCAAGAGATCCTGAGCCGCGCCGGAGTGGTTAACGTTAGCTTGTATGAAATGGAGATCACACATGAATGACCTCCATTTCAACCACCTCCGCCCTGGCCTGGGTGGCCGGTTTGGTGGGTGGCGGCTTGTTTTTGCCGGCCGCTGTCCTTTTCGCCGTCGCCTTTAACTTCGGGGACTTGGCGCAAGCCTTGCCCCCGGCGAGGTGGTCTGCCTTTTTCCCCGCTGCCTCGCAGACTGGGCAGTGGGGTTTGGCAGTGCACGCCGCGGCCATGTGGCCGGATTGACCGCAGCGACGACAATCGTTGCTGCGGTCTACCCCTGCTTTACATTGGGCCCCGACATGGCCAGGCGCAAAGCAGCGGTAGCATCGGCGTGGACGTGGGTCTAGGACCGTTACCTTCGCCGAGGACCAGCCAACTAGCAGCTTAGAGGCTGCCAGTTTTTTGGCAGCGGCAACCGGACACCGAATGAACGCGGTGCCAGTGCCCCGCCGATGGCCCACCTTAATTTCGCCGGACACTATGCTGTCCAGCGAACACCCGCCAACCCTGCTCACGGCCTCCTTGAGCTCCATCAAAGTGACGGAGTCGTCGAGGCCAGTGATGCGGAGGTCCGCTTTTGCTTCTGGCCGGTCCACTCGGACCTGCTCCGGGTCCAGCGCCGCACGCAGGCGGTTCGCCAAATCGTCGGCCTTTGGGCCACTCGTGACCCCTGGAAGCTCGAGGATACGAGCCCCCGTTGCCGCCTGGCGGAACTTCACCGAGGCGATGCCGAGTTCAGCTAAGTTGACCTTGGCCTTGGCCTCAGACAGCACCTCTGCGTAGGAAACGCCGCGCTCCTGAGCCGCCCCCTTCAGCGTGATAACCACTGCTGAGGAGCGGGGCGGCTTCAGCTTGCGCAGGCCGGACCCCTTGGTCGGCGCGTTGGTTGACTTTGGAGCGTTAGTTGGCTTGGCGGGGGCCTTTGACCTCGGCCGCTCCGCAGTTTTAGAGGAGCGAGCTTTGGGACGGCGGCGTTTTGTCACCGTCGTCCAGGCCTCCTCCGGTCCTTTAGGGGTCACCGCAGCCTTCTGGGTTATTTCAGGAGCGCTGGGCTTCCCTTTCGAAGAAGTTTTCCTCTTCCCTTTTCCCTTGCCACTAGGTGCCGGAGCGGGATTAGATTGGGGTTGAATAGTCTTCCCACCATTAGTTTTGGCAACGGCCGGTGCTTTCGACTTTTCCGGCTTGGAAGCAGACTTGCTTCCACTAGTAGAAGGACTGGTAGTTTGGTCCTTCTGTGGCGCTACCTTTTTGGTAGGCGGCGCCGGTTTCGACGCAGCCGCTTGAGCTCTATCCGCTGCAGCAAGTGGCGGGCGGTGGTGCTTGGCAGGCAGAAGGCGGCCGTCAATCTCAAGGCCCTCTAAATGGGCGCTGACCATTGTAGTCAGCTGGGCCGAGAGGGAGCGACGGAGCTGTTCCACCATGTCGCTTTCCGTGGTGGCAGATTGTGGGGCGGGCGTTGCGTCCTTTCCGGCACTTCGGATCTCGTCCCGCAGCTGCCCGAGCTCTTTTCGGAGCGCTTTAATATCCGCCTTGAGTCGGTCGTTTTCCGACTTTAAGCGGGCCGTCTCATCGGAGACGGACCGTGTTGCCAGTTCGGCTACCGCCTCCCGAATCGCCCTCACCGACGCCTTGAGGGCACTCTGGAAAGTCCCTTTAAGGTTAGAGGACCTTTTCGCGACCACTTCGATGGTCTCCAGGCAATTGTCGAGTCGGCCAGATAGGTCCGCCGCCGTCAATTCCTCCGCGTTTTCCCAATTAGCAGCGACGGACAGGAATCTGGTTGCTGCATCGGGCTGACTAGGCCGTGCGGCCATTTTCCTTTCTGCTTCCAGGCGGAGGGATTCCCTCTCCGCCCGGTCGAGTTCACGCGCACAGCTTTCATCGGCATCTGTAGTAACCCCGATGTCACTCTCTACTTCACTAGCCGCCGGGGTATTGGAGCGCACAAATCGTCCGTTCTTGTCCCTCCGGGGCTGCGAAGCTCTCATCCCTCTCGACGCTTGCCGACCCCTCCTCGAAGTCGGCAGCTTGGGGGCCGGCAGGCCTTCCTCGTCTGAGGACGGAACCACCGACCCGCCTCCCACCAGAGCAGGGTCGCGTGGACGCTTCCTAACGGAAGATGATTCAAGCGGTCCTCCTTCAGTACTACTCCTTTCATCGGCTCTCTGCTCGCGCAGAAGAACACCCCCCATTTCCCCAGAATTGTTTTTTGTATATGAACTGTCCATTAAGTTCCCACGAGTATGGGGGAAATAACAGGTCCACCCGGGCAGTGCCCCCTGTACCCGGGTAAGCGTATATACTCTAGGGAGTCCGCCGGTTCCCTAGAGGTGTGCCGTTCACGACTGACCACCCGTCAGCCATGCATCCCCTCGCCACGGCACCAAACTTGGGATTGGGGTAACTTTTTATAGAGGTTTCCTCCCTCTCGGCCCGGCCAATTAAGGCAAGACCGGCCCAGCGGCAAGCCGCGAGACGTGATCCACGACACTCGCCGCCAGGTCTTTCCACCCCGGGCGCCAGTTTCCCGGCGCCTTGCGCACACCGGGCCACTCTGTAAGCAGAGCGGGCGGTGCGCACACCCCTATTTCGCACTTATTGTGCACGCCAACCTGGCCGCCCGATACGGGACAGACGCCAGTCTCCCACTGCCGCCCGATGCGGGACAGACGCAGCGGGAACACCTCGGAGACACCTCTTGGCTTCACCTGCCGCTGGATTGCGACAGGCTACTGAGCCCCCCCACCACGACAAGGTGGGTGTCTATCGGGGGAGAACCTTTTTTTTTTTTTTTTTTTTTTTTTTTTTTTTTTTTGTCGCAGGAAAACCCGTTTAAGAGCCATAACCGGAGTCGGGGGACCCCGGCCGTGTGTGGGACTCCCAGCGTGCGGCTTCCCTTCCCTGCCTTAGGGGTGACATGGGGGTCCAGCAGTAGCCTTAACATCCATGACCACCCCCGGCAGCATGCCCTTAAATGGTGGGCCCAATTCTCCCCCCTTGCGGGGGGACGGAGGAAATAGCCGAGGAAGCGGCACTATTCCCTCCCGACGGCGGTGGCCTGTGCAATGCAGGCAGGAGCAATCGGGGGAGAACCTAACCTAACCTTTTTTTTTTTTTTTTTTTTTTTTTCGCTGGGAAAAATGCATTACGCATCCCCTCCCGTCGGGGGACGGAAGGGGTATGTGGGACTCCCCGGGAAGGTGACTCCCGGTATACCCACTAAACGACCCAGCGGCACTCCCGCATCGCCTTTGGTGGAGGGGTTCTGGGAATCGGCATAGCCTTTGCTTCCAGTACCCCACCAGCGCTTGCCTGCCTTGCATTGGCGGGCCCTTCACGCCCCTCCCGCATACGGGAAGGGGCTCGAGGATGACTGTCAGTGCTCGGTCATCCTCGTTCAGCTGGGTGATAAGCGGTGCAATGCGGGCGAGGGCGCCCCCGCGCCTGTCGTCCGCTGCTCATCACCGGGGGGAGAGAGGGTGGTCGACCACCCGCCTCCTCCTGCCTCTTCTCCGGCGGAGAAGCGGCGCGAGAGGATCGTCCTCCCGCGTGCGCTCCGCCTCCTCCTTCTGTGACATTACGTCTTCACAGAAGGAGGCGACCGCCACCCACGCCTCCTCGCTTCCCAACATGGCATTTATCACGGCGGGAAGCGAGAGGTCCGGCCCGATCGCCGCAACAAGACTGCGGCGCTGCCCGGCCCACGACGGGCACACCTCGAGGGTGTGCTGTGCCGTGTCCTCCGCCGCGCCACAGTCAAGGCACGACGGGCTCTCCTCCCTCCCGATCCGGTGAAGGTACGAACGGAAACAACCGTGTCCGGACAGCACCTGCACCAACCGGAAGGTGAGGAAACCGTGCGGTCTCTCGAGCCAATCCTGCAGGACTGGCCCAAGCGCGTCAAGGGTTCGGCGGCCGAAAACTGCGGAGGCAAGGTCTGCCATCCAATGACGGACGACGGCATCCCTCGCCTCCTGCCGAACAGCCTCTCGTTCTTCGGGAGCTGGGCGCTCACCGATCGCTCTTCGCCCCGCCGTCCAATCGTAGACTCTGGCTAACACCCACGCCTCGAGCTCCCAAGGAGGGGTGCCAGCCAGAGCGCACGCTGCCGCGAAGCTTACCGAGCGGTAAGCCCGCGCCACCCTTTGCGCAATGGCCCTCTGGGGCACCCGCAAGGCTGTGGCATTCTCCCTTCTTTGAAGGGAGTCTGCCCAGATAGGCGCCCCGTACAGGGCCATGCTCTTCAGGATGCCGGCATACAGCCGCCGGCATCGCCCGCCTGGCCCTCCCAAGTTAGGCATCAGCCATGAGAGAGCTCCCGCTGCCTTCAGCAGCCGCGACAACAGTCCGCTGAAATGTGGGCTGAAGCGCCACCTGGCATCGAGTGTAAGACCCAGATATTTCATCTGGGTCTTTACCTCAATTCTGACGCCCTCCACAAAGATGTGGGCGTCAGACGGACGGCGCTGCCGAGGCCCGTGGAAGAAAACGGCCTCGGTCTTATGCAACGCCACCCTCAATCCAAGGCGGCGGATCCTATCAGCGACTAACGATCCGCCCGCCGAGGCCAGACTGGCCGCCTCACCAAAATTCCCTCCTCGGGCAGTGAGGAGAGTGTCATCCGCGTAACAGATGACACTCGTGCCCCGGAGGAGGGTCCCGCGCAAAAGCCAGTCGAACCCGATGTCCCACAGGAGTGGTCCTAGGACTGACCCCTGCGGAACACCGGACTCCACTGAATATCTCCGGACCTGGCCAGCTTTATCTACTACGAGGACCGCTCTGTCCTCCAAGTAACTAGCCAGGAGGTCCCTCATATATTGAGGCACTCCGTGAAACCGTAGTGCCTTAAGAACAGTCGCATGGGGAAGGGTGTTGAAGGCGTTGGCTATGTCGAATGACACAGCCAACACTCCGTCCCCGGCATCCATCGCCTCCTTCACCACACCCTTTAATAGGGCGAGGGCGTCTATTGTCGAACGCTCAGGTCGAAAACCAAACTGAGCGTCCGACAGATCCGGCCCAACCACCCGCAGGTGGACTTTCAGGCGGTCGGCGATGATCCCCTCGAACATCTTACCGACCTCATCGAGTAGAACGATAGGTCGGTATGCCGAGGGAGAGTCCGCCGGGCGTCCTTCTTTTCGGAGGAGGCATAAACGCCCCTCCTTCCACGGTTTCGGAAACCTTCTCGACGCGAAACACGCGTCAAAGAGGTCCCGAAACCTTTCTTCCATTTCGGTGGCGGCTATTGCCACCACCCTTGCTGGGACGCCGTCTGGCCCTGGGGCCGTCTTTTTAGCTCGAAGGCGAAGCGCCGCCATGCGAACTTCGGCCCCAGTGAGGCAAGGGGCCTCGTGGTCCTCCTCTTCCTCCTGAACCGCGCCCTGCGGAGGGTCCATTGCTGGTGGGGTGAAAGCGTCGGCCCTGTCTGGAAACAGGGACCGTACGACCCCATCCAGCACTGCCGGCTCGAGGATCTCCGATACGGGGGGGGCGAAGGGACGCAGTTTGTTCCGCGCCGCCTTATATGGCCTCCCAAAAGGGTCTCTGTCAAGGCCCTCCAGCAGTTCAGCCTGTGCCGAGTCCTGAGCGGCGAGCATCTCATTTCTGAGGACCCGCTTTGCCTCCACGTACAGGTCGTGAAGGCGGTCCTCATTCGCCTGGTCGTGTACTCGCCGCCGCCGGCTTCGAGCGTACTCCCTCCGAGCCGCCACGCAGGCAGTTCGAAGCCCCGCCAACTCCTCCGACCACCAATAGACGGCGCGTCGGGGAGGTGGACGACGAGACCGAGGCATGCTTGAATTGCATACCTCGGTCAACGACTCCCTTAGCTGTGCCGCGGCGGCGTCTACGTCCACGACATTCACGTCAGGCGAAAGCCAGTCTTGGACGAACGCCGCCTCCCTCGCTGCCTCCCTGTCCAGGTGGACTAAGGCCCACCGAGGGAACGGAGATTGGCCAGGATCAGCCGTTCTCTGGGGACCTTGGGTGGCGATCTCGAACCGTACGTACCGGTGGTCCGAGAAAGTCTCCATCATGTCCACCCGCCAGTTTTTCACATGCATGGCTAGTGTGGGTGTGGCAAAAGTGACGTCCACAATTGACCCACCCCACCGCCGCACGCACGTATGGACCTCCCCTCTATTTAGGAGGGAGAGCCCGGAGGAGGCCGCCCACAGCTCGAGCACCCGCCCGCGTGCGTCGGTGGTTGGGTTCCCCCAAACCACCGACTTGGCGTTCAGATCTCCCAGGACGGAGACCTGACGTGGTGCCACCCTTGAGACCACTGCGGTGAGGACTCCAAGGAAGTCCTCAAAGTCTGAAAGTGGTCGGTTTGGGGAGAAATAGACCCCGACAAAGGCTATGTCTCCCCACGCGGCGGCCACGTATCCCGGTCCCCTCTCTAAGAGCGAGAGGGGAGGGGAGTCCGCGGAAGACCGCGCCACAAGCGCCACCGAGCCGTCCCTATCCCCTAGCCAGCGGCCAGGGACAGAGTACGGCTCGGCGACAACCGCAACATCCACCAACCACTCAGCCATGGCCTGCACCAGCAGGTCCTGGGCCGCTCTGCAGTGGTTGGTGTTTGCCTGTAAGATGCGATGAACCACTCTCATTATTGGTCCATCGCATTGCCCTCTTCGGCCTGTTGAGAAGCTTCAACAGTGGCAGTGGCAGCAGCAGGACGGATTGACGCCTGCGCTTGTGCCTTCTTTGGAGGAGGATTGCATTGCCTCCCCCCCATGATGTGGCCGGCTGGACGACCACTGGCAGTGCACACCGCGCAGCGCGGCTTGGCGACACCGCACTCTGACGCCTTGTGCCCCATTTCCCCGCAGCGATAGCAGAGCTCCGACCTGTCCACTCGGGATGGACACAGAGCTCTGGTGTGTCCTATTCCGAAGCACCTGAAACAGCGGAAAGGCTTGTCCTCAAGTGCCCGGATCACGGCCACACAAAACCCTACGGGGAGCCGCTTCTTGGCCAGTACGGCCTTTGCCGCTACGACTGGGCACTCCAGGCGAATAGCACCCAGACCACCGCGACCAGGCCTGATTGCCCCGCCCCGTATTGCTGCCGCGTCGCAGCCTCCTATAGCGGCAACTGCCGCCACCACCTCCTCTTTTGTGACCGAGTCGTCGAGATCGGTCACTTCCAAAGTCGCGGTCTTTGTTGGCCTGGCAACTTTGGCCGCGTCCGCTATGACCTCTTGCAATTTACTTGCGAAGAGGTCCGCATTGGCGCCGCCCTGGGCCCCCGGAAACTCGAAGAGTCGAGCTCCAGTTTGGGTCTGGCGGCACGTCACCAGGCCAATACCCAATGTGGCTGGGTTGGCGTTGGTACGAGCCCGTTTCAGGACGGATTCGTACGTCTCGCCCTTCTCCACGGCCTCCGGAGTGAGTGTCACAACGACGGCCGCGGTTTTGGGAGGAACAAGTTTCCTCCCACTCGGCTTGGGGGCTGTTTTCTCCCCCCCGCTCTTCCCCCCTCCTTTGCTCGTCCCTTTGGACGAGCCGGAGGGGACATTGGCAGGGGAGGGGGCAACAGGCAGTACTGCCTTTTTGGCGCCTCTCTTCTTCTTCCTAACCACCTCAGTCCACTCGTTGGACGGAGTGCTGGAGGGAAGAAAGGCGTCTTCCCTCTGGGACGAGGCTGCCGCTACCTCAGTCGTAGCCGGCGGAGCCACCGTCTTTTTCCCCTTCCCTTTGCCCTTTGCGGGTTTAGGGGTCGGGGGAGGAGCCATCACGGCCGGGGCAGGGGCTGGGGCAGACGCAGCCCTGTCAGCCGCCAACGGCGGCCTGACGCGCCTTTCAGGCAGGAGCCTGTCCTCGATGCCCGCGATGCAGGCCCGCGTGAAAGCTCTCTCCTCCATCACAACCTTGCGGATGGTTTCCTCAAGGTTGGAGGAGGGGAGATCCACCGACAATACAGCAGGCGGGGCCTGGACAGGCCGTCCCATAGCTTCAGCCAGCTTCGTATGAAGCTCGCTGACCTCCTTTGTAAGGCAGTCCACCCTCTTTTGGAGCTGCCTTACCTCAACGGTGGTTGTGCGCTGTACCAACTCACCGATGATGCCACGAAGACTGGCAGCCCGGCACTTGAGGGCCTTTTGGAAGGTCCCCTTCAAATTCGAGGACTTTGAGGCGACCCTGACAATCTCCTCTTGGTCCTCTTCAGCCATCTTTTCTAATTCCGCTAAGGAATGATCCGCGTACGAGACGCTTGATGCACCATAGTCCGCATTGGCTCTGCGCGCGCGTGCCTGTGCCTCCTTAGCGGCAACCTCCTCCTCCAACTCTTGTTGGAGTCGTGCCCTGTTCGCCACGTTAAGCTGACGTTGGGCGTCCAGCAAACCTACGTCGTGGCTAGTGCAAGCCAGGGCGGCATTAGCAGGCTTTACAGCCTTGCTCTTCTTTTTCGGGCCACTTTTGGCTGAATCCGAAGAGCCCTCCGAACCCTGCCTCAAGTAGGCCCGCTTCTTCGCCTGCCGGTCTGGCAGCTCCGCCGCAAAGGCATCACTGTCGGACCCTGACAGGTCCTCCTCCCTGCAGATCAAGCTCGCCGCAGATGGTGCACGGCTAGCCTCCAACGCTGAAGCGTCGTCGGGGGTGGCCCTGAGAAGGGCCGTTTGGGGTTGGCCCTTAAAAGGGCCTTTTTTTATGAAACGCCCAGAGGCGTCCCGCAAGGGTTTCGACATTTCGTCGGACGACAATGATCGCACTTATCCGCTCTGAAAGTATACGATCGCACAGTGTTCGTTAGCCGCCTGTCTGCCACTCCGTTACGGTGGTCAGACGAGACGTTGCCCGGGGATCGCTGCGAGGAAGCCAACACTGCTGGGAACCCCAACCTAACCTAACCTAACCTAACCTAACCTAACCTAACCACCTGGGTGTCACCCAGGCGATTGCTTCCATGCAATCGCAGCTACGGGAGATAAGCCTTGACGTTGAGAAGTTCCGCGCTGAAACGTCGGAACAGCTCAATCGGCAGCGAGAGTTCACTCCCCCGCCAGTAACAACCGACTCTTCAGTGGTCACGCTGACTGGTCTCAGAGAGACCGACATACACCGAATCGAAGAGGGAACACGAAGGCTCTTAACGGAGGCCCGCGCCGAGCCTGAGGTCACTAGAGAGGTCCTAGCTGAGGAGCTGCGCTGCGCCACCTCTCCAATTATTGGCGAGTTGCGCACTCTCAGGACGGAGCTAGGTGATCTGGCTGACGGGGTTGGTGCGGACCCCAACCCGCGAGACGTCTCTCAGGGACTGGGGGTGGAAATGGCTCTGGGAGAGGCCCGGGAGCGGATCGAGGAGCTCCTGGAACCAATAGCGAGGACGGTGAGCCGGGTGGAGGCTACCCTCCGCGATAGCCCGGTTCTGTCAACCCCGAAATCCGCGTCCCCACGTCTAAAGAGGCCAACATTGCCTATGACGGCGGCGCCGGCTCTGGCTCGGTGCGTGGAGCGGGGTAGGAGCTACGCGGAGGTGGCCAGTTCGCCAAGATTCCCTGTCTTCATAGAGTCAAGGGACCCAAGGGCTACCAGCCAGGACGTCATCGATATCGTCAAGAAGAGGGTAGACGTCGTCGGACTGGGATTGGGTATAAGCAGCGTCCACCCCCTCCGTAAACAGAGGGTTGCTATAACCTGTGACACCGAGGAGAGCCAGGGGCGCCTACGAGACGCCATCAAAGAATGCTCAGCTGACCTCTCGGCCACATCCAAGCTCCCGAGAAACCCCCTGGTTCGCCTCATTGGTGTCGCGGGCGATCTTAACGACGCACAATTGGTAGAGGCCATCCGTAGGCAGAACATCAGCCTGCTATCTGCTGTGCAAGGGGACGCCACCATTAAGGTTCTAAGACGTACGAGGGGTAGGACCCCCCAAATGACAAACGTTATTTTGGAAGTGGACCCCTCGGTATGGAACGTCCTGTGTGATAAGAGGGTAAAGGTAGGCTTTCAGACAGTGATGGCCGTGGACCAGTCACCTGTAGTACAATGCTACAGGTGCCTGGCCTATGGTCACCTGGCAAGGGATTGCAACGAAAAGGAAGTGTGCGGATACTGCATGGGGGGGCATGACACTAGGAAGTGCACCAACCGCGGGGAAAAACCGAAGTGTAGGAACTGCTCGGGAGCTCACGCGAACCATCGTCAGACCACCCAGCATACAGTCGGGATTGCCCTCAGTGGCAAAAGTGGGATGTAATCGCCCGAAGGGCGGTTCGATACTGCTAAGGGCGCTTTAAAGTTTACCCAGGCAAACCTAGGTCGTGGCTTTGCTGCGACAAAGGAATGCTTGGAACAAGCGGCTTTAGATAAAGTTACAGCCGTCTTAGTACAGGAACCATATATTGGGAACCTGGGGAGGCTGTCTTCTCGCTTTAAAGTCATTCAGGCTGCCGGAGCATGCAAAGAGAGCCTAACCTAACCGTAACCTAACCAGTCACCGCTCGCGCCCTGGACCGAGCACCCGCGCCCAACGCACGAAGCGACACGCAGAGTGACCGCTGCGCTCGTAAAAAACCAAAAAAGTGAGTTTTTTCGCGATTTTCGTGACTTGTGGCATATCAAATTTCGCGCGCAAACGAGACGCATCCGAATCCGCAAAAAAAATTGTTGGAAGTTGGAAAAAGTGAAAAGCGGAAAGTTATAGTGGAAAAACCAAGTTTTCAACTTTTAAAGTGAAACGCTGCCTAATCTAGACCTATAGTTTGTAAAGTGCAGCTGGGAGCGCCTTCGGGCACCCAAAAAGGTGACACCAATTTTGGATTTTTCCGGCCACCGGGGTGGCCGTGAAAGCCAAAAAAAAACAACTTTCGTCGAGCCGCCAAATCGCGAACCGGAGGAGTGCGGCTGAATTTGAAAACAGCATTCGACGCAGCTTCAGACGAGGAGCCGGGAGTTGAAAACCGCTGGAAAATTGGACTAAGTTAAGTGCCTCTTTTTCAACTTTGAAAATCCGGACATTTTGTGACAGCACTAGCGGGTGATTCAGCGCGGCAACCCTAGCTTTTAATAGTTTTTTAAAAAATAGTTTAGAGTATACCCATTACTGTGTTAAAAAATTGTGTTAGGTTTAATATAAAAAGTTCTTAGTTATTAGGCTCTAAACTTTTCAAAAAATTAGGGGATGAAAAGTACTACCCCTAGAAACTTCAAAAAAATATTTTAGGATAAACAAAAAATTAAGCTAGGTATAAAATTTTAAATTAGAATTTTTAGATATAAACTACTAGAGATATAAGACTTTTCGTGGTTTATGCGGCCGCAAAACAATTAAATTTTATTTTTAATAATAATTTCCACCCCTTAAGGGTTGAGATAAAAATCGCGTTGACATACCACTAAATAGGTCGCTTTACACCCTATCTAGTGGTGTTATCAAAACCCACGCGTCTTTAGTCGTTAAGTTTCTATTTAGGTTTTCCTTAGAGTCTATTTAGCCCAGAACGGCAAAGTTAACCCGGTAATTGACCTAACAAAAATTTTCCAAGTCGATGAACTTAAAACTTAGAAAAATTTTGTAAATTGAACATCTTCCCAACCGAAGATCCAAAATTGACAGGGTTTACAGCCTAGGGCCCAGGGCAGCCAGTGCTACTTATCGGGAAAATTCTTTTAAAAATTTTGGGGGTTGAAATTTTTTAATCATTGAAAGGGGAGGAAACCACCCCCTAAAAATCCCAAAAAAATTTACATAGGTAGGCTAAAGATATAGATAACTCCTAAATTAATAATAAATTTTATTTCTTAAATTTAAGGATGTGTTTTAGGAATTTTTGTGTGTAAGAACTTGTGTATTTTCAGTTTGTACACCCCCTGCTCCGTAGGGGTAGGTTTCGCGTGGGTTGCTGCACATATATAAGATAGTTTAGTTACCCAAGAATCTATTACAAAAAACCCGAGCCCCCTAGCTAACATAGGGGAAAAGTTATTTAT
Organism: Pyrausta nigrata; assembly: GCA_949316185.1. Classification (NCBI taxonomy): domain Eukaryota; kingdom Metazoa; phylum Arthropoda; class Insecta; order Lepidoptera; family Crambidae; genus Pyrausta; species Pyrausta nigrata. Next base: position 148,053 of record OX438965.1, read on the forward strand.
TTATTTGTGTGTACGTGGGAAAACTACCCCTATTTTTAATCGTCTTTTTCTTTTTTAGTTTATAAGTATTTTTTCAAAATTTTTGTGTCAGTTTATGTGTTTTAGTTGTAGGTAAAATCTGACAGTTTTTACCGGTATTTTTTATAAAATTTTAACATTGCTTTTTCATTTTTCCTTGAAAATTATTCAAAAATCATTTCCCTTTTTTCCATTAATTTATTAAAAATAGTAAATTTTAACATTTTTAAAATTTTAAAGTTTTAAAAGACAATTTAGCTTATATTCTGTTAATTTATTTAGGTTTTAGAATTTTAAAATAATAAATAGTCTGTAATATAGGAAATATAAAATAGGGGTGTTTTTTCCGGGTCCAAAATTTTAAGGGGCTGTAATAAATTCAGGGGGTGAAATTTTTAAAATCTAGCGACGTGACGGTCATTTTTTCGTCAAAATCAACGGATCGGTGCAAAAATTTTCGAGAAAAACTCAAATTTCAGGGGGGTCATTTCCAGTTTCAAATTACGCGATCGGAAAATTAGGGCACAATTTGGCTATAACTCCGATCTTTGTGCACCGATCTGAGTAAACGGCACGTCGTTGGATAGGTCTTAACGAGACGCACATTCACCCCATAGAGTCCGTGACTCTATATAGAGCCCCTTAAAAACTGTGCAGTAAAGTGTGTTTTTTATATTTTTTATTTTTTCCTTGTTAGTTTTTAAGTCATAAATTTGTGTATCCTTAGATAAGTATTAAGACCAGGGGACCATACATAGAGGCATTTTTTATTTGCAAATCGGAGCTCTACCTTTTTAAATCAGTATTAGATCGGGACAGCCACCGCGGAGACGATTCCGATAACACCAAGCTCAACTTTCTACGACCAACGGTTGCGGAGATACAGAGCTTCAAAGTTCTGGCCGCCATCTTGATCCGCCATCTTGTTTTTGCTTTCGGACGCATAACTCTGCTTCCGTTGGGCCTAGAAAATTGCGGTTTCGATAGGAATAGAAAGCATAGACTCCCGCCGAGATCTGTCGTGGTAGAGACAAAAACCGGTAGAGTCACTTTTTGTAAAAATTTGGTAGAGCTGTCCCGGTCAAGTCGTAGGGCAGAACAAATAACTCAGGGAAACTTTTTCCCCGAGTTCATAGGGTGACTGAAACGGAAGGTACGGGGTCTTAAAGTTTCGGCGGCCATATTGTCCGCCATCTTGAAAATTTTAAAACAGCGATATCCCGGCAGCCAGAGGTCCTAGAGACACGGGATTTTCTCTGGAGTACCTGGTTTATAAAGCACCACCAGATAGGCTATATATTGGACCCAAAACTCTATATAGAGTTTTTAAAATTTTCTATTTTTGGTTTTATTTTGTCTCACTTATTAGGTTAGGCCCCCGTGAGGCCCTATACACCCATTTAGTGTCTATTATTTTACATACTCCCCCCCCCCTTTTTCTTCTTTCTTTTAACCTGTGTTTTGACTGCTGTGTCTATTGACCAGTGCTCTTAGTTTAAGTTTACAAGGTTCTATTGAACCATTTTTGTTTTTACTTTCATTTTAACCGACAAGACAAAGCTCTGTCCTAACGAAATGGCAACGGCGCGCACCCCCGCTAAAAAGGTCGCGATGACAAACCCCCCCATATCCCCGATGCGCGAGGTAGACGGAGAGAGGGCAGGACCCTCTCAGACCTCACCGACCCAGACCTCCAGCGTGAGGCGCAGCATTGGCGAATGGGAGAGCGCCAAAGCAGAGTCGAGAACATGTACCTCGACAGCACACGCCCACTCACCCAGGAAGGTCGTTCTGGCCCCCGCGTCACGCAACCTGAGGGCAGACCTAAAGGCCGGGATTACCCTGGCAGTGGAAAAACTGTACCAGCTGGTAAAGGAAGAGGCAGCAGCGACGAAAGGACCTGAAACAGAAAACAAAAAGGTTGAGACATCAGGAACAGGACAAGCAGACGGGGAAAAGACGAGAATGATAGCCCAGGAACATTTAGGAACGGAAGGAAAAGAGTTGATCAAATTAATGAAAGAGCAAAGTGAAAAAATTTATAAGACTCAAAGGGAGATTGAAAAACTCAAGGAAACCATCGTCCTTCAGCATGAAACTGCAAAACAACACAGTACATATGCAAGCGTGGCAGCAGGGCAATACAGACCGGTGGTAGAGAGGAAGAGTGCGCTTCACTCGATCGTCATCGAGTCTAAAAACGAGACAGAGACGGGAGATGAAGTTATGAAGCAGGTACGCGAAGCAGTCAATGCAAAGGACGGATGGGTGACTGTGGAGCGGGTCCGCAAAGTTAAGGACAAGAAGGTGATACTTGGCTGCAGTACGATAGAAGAAAGAGACAAGGTTAAAGAACGACTTCAAAGCGCCGCCAGTCACCTTCACTTCGAGGACATGAAGAACCAAGACCCAATGGTTATTCTCAGGGACGTCATCTCTAGCCATACGGACCAAGACATACTACAGGCACTGAGAAACCAGAATGGGGGTATCTTTCGTGGCCTCGAAGAGAAGGAAGACAGGACGGAGATTAAGTTTAGGCGCAAAGCGAGAAACCCACTTATGAGTCACGTCATATTGAGGGTATCCCCACAGATATACAACCGTTTGATGGAGAAAGGCGCAGTGCACATTGACATGCAGAGGATACGGGTTGCGGACCAATCCCCACTCGTTCAGTGTTCCATGTGCTTGGCATATGCACATGGGAGGAGGTTTTGCAAAAAAAACATTCCAAAGTGCACACACTGTGGGGGCCCACATATGAGGAGTGAATGTGCAGACTGGATGACAGCAGTGGCTCCAAAGTGCTGTAATTGCACAGTAGCAAAGTTGGAGAACACAGAGCATAACGCCTACAGCTCAGAGTGCCCGGTGCGTAGGAAGTGGGAGGCATTGGCACGAGCTAAAGTCCAGTACTGCTAAAGTGGTCCCAACGCAATCTGGGGCAGGCGCCCCGACCAGATGTTATGCAGTGGCTCAGGCGAACCTACAGCGCAAGGAACTTGCAACGACCGAACTCATGGTGGAGGCCAGCAAACGCAAATTGGCGTTTGCGCTGGTCCAGGAGCCTTATGTGGGTAGGGTGAAGAGGATGAAGGACTACCGTGGGGCGAGAGTCTTCCAGAACGCTGCAGTAGGAGATGGGACTGTTAAGGCGGCGATTGTCGTCTTTGATGGCGAGCTCGACGTCGTGCAGTGCCCGAAACTCACAAGCGACAACATTGTCGCAGTGAGGATCCGAACCAGCGCCTGGGAAATCGCGGCGGTGTCCTTCTACTTCGAACCGGATCAACCCATAGGGCCATACCTGGAGCGGCTGAGGGAGGCCGTAGAGGAGCTGGGCCCAAGATTACTGCTAATAGGCGGAGACAGTAACGCCAAGAGTACCTGGTGGGGCAGCACCATAGAAGACCACAGGGGAGAAGAAATGTCCGGGACCCTGGAAGAGTCTGGATTGCAGGTACTCAATAGAGGTGACACGCCAACGTTCGATACCGTGAGAGGTACGAGGGTGCTCACCAGCTACGTTGATATAACAGCCTGTTCCAAGGACCTAATGGTCTAACTAGTCGATAACTGGAGGGTAGACCAGGAGATGACGAGCTCGGACCACAACGCCATCACTTTCGACATTAGTCTCCGCAAAAGTAGAGGCCTGAAAGAATAGAGAACTACAAGGCTCTACAATACAAAGAAAGCGGACTGGGATCTTTTTAACACCACCTTAGAAGAGGCCAAATCTCGGAACAATATCAGTATAGAACGCATCAACGACGCTACAAACCACGACCAACTGGAGCAAATTGTCCGAGACTACACTGAGGCCATAACGAAAGCCTGCAAAACCAGCATGCCGGCAAAGAAGAGCACAGAGGTGCTCAAGATCCCATGGTGGAATGATGAGCTCGCGAGGCTGAAAAAAGTTACCACTACCTTCAGGCGTAAAATCAGGAATGCGGCACCGTACCGCAGAGATATAGTGGTAGCTGAGTACCTGAAAAAGAAAGAAGAGTATGAGTGCCAAGCCAAGAAAGCCCAAATAGATAGTTGGAAGGAGTTCTGCAGCAAGCAAGACCGAGAGGGCCTATGGGAGGAGATTTACAGAGTAATAGGCCGGACCACCAGGAGAACAGAAGACTTGACCCTAACTAATGATGGAGCACACTTAAACCCAATAGAATCGGCGAACTTACTTGTGGAGACGTTCTACCCACAAGACCTGGAGGAGACTGACACTGAACACCATCGCATGACCAGAGAGGCAGCGAAGATGGTAAACGAGTTGAGGCATGATGAACAACATGACCCACCGTTTACCAAGGTGGAGCTGAAGACTGCGGTGGGGAGTTTTAACCCAAAGAAGGCCCCAGGAGCGGACGGCTTCACAGCAGACATCTGCAGCCGGGCTATCCACCAGGTTCTGGACGCCTTCCTTGCCCTGTGTAACAAGTGTCTACTGATTGGACACTTCCCGGACATCTGGAAGGAAGCCACAGTGGTGGTACTGAGAAAACCGGGCAAGGATGATTACACGAAACCCAAGGCGTATAGACCTATAGGTCTACTGCCGGTATTGGGGAAGGTTCTGGAAAAGATCTTAGTAGCAAGGATTAAGTGGCATCTAGTACCGAGGATTAGTACTCGCCAGTACGGTTTCATGCCCCAGAGGAGCACCGAGGACGCCCTCTATAAGCTAATACACCGTATCAAGGGTAAGATTGGGCTGAAGAAGCTGGTAACCCTAGTGTCATTGGATATAGAGAGGGCCTTCGACAGCGCATGGTGGCCGGCAATCCGAGTCCGTCTGGCTGAGGAAAAGTGCCCGGTAAACATCAGGAGGCTACTGGATAGCTATCTGGAGCGCAGAAAAGTCAGTGTAAGATTCGCCGGGGAAGAAGTAAAAGAAATACCAACAAAGGATGCGTGCAAGGGTCAATCGGTGGTCCCATCTTGTGGAACCTTTTGCTGGACCCCCTGCTACGGGAGTTGGAGAGTGAGGGACACTACGTCCAGGCGTTCGCCGACGACGTGGTTTTGGTCTTCGACGGTGAAACGGCGACTGAAATTTCTGAAAAGGCGAATACAGTCTTATCCCATGTCCAGCGGTGGGGAGCGCAGAATAAACTCAAGTTTGCACCACACAAAACTTGCGCCATGGTACTTACTAAGAAGTTGAAGTACGATACACCACTGCTCAAAATGGGGGGGTTGACATCGCTACCTCTAACGCGATTAAGATTTTAGGACTAACAATCGACAGTAAGTTGACGTTTAATGCGCATATAGCCAATCAAACGAGGAGAGCTTTGGAGATCTATAAACAGCTTTCGAGGGCCGCGAAGGTGAATTGGGGGCTTCACCCTGAGGTGATTCGCCTAATTTACACAGCGACCGTCGAGCCGGTGATAATGTACGCCGCGGCAGCGTGGGCTCCTGCGACCAGTAAGATCGGGGTACAGAAATTGTTCAACTCGGTGCAAAGGGGCTTCGCTCAGAAGCTCTGCAGATCTTACCGGACAGTCTCTCTACACTCGGCACTGACACTGGCGGGGATACTGCCTCTCGACCTCAGAATACAGGAGGCAGCCGCCCTGTACGAGACGAAGAGAGGGTCATCCCTTCCAGAGTTAGGAGACAGAGAGACCGAGAGTCCGGTGGGATTTGCGGAGACTCCACATCCCGCGACGCATGTGGCCATAGAGTTTGAATGCTTGGTAGACCAAAGCCTTGTGGACAGGTACAACGTGTAGGAGGTGCGAATCTTCACCGACGGCAGCAAAATTGAGGGGAAGGTCGGAGCCGCACTTTCCATATGGAAAGGTGAGGCCGAGATTCGGAACCGAAAGTTTTGTCTGTCCGAGTACTGCACAGTCTACCAGGCGGAACTGTTGGCTATATGCAGGGCAATGGTCGAGGTCCTGAAGGAGAGCTATGGTCTATATAGTGATTCGATGGCCGCTTTGGAGACGATCACTAACCATGGCTCCCTCCACCCCCTAGCCGTGGAGACGAGGGAGAGCTTGAGGAAAGCCTTTACCCAGGGCAAAGATGTATCTTTGTTCTGGATAAAGGCACATGCAGGCCTTCCCGGCAATGAACGTGCCGACGATCTGGCCAAGGCAGCCGCCATAGCTTCGAAGAGGAAACCGGACTATGACCGCTGCCCGGAGTCCTTCGCGAAAAGGGTAATACGTAGTCGATCCATTATGAAATGAAGTGAACGGTATGAAACAGGACAAACCGCGTCAGTCACAAAGCTCTTCTTCCCTAATGCTAAAGATGCGTACCACTTGGTGCGCAAAATCAAGCCCGCAGGTTTACTTACCCAGATTCTCACGGGACATGGTGGATTCTCCCAATACTTGAATTGGTTCAAGTGCAAGGAAAGTCCATCATGTGCCTGTGATCCTAGCCAGGAAGAAACCATCCCACACCTCCTATCCACCTGCCCTATACATGATAGGAGTCGCTACGACTTTCAACAAAAGACAGGCATGCAAATAAGTGTAAACAACTTACATGAACTAATAAAAGATAAAAATTACAGAGATGACTTCATCTTTTATTGCGAGCAAATTTGTATATTAGTGAATAAGAGAAATAAAACTTAGCCTAAGAATATTGCTATAAATATTATTGTATATAATATGTACAATAGCAATAAGTATCAAAAATAAGATAAATAAATATAGAGTAAGCAATAGAGATAAGTAAATGTACTAAAAATAAGTGAATGTTATGTATAGAAAAAGGCACTTTGTATTTAGTCGTAGAAATTTGTGGCAAATAGCTTTTAAGAATAAAACTGTGTTAGAAATTATTATTGAACTGTGTATTAAGCTAAGAAAATTGTAAAAGATCAGATAAGAAATAAGATAGTGATAAGAAATTGTAATAGATAAGGCATTAAAAATAGAAAATTGTACTAGATAAGAAATAAAGTATGAAGCAATGTTATTTAAATAAAGGCAAAAAACCTCAAAAAAAGATAAAAAGAATAGCCCTTTGAGATCCAATCCTGGACACATATTCGGGGGACAGAGCCGCTTCAAAAAAAAACTTAACCTAACCTAACCTACAGCGACGGACAGAATATTTCAAACGTGGGGCGTACCAGAAGTAGATCTATTTGCGTCACAGACGGCTCATGTGGTACCGAGATACGTCTCAATGGATGTATACGATCACCAGGCACAAAATCACAACGCGTTCTGTCACCAGTGGCATTACGAACTTGCATGGCTATTTCCACCTCCGAATTTGATTCCGAGAGTTCTCAGTCACCTGAACCAAGCCAGCGGGAATTATATTCTTATCGCCCCGAAATGGAACAAAGTGTTTTGGCAAGTCGATGTCCAACGTCGAGCCCTACGACCGCCGTATCAAATTCCAGACCAAGCTCGAGTCCTAGTGGACACACGAACGGGCTTGCACCCACCGGAGATTAAAGATCTACACTTAGAAGCGTGGTTGATTTCGGGTGGGATGATATGCTAACAGAGTGGACTGACCAGGAACAAAAACTACTGATGTCAAGTTGGCGGCCCTCTACGATGAATACTTACAAACCAGCATGGACAAGATGGAAAAAGTGGTGTGACTCGAATTCTATAGACTTTAAACACCCTAATGCGGATCAAGTTGCTCGTTACCTTGCATATTTACACTGTGACGTAGGTCTAGCATATAAAACTATTTTAGTGCACAAATCTGTAATTGCGACATTTACTCATTTAAATTCTAACGCAGATTTGTCTTCCAATTTCTTCATAAAACACATGTTAAAGGCTATATCAGTAGCACGTACTAAACCTATAAAGCCACCTATTTGGAATCCTAAGTTGTTATTGCAGTATTTATGTGCTTATAAACCAGATCAAAGTAGTCTTTATCAGGTCTCTAAACACACTGCTACCTTATTACTACTTACCTCAGGTCGAAGGGTTCACGATCTCACCCTGTTACGTATTGACAGTAATAGTTTAATTGATGAACAAACTAGTATTGTAATGTGGCCAGCTTTTGGATCCAAAACTGATAATGCAAATTACCGTCAGTCAGGTTGGAGGATCAGAGAACATCCTAATAAAAATTTAAATGTAATTTTTTGGATTAGACAATTATTGCAACTATCCTTAACTCGTAGGCAAAGCATTAATAACTTGTTTATAACAGCCCGAGGTGAGGCTAAGCCCGCAACCAGAACGATAATCGGTGGCTGGGTAAAATCTCTTTTAAAAGATGCAAATATTGACGCTACTCCCGGCTCAGTACGGTCAGCAGTAGCTTCCTTAAATTGGATAGAAAATTTTCCTTTAGATAAAATTCTTGCTACTGGTAATTGGAAATCTGTACATACTTTCCGAAATTATTATCAAAAAGAAATAATTAATGAAAATCCTAGTAACTTGGTATCAATTTCCTTGTCGAATTACTTTGATGCAGGCAATGATTAATTAGCTGTTTTATAATTATTGTGATTCATTTATTTCATTGTTTTTATTTACCTGTCGTGATCTTGATAGTTAAGCAATATACTTGAATTAAAGAATTTAATCAAAATTTAAACTTAATAATGCATTTAATCTCAAACCTGTTCTTACACATTATAGCGTCAATAACTTCGTTATTAGCACCAGGTGATAACAAACAAATCACTCAAGATGGATTCCGGATATTGATACTAAACAAATAATAGAGAGTTTTACCAACAAATAAAACTTAACTTTTATTTTTTATTCAATATCCGGAATCCAGGTAAGGTCTACCTGGTGGATCATGAGTGCCATAATGACAAGTGTCAACCCGGTGCTCGAGCGCCCAGTAAGTAACCGACACTACAGAGGGCGCCACCAACGAAAAGGAACCGGAATCGCTGACTTAAGGTAGAAAGACACTCGCTTGACTCAACATGGATTCCGGATATTGAATAAAAAATAATAGGTAAGTTTTATTTGTTGGTAAAACTCTCTATTCATCTAATGAATACTTTATTATTCAATTTAATGTACTCGATTCCAATGTGCCCTGTCTAAGATTAAATTTACGTTCAATCTCTCTCTTTCTCTGTTAAACAAACGAAAAAAGAAAGACGTTTCTAAAATATATTAGAAACGTCTTTCTTTTTTCGTTTGTTTCAAATCAAGTGATGAGTTTCTTATGTTTTTTGACAAGTTTTTGCGTGTTTTCGTCCAAGTTCAATGGTTCAAATGACATCCCTACTCAATAGTCTATGGATTCTCTAATTTCCTTAGCAATTGACAGTGTTTAGTCTGACGTTTCTTGATTATTGTAGTCTTCTTTTCTTTTATTTGGCAGAGAAACAGAGAGAGACTGACTATAACGTAAGTATGCATGCATGTGCATTTTAATATTTAACCACCTACCTGAAACTATAAAAGTGTTAGAGGGTCTGGCATTTAAAAGAAAACTAACCGAATGGCTAATGTTGCATTGTTTTTATAGTGTTAAAGAGTTCTTAAATAATAAGACTAATTAATTAATTATTTATCAATTATTCGTTAATATTTGCACGTCTGCTTGCAGGCTGAATACATTTACTTTGTTTGCATTTAAGACCTTATTTGATGTAAGTATGTATTCTTGCAAATAAACTTTCTGATTTCTGATTATATGTAGGTAAGTTAAGTAACTAATATGGGTACCTAATAATATTATGTATCGTACCAAATTATAGTGTACCTACCTACCCAAATAATTACTATTAAATAGTATACAGGGTGGCCAAAAAGTCGTGGATCAAACGAAACAGGGAGATAAAGGAGGTAATTTCCAACAAAAAATCTTTCTCCAGCATGGCCATAACTTTATTGCACGAAAAGATATGAATTATTTTAGTTTTTTCAATGAAACTACCGAGTTTTTTTACAATTTAATCAGTAAAAAATTAAATTGATTAAAAACAATAAAACAAAATGTGTTGTATTATGAGTCGATAATGTATCAATACTACAAAAATTGTATTGCAGCTTTTGGGATCAAACTTAACGTGCAATGATTTTTTTTCCGTAAATTTTGAAGCGTTACAAATAATTACTTCTCACTTTAAGAGCACCATTTGAAAAAAAAAACGTTAATTTGAAAAACTAAAAACCCGACTGCGTTTCTGTGCAATTGGAAATAACTTTTCGCTTCTTATTACCAATTACACAGAAACGCAGTCGGGTTTTTTAGTTTTTTAAATTACCGTTTTTCAATATACGGTCTTCGTCTCGCTTGATATTGCGTTACCAAAATTTATCAAAATCTGTTCAGTGGTAAAGGCGACTTTAGACAGACGTATGCAGTTACTTTTAGATTAAACATGTTATCAGTAGAAGTTGTATGAACCCAAAAGCTGATGTTTCCTCACTTTATAAGTTCCGTACCAAAAGTCAATCCTAACCCGTGGAAAGACGTAAACTTTTATCTGTGTATAAATTAGGGAGGAACAAAACCGTGGGGCACATTGCTATTCGGCCCACCGGCGCAGTATGTACTAATCGTAAATAAATCTTAGGAAGTAGCGGCCCAGTAAATTGTGCGCGTAACTGTAGTGTGGGCTCGACGCAGACTGTACTACAAAAAACGGTAATTTAAAAAACTAAAAAACCCGACTGCGTGTCTGTGTAATTTGAAATTAAAAAGAACCTAAAACAAGAAAGAGGTCATACCCAGGTTAAATTGGAAAAATTGTAGCAGGCGGGACCCATTCTAGAAATTCAGGCTTAGCGAATTAAGAGGACATACCTCTATATTACATTGCAGATTACTCCAATCTACTGACGAGACGGCTCACTTTCTAACATGGGTCCCGACTGCTACAATTTTTAATATGGGTACCAATTTAACCTGGGTATGACCTCTTTCTTGTTTTAGGGTTTTTTAATTTCCAATTACACAGAAACGCAGTCGGGTTTTTTAGTTTTTTAAATTACCGTTTTTTATTTTATTATTTTTATTATTCAAAACAAAACACCAGACTGCAAATATTATTATGTTTTTGAAATGGCCTCTTTAGTGGCTTTCATTTGATACCCATATTGCTATGCTAAGGAAAGAATCAATCCCCCTCCCCCCTTTATTTCCATTTGCGGGCGCCATTTTAAAAATTTATATAGCCTATGTCACTCTCACAATTTTGACAAATTCAACGACACCTCATATGTCAAAAACTGTCCCGCCGTTTGGGCTGTAGGGCGTGCCAAACAATTATACATACATACATACATACATACTCTCAAAAAACATAGCCCTCCTTCCGCAGTCGGGTAAAAAGAATGTATTACGGAAAAGTGACCCTGTATTAAAAAAACTTGCTAAATTAATGCTGATTCAAATGAGGTTCAACACTTTACTCTTTGATCTTTAGTTTTGGTTTTGTGGTCGTTTTTTCATATCAAGGAGTAAATTTAAAGGAAAAAATATATTTTTTCTCATACATACTAGGTAGTAATTTCAGAAGCCATCATGAAATAAAAGAACGATTATGACTGTCGAATCTTTATTGATTAAAAACTTATATCTAAAGTATATAATTTATTAAAGCGTAATTAACTATATATACAACTTATTAATAAAAATTAACTATATATACAACTTATTAATAAAAATTAACTATATATACAACTTATTAATAAAAATTAAGATAAATTACTTAATACAACACAAAAACAAAAATTATAAAAAGGGTCCTTATGGTAAGGTTCCTAGGATGCTGGCAGCATTACCGCGCTGGATAGCGATGCTTATACGCTGAGCAAGGTAGCTGCCAGCTCTTAGGTCACCACTGATGTCAACTAGCCTCTTGGAAATCTCTTTGAAAAAAGAGATAGCGTTGGGACCCCACGAACCCAGTGTTTCGACTCCAAACGGTACAAAGTGGTACCGGGAGTCGATCTGCCTGTACTTGTTCTTTTTAAAGTTTTCGGCACTTTTCGCAGCCAAACCAGCATCACGGCTTGTCCCGGGCAGATGAGAGGCTGCAAGTGTGTCGACACAGGTAGCGTCCCACACAAGAGCCCGACCCATCCGCCAAGGAACAAGTGACATCCCGTCTGGTCTCTTGCCATCATCACGCGCGATACCGTTCGGCTCGAGTAAAGCCGGCACGTTGATAGAGGCAAGAGATCGACGGATGATGTCGTTGATGCTGGCATGACGCGAAAAGCGGCCTGCACTTTTAATACAGGAGAGTCCGTGATGTCCCAACGAGCCGACATCAGAACCACAAGGACATCTGTGTGGAAGGCAAACCTCAGCACCAACACGCAGACCTATCGCAGACCTATATTATGACTTAGTAATTTTTATTAAATACAAATTTTTACATTAAGTGTTCAAAGTTCCTACCTCTGACCATAATGCACAATCTGCACCGCCTAATAAAATTCGCACGTAATCGGGGGAATGCACCTTTCGTGCAATAAAGTTATGGCCATGCTGTAGAAAGATTTTTTGTTGAAAATTACCTCCTTTATCTCCCTGTTTCGTTTGATCAACGACTTTTTGGCCACCCTGTATAAGTACCAGAATTGCAATATCCTGATAGGGTAATTAACTTGTAAGTTCAATACAATTATTTAATAAGACCAATGTACTTACACTTAATTTGCAATAAATTAATTCGATTTATACAGTTAAATGATAACGCCTGCAAAAGATTTATTACGTTTTTACGTACAATACACGTTCAATTTTACAAACTGCTCTAATGAAAAACATAGGCGTTCAGAATAATGGGTAGAAAGAAAGTATTGATTTTTTATTGGTTGGTATCTACAAGAGTAAAGACGGGAATCTCTCCCCATTACCTGCTAAGACTAAGGTTTTTTATCTATCTGCTGTATTTGATTTTTAATTAAGCTAAACTCGATAAAACGTAAGTTACATTACAATAGTTGATTATAGTGAAATGTGACGTCATAGTTTACTATTCCCATACAAAATCTATGGAAGAAGAGCTTTTTGACAGTTCATCAAAAGTATTGGTGGTATCAAATAGCCAATTTTATTTTATCCAAAACAGATTACATTTATGATTACAAAAGTTTATTTGACTACGGCTTAAGGGCTAAATAATAACCGAACAAGATGCATCCCAGAATTTATAAGTAATTGTTGCTTTAAATATAATAAACAAAATTCCTTATTACTACTTATGTAATATGTGTGAAAACAATATAGGCAAACGTGCACGAAGATAATTCCTTATGGCCTGTGTATCTTCCCGCGTAGGTAGCAAAAACGTACCTACGCGCGGCGACCCCTACGTAAGGGACTAAACAAGTTGGGTGTCGCTAGACGGTAACGACACGCTCCCGCGTTTTATTCACCGGCCGTGCACGACACTAGGTTGCTGGTTGGACGAGCGTGAATAAAGTCCTAGAAAGATGCGCTAGATGTCGTAAGTAGCTTCTTGTGGCAGTTAACCCTATCGCGTTGCGTGATAGTACGTCACTGAATAAGTTTAGTGTATTCTGAATCATATTCCAGAATTATAAGAATGAAATTATCTAGCAATGTATTTTTGTAGGTGTCTACACGAAAATGTGCTTTAGTCTGAGGCGAACTGAATTACACCATATCGATGACAACATTGAGTAGATATTTCTTTGAATTTCATTGCAAAGTCATACTTCTGTACGGAATACTAGTACTTATTCTGTGCTTATTATACTAAGGCTGCGATATTCCATAGATAAATAACTAATATCAAGAAGACAAAAATATATAAGGAAGGAACAAAACTACTGCCGACGAAATTTAATTTTCAAGAAAATATCAACATTGATTTACGATATGTTGCGGTGTGTGAGTCACTGTCAAACGGTCGCCAGCTCCAGAAATTACCTGGTTATTTTCCTTAATTCCAATTCGAAGGCCGTCACACGAGAGACCAGGAGTTCCCCTGCGATCTAATAAAGTTTTATAATGATTTAGTATCCTTTTAAGACTTTTAAGGTAGAAGAATCCTAGTGTTTTAAAATTATCGTATCGTTGAGTAGGTCTTTGAAAATGGATCAGGGGTTTCTTAAACAATTTTTCGATTTATTGTTCCATTCACAAAATATTAAAGTTGAAAGTGCAATATTTTTGGCCCAATAGAATGTCTCCTTCCCTCTAAAGGAGTAAGCTGACCTAAAAATCGGAAAACAATCATGATGATAGTGCATTTTATAAATTTTAAATGAAATTTATAGCAGTTAAAATAATTTTTCACGAAATTCAATCAAATTTCACTTACAAAAATTAATCGACTGTGTCATCCGGTGGGACTCGAACCCACTTCCCTTCGCTATCCGGGCGAGTGCTCTTACCAACTAAGCTACGGAGGACGTTAGTCGACGAATTTTTGCAAGTGCTTGATTTAATTTAATGTCGTAAAAACTTGCAAAATAATTGCTTAAGTCATAAAAATATAATAGGATAACTTTATTAGTTTAGCAGTAATATTCGTAGAACTTGGGTGTTGGATAATTTTGTACCAAATACAATCCTTAGAATAAATTATGTAGTGACTAAGATGAAATATAATGGTACAGAACCCTTCGTGCGCGAACCCGACTCGCACTTGGCCGGTTTTTTCATTTGCGAAAGCCATTTTCAAACTTTATGAAGCCTACTTCTTTTCTTATATGGCGAGTGAAGTGTGAACATAAGTCTACCAGGTCGGGTATACTGTTCCGCCAAATCGGTTCATCCGTTTGGGAGCTACGATGCCACAGACAGACACACACACACACACACACACAGACACGTCAAACTTATAACCCCCTGTCGTTTTTGCGTCGGGGGTTAAAAAGTGGGCATACACATACATACGCTCGAAAAGACATTACCCTCTTTCCGCAGTCGGGTAAAAAATCCGCAAGTTTGACGTCAAACGCCACATTATTGATATTACCAACAGCAAAGCAACAACTGTCACAGGTGCTACCTATACCTACTACCTAAAAGTGTTCTTTTCCTTCATAATGTAAACGGGGAATTTGCGCCAAGTCTTTTGTGCGTCAGCGTTGTGACAACTGTGAGACTTACATTTTAGATAAGGTGTTTAGCGAACTGTGATTAAGCTTTAGGCACAGATTATACAATGTGTCCCGGCACCGGTGTCGGAGCCTTCATGTGGTGACTAAGAAGCAAAATTGCTACCACTTTCCTAATAGGATCAACTTTGAAATCAAAAATTATTTTTTCACTTCCCCATAATAATAATGTCCTCCATATGATTAGCCAACTGCGCGGGAAATATTTTAGTGCACAAGTTGGTCCTGCGCCTGATCTCTCTACGGTTATGTCGGACTGCCTACTCACCGAATTATGAGAGTGAAGGAACGGAGAGTGCACCTGCGTATTGCGCACACTTCCCCATACTATTTAGTAAATCGGCTAGGTACATTTGTATGGAAAGGTAATGTTTTTTGGTCTGTTTTCGAGGTTTTTGTAATAGAGAAAAATGTTGCAGGGGAACTCATCTATCACCTCTTGAAGGCTCCGACATCGGTGATAGGACACACTGTATTGTAGTTACTAGGTAATGTCCTCCTAGCCGAATTTCGACTACAGCGGCCTGTCACAACGGAGATTAGCCAACTGCGCGGGAGATATTATAGTGCACAAGTGTATGCGCAATACACAGGTGCAACTCTGTTCCTTCACTCTCACAATTCGGTGAGACGGCAGTCCGACATGACCGTAGAGAGATCAGGCGCAGGACCAACGGCTTAACGTTTCCGAGGCACGGGGGTGTTAACACCACCAACTTCCTGACTCCGGAGCTGTGTCTGAGTTATTTCAAGATAGAAAACCCTAACAACTCTCGGCCCGACCCGGGATTCGATCATGCGACCTCGTGGATAGTACCCAGCGTGATGACCAGGCCAACGAGGCAGTCACGCACTTAGGTATATATTGCATAATAATGTTGCAACCCGAAAAGTAAACAAAATAAAGCTTCGACGAACGTATTTGTTAGCGCGCAGTTAACATTTATCAACACTGAATCATTGTACTAAATTTAAGTCCTTCGTTTCATTTCGCCCTGTGACAAGGTCAGATAGTCCGTTATTCTAACATAACCTCTGAATAGTGTTGCCAGCTTATGTCCCGCTTTTGACGGTTATCCTTTACTAATTTTTCGTCCCGGCCCGTATTTTTAACGGGGCGAAAGCGACGCGGTGTTATGTCTGTGGCCTCGTAGCTCCCGAACGGATGAACCGATCTTGATTTTTTTTTTGTTTGAATGATTAATTAGTCGGGAGTGTTCTTAGCTATGTTTGATGAAAATCGGTCCAAGATGGCCGCCGTAACAAAATGGCGGATTACATATTTTGCTTTTTATTGGGTTTCCATTTAAACCAACTGTATTGTTTCTGGCTATAATTCCATTGTTATTAAACCTTGTTTTAGGATTTTAATGTGCATCCCTTATTTTGTGTCGGGGGTTTTTAAGTCTTAAGTCTTGGTACCGGTGGCACATCAGGTTACGCATGTGAACTACAAAAACAGCTTTTATTACTCAGGGGATAAAGGCGGTCTCAAGGTCAAAGTGGGGTATTTTGACGTGCGCGACGGCTGAGTGTACGTGCAGCACTTAAAATATTTTACTAATTTATTACAAAATAGCCCTTAAATACTTTTTTTACCCGACTGCGGAAGGAGGGTTATGTTTTTCGAGAGTATGTATGTAAGTATGTATGTATGTATGTATAATTGTTTGGCACGCCCTACAGCCCAAACGGCTCGACCGGTTTTGACATATGAGGTACGGTTTTGACATAAATTGTGAGAGTGACATAGGCTATATAGATTTTAAAAATGGCGCCCGCAAATGGAAATAAAGGTGGGAGGGGGGATTGATTTTTTCCTTAGCATAGCAATATGGGTATCAAATGAAAGCCACTAAAGAGACCATTTCAAAAATATAATAATTTTTGCAGTCTGGTGTTATATTTTAAATAATAAAACTAAAAATAATTAAATAAAAACTGTAATTTAAAAAACTAAAAAACCCGACTGCGTTTCTGTGTAATTGGAAATTAAAAAAAACTAAAACAAGATAGAGGTCATACCCGGGTTAAATTGGTACCCATATTAAAAATTGTAGCAGTCGGGACCCATTCTAGAAATGGAGGCTTAGTGAATTTAGAGCACATATCTACCTCTATATTACATTGCAGATTACTCCAATCTACTGACGAGACGGCTGACTTTCTAACACGGGTCCCGACTGCTACAATTTTTAATATGGGTACCAATTTAACCCGGGTATGACCTCTATCTTGTTTTAGGGTTTTTTAATTTCCAATTACACAGAAACGCAGTCGGGTTTTTTAGTTTTTTAAATTACAGTTTTTTATTTTAAATAAATAGGAAGACATTATGTCGGCTAATGTTTGTTGGTATTAGTCGTTAAGCCTAGTCAGAGGCCCTTGGGCGGCTTGATAACATCTGACAGTAAGGTTTGTCATTTTCCTTACCTAGGCTGACTTTAGGTACAAATGCTCGTGTTGCTCATAACACAAACAATTGCCCCTTGGGGGATTCGAACCTGCAACTGCTGGTGTACTCCGGAGCGCGAACCGGTAATTAAAAAAATAATACATGACTAATTGGGTTTGATTTTTATTTCTGTCCCGATGTTTTGGGAATAGCAACATTACCCTTGACCCCTGAGTAACACGCCTTATCGGTGACCTTGGAAGGACGACGAACTAACTTACGACCGGTACCATGCATCTATAGATAGGGTTGTCAGGTAAGTCGCGAAAAAATACCGTACAACCCCAAACGGGTGCAACAAGTAAACATAATTTTGTGCTAGTTGCAACAAGTAAACATAATTTTTGAAAAAATAAAACACCTGACTGCAATTTTTTTTATATTTTTCAAATAGTATTTTTACTGTCTTTCATTTGATATCCATATTGCTATGGTACGGAAAAATTCAATCCCCCCTCCCCCCTTTATTTCCATTTGCGGGCGCCATTTTTAAAAATGTATATAGCCTATGTCACTCTCACAATTTTGACAAATTCAACGACACCTCATATGTCAAAAACTGTCTAGCCGTTTGGGCTGTAGGGCGTGCCAAACAATTATACAAACATACATACATACTCTCGAATAAAAAACTGTAATTTAAAAAACTAAAAAACCTGACTGCGTTTCTGTGTAATTGGAAATTAAAAAACCCTAAAACAAGATAGAGGTCATACCCGGGTTAAATTGGTACCCATATTAAAAATTGTAGCAGTCGGGACCCGTGTTAGAAAGTCAGCCGTCTCGTCAGTAGATTGGAGTAATCTGCAATGTAATATAGAGGTAGATATGTGCTCTAAATTCACTAAGCCTCCATTTCTAGAATGGGTCCCGACTGCTACAATTTTTAATATGGGTACCAATTTAACCCGGGTATGAACTCTATCTTGTTTTAGGGTTTTTTAATTTCCAATTACACAGAAACGCAGTCGGGTTTTTTAGTTTTTTAAATTACATTTTTTTATTTAATTATTTTTAGTTTTATTATTTAAAATATAACACCAGACTGCAAAAATTATTATATTTTTGAAATGGTCTCTTTACTGGCTTTCATTTGATACCCATATTGCTATGCTAAGGAAAAAATCAATCCCCCCTCCCACCTTTATTTCCATTTGCGGGCGCCATTTTTAAAATCTATATAGCCTATGTCACTCTCACAATTTATGTCAAAACCGTACCTCATATGTCAAAACCGGTCGAGCCGTTTGGGCTGTAGGGCGTGCCAAACAATTATACATACATACATACATACTTACATACATACTCTCGAAAAACATAACCCTCCTTCCGCAGTCGGGTAAAAACATAACCCTCCTACCGCAGTCGGGTAAAACATACTGTATATAGATTTATTAATTGCCCTCAGACGCAGATACAGACAGCGAGCGAGGAGTTTTGCGTTTTAGGGATTTCATATGTCTTTTGTAGGCTTGTGACCAGTAGTACCGACCTTCCTCAAAATACCGGACATGTTCTGTCCGGTGTGACCATTGATTTTTCACCGGACAGGCCTAGAAAATACCGGACTGTACGCTTAAATACATGACATCTGGCAACCCTATCTATAGCTTAAATAAAACTTTTAAAAGCGTGTATTTTTTTTTAATAACAAACACACCAATTACCTAGCCCCAAACTAAGCGTGAGCTTGTGCTATGGTGACTAGAATAACGGCAAGAAATACTTAAATACATATAAACATCCATGACTTAGGTACAAATGCTCGTGCTCATCACGCAAACATTTGCCCCTTGCGGGATTCGAACCCGCAACCGCCTGGTTTAGAATTCCGGTGCGCGCACTTTATTGACGACCGTCTTGGTGTAGTACCAAGACGGTCGTCAATAAAAAACAAATGAAATGAGACCACGATAGGCAATGATCGAGCGATATGAGGGCCCTTATTTTTGCAAAGGTCTTAAGTTCGAAGCTTCTTAGAATCGCCATATATCTATTAGGTACTAGCAGTTCCCCGCGACCTCGTCCTCGTCAAAGTCGGATTTTCCATACCAACTTTCATCCCCTATTTCACTCCCCTGATTATTATATTGCGACAAAAATAAGCCTATATCCTTCCAAACTATCACTGTAATAAATTTTATTTGAAGCGCTCCTGTTTCGGAGCCTGTTCAATACTTCTTTCCTATTTATAATATTAGTATAGATCTATAGAGCACTAGCAGATCTTTATGGGAATTGATTATCTTGTTATTATAAGTTTAAACCAAAAATTCGCACACAGGTAGGATTTGAACCTACGACCTTTGGCTAACCGGGCCAACCAACAAAAAAGAGACCAAGAATTTCACACGGTTGGATGAACTGCACAGTAGCTCAGTTGGTAAGAGCGTTGGCCCGGTTGGCCAAAGATCGTAGGTTCAAATCCTACCTGTGTGCGAATTTTTGTTTTTTTTATTTTAACTTATATTAATAAGAAAGATCACTGTGAGTGTTAAAAATATTAAAAACTACTATCTTGTCATTGCAATTCTATATTTATTTATCTCTTGTATATTTATTTATATTTGTGATCTCGAAACGGCTCTACAGATCTCGCTACACATGTTGTTGATTTGTAAGTACAAATTCTACATTGTGTAAGCTCGTAAGCTTTACTTAGAAACCATAGTGGGTTTTCAAAAGCTACCCATTTTTTTTTCATTTATTTATGTATGTAGGCCCACAGCACTTATACACGTCCCAACATATATTTATTAAGCCCTACCACTGCTTCGGAACAAATTGTGGGCAAGTGCTGAGAAGAAGCAGTGCAAGAAACTCAGTCACTATTGTCAAAGCCTCTTTTAAAAATAATGTTTAAATACAGATTTTGTACTAGTGCTAATATTTATGTATCTGATTTTGTAATCCATACTAATATTATAAATGCGAAAGTGTGTCTGTCTGTCTGTCTGTTACCTCTTGACGCTTAAACCACTGAACCGATTGAGATGAAATTTGGTAAGGAGACAGTTCGAGACCCTGGAAAGGACATAGGCTACATTTTGTCGCAATATAAAACATTAAGAGGGTGAAATGGGGAATGAAAGTTTATATGGAAAATCCAACTCTTGCGGGCGAAGTCGCGGGGAAGCACTAGTGATAAATAAAATATGTTAAAATGTAGCAAACAGATTAATTGTGAAATACGACTCCCCTAAAAAAAGTACCTTGCGTGTCTCCCTCCTATTAACATTTTACGCATACCGTTCCGACCTGCGGTACTTATAAGTTATACCTAGGTATACTTATTAATTACTTAGTTGCTAATAAAAGTACGGTTTTTTTCCGTTAAGGCGGTCCTGCACGAAATTGAGAAAATTAACGTAATTCCAAATCACTTGTACGATGAGCTGATAGTTAAATACATTAAAACAACTTATTTACGTTAGCCTAATCATTGCACGAGGTCCTGGTCTTGTTAGAATTTAAACAAATTCTTTATGACTTAATAAACATGACTTGTAGCTGATGATATCTAAGAGCATTTTTTTCGAAAACTTGGTGATTTTTGCGCATGAAACAATAATTTGTACATTGTATTGATATTCCGCAGGTCCCTATCTTTTTAATATACTTTTTTATTTTTAATACGTACCTCCTAGGTACTACCTACCTAAAACAATTTCAGATTTTTCTTGATGTTAAGATTCGCACTACAACTGGAATGAATGTGGATCCGACAAACACAGACAACTTAAAACATATTGAGGAGACATTTAATCAGCAAAGTTTAAAGATTAACTGTTCTCAATTGTCGCAACAAATAAAATAATTAAGGAATATCGCCTTGCGTTGAGGCCTGGCTGTAGGTATATCTATATTTTCCTTACTTGTCATTGTCTTGAGGTTTTCCAATATAAATAACTGGCCGATTTCAAGTTTAGGTACATCTTTCATAGTCGAGTACACAATAAAGACAGATTCGAGAAAAATAACCTAAAACAATACCTCAACGTCATTTTGACAGATAAGTTGGCATGATTTTAACCTATGACACTTGTGAAAAAGTCAGCCTATATAGATACCACGGCTGAGAAAAATGTCTCACCTCAACTATGAGGAGGTACGAGCCATACTCCACCACGCGGGCTCAGTGCGGATTGGTGGAGGGGTGTCTGCAAGGCAAGTGACAAACCTTACTGTCAGATGTTATCAAGCCGCCCTAGGGCGGCTTGATAACATCTCTGACTAGGCTTAACGACTAATACCAACAGATATTAGCCGGGACCAACTGCTTAACGTGCCTTCCAGTGACGCCAGTGACGTCCATGACAAGCATCTCCGTGCTTCACGGAGATGCTTGTCATGGACGTCACTTAAATGGTCGGAATGGTCACCCATCCAATCACGACCGCGCCGTGGGTTGCTTAACTTTTGATATCACTACCAAAGCGCTGCCGCCACTGCGCTACAAGCACCTCTGACACTTGTGAATCACCAAAGAAGTTTTACTCTTACGCCTACATGCGCCTGTCTGGATTAACTACTCTGGACTTGCGAAAATGGGCTTTTATAATGAACACAATGGCCGTGAACAAGTCCGGATTAGCTAATCCGGACGTGAACACGATGGTCTAACAGTTTATTTAGGTATTTCATCTTATCTATCTCTACTCGTAACAAAAATCTAGGCGAATTCGGTTTTGGTAGTTCAGAAAACCAAATGCGTGTTGAACTCGCGCCCAGAGGATTCCGTACCAACGTAATTCTTTAGGCATTAAGTCCGCCATTTATACTTCTTTGTTTGTGCAATAAATAATAAATAAATAAACAAAATTCCACTTGCAAAAGAGCTGCTAACATTTAAGCCTCGACAGCAAATCTCAATTGAAATGTCTGACGTAACGTCGCGTCTCGTCTCAATTGAGTGAGCGCCTAAGTAATAAAAGTTGGCTCATTCACACGGGATCCGTCATTGACGATTCGTCAAAATTCAGGATACGTCATGACAGACGTTCACATTGCATACGGAATCGTGTTTCTTTACGAATCGTCAAAATATCAGAATCGGTGGCATCAGTGGACCGGTCACAATAAATTCACGTCGTGTGTCGTGTATTTTGACGAAACGTGATTTAAAAAAACACGATGTTAGATTTAAGACGTATCGTCATTATTCACGATTCGTTATCCGTGTGAACATGGGCATTCACAAAGCACTGCCGCCGTCAAAAAAAGAACGTATCGTGAAAAAAGACGAATCGTCAAAAATCACGAATCGTCCTCGAGAACTACCTGTGAACGAGTTCTTACGTAACACAAGGCTTTGAACTCCTGAGAATCTTTGCTCTAATTAGCTTGATAAACTGCGTGAGACTGCCTATGTAGGTATCTAATTAATTATCGTAGATGAAGCGTCGGTGGCGTAGTGGCTAGCAGTTTAGCCTCTCATGCGAGAGGTACCAGGTTCGATCGCACGTGTCGCCGTGTACCAATGACTTTCTCTGAGTTATGTACATTAATTGTTTCACAAACTGAAACTCTAGTGGTGAGGGAAAACATGAGGAGATCTGCACATACCGACTACTGTAACCGTGATCCAAGCTGGTCAGGTTCCCCTGGAACAGGGTCGCGGAGGCCAGATGGCAGTCGCTCTACTGCTACCCGATCTGCCACATCCTGGATCATGGTCCAAAGCGGACCCTGGACCCTCGCACGAGTGCACAACCGGTAATATTAGGATCTTTCTTTATTTATTTGCAGACGCCATTTTCTAAATTTATGTAGCTTATCTCACTGCCACAATTTTGACAAATTCAACGACAATGTCTAAATCCGTCCAGCCGTTTTGGCTGTAGAATGTGCCAAAAAAGTGAGTATACACACATACGCTCGAAAAACATTACCCTTCTCTGTCGAAGTCGGGTACCTTTAGTCTGAATAATCTAATAGCGCAGAATAAGTACTAGTACTACGTACAGAAGTATGACTTTGCAATGAAATTCAAAGAAATATCTACTCAATGTTGTCATCGATATGGTGTAATTCAGTTCGCCTCAGACTCAAGCACATTTTCGTGTAGACACCTACAAAAATACATTGCAAGATAATTTTATTCTTATAACTCTGGAATATGATTCATAATACACTCAACTTATTCAGTGACGTACTATCACGCAACGCGATCGGGTTGACTGCCACAAGAAGCTTCTTACGCCATCTAGCGCATATTTCTAGGACTTTATTCACGCTCGTCCAACCAGCAACCTAGTGTCCCGCACCGCCGGTGTATAAAACGCGGGAGCGTGTCGCTGCCGGCTAGCGACACCCGACTTGTTTAGCCCCTTACGACGGGTCACCGCGCATAGGCACGTTCTTGCTACCTACGCGGGAAGATACACAGGCCTGCTAATAGGTGCAATTTGACAGCTCACAGTTATCACAGAACGTAGCAGTGTGTGCGGAGGGATTCCATAGACAACATATAAAACAATGAAAATAAAGTCCTATTGATTTTAAAATAAGAAAAGATAGATACTACTAACTTAAAAATATGTAGTGCGACACATTTTATTTTATATTTTCTACATAAAGTGTAAAATGAATTGAAATTCTTTACTGCTGACAGACGTCCTAAAACGGCTATCTTCTATTTTGTTTTTTTCTTAATTTTAGTGTTGTCACCTTTTTTCTCGTTATGCAGATACAGACTTATCGATTCATCGGTTGGTATTGTACAAATAGCATTTTCAGTATGCAATTTTAAGTTTGAAGACTTAATTTTATTTATGGTTTATAGAAAGTAATTCCAAAAGATAATCATGAAATAAAAAGCAACTAAAACGTTTAATAGTTTATGATTAACAATGTTTTGTATCGATCGTAAATCGATTTGCTGTTTGAATCGTTAATTCTACACCGATTCGTCAACACTCGACCCTATAATAGTAGATTATTCACCAAGAAGGTAAAGTGATGTCTTACGTCACGGGCGTCATCTTTAATCTCGAGCGTAACGAAGAATCCGTGAGTTAACTCCCGATAGATTATTCACCAAGAAGGTAAAGTGATGTCTTACGTCACGGGCGTCATCTGAATCTCGAGCGTAACGAAGAATCCGTGAGTTAACTCCCGATAGATTATTCACCAAGAAGGTAAAGTGATGTCTTACGTCACGGGCGTCATCTGAATCTCGAGCGTAACGAAGAATCCGTGAGTTAACTCCCGAACGCAGCGAGGGAGTTTAGTGTTTACTCCCGAGCATAGCGAGGGAGTTAAAAGTAGAATCCTGAGTGGAGCGAGGGATTGAAGCTCGCCTAAGACGAAGACATCTTTATCTCCGAGGAGAATACTCTGCTTTTCACACTTCCTACAAGGCAATAAAAAAATTTACTACAAATACCTTATTTTATCTATAAGTATATCCTTTGACTTTTCTGGCAGTAAATTATTATTATTAACAATGCCAGCAGCTTTACATTTAATGGACTCCGGTGTTACTCGTATAAACTTCGTCACTCGACAGTTTTACGAAAACATTGTTTGTAATTTCTGAAAATACATGGGTTTTTTCTTTATTTATTTATTTTTTAGAAGCGCGCGCTTTTTTTTTCATTCCATTCTTGGCTGCCAGGTTCAAAGGACTTGTCCATTAATGGTTTTTTATTCGTCAATATTTCTAACCAGAATAAACTAAATATTATACGAAAGAGTTCACAAAAACTAGCCTTTCATCATAATTAATATATTTTTTAAGGCCTCCGATTTAGAGAAAATTTTAAATTATTTTTTCTCTTTGTCTGTTCATGAACCGCACTTTCGCCTATATCAATTAACGCATGAAAAAAAAAATTGTTAGCAAAATTGGCATTCCATTGACAGTAGTATAGAAAGGCAATGGTACATAGCCATACAGCCAGGAAATACAAGTAAGTGATCAATGGATGATGTCTGTTACAAAACATATTTTTTCTCAAAAATGGAGGCGTTTAAAATTCTGATTTCTATGGTAACGTGTTTCGTATTTTTGTAGCTTAAAAATAAATATAGGTTATAGGTGGTTGGTGATATCTTCGAATAAAAAACCAGCCTCCATACAAAAAGAGGACAAGTCCTTTCAAATATGTTCTCTTTGGTGCGGGACGGGCTGGTGTGATCATGCCTACGAACTCTTATTCGAAATTTAAATCACTTTGCCTCCCTAGGGGCGTTATGAAATTTTATACAACATTACGTCCCTAGGGATGCAATGACTCACTTTGAGTCAGGTTTACTTGATGTGTAATTGAACATTGCCGAGTAGGTAGTGTGAAAAATTATGTCAATTGTCAAATTAAACCTATTAAATTATTAAGACTATAATAAAAAAAAATGTTTTGTTGATCATAAAATAGTTAAGTATGCAAGGAGTGCTCGCATGGAAAAAAAAATGTTATTGCATGTATGTAGAAATTTATAATAAGACACTATAAAAATACTTCCGACTAACCAATTTAAAAAAACAATTACACTAGTGGCTTGTAGCTCGTTCGTTCTATTCCTTGCAAGAATTCCTTAACAACAAAGAGACTTCTATACCTAACTCATTCATATAAATCAAACATCAATTTTTAGGGTATCAATGTAATATTATGTTATAAAATCTTCATTCAGGTATTTTGATGTATGTACTTACCTACCCTAATTTGTATTTGCATGCTATTTGTTAATGACTGAATAGGCGATCATTTTATTATCCTCCTGAGGATGGTCGCGGCGAGATTGGACGCGGACAGTGTCATTATGCGACACTGGACTCGGGTCCAACTCGCCAAAGACACCAAAATTAATTATAATAATTATTTAATTTAATTTAATTTTACTAACATAGTTTTTAAGAGTAATTGTTACTAACACCTATGGACATGTTTCCGAAATAAATATATTTTATTTTATTTATTTATTTTATATTGTCGATCTTCTGTGCACCCTTTTCAACGCAAATAAAACAATTTCATTTCATTTATGTACTTATTTGCTCTCTAGAAACAGGTTGACACCTGTGTTGACACTGTCAAATAAGTAATACTTACTTAACACATAGACTTTTATGTAGGTCGTTGACTTAACATAAGTCTTTGTCAACAAAAAAATAGATGAATTACACTAGAATTGAAACCTTAACGCTTGTGGCGCAGTGGCGGCAGCGCTGTGGTAGTGATACCAAAAGTTAGCAACCCACGGCGCGGTCGTGATTGGATGGGTGACCATTCCGACCATTAAAGTGACGACCATGACAAGCATGTCCGTGCTTCGAAAGGCACGTTAAGCAGTTGGTCCCGGCTAATATCTGTTGGTATTAGTCGTTAAGCCTAGTCAGAGGCCCTAGGGCGGCTTGATAACTTCTGACAGTAAGGTTTGTCACTTGCCTTACAGACACCCCTCCACCAATCCGCACTGAACCCGCGTGGTGGAGTATGACTCGTTCCTCCTCATAGTTGAGGTGAGGCCTTTTCCCAGCAGTGGGATGTAATAGGCTGACTTTACTTTAAACCTTAAAACTTTTGGTAGGCTCCGTTAGGTGCCGCCTGGTAGCTACCACCCTCCCAACGGAACCCGGCACCAAGCAGCTAGCTGTGTTCCGTCTGTAAGTGCAAGAACCTAGTTTAAGGGATTTCCGAACGCAATCCATTGCTGCTGTGCGCGCGCGTCTTCGCCAAATGTTTGACACGATGCATCTACCCTCTCTCTCGCACGATTCTCTCTGTATGCGTTGTCATATTTCTTGTGAATAATGTGATTTATTAATTAAAATGTGTTTTAACTGAGCTCCCCTACACTAGGTATTACTACGCCACGTTTGTTTTTTTATTAATTTATACTTTTTGCACAAATGATACAAATTGTACAAATGGCGGACTTATGCCAAAAGCATTCTCTACCAGTCAACAATAGGCCAAACACAGAGAAGACACAGGCGGTGCAAAAGAAGAAAGAGAGGTTATCAACGTAAGTATCTCGTAAGAGTATGCAGAGGTAAGATAAAATGATTTAGTCTAGAATCAAACTCATTCCCAATAAAAAACAAAGATTAACAACAAAAAATCAACTAATTCTGCCAAGTTTTTTGTACCGTTTGGAGTCGAAACCGTAATCCGTGGGGTCCCAACGCTATCTCTTTTTTTAAAGAGATTTCCAAACGGCTGGTGGACATCAGTGGTGACCCAAGAGCTGACAGCTACCTTGCTCAGCGTATAAGCATCGCTATTCAGCGCGGTAATGCTGCCAGCATCCTGGGCACTTTACTAAAAGGACCCTTTTTATTATTTTTAATTATAATAGTTAATATAACAACTAAAACTAAGTCTTAAGCTATCTTGAATTCTCAATGTCTTAGTAACTTCATCAATATTGCCTGTGAAATAAAATCTCATAAATCTTACTTATTAAAATTCCCGCGTATTACAACATATACAATGAATATCTAATCTAGATAAAGACGTCACCAATTGGCAATATAAATAACTAGTGGTTCCCCGCGACTTCGCCCGCAAGAGTTGGATTTTCCATATAAAATTTCATCCCCCATTTGTTTTTATAACGCGACTAAATGTAGCCTATGTCCTTTCCAGGGTCTCGAACTGTCTCCGCACCAAATTTCATCTCAATCGATTCAGTGGTTTAAGCGTCACGAGGTAACAGACAAACACACTTTCGCATTTATAATATTAGTATGGATTAACATATTATGATCCAAAAATGGCGACGTCTGCCATATAATATGACGTCAGCGGACCGTTACCCAAACACACGCAACAATATCAACATTTCATACTAGCGGTTTTTCATCAATACTTGGGGCATTTACCTACATGTATCCGATGAAAATATTACTTGGAAATGTTTGACAATCAATTAAGATGAAAACAACTTATAATTATTTTTTACTAGCAGTTCCCGCGACTTTACCTGCGCCAAAAGTCGGATTTCCATACAAACTTTCATCCCGCATTTCACCCCCCTGATGATTTTATATCGCTACCAAAGTAGCCTATATCCTTCCCAGGGTCTCAAACTTTCTCTGTACCTAATTTTATTTGAATCGGTTCAGTAGTTTCGAAGTCTATTCAATACAAACAAATAAACAAACAATCAAATCTTTCCTTTTTATAATATAAATATAAGTGTAGCGGTTGTCCATTAGTCCGCGCAAATGTCGAATTTCTCATACAAACTTCCACCCCCCTTTTCACCCTCCTAGAGGTTGAATTTTCGAAAATCCTTCAATACTTCTTAATTACTAACTGAATAGCTAAATACCGATTGTTATCGATATAGCTTCAAAACTGACGGAGTTTCAAACCAACTTGGCCTTCCTTTTCTACCTCCTTAGGGTATTTTTTTTAAATCCTTTCTTAGTGCACCCCTTGACCTTATAAGGAACCTATGTGCAAAATTTGGAGTCCCTCTGCGTTGATATGTCAGTCAGTTAGCCATTAGTTAAGTCAGTTTTAATTTTTATATTTAAAGATATAAATATAAAGATGGAAGAATTGTTTACATTATTTGCCTGTCCGAAAACAAAATAAACGCTTAAATAGTTTGTAGAATCACTACATTAAGGATTCATACGTCATACAAAAATAATATTGACGCAGGCGGGGTTTCCACCCTTATGTCCTTGACACATCCATACTACTTAATATTATAAATGCGAAAGTGTGTCTGTCTGTTACCTCTTGACGCTTAAACCGCTTAACCGATTGAGATGAAATTTGGAATGGAGACAGTTCGAGACCCCGGAAAGGACATAGGCTACACTTTCTCGCGATATAAAAACATTAGGGGGGTGAAATGGGGGATGAAAGCTTATATGGAAAATCCAACTCTTGCAGGCGAAGTCGCGGGGAACCACTAATACAAAAATAAAATTTACGCAGGCTAGGCGGGGTTTCCACCCTTATGTCCTTGACACATTACTAATATACGCACTAAAATGAGTTTTTAACTCAGATCATAGGCGTTGCGCTAGTCCGGATTAGCTAATCTGGACTGGTTTAAGTTGACCTTCCGGATTACCTTTTATTTAGGTGTTGTCTGCGTCTGCGACAAGCGTATCTAAGTAATATGTGGAAATAAATATAATAAATGCTAAAACACTGACTACCTGGAGACTGATGCTTTCTTTTTTCTTCTTTGTCGAAGAGGGTTCCCTCAGAATTAATGCACTCAACACACACTTTGAATCCGCTTCTTAACACATATGTATACATCTAACATTCATAGTGCCCCCCAACTATAACACAATCATAACACACCGAAAGGACTTGTCCATTAATGGTTTTTTATTCGTCAATATTTCTAACCAGAATAAACTAAATATTTTATGTAAGAGTTCACAAAAACTAGCCTTTCTGCATAATTAATATATTTTTAAAGGCCTCCGATTTAGAAAAAAATTAAAAATAAATTTTCATCTTTGTCTGTATATAAACCGCACCTTCGTCCATATCAATTAATGCATGAAAAAAAAGACAGCAAAATTGACATTCTATTGACAGTAGTACCTATTATATAATCTGTGGTAGTACCTAGTAGTATTTATCCACCAGTGGAAAGGCAATGGCATATAGCCATACAGCCAGGAAATACAAGAAAGTGATCAATGGATGATGCCTGTTACAAAACATATTTTTTTCTCAAAAATGGAGGCGTTTAAAATTCTGATTTCTATGGTTACGTGTTTCATATTTTTGTAGCTTAAAGATAAATATAGGTTATTGGTGGTTGATGATATCTTGGAATAAAAAACCAGCCTCCATACAAAAAGAGGACAAGTCCAAGTCCGTATTTTATTGTAGTGAAACGGTTGTATCTCTGTACTTTGCACCAAATAAAAAAATATAATAAAAAAAAGGTTTTTGTTTTTATTAGCAATAAAAATAGGTGGAGCCTAATCCGTCGTGCTGGGCTCCTATAAACAACTCGGAAGACCATATTTTTCAAACTACCGCAGTATTATCAATTAGTTGTAGGTACCAAAAGTTCGACAGTTACAACTACGTTCTAAAACCAAACAGGTATAATATTGACGTTTCAGCAACTATATAATAGTTAGAGTTAAACCACAGATTATACATATAATAGTAAGAGTTACTAAAATACTCTTAAAATGGGACATCTAACTAATGTAAAGTATGGTTGAGCTAGTGACACTGACCTCTATAATACAAGTACGCTGGACTAAACATTCTCACAAAAATGACAGATATTTTGTGTGCGAAATCAAAGCGCCCCCACCGAGTGTCCAGGGAACTAAAATAGCGTTACTTGCATATTTTTATGTCAACTTTCATTAGTTCCGTGGACGGTCACCACACCCTCCCTATAGCAGTCAGCGCCAAAATAGCGGTAATCAAATGACTTAATTTTAATGTTAACAATATGCAGTCCAGCGTACTTGTAGTACCTATTGAGGTAAGTGATTGGAAACTTTAATATTTATATAGAAAACTCAGCTTTTTAAAATTAAATACATGTTACAGTTTAAACATTTTAAAAGCATGTAGCCAATTCGGTATGTAAAGAAAAAAACGACCTATGGTAATTTCAGAACAACTTAGAGATTGTATGCCCATAATCACTATACAGTTACTTATACCACCTAAAATTAAAAGATGGAAGGGCTTATTTTTACGAAAATATGGAGTATAATTTTTCTTTCATATGCCCACTAAACGCACCGGCCTGATCTCTCTACTGTCATGTCGGACTGCCGTCTCACCGAATTATGAGAGTGAAGAAACAGAGAGTGCACCTGTGTATTGCGCACACACTTGTGCACTATAATATGTCCTGCGCAGTTGGCTAATCTCTGTTGATAGAGATATGCCGCCGTAGTCGATATCGGCTAGGAGGACATAAAAAAAACGCACCAGAAACCGACATAATATGACGTTACTATTTGCATGTGTGATTCCAATCGAGAAAAAAGTTTGCTTCCAAAGACAATCCTATAAATATGAAACGTCATAGGCATGCTTATGACGTCACAAGTTAAAATTTTCAATAATTAATTACAAAATAACTACTGAATAAAAAGTCAAAATACTCAAATGAGTTTCTTTATTTAGTCTTTACGTCAAGAAAAAAGAATAAAACAGAAACCTTAAAATTTACTGTCCCGAATTAGAAATTTTAACATTATGGTTCGTAGTCGCTAAAACACTTGTATCATTATTTATTCTATGATATTAGTAAAGATAATAAAATGTATTCTATTGTTAAATTCTTCGTTTTTAAGTACTTTGCTCTGTTACACAAATTTCTAAAATACAGTTGTTTAAATGTAAATTAATAAGATTGATGATTCTCAAACAACAATTAGAATTTGTGCATGCCAACAGATGACCCGAGAGTAAAAAATGTGATGTTAGATCTAACTATTAATTAATATCATGTATAATAAATACTTAAATTGTTTCAACAAACACACCAATTACCTAGCCCCAAACTAAGCGTGAGCTTGTGCTATGGAGACTAGAATAGCGGATAGACATACTTATATACATTTATAAACATCCATGACTTAGGTACTAATGCTCGTGCTCATCTCACAAACATTTGCCCCTTGCGGGATTCGAACGCGCAACGCAACCGCCTGGTTTAGAAGTCCGTGGCGCGAGCCACTACACCAAGACGGTCGTCAAATCCATCCATGCATCCATCGTATGTATCATGTTTAAGCAAACAAATTATTTCATTTTATTTTGTGTTGATTTCTGGTTCCTACATGGAATATTCAAAATGCGTATTGTTGTAAAAGTAATGGAAGGAGCATTTGCTTGTGCTAACACACAGGGCCTTTACTTAGGTAGGTATTTGCCTATGTATTTTACGATACGTCATAACAAATACATGTTTATTATAGTATTAACTTATAGTATAGCACAAAATAATGTCCTCCTAGCCGAATTTCGACTACGGCGGACAACTGCTCAACAGAGATTAGCCAACTGCTCGGGATATATTATAGTACACAAGTGTGTGCGCAATACACAGGTGCACTCTCTATTCCTTCACTCTGATAATTCGGTGAGACGGCATTCCGACATGACCGTTGAGAGATCAGGCGCAGGACCAACGGCTTAACGGCTTTCCGAGACACGGGGGTGTTAACACCACCATCTTTCTGACTCCGGAGCTGTGTCTGAGTAATTTCAAGGCAGAAAAACTCAACACTCTCGGCTCGACCCGGGATTCGAACCCGGGACCTCGTACCCAGCGTGCTGACCACTAGACCAACGAGGCAGTCAAAAACCTAGTCTAAGTCTATGTATTTTATAATACGTTATACTCGTAACATTCTTTTCTTTTTGTATGTACCTTTATAAACAATACATTTTTATTATTACGTTATAACCGCGTATACCTACGTTACCAATAAATTATTATTATTATTTAATTGATTTAGTAAAAACTTGCAAAATAATTGCTTAAGTTATAAAATATATATATATATATAGCTAAAAAGATCAAATCAAACTTTGACAGCTTGCCCATGCATTCCAACATATTCTCGATACAATTCTGAGATTTGTTTGACAAACACCGCTGTTCACGTTCAAACTTGCATCAAAACGTCAATCAAGTTTGATGATTGTACGACGAACTTATATATTTTTTTACTTATGTATGATTGCCGATATTTTTTACGTATGATAATTTGACAAACACGTAAAATTTGACAATCAATTTGATCGTACAGGGCCCTTTTGTATATTACGTCTCATTTAAACACAATTTTACGGATTACTTCGCGATTTATTTACATTTTATTTAAAACCTGACGTTTCGAACACTTTACAGCGTTCGTACTCACAGGGAGACTAAGGTATTATTTGTCAATCACGTTTTAAAAATTAATTTACGTTCCTATTTACGCAGAAAGAGCTAACCGTGTCTTGAGATCTTGCACTGCGAGGTGTTGTTTTGGATTTTGCTAGAATAGGATCCCATGCCGGTGGAACTTTCCAACCATCTTCTCTATTGAAATTTGGATGTTTTCTAATTTCAATGGCTTCACGTAGCATTCGAGGAATAAAACGCCGTTCTTCAGCAAGTATTTTTGGTTGATCAAAACGAATGAAGTGGTTGGGTTAAGGCATGTTCACACACTGCAGATTTCGTGTTCCGTCTATGTTTAACGTCAGCTATATGTTCTTTTATCCGCACGCCTATACTTCGCTTTGTTTGCCCGATGTAGGAGAGGCCACAGTCACACTCCAGTCTGTACACCCCTGCATCTTGAAGAGGTATGTTGCACTTGACAGGTGGTAGGAATTGGTTAACTTTCTTTTGCGGCTTGAAGTAAGTTTTGATTGAAGCACGCTTCAAGGTAATCCGTAAAATTGTGTTTTAATGAGTTCAACAATTCGCGTAAACGTAAGAAACATATATATTTTACGTCTCATTATGTAACATTACCAATGTGTAAATGTGTTCGTATTACCATTTCAAAGCTGCTTACCATATGTTTTTTTAATTAAGGTTCACTCACCATCAGATAACAAATCCCGATAAAAAAGGACAAGACGCTTTAACTTTTGACAAAAACTCGCGCTCAACGACTGACTTTTAGAGTTCCTTACCCAAAAGGTAAAATAAGACCCTATTACAAGACTCCACTGTCCGTCTGTCTGTCTGTCACCAGGCTGTATCACATGAATCGTGCTAGTCAGACAGCTAAAAAACAGATGACGTATTTTAGTTGCCATATAAAATAGGTATACTATAACTAGGAATTACGTTGTATTTTACGTACGTTTTGACTTGGTAGGTTAATAGTAACTATCACATTTTTTCCAATAAACACTGCTCTTATGTAGTTTCTATCAATAGCCATTTGACAGCTTCAGTGATCAACGATTTTGATATCCACTGAGCTTACATAATGCGAAAATCAGTTTATCGATACATAAACAGCTGTCAAAAGTTGGACAGTGGATATGCCAGTGCCTATCAGCATACCCACCGGCGATGACGTCATTTTAGTTAGGAACCGAAGTTCAGTAATACGAAAACCATGTTTTGACAGTTCTCAGTTAGACACCAAGGCATAGTGATAATCACTTTGGTTGTCAAATGAGATACGTAATACACAACAGGTCTGTAGACGCTCGAAATTGTTAAAAGATAATGGTACGGAACCCTTCGTGCGCGATTTAGACTCGAACTTGGCTGTTCTTACAGACGGCACAGCAACCGCTTTAAACCAACAAATCAACCGACATTAACCTAAATAAAAAGTTAAAAGAATGTCGTGCTTACCCCAGTCGACAATGAAGTTAAATCTTAAAAGTTTTAATTCTAACCAATAGAATTACGTTGCTAATAAATCAGAAAGTAGGTAAATTGATAATTACACGTAAATAACTACTGTAAAACTAGTTTTTAGTATATAGTTTTAAAGCTGCTGTAAGTTACATAAAATTCGGCTTTCGTTTCGCTCACAAACTTTGAGAAATTTCGATTCATTAGTGCATGGAATGCATCCTCTAACATACTAATACTGGCTGTAAACAAATGGAATTAAGCACAAAATGTGAATGAGAAAGCTTGACGCATACAAGGGGTTTCCCGATAAACAATTCAATATTTTTTAGAGTATTTTATCGACGGCACTCGCTCGGCTGGTCAGTAGCATGACGCCTCGCGGTCCGCGCGCACGGCCACACGACCTGTGAAAATTCCTATTTGTGTCAAATTCGCGCGGGAGTTGACTCATTTGACAGTGTTTTATTTTTTATGTTTGTTTTTTAAATTGTGATGAAAGGTCAAGCGAAGAGGTTCGTCAACCATAAAGGCAAGCTGTACAATATGGGTGCAAAGAAGAAAGAAAGCAGCGAAAATGTCGGGTTCTTTGATCTGGTAAGTTTAATTACGATTTTTGGTTACGAAACGATTATTTTTGATGAAAATAAGTTGGAAAGTCCCGAGTCTTGC
Source organism: Pyrausta nigrata (assembly GCA_949316185.1). Classification (NCBI taxonomy): domain Eukaryota; kingdom Metazoa; phylum Arthropoda; class Insecta; order Lepidoptera; family Crambidae; genus Pyrausta; species Pyrausta nigrata. The sequence goes on from OX438965.1 coordinate 183,543, forward strand.
CCAGTTTGGACATAAACGAGTTGATTGCAAACTAGTTTTGCCGCCGCATTTTTATTGTTTTATGACAAAATTCCAATATTTGCATCTCATCCAAAGTTTTTGATCAGTTTTCCTGTTGCAAAAATTGATATTATTTTATATACCTACGAGGAATTTAATTTATACTAAATATGTAACAACACTGCATTTCTGAATTATCTCTTAATTAAAGGGAACTAATTTCTAAAATTTTTAATACACGTGCTAGCCATTCTATACACATTAGTAATTAACAAACAATATCTATTTAAAAAACAATATATAAAATCAGCTATACTACTGCAATTATAAATTAGTTTCGTGTTATACCGAGAAATGAATTAAGTTCATATACCTATATTTGACTATAAATATTTCTGATTGCCACGACCATACCCGACATATCATAATTTTATTGATAATGTAATTACCGCACTACCTAGATAATAATCGTCAAAGCTATTAGTAGAAGATGCTTGTGTACTAGAAAATATCGTAGATGTCTTTTTGATCAAAATAAAATACTAACAATAAATAAAAAAAATATTCAACAATCACACCAAAACTACAATAAAAAGATTTGTTTGTGCCTAAGTAAGCTTGTGCTATGGCGATCAGGATAACCGATAGACATACATGCGTTTATAAACATCTTTGATAATTGCTACATGTGTTTATAAACATCCATTACAAGGTACCTTTTGAGGTGCTTGTGGCGCAGTGGCGGCAGCGCTTTGGTAGCGATACCAAAGTTAGGCAACCCACGGCGTGGTCGTGATTGGATGGGTGACCATTCCGACCATTTAAGTGACGTCCATGACAAGCATCTCCGTGCTTCGGCAGACACGTTAAGCAGTTGGTCCCGGCTAATATCTGTTGATATTAGTCGTAAAGCCTAGTCAGAGGCCCTAGGGCGGCTTGATAACTTCTGACAGTAAGGTTTGTCACTTGCCTTACAGAAACCCCTCTACCAATCCGCACTGAGCCCGCGTGGTGGAGTATGGCTTGGTCCTCCTCATAGTTGAGGTGAGGCCTTTTCCCAGCAGTGGGATCTAATAGGCTGACTTTACTAAGAACCTACAAATGCTCGTGCTCTTCACACAATCATTTGTCCCTTGATTAGTATCAAACCCCATAAGACCCGACATAAAACGTAAGACAAAGAGACCCAGAAATTCACACGAGTGGATGGACTGCACGATAGCTCAGTTGGTAAGAGCGTTGGCCCGGTTAGCCAAAGGTGATAGCTTCAAATCCTACACGTGTTTGAATTTTTAGTTTCTTATTTAAACTTATTTAACGAGGAACGCGGGTTCGATTCCCGCCACTGGTGGTCGTTTTTTTTCAAGTGCAATAATATATTTAGATTGCATAAATAAGTCAGCCTATTAGATCCCACTGCTGGGAAAAGGCCTCACCTCAACTATGAGGAGGAACGAGCCATACTTCACCACGCGGGCTCAGTGCGGATTGGTGGAGGGGTGTATGTAAGGCAAGTGACAAACCTTACTGTCAGAAGTTATCAAGCCGCCCTAGGGCCTCTGACTAGGCTTAACGACTAATACCACAGATATTAGCCGGGACTGCTTAACGTGCCTTCCGAAGCACGGAGATGCTTGTCATGGACGTCACTTAAATGGTCGGAATGGTCACCCATCCAATCACGACCGCGCCGTGGGTTGCTTAACTTTTGGTATTACTACCAAAGCGCTGCCGCCACGGCGCCACAAGCACCTCTTACCACCTTTTAGATTGCATAGTGAATGCTTATCACTTAAAAAAAAACAATAATTATCTTATTTAAATCCATAAAACCCGCTGTCGGGTAGATATCAATTCATTTTCTATTGTGTCTGGAAACATGAAACTCAGTTTAGTTCTAACAAAAAAAGAAGTTTAGTAACTATTTTCAGAAAGCTTAGAAACTTAACTTTAAAGTTTCAATAAATTCAAATATAGTCTTAGAACAGCAATTGTTAAATTTTTCGACCAAAAGTCATACAAGTCATTTATTTATGTATGTAGGCCCACAGGGGGCACTTATACACGTCCCAACATATTATTTTTTAAGCCCTACCACTGCTTCGGGACTAACTGTGGGCTAGTGCTGAGGAGAAGCAGCGCAAGAAACTCAGTAACTATTGTCAAAGCCTCTTTTAAAAATAATGTTTAAATACAGAAATTGTACTAGTGCGAGCTGGTATACACGTTTACATCATTAAAATAATCGTCTACTTTATAATAACCTCTTGTCATTAAGGTATCCTTAATATATGATTTAAATTTGATAATTGGTAATTCTACAATATTTTGCGGTAATTTGTTAAAGAAATTGACACATTTTCCCATGAAACAATGACCAAATTATTGAAGCCTAAATTTTGAAATAGTAAGTTTATTTTTATAGTCTTTAAATTATGCGTATCACTTTTCTTTGTGACCAAGGGCCACATAGGGCTAAAAAACTGGGCAAAACTTGAAAAAAAAAAGTCAGGTGAGTAGTTACAATGAAAATGTGGCATCACAATAATTTTCTTCTCCCATACAAAATCTATGGAAGAAAAGCGTTTTGTTTTGACAGTTCTTTAGAAGTACTCTGACTATTGGTGGTGTCAATAGCCAATGAGGGATTTTCTGGCAGCTCAAAAGGACTTGTCCTCTTTTTGTATGGAGGCTGATTTTTTATTCCAAGATATCACCAAGCACCAATAACCTATATTTATCTTTAAGCTACAAATATATGAAACACGTAACCATAGAAATCAGTATTTGAAACGCCTCCATTTTTGAGAAAAAATATGTGTTGTAACAGGCATCATCCATTGATCACTTACTTGTATTTCCTGGCTATATGGCTATGTACCATTGCCTTTCCACTAGTGGATAAATACTACTAGGTACTACCACAGATTATCTAATAGGTACTACTGTCAATGGAATGACAACTTTGCTGTCAATTTTTTTTTATGCGTTAATTGATATAGGCAAAGGTGCGGTTTATGTACAGACAAAGAGAAAATTTTAGAAAATTTCAATTTTTCTCTAAATCGGAGGCCTTAAATTTTTTATTAATTATGCAGAAAGGCTAGTTTGTGTGAACTCTTTTATATAATATTTAGTTTATTCTGGTTAGAAATATTGACGAATAAAAAACCATTAATGGACAAGTCCTTTTCGTTTTATTTTATGTTAATAGATGGCGCTATTCATCTAAGTTATATAAATATTGCGCTAAAATCATTGGACATAAAACAAAAACAAATTATTGTACTGTTATGTGTTGTTGACGTGTAGTGGAACATCGAGCACGTAACCTATAGTGGCAAAGTAAGGGCAATTTTTCTCCGAAACTTATCAGTGCTTGGTACTGATACGAAAAATGACAAATTAGGCGTGTATTTTTTAATCGATATTATAACATATGAGACATTTCTTCTAAACAGCACCTTTATTTTAAAATATGTAAAGAAATAAGTGAATTTGTTTGACAAAATGTGTTGAAGAAAAAATGGAGGCATTCAGTGCCAAGGGATTTTTATGGAATTTTTCTGAAACAAAATTAACGACATTCCATCTCCACAAAGGTTATGTGCTCGGCGTAGTAAAACTACTTACGTTAAAAACTAACAAGTTTCAAAATACAATTTAATTTAAAAAAAACTTCTTGATGATCTTAAAATTGCTAAAAATTACTTGGTAGTACGTACAAATCTAAAACATACCAAACATAAACATTTAAGTAATATAATCAAAGCTAAAACCAACCCTTTTCTTGGATAAAAATCTACGTGACATAGGTTTTACGCCATCTAGCGGATTTTTAAGTATTAATTTTTGACACAGGAAAATCGCTCATTGATAATGTTTGAAGGTGGTTCTATCCGTCTTTGCATTTTAATGAGTTAGGTAAGTTTAGTTCTAGTGTAAATTTAGGCGTTTAGTAGTAAGCTTTCAGTGCGTGTCGTGTTAAGAGTTTTTCCTTGGGGAATTATGAACAATACCGGTGTCTTGGTCGAAGGTTCAGAAGGATAGGAGTCCCGTGCACCAGCATTGTTGGGTGCCGCGAGACTACTATCCACTTGGAAAATAATAACTCCAAGAACACAGAACAAACTGAATCTGATCATGATTTTCTAAAGAGGAGTCAGTGAGTGGAAGTGCCTGAACCTTCTGAGTGAGCTTGCTCCACCGTCTACTCTGTCTACGCCACGTCTGGCTTAGTCTAGAGTCAAGAGTGAACCCATCGAAATAAAAAAAAATAATACCGAGGACTATCGTTTGCTCCAATGGTTGGTCCTTGTATGTGCTTAATGAATGGTGAGATATGATCTTATATACCTGTTTTTAAAACGAAAAGGCACCTTCACAGCCCTTGACTCAAGTATTTTCGAAGACGATTTTTTCTTATGCATTGAAATTCTTTTAAATGTGACACATTAGGTAGTAGTGCGACCATTTTTTTTCTTCCCGCCTAATTGACATGAATAATAAAATAAATAAATAAGTCAGCCTATTAGATCCCACTGCTGGGAAAAGGCCTCACCTCAACTATGAGGAGGAACGAGCCATACTTCACCACGCGGGCTCAGTGCGGATTGGTGGAGGGGTGTATGTAAGGCAAGTGACAAACCTTACTGTCAGAAGTTATCAAGCCGCCCTAGGGCCTCTGACTAGGCTTAACGACTAATACCACAGATATTAGCCGGGACCAACTGCTTAACGTGCCTTCCGAAGCACGGAGATGCTTGTCATGGACGTCACTTAAATGGTCGGAATGGTCACCCATCCAATCACGACCGCGCCGTGGGTTGCTTAACTTTTGGTATCACTACCAAAGCGCTGCCGCCACTGCGCTACAAGCACCTTATGAATTGACATAAATATGAATATAATAATATAATTGTATTTAAAATGTATATTATTATACAACTCATAACTGTGGGTCGTGATCAATGATCATTACGTACCCCACTTTGACCACTATTAGCTACGTATTAAGAGCTGTTTTCGTAGTTCAAATGGATAACCTGACGTGCTGCCAACTGGACTTTAAATACTTATAATAGGCTCTATTCTTTATCTTATTTCTTAAAACAAACAAATAGTTCAGCGAACCCGTGGTCCAGTGGCTCGCATGGTTTTCATGGTGTCGCCATATGTGAGGTCCCGGGTTCGATCTCCGTCCAGCTCAAGTCAGTAAACCATAACCTTTGTAATTGTATTGAGTCTGGGTGTTGTGCTACTACAGTTGTTATACAAACTTCAACCTCCATTTCAGCCCCTCAAAGGTAGAATTTTCGAAAATCCTGAAATATGACAATTTTAATTTCTATCTAAATCTAAATATTTATTTAGATGTATTATTATTTTATTATTGTAGTTAAGGAATTAAGTAATTCAGAAAAGTCTTATCATTAACAGTACTCTTGCCTTGTAGGGATTCGTAATTGTGTAAATGTTCGATAAAGGGGAATAACACAAGGATGATAGTTTTCGCAAAGGTTATAATAGATATAGCAATCTCGTTTGTGTGATGAGCACGAGCATTTGTTCCTAAGTCATGGATGTTTATAAATGTATATAATAAATAATAATAGTTTCAACAAACACACCAATTACCTAGCTCCAAACTAAGCGTGAGCTTGTGCTATGGTGACTAGGATAACGGATAGAAATACTTAAATACATATAAATATCCATGACTTAGGTACAAATGCTTGTGCTCATCACACAAACATTTGCCCCTTGCGGGATTCGAACCCGCAACCGCCTGGTTTAGAAGTCCGGTGCGCGAACGACTACACCAGGACGGTCGTCAATATAAGTATGTCTATCCGTTATCCTAGTCACCATAGCACAAGCTTTCAAGCTTAGTTTGGGGCTAGGTAATTGGTGTGTTAGTTGAAACAATTTCTTATCATGATTATTATTATTTGGACAGTCGCAGAATAAACACAGTGTCATCTATATTAAACATTAGCGCCATATACCAAATCTATGGCCCTGGGGAACTACCTGAAATAGTTTAGTTAACTCATTTTACTGAAAGAAAACCTGGTCAGGTTCCCCTGTTAACAGGGTCACGGAGGTCAGATGGCAGTCGCTCCACTGTATTTAGCTTATCTGCTACATCCTGGATCATGGTGACGGCGGACCATGTGTTGACCGGGGATAACGTTAGGAAGATGATGTAGATGATGACTGAGAGGAAACATTCCTTTATTTTTAAAACTTTGAACTACAGTCTTCCCATGAGAAAATGTGGTGTTAAATTGGACATTACATTGTAGGCCCTGCGTTCATTCAGTTCTCTGCAGATAAGACCACGTTAGTATCACTGACTCTCTTTTCACGAATCACCCCTTCAGAGGGACTTTCAAAGTTGATTAGTGTTTCAAGATAATCTGTAGACGCTGTTGTAAGTTTTGGCAAATCTTTCAAAATATCAACTGGTAAGTTTCAGATTCTGAAATAAATTCTTTTGTGTTCATTTCCGTGGTCCCAGAGTTTCTTTGGTTATCAACATCGCTTTGAATAGTGTTTTCTTTGACAGCCATTTTAGTTAAATGTTCTGGATCTCTATCAGCATTGATAACTGCTGCTTTTAAACTTGCTTGAATAGCAATCACTTGGCAAATACAAATTAAACTGAACTTGTACATTTTTGGTCTCATACGGTATGAATTGGGTGAAAGTAAATACTGTGGTGAGAAAACATCAGGTGAATAATAAACTAATCGTAATGAGATTTCAGTTTTTATACTAAGTCAAGTCAGTCAAGTCAATGCTCCATGACGCACACTCAAAATGTATACAAAAAATATAAAAACCTTCAAGAAAAGCAGCTTTGTCAATCAAGCGAAGGATCTGTGTCACCTTGTAATAATTCATATAATAAATAATGCAGACGACGTATTAAAATTGTAAAGACCTATTCATGTACTAGTTGTCGCCCGCGACTTAGTCTGCGTACATTCGACGAGTAACAAATGATTCATATTCTCTTTTCTGTTCAAAAAACACGTCTTATTTCTTTACTATGTCGTTAGACGAAACATATTCTAAGTAGGTGTAGGTTAGGTTAGGTTAAGGTAACTAGGGACTCTGGAAATGACTTCAGCCAATTTCGAGTCCATACATAACTAAAAAAAAACTAAAAATCTTTATTTTTGTACACTAATCAACTATTATTTTATTAGTCTAAAAAAAATCTTCATTCTCGACAGTTTTTATTTATAAGAAGAAATCGTACGTATTTTCACATAATATTGGGTATTTCAAGAAAGTTAAGCTAATAATATGATTCCCTGCACTTACAAAATGTTGATGACAAATGATACAAAAAGTTCGTCATTAAACGATTGCCATATAGAGTAAAGTATCCTTATCAAAACATTATAGTTGTCCGTGGACTATTGCAAAACAGATAATTTATTGCGCTCAAATTAACAAAGAGGAAAATTAAATAGGATCAGGATTATGACATCAATAGCTTATCTGAACTGTACCTAGTTATACATGTTAGGTAAATGAAGAGACGTACACGCAGTCACTTCTAAATCTTTAGTTAAATCAATTGATAAAAGAAAGATACCGGGTTCGATCCTACGTGCCGTCATGTAACCAATGACTTTTTCTGAGTCTTGTACATTAGTTGTTTCAATATCCAATGCTCTTACGCTGACTGTAACATCGTAAGAGAACCTGTAACCATGATCCAATCTGATCAGGTTCCCCTGTCAACAGGGTGACGGAGGTAAAATGGCAGTCGCTGCACTGTAATTACCTGATCTGCCATATCCTAATAATATAATATAAGTCAGCCTATTAGATCCCACTGCTGGGAAAAGGCCTCACCTCAACTTTGAGGAGGAACGAGCCATACTTCACCACGCGGGCTCAGTGCGGATTGGTGGAGGGGTGTATGTAAGGCAAGTGACAAACCTTACTGTCAGAAGTTATCAAGCCGCCCTAGGGCCTCTGACTAGGCTTAACGACTAATACCACAGATATTAGCCGGGACCAACTGCTTAACGTGCCTTCCGAAGCACGGAGATGCTTTTTATCCTAATTCATATCCTAAATCATGGTCCAAATCGGACTCTGGGCCCTCGCGTGCGTGTGCACAACCAGGATAACGCTAAAATGTTAATGTTAAAAGAAAGACACATAATTTTGAATAAACAAATTGCATATAAAATTAAAAATGACCTTAAGCAGTTACGTTTGCTGTCAACTTTTTCTCTTGATTGATTTTATGAATATATTAGAAATATTAATTATATAATAGAAATATTTATGATAAGAATTTATTTTAAAGGCTACCCTCGACTGTACGTAGTAGGTTAGGTTTTTTCTCATCTTTCGATTGACCAAATATGTATAAACAACAAAATAAAAGCGGAAAACATGTAATGCGTAAATTCAGTTGGCATTATTTCTCTGTAACAGAGGTTTCTCAATTTTCACAACAAAAAATATTCTATAATGTCAAAGATGTATTTCTTTTGTATCATTGTAGTTATAATAATAACAAACAACTGCTTCAATAATGTAGCAGCGACTATGAATCTTGGTTCTCTCCCGACCCCTGCTCCTGTTTCTAAAGTGCAACAATCCGAAGACTCCTTCCAAACGCTCTTTGATCTCAATAAGCCTACTGGAGATACGTTAAGCAAAAAGAGAGATAATGAAGATTTAGTAGAATCTGCAACTCAATATGCCTAAAAACTGACTCAGTTTAGTCAGTTAGGAGAACGTATAAAACCGAACTAATGAACGAGACGATAAAGTTATCAGGATAGTGAAAACACTGTACTAACTTAAATACAATAAATGATTTTTGACTTATAATTAAACCCTTTTTATTTAAACCCAATACAATACATCGTAAACACGGATTCAGTTTCAAAAATCTGTCGAAATTCCTATTTGAAACGAACGATCGATATAGATAAGCATTTTATTCTAAAATTAAAAGTACGAGATTTAAAAAAGAAGGAAGCAATTATTATTAATTGTGTATGCGCTTACAAAATTTTGAGAGAGGTTTGAAAGCGGTTTTTTTTTAATTTACACTTAATACACTTTCGCAAAATTGTCTTGATCTTCTAGAATCTAATTTGGTAGGTATTCTTTGATTGACTTACGTATTTCAAAAAAGATTGTGTAGCTACCACGCCAACTTTCTTTTCTCTTCAGCGTTTTTCCCATTTGAAATATAATCATGTCCTTTTGGTGTTTTGGTCAAATCCTTGTTCAACCCAGGTTTTGTAGTCGATGGTACCCTACCATCGGTGTTTTAATCTTCAGCAGATGTTTTTAATAATATAATAGTTGGAACAATATCTACAGATGATTCTTCTGCCGAAGTACCGACTAGCGAGCCTATAGGGCTCTTTTGACGACTTGCTGAAAGTATTCGTGGTAGGGCTGTTTCAGAGGCCAGGAGTGGAGCTTTAGTAGTTGCGATCTGTGTACTTGCGTTGATACTTGCTGCGGTATTATGATCTACTTGCACAACAATTATACTAACAATGCAAAATAAACTGAACTTTGACATTTTAGCCAATTTTTGGATTCACTTGGGCGCAACAGAACTAAGTCAAGTACTGAATGGTACAAATGAACTGAAAATCGTTCTTTAATATTTCTAAGTACGGACAGTTTGACATATTTTAGTAACACTAACCATTTTTGTGTCAGTCAAGAATTGAGATGCAATTGATTTGCAACACCTAAGACTAAGATAGGCGGAGTTGTAGGGCGTGGTTGGTTTTCATTTTTAAAACAAACATAAGTACTTCGACTGATACAGTGAGTATTAAAAAAAAGGTTTGAGATAACGTGAAAAGTCTAGATGATAGACAAAAATATTCATCTGAATACAATTAACGTGTAAGAAATTATCATATCATACGAACCTTTCCGCGAATAGATCAAAAGTTACGTGTGATTGACTCAGTTTTTTGAATAAGGATTGTCCATACAAACTTTCGACTTTTCATTACACCCCTCTGATGATTTTATATCGCGACAAAACCTTCCCAGAGTCAGAACTATCTCTGCGCCAAATTTTATCTGAATCGGTCCAGTAGTTTCGGAGTCTATTCAGTATTAGTGTAGATAAGGGTTCTTTGTGGACTATGAAACCCAAAAAAGAGATTTTTGAATGAGTTAAAATCAGAAGCATTTACTGAGCTGTTTTCTTATTTTTTTAATCGCTGTCTGTTGCAATTAATAATGTACCATCAACCGATTAATACTGAATTGAGGACACCTTTTAGCGGTATATTCACCTAAATATTAAAATGCATGAGAAATACACAACAGGGTGTCACTAATATTAATTGGCACGCAAAAGTACTTACCTACTTACGAAGAATAAATTTTTTGACATTCAGAACAACAATGCACATGATTGATTAGTTAACTAAATATTTTTTGAAGTAATATTAGGTGTTTTTTTAAGTATAAAAGACCAGACGTGATCATATACAAACCATTCAGTCTGAATCGTCTAACGATCGTTTTCTTGCCAATTTCGTGTAATTGTATTCGTATTCGTGGCATATATCTAAGGATTTATCATCATCATCTTCTCAGCATTTAACTGGTTGCTACTGATTTCCTGCCTATACTCCTCCACTTTGTTTGGTCTTGAGCATCTTCCAGTGAGGTCATTGGCATATCCAGAGAACATCGATGTACGCTAAGAACAACCTTTCAAGAAAGATGATGTTCATTTTCTGTTGTATTGTTGGAGCTATTATTATCCAAGCTGATGGCAATGTCGCAGCAACCATCAGTCATGTTATAGGAACCGACCCTTTAACTGGATCAACTGAAGCACCACAATCGACATCTGAAGATTTCCCAAGACCAATGCTTGATTCAAACCCTCAACCAAACTTCAGTGACTCAGACGCTGCAAAAGTTAAGCCAGCAGCAGTGGATTCGACTCTTAAACTTGTTTTGTCCAAAATAACTTCAGGCGATTTGATGCTTCAAAAAACAAATGATTCCTTAGCTTTGGCTGCTGACTCTGTTGATATAAACCAAGATTCTATCGACAAATCAGATGTACTCGCCGAAAATGAAGGATAAACAGATATAAAAAGGGAGGCTGTATTGTTATAAGTAACTCTTTACATAATAAACATCACGTTATTTTAAATGTAATTTTACAATCCCTACCTAGTTAATTCATTAATGTTGTGCATATTTATTGCATCCAACTATTTTAGCCTTATCATCATTTTTATAATTTAAGCTATTTGTTTGCAAGTTTTTACAAAATTAAATTTCGCTTACAAAAGTACCACCGAATGGCACAGTCGATCAATTTTTGTGAGCGAAATTTAATTTTATTGTATTTTAACCTTATCAGTCTTATCACACTTCAGGTTATCCTTACGCTGTCTAGGTAGGTACTTGTGTGCTGAAAAACAGTGTCCTGACAAAATCTGATTTTGTCACGACTTATGAGCCAGCACCTTTTGGCACACTGTTTGTTTTATAGTATTACTGTTTTCTGTTTTGCTTTTTGATTAATATTATTTTCGTCTTTTGTATTTCTTTTTCTCGGTTTGTGTGTTGTGCCAAATAAATGTTTCTAATTCTATACTTCAACATTTTTCTTATGAAACTAATAAACTTATTCGCCAAATTAATAATAATCCCGAGAAAATTTTAGCAGCATAAAGTTATTGACGTAATAAAACAAAAAAAAGTCAAATCCATCAATCAAATAAGGGAATGGAAAGCGTAAACAAACAAAAAGCTGTCCTTGACATAACATTAAACCATTTCACAAATGACGTTGTCGTATAAAAACTTATTTATTCGAAATACATTGATATTCTTAAGTAGGTATGGTGCTCGTATCATATCTGTAAGTGAAAATAAATTATTTGCATTTAAGAAAAAACTATGAACTATTCCGAAATCTCAGTTTATATTTATAAATATCCTCTACGCCATAAATGTTGTTTAGCAGACGTGTGTCGTTATCCCTAATATCCAAAACAATGACGCTTAGTTGAGCGTTGGACTCCATATGTACTTTTTACAAAACCATAAAACAATAGAGCACTTTGATAATACTCTCCTTTTTCATAGCTTTCTCTCCTGACTCCAACCAGATCAACAACAGAAGCTGCAAAGGGTCCACCGATGGTTTCCACCAAGGCTCTGCCTGTTGCTCCTGTCGCCATATTAGAATTAACGTCAGTGGGTGCCAGCTCAATTTTCTCTTGCATCTCTTCACTTAATATATTTGCTAGGCTTACTGATTCTCCGATTGTTTCGACAGTACCACTACTACACAGTACCACAGCCATCCTCGATGACTACAGCACTTGTCCAGTTATTTCTTTTACAACCGACCGAAAAGAGGTTGTTCTCAATCATCTCAAAGTTTGTATGTTTTTTGCATGTTACGCGTTTTCAAAATTGAATATATAAACCTGTCTCCATAATTTCTAAAGAGCCAGATTCCCGACTTAAAAAAAATTGAAACGTATTTTTTTCTCTATTACGGTTTAAAATCTTTGGATCTGCTCGTAACCAGTGACCCATTACAGCCTAATCTTTAGTGCTGAAATAAGAAATATCTGAATACCTATGTATTCAGATATTTCTTAATAAAACAAAAACTGTCATTTATCTGACAGTTTTTGTTTTTTTCATTAACCTTCTCTGGGTCGGCAAAGGAACTAGGTCCTTACCTTATACCATATTTAATTTTCTCAGTTGCCAAAAACTTAACGGTTTTTAACTGTACACACAATTTTATAGAATGATTATTTCAAACCATCGCTATCGAAATTATACGAAAACACGCTATGAACGGTTTGTATGTAAAGTATTGTTTTTATAAAATCAATGACGTCATATCGGCAATATATAAACGAAAATTTTATTTGGTTATTGTTACTCCACGATATCTCATTACTGTGCATGGGCGGCAAGACCCTATAAATTAATTTTAACTATCTCAAAAAATCCTCCGTAAAGATTCAGATTTAAAAATGATAGGACTCAAGTTATTGAGTATTGTTGGCCTGATCATTGCCGAAGCAAATCATATTACCGCAGCAGCCATAAATGGGGATACGCACCCTTCTTTTGTATTTCCTACTGAATATCAAGATGGTGAGAGCACTACGAAGGATAACATAGATGCTTCAATAGTATCGACAGCCAATTCTGAAGGAATCGAAGAAAAGACAACAAATGAAGATCTGGATGATGAATCAAGCGTTGGAGACGTTTCAAATGGGGCCAGGGTTAAGAGGCAAACGGTTTCCATAGGAACAAGCGTGGGTCCTATTGGGACCCTGCTGGGTGGGATACTTGGAGGTCTTCCAGGAGCGGTCGTGGGCACCGTTTGCGGTTCACATTTCTTCTTTGGCGTTGGGCCTGTCGTCTTAAATGTACCTCCTGTTAGCACTTGCTATCCATTTAATCTCTGAGACTTTGCTAGCGACCAAATGATCTACCTTTCGATGTAACGTGAAAAAATTACACAAGAAAACAATATAACTAAACTCAAAAACTTTTTTCTTTCTATATTATGATTAGCTACTGCAATATAGAGATCGCTCTTAGCGATAAGACCGTCTAATTTGTACATCTTTCTATGTAAATTGTATTGTTGTTACTTTTATGGTGTGCAATAAAGAGTTATCTATCTATCTATATCTACTTAATAATAACGTAGCCTAGTTCTTACTTCTATCTTGCTACTACTGACTGTAACAAAATTGTTAACTTACATTATTTGCATTTATTTCCTTGCTATACTTACTATCTGTTCTTCTTCTTAGCGTGTCGATGGAACACGAGAAAATTACATCGTAGCAGCCCAGAATTCAGCCACTTGTATTGCGGATCGACTGCCGTCCATTAAATCCGCTGGCGTGCGTGCGTGTACTAATCTGTTATGTACCATATTCGTCGATATATTGTTCCTATACTGTCAAATCACAATCACAATATTTTACCTAACAACTTACTTAGTCTGCTTTTTGTAATTATGATGACTTGAACTTATTTATCTAGCATCAAGTCAAACCTTCGTGGTTTTTAGATGTTTCTCTATCTGTATTCACTTGTCTAATCTGATAAATAAAATTTAAAGATTTGGATATCGGTAATTTTATTTCTTAAAAGTTTATTGCATCTATTCGGAAGAAGTAGGTACGTAAACCATTTAAAGAAGTATAAATCTGGCAAGTAGAGCAAAACAGCGGCACTGCCGGGCCATCCTTTTCTCAAAGAATTTCAGGCCATTTTCGACCACCTATAAATTCATTGTGGATATAACTAGAAGCCTCAATCAGAAGTCAAGTAACCAAGCAAGCATTGTATAAACACAATTTGTTTCCAATTTTATTGGATTTGAACCAGTAGTTTAGGAATTATATTTTAACTAGTATTTTTTTTAAAAAATTTGTCACTCACTGACTTTCAAGCTAAACAATGTAATTTTATATAATCTTTACTTCAAGGACCCTTTTTATAATTTTTGTTTTTCTATTGTAATAAATACTTAATCTAAATTTGTATTGATATTTAATATACCTAATACGTAGGTATACGTATTACTTGTGAGATATATTGTGTGTTTTCATAAGATGGTCAAGTCGATCGATTTATTCAAAACATGTTTGTTGAATTTTCATTGTTGGGTATGCATAATAGAGCGTCGGTGGCGCAGTGGCTAGCGGGATACCTCTAATGCGGGAGGTACTGGGTTCGATTCCACAAGCCGCCATGTACCAATGACTTTTTCTGACTTATGCACATTAGTTGTTTCACTAACCAATGCTCTTACGGTGAGGGAAAACATCGTAACGGAACCTACACATTAAGGCAACTGAATATGTAACCATGATTCAAAACTGGTCAAGTTCATCTTAACATGGTCATGGAAATATGATGGCAGTCGCTCCACTGTAATTACCTGATCTGCCAAATCCTGGATCATGGTCAGCAGACCGTGGGCGTGCGAGTGCACAACCGGGATAACGCTAAGATGATGATGATGATGTAAAGGCATAATCATTATTAGTAAGGGGTTACTGTATAAATATAAGACGCTGTTTGATACCTATATTACGAATGCCACTTTGTAACATTAAACTCGCTTCCTAATAGATTGGAGTCGATAAATCATAGTTTTTTGTGTAAATCTCAGTGTCTGTATCTAAATACTTAGTTGTTTTTGTTTATACATTGTAACCTTTCACTAGACGCGGTAAAAAACAACTCTGATTAAAGAAACAGTTCTAATTTTATTTTGCCAATGTAATGTAATGTCCTCCTAGCCGAATTTTGACCACGGCGGCCTATCTCAACAGAGATTAGCCAACTGCGCGAGACATATTATAGTGCACCATACACAGGTGCACTCTCTGTTCCTTCACTCTCATAATTCGGTGAGACGGCAGTCCGACATGACCTGTTGACACCACCAACTTCCTGGCTCCGGAGCTGTGTCTGAGTAATTTCAAGACAGAAAATCTCAAACACTTGTGCCGATATATCTTTAAACACTTTTAATTACTTGAGGCAATTCGGACACCTTTGTGTTAGTGACAGCAACATGAATTTTTAATGCCATTTTCAGTATAAAAAAGGTTTGTTTAATTTCAGCTGTGTAGCTATCACGGTTCATGAGATACAGCCTGGTGACAGACAGACAGCGGAGGCATAGTAATATGGTCCCATTTTTAGCCTTTGGGTACGGAACCCTAAAAATGAACTTATTCAACCCACTCCTTTCGAGCTTCTCATACATTGTGGCGCATCGAGTACATTTCGTCATAAACTTTCACTTTCATTGTTTTATACAACATGTTATGAACCCACGTAGGGAAAGGTTTAATTAAGAACTTAATTAAACTTTATTATTTAACTACAACTTCAAGTGGCACCGCTTCCGACATAATAATAACTCGTTAAAGATGATTAATCTCTTGATTATATGTTACATATCATAGGCATAAATGCGGAGGAACGTCGGTGGCGTAGTGGCTAGCGGGTTGCCTCTCATGCGGGAGGTGCCGGTTCGATCCCACGTGCCGGCATTTATAGATGTCCCAACATAATTTTATTGTCGAGTGGTCTGCATGCGGCTTCGGGGGGAGTTCGAATCCCGGGCCGGAACTTGGTTCAGCTTGAAGACAGTTGGTGATATTGACACCCTGTGGCTCCAATCTCCTCTCTCCTGTCATATCTTATTGCCTTCTCACCAAACTATGAGTATGAAGGAACACAGAGTGCACCTGTGTATTACGCACACACTTGACTATAATAGGTATCTCCCATGCAGTGGGCTAATCCCTGTTGATTTTGGCCGCAATCGAGCTTAGCGATGGGCAATTATTACTAAATTAATCGAATTATTCGAATGATCCCTGTAATCGAATGTATTCGATCAGCAACCGCAGTCATTCGATTAACCTTCGATTATGCGGCGAGCAATACCGGAGTGTGCGGTGCGCAGGCCTTACTACTAACGAATGAATCGTCTTTCGTTGCGTCGATTAATCATTCGTTCGCTGCCTGTCCTGTCTCGGCAATTCAATCGAATGCATCGAAGGGCCGAGTATAGATTATCATTCGATTTTCGATTATTATTCGGTTTTTTTTCCCGAATTACTAAATCGACATTTGATAGTTCTAATGGTCGATTGTCGATTCATTCGATTATTATTTTTCGAACAATCGCCCATCGCTAATCGAGCTCCGGCTGGTAAGGATTTTTTTTATCCTTCTTATACTTAGGTACTATATTTTTTATAGGTAATGGGATAACTCTTGATCTTTATCTTAGACAGAGAGCAAAGATAAGGTCTACGATGGAGCGAGCTTGCCCAGGAGTAGCATATTTACACGCACCATTAAGTTTCGGGTTATACGCACTCGGAAAACGCAGGCAGGGTACTCATTAAAACACAATTTTACGGATTACTTCGCGATTTATTTACATTTTATTTAAAACCTGACGTTTCGAACACTTCACAGCGTTCGTGGTCACAGGGAGACTAAGGTGTTATTCGTCAATTACAAAGTTTTGAAAAAATTTACTAACTAATTAATATTCATTTACGTTCCTATTTACGCAAAAAGAGCTGACCGTATCTTGAGATCTTGCACTGCGGATTTTTGTTTTAGTTTTTGCTAGAATGAGATCCCATGCCGGTGGAACTTTTCAACCATCTTCTTTATTTAAATTAATTGGATGTTTTCTAATTTCAATGGCTTCACGTAGCATTCGAGGAATAAAACGCCGTTCTTAAGCAAGTATTTTTGGTTGGTCGAAACGAATTAAGTGGTTGGGTTTGTCTAAGGCATGTTCACACACTGCAGATTTCGTGTTCCGTCTATGTTTAACGTCAGCTATGTGTTGTTGCGAAGTATAGGCGTGCGGATAAAAGAACACATAGCTGACAGTTTTTTAATATTTTTTACCACTCACAGTGTTTATATAAGTTTAAATAAGAAACCAAAAATTAGCACACAGGTAGGATTTGAACCTACGACATTTGGCTTACCGGGCCAATGCTCTTACCAACTGAGCTACTGTGCAGTTTATTTAACCGTGTTTATTTAACCATGACTGTGTGCGAATTTTTGGTTTCTTTTTTAAACTTATACACATAGCTGACGTTAAACATAGTTAATAATAGGGTCCCGTTTTTACCCTTCGGGTACGGAACTCTATAAACAGACACAGGCAGGGCATTCCACTCTTTGGCTGTGCACGATAAAAACGACTGGTACCTTCCTTGTGCCTCAATTACTTCGTTAATATTTATAAATACCTACTTGTTTTAAATCTACGTTCCTCTTGCGTACGGCTAGAGAGTAAAATTCGTTGCTGGCTGAAGTGTTCCCTAAACACTACCACAGAATAAGTACTAGTACTCCGTACAGAAATATGACTTCGCAATGAAATTTAAAAAAATATCTACTCAATGTTGTTAACGATATGGTATTCAGTTCGCCTCTGACTCAAGCACATTTTCCTACAGACACCTACAGAAATACATTGCAAGATAATTTCTTTCTTATAACTCTGGAATATAATTCATAATACACTAAACCTATTCAGTGACGTACTATCACGCAACTCGATAGGGTTGACTGCTACAAGAAGCTACTTACGCCATCTAGCGCATCTTTCTAGGACTTTATTCACGCTCGTCCTACCAGCAACCTAGTGTCGCGCACCACCGGTGAATTAAACGCGGGAGCGTGTCGCTGCCGGCTAGCGACACCCAACTTGCTTAGTCCCTTACCAAGGGGTCGCCGCGCGTAAGTACGTTTTTGCTACCTACGCGGGAAGATACACAGGCCTGACACTACGATAGATTCCTTTAAGAAAAATATGAATATTGTGTTACTAGTCAGAGTAATGGTAAGCGACGATGCGGCCGAGGATAGGTCATGCCTATCCTCGGCCGCATCGTCGCTTACCATCAGGTGAGATAGCGGTCAAACGTATGCCTATTAATAAAAAAAATACTTAACCGGTCCATTGTAAAATACCACTAATCATGAAACACGTTTCGTTTTTTCTCGTTCTTAAATTGCTAAAAACCAAAAACGTTTAACGACATGAACGCTATTTTTCATCTTTGTCATCATTAAGATATTTGAGTGAGATAGCTCGAAATTACGACTTATTAGGTATTTAAAACGCGTCACTCGATTATACTTAGTTAGTTCCCTGGATAGCGAAAAGAACGGCTTTCGATTCCTATTCAGACTACAAGCAGGCCTGTGTATCTCCCCGCGTAAGTAGCAAAAACGTATGTACGCGCGGCGCCCCTACTGAGGGGCTAAAACAAGTTGCGTGTCGCTACCGGTCAGTGACACGCTCGCGCGTTTTATTCACCGGCGGCCCTCGCGGCTAAGTTGCTGGCTGGACGAGAATGAATAAAGTACTAGAAAGAGGCGCTAGATGGCGTTAGAAGCTTCTCGTAGCAGTCAACCCTATCGCGTCGCGTGATATTACGTCACTGAATAGGTTTAGTGTATTATGAATCATATTCCAGAGCAATAAGTATAAAATTATCTTGTAATGGATTTTTGTAGGTGTCTATACGAAAATGTGCTTGACTCTGAGGCGAACTAAATTACGTCATATTGTTGACGACATTGAGTAGACATTTCTTTGAATACAATTGCTAAGTCATATTTCTGTACGAAGTACTAGTATTCTGTGCTACAAGCTAAGGACTTAGTAAAAGTTTGAAAAATATCATTCATTTATTAATAAAATATTTTAATTATTAAGTCAATATATTTCACCTAAATTAAATTATGTTTTGGCAAATAGTAAAGCTGGCTTGTTCCTCGCTCAAAGGATAAGTATAGCTATCCAACGCGGTAACGCTGCCAGCATCCTCGCCTCCTTGCCTCAAGGACACAGGTTTAATTTTGATAAAGTTTATTTATTTTTATTTCATGCATGTCTTTGTTTTTCTTTTCTTTTATTGATGACACTTACATTTGAAGATATATTGCAAGTTTTGAAAAAAATTGCTACTATTTTTCAGTAGATACCCATATATAAATGCCTTACATATCATAATTACAAATGTATTTCTTATATTGGCATCTATCCTTCGGTTCAATTTGTCAGGCGAGGCGACTATCCGGGGTAGGGCATGTATCCGTCATATTTTGCAAAATTCGTCATAATTCTATTATTTATGGCTTTGACTTCTGATCTGCTATACCAAACTTTAATCATTTTTTGAATTCATAACAATTTTCGATATTGCAATCATCTAGAAAGCTCTGAAGTGGTTTCAAAAAGTGCGGCATATATATCCGAGACATACTATATGTCCCATTTATTTAGAACTTTGTAAATGAACTATAAGAACCGTGTTTCATCTTACTGTCAATAAGTGACATGACTTAACCAGTCTATTTTCTTCCAACTATAATGAACGCCAAAATATTCTATTGTTCAAGTTTTTGCTGGCAATTCGCACGTCGCTTCATACAAGCTCATGAAACTAGAATAATAAGATAAAAATAGACACAATCCAAATAAATATCAAAAAGTTGAAGCCGAAAAAAACCCTAAAAATACATACAATCATTACCTTCACTAATATTGTAAAGAGGAAAGATTTGTTTATTTGTTTGTATTGAAAAGGCTCCGAAACTTCTTGACCGATTCAAATGAAATTTGGTACAGAGATAGTTTGAGACCCTGGGAAGGACATAGACTTTTTGTCGCGATACAAAATCATCAGGGGGTGAAATGAGGGATGAAAGTTTGTATGGAAAATTTAGCAATTAAAACAGCTAGTAAGTAATACATATCCGTTAATCTCTGTTACACTGCATCGTTGGTCTAGTGGCCAGCACGCTGGGTACTATCTACGAGGTCCCGGGTTCGAATCCCGGGTCAGGCCGAAAGTTACTGGGTTTTCTTTATTTTATTTTATTTTATTTGTATTACAAAATTTCTGTCTTGAAATAACTCAGACACAGCTCCGGAGTCAGGAAGTGGTGTTAACACCCCCGTGCCTCGGAAAGCACGTTAAGCTGTTGGTCCTGCACCTGATCTCTCTACAATCATGTCGGACTGCCGTCTCACCGAATTATGAGAGTGAAGGAACAGAGAGTGCATCTGTGTATTGCGCACACACTTGTGCACTAGCGCAGTTTGCTAATCTTTATTGAGATAGGCCGCCGTAGTCGAAATTCGGCTAGGAGGACATTACAAACTCTGTTAGGTTGGGAGGTTGACTGTAGAAAATGCCCCGGGCGATAACCCACAGCTCCCGCCTCACTAATGGCCGGGACGCCGACTGGTTTTTACTGGGTATACCCGCCTCTTCTGGGCTGGGGGAGTCTCACATAGCCCATAGACTCCCCCGGGATCAGTAGGTATGTGTAGCGCATTTTCCAGTCGTTAAAAATTGGCCTGTAGGCGAAAAAATTGGTGCGAAAATGTCTCTCAGTATTTTTTTTTTACAATTTTTCATAGCGCAAAAAATACGTCGAATCGTGCGCAAACCACACAGTTCTATTAGTAAATCGAGTGCATGATACACTCGCGCATGCGTGGCCAAGATCAAGGCGACGCGGTCGGCATAACCGGTTGCCCGTTTACGTATGCCGATCGATGACGTTTGATACTTGATGCATCTGTTTGGAATACCGGCTGAGTGCGAGTCGGACTCCGTACCATTATCTATACAACATAAGTCACTTTATGACTTTTCTTAATTGGAAAAAAACCGGTAAAACACGTTTGTAAGGGAGCTCTTATTAAATATTGTTTTTTTTTTATTTAAATTTTTATAACGCTTAGACGATGATGATGATATAATTAATGTCATTCTTTTATCAAATAAGCCATAAAGTTATACGAGTAACATATCCCAGAATAAGTGGTAGCTTGACTTATGTCCTATTCCTAAAAATAAATAAATAATATTTTTTTCGACAAACACCAAATACCTACCCCAAACCTTAGTGTCACGCTTACGTGAGCTAGTGCTATGGCGACTAGGGTAACGGATAGACATAAGTACTGTTACAAACATCCATGACTTATGTACAAATGCTCGTGCTCATCACACAAATATTTTCCCCTTGCGGGATTTGAACTAGCAACCTCTCAAAAATCAAAAGAAACAATATGAGAAAGCTTTACCTTTACGAACTTACATGCTCCTAGCGTTATCCCGGTTGTGCACTCGCAGACGAGGGCCCAGGGTCCGCTGACCATGATCCACGATTAGGCAGATCAGGTAACTACAGTGGAGCGACTGTAGACGGCAGTCCGAGACCCTGTTAACTGGGGAACCTGATCAGTTTGGATCGTGGTTACACATGTAGTCAGATTGACTTGACTGCCTCGTTGGTCTAGTGGTCAGCACGCTGGGTCCTATCCACGAGGTCCCGGATTCGCATCCTGGGACGGGTCGAGTGTTTGAGTTTTTCTGTCTTGAAATTACTCAGACACAGCTCTGTAGTCAGGAAGTCGGTGGTGTTAACACCCCCTTGTCTCGGAAAGCACTTTAAGCCGTGGCATAGGACTATGCCTGATCTTTTTACGGTCATGTCGGACTGCCGTCTCACCGAATTATGAGAGTGAAGGAACAGAGAGTGCACCTGTGTATTGCGCAAACACTTGTGCACTATAATATGTCCCGCGCAGTCGGCTAATCTCTTTTGAGATAGGCCGCCGTGGTTGAAATTCGGCTAGGAGGACATTACATTACACATGCATTCGTCTGAATGTGCAGGCGATGTTTTCCCTCACCGTAAGAGCACCGGTTAATGAAACAACTAATGTACATAACTCATAAAAAGTCATTGGTACATGGAGGCATGTGGGATCGAACCGGTACCTGAGAGGCAACCCCCTAACCACTGCGCCACCGACGCCGCTCACTTTTACGAACCTACATTTTTGTTGAAAATAGGCCTTTAACAAAAGGCACAGTTTAGCACACCTTTCAATGGCACACATGAATTGGCGTCCATTAGATAAAAACAGAGGTTAACCAAACAAACTCAACTAAAAAGTCAAACAACCGGTCTTCATTTGTTTTTGCACTCATCTGTTCAGTGTTACTACTCTGTAAGCCGTTGTACGTATTAGAATATCTGTGACAGTTATATTCGAGTATTGCTATCTCGCTTAGTAACTGTAGTACGAATTCGCGCTTCAAATAGCAATTGAGTGCCTGTACTACTCTCGTAGCGAAATCTCGATGACACCTGTCAAATTTAAACCTCATGGTGCCTTATAAAAACTGCAAAAAACGTTAGTCGTCAGCGAAAACATTTCGATAGGTATTTTACCAAATCAACTCATACTGCCGATTTTAGTTCCACCAGTGACCGCTAGAGGCGCTGTGCAATTTTTCATACACTTCGCGTCGTCGCTAGCGAGTAAAACTGCTGTAAACTCATGGTAACGGTACTGAACAATAGACAGTTAAATAACTGTCAAATAAAATACAACACGACATATTTTTTTACCGACTTCAATTAAGCAGTTCGATTGTATGTTTTTTTAATATATGTTCTTCTCACCAATTTCTCCGTTAGACATAATTTTTAAAATTATTATTTCAATTGAAAGAACATACTTCTGACGTGGTCCTATTGTCACCAAGTCAGGATCTGATGATGGAATTCTAGAGAAATCGAGTAAATTCTTCAGATTATATAGGTACGTAGGTACACCAATTTTTGCGTTATTACATCAGACAGTCATATTGAGTAAGCACACATTATCAGCCAGTTACTTTTAATTCGACAGAAAAAAATTTCAGCATGATTTTTACCCGACTGCGAGGGTTATGTTTTTCGAGAGTATGTATGTATGTATGTATGTATGTATGTATGTATGTATAATAGTTTGGCACGCCCTACAGCCCAAACGGCTCGACAGTTTTTGACATAAGTGACACAGGATATAAATTACAAAAATGGCGCCCGCATATGGAAATAAAGGGGGGAGGGGGGATTGATTTTTTCGTTAGCACAGCAATATGGGTATCAAATGAAAGCCAGTAACGTGACCATTTCTAAAGTAGGTATAATGATTTTTGCAGTCTAATAATAAAACTAAAAATAATACAATAAAAAACGGTAATTTAAAAAACTAAAAAACCCGACTGCGTGTCTATGTAGTTGTAAATTAAAAAACCCTAAAACAAGAAAGAAGTCATACCCGGGTTAAATTGGTACCCATATTAAAAATTGTAGCAGTCGGGACCCATGTTAGAAAGTCAGCCGTCTCGTCAGTAGATTGGAGTAATCTGCAATGTTATATAGAGGGTAGGTATGTGCTCTTAATTCACTAAGCCTCCATTTCTAGAATGGGTCCCGACTGCTACAATTTTTAATATGGGTACCAATTTAACCCGGGTATGACTTCTTTCTTGTTTTAGGGTTTTTTAATTTACAACTACACAGAAACGCAGTCGGGTTTTTTAGTTTTTTAAATTACCGTTTTTTTTTTCATTTACTTAGACTCAATATTATTTAGTCTTTGTTGTGTGATCTGCTTTTTTACCTAAATGTTTATTAGTCATTTACGGTATTTAGATTAGATTAGATTTGATTAAGATTATTACAAAAAAATTAGACCAGGTTTAAAATGGGTCTAAATATTAGCCGACAGAGTAGAGAAATGAATGACACATTCGTGACATAACCTAATAGCGAAGCGCTTTTCTAATTGGCTAGCAAATAGCTTAGTCCTGTCTTAAACCCGGTAAATATGTTTTAACTATACGAATATATTTAAACTATGTATTTAATTCCCAAATATAAATTAATTAAAATGAGTGAAAGAGATAGGGCAAAATTCAGACACCGTTACTAGCGTTACATGATAGGCTCTCATTAGTACCACTGATGTTTTGTCCATTTGTGTTGAGATGTTTTACACAAACACTACACTTTGCGGCTATGCGATTGGTCTGCGATGAGATAACCCATTCATTACATGATTTGAATTTATATTAGGACTGCCTCGTCGACCTAGTGGTCAGCACGCTGAGTTCGAATCCCGGGTCGGACCGACAGTGTGGGGTTTTTCTGTCATGAAATAACTCAGACACGGCTCCGGGGCCAGGAAGTTGGTGGTGTTGCCCGCGTGTCTCGGAAAGCACGTTAAGCCGTTGATCCTGCGCCTGATCTTTACGGTCAAAAGTTCAAAGTTCTTTATTGCACCATTTCATGTCGGACTGCCGTCTCACCGAATTATGGCAGTGAAGGGACAGAGAGTGCACCTGTGAATTGGTATTGCGCACACACTTAGGCACTATATCTCCCGTGCAGTTTAACCAACTGTTGAGATAGGCCGCTGTAGTCGAAGTTCGGCATGAGGACATTATTATTATTATATTAAGACTAGACAACTAGTAGGGCCCAATAATTAAGGAGACATGTTTGGACCCCCTAAGGACCAATATTATTGTTTTTTTTACGTTTATTTGTGGCATTTTCTGTTCTAAATTGAATAAATTACTTTGACGACTCCCGCGACAATGTTTGCGCAAAGTCGAATTTTCCATACTACTCCCCCCCCCCCGTTTTCACCCCCTTAGAGGTAAAATTTTCAAAGATCCTGAAATATGTCAATCTCGCTTTAGCTCCTAAACTGACGGAGTTCTATACAATTTACCTCTTAAGAGGTAATTTCCAAAAATGTTTTTTTATGGAAAATTTTATCCAATTTGACGACCGTTTGGTGTAGTGGTTCGCGCTCCGGACTACAAAACCAGAGGTTGCGGGTTCGAATCCCGCAAGGGGCAAATGTTTGTGTGATGAGCACGAGCATTTGTACCTAAGTCATGGATGTAAAAACGTATATAAGTATGTCTATCCGTTATCCTAGTCACCATAGCACAAGCTCACGCTTACTTTGGGGCTAGGTAATTGGTGTGTTTGTTGAAACAATTTATTATTATTATGGCTCACCTACAGAATCAAGCAAAATTTCAAATTTTTAATTTTAGTAAGTAGTTTGGGCTGTGCGTTGATATGTTAGTCAGTCAGTCATTAAGTCAGTAGGTACATATTTATTTAGATAACCGAGATAACCGCATTAATGCCTAAGTTTCGTCGTCATAAGTTTTAAAAGGTGAATAGAAGAATGAAAAGCAAGAGAACCATAGACTTATAAGAGAACAAGTCATACATATCGTTATAAGATTGGTAATCGTAAATAAATAAATAATAATGAAAACGAAGCCAGAATTATTACCTCCTTCCAAGAGCTTAAAAATTAAAAAGCAAGAAAAAAAACTGCATAGTTCAAAATGAAGATTTTTTTTTATGAAATAAAATAGAATAATAATAAATAAGTGGTTCCCAGCGACTTCACCCGCAAGAGTTGGATTTTCCATATAAACTTTCATCCTCCATTTCATCCCCTTAATATTTTTATATCGCGACAAAATGTATGGCCTTTGCCTATGTCCTTTCCAGGGTCTCGAACTGTGTCCATACCAAATTTCATCTCAATCGGTTCAGTGGTTTACGCGTCAAGTGTTAACAGTCAGACAGACACACTTTCGCATTTATAATATTAGTATGGATAAATTATTTCAACAAACACACAAATTACCTACCCCCAAACTAAGCAAAGAACTAATAAAAGTTGCAAAAAAGTCATAGTCAATCTAAAATACTAACTCAAAAAAGTATTTACAAGTCACTTGAAAACAAGTGCAAGAAACTTGTTTTATAATAATACTAGTGGTTCCCCGCGACTTCGCCCGCAAGAATTGGATTTTCCATATGAACTTTCATCCCCCATTTCAACCCCTTAATGTTTTTATATCGCGACAAAATGTAGCCTATGTCCTTTCCAGGCTCTCGAACTGTCTCTATGCCAAATTTCATCACAATCGGTTCAGTGGTTTAAGCGTCAAGACGTAACAGACATACAGATAGACAGACACACTTTCGCATTTATAATATTAGTATGGATTTAGTAATTAAATCTTTTATTATATTAGGTCTTCATAACAACCTAAGCTCAACAAAATGGAGCTAATATAAGTTCTTGGGTAATATAATAAATTTATAATATGACTAACTTAACGGATAATTTAACGTCATGCTAACTTAGTTAAATAATTTGTAAACAAACGAAAATACAGCGTGTTAAAAAAGTATTTAGTATAAAGCTAAAATAAAAGACAGAAAAATCCAAAACAGACCCGATTTGCTTATTCAGTTCTTTTTTTGATTGTATCCATATATTTTCTACGATTTTCTTTGACCTTTATTCCCTACGTAATAAAAGCTGTTTTCGTAGATCAAATGGATAAGCTGACGTGCTGCCGACTGTACATACATGTAAGTTATTCGGTCTGTCTGTCTAAGATGTTTTGTCTTTGAGCTTCAGCTGTACAATAAATAAGTAACCAAAAATTCGCACACGGGCAGGATTCGAACCTTTGGCTAGCCGGGCCAACGCTCGCTGACGTCACGCAAAGACGTATTCAAAAGAGACCAAGAATTTCGCACGGGTGGATGTCGCACGGTAGCTCAGTTGGTAAGAGCGTTGGCCCGGTTAGCCAAAGAACATGGGTTCAAATCCTGCCCGTGTGCGAAATTTTGTTTTCTTATTTAAACTCATATAAATAAGAAAGAACAGTGTGTGTTAAAAAATATTAAAAATCATCTGTACACAATTTTTGGGACATCCTGTATTCTAAACAATAATTTATCCTGATACTGTTATTAACTTAATTTTCTCAGGTATATGCGTCACCAGCACATCAATAAATGTAGTTGGATAATCACCCCTATTACAAATGCATATAAGGTGCCGCATTGGTCACTTGTTCAGCCTGATGTGCCGTCGTCCGTGCAATAATAACAAGATCTATTTTTGGGTGTAGGAAATAAAAGAAATAGGTCATACCAAAGACGAAGCATTTAGCGAAATAAGTATTAATCTACATATTAATATTCTGTCTTAAGAACATTGGTATTTTTGTAGATTTGTTTACAAAAACTTTTTTTCTTGGGCCTTCTCGATTGATCGACTGACTCATTTTTACAAGCTTTTATTTAGCTTGCAATGTGACCAACTATGTATGTTTGTTCGGGTGGAATCTTGCAACTTAATTTTGAAGCAGATATCTTCAACCGATTGAGCTGAAATTTTGTATACACGTTTATTACAATTTGTTATGTATTCATCATGCTTATATTATTAGTTTGCTCGAACGCGAGTAAATGTTTTTTTAGTTTAAAACAATAAAAAGAGGTTATGACCGTAGTGCAATGACACAAAATAAAAACAACCAAAAAAAAAGCGCGTAATAGAATGCTTAATGCAAGCCCCGCAGACCTGCCTTCATAGAAGATTTCATTCATTCTGCTGAGTTGTTGGTACACTTAGTAAATAATTAAATCAATTTTAAGTGGAATTCGATGCAGGTTGAAGTGTTTTCTAAACATTATGGTCTGGATTCATTTTAAGAAAAGAGTGAATAGGGTTTTAGGCTGACTAGTCAGACATGACACATCCTCGGCCGCATCGTCGCTTACCATCAGGTGAGATTGCGGTCAAATGTCTGCCTATTAATAAAAAAAGATGGTTATACAAAGGGCATACAAATTTTATATGAGACTAGCAGTTCCTGCGACTTCGCCCGCGCTAATGGTCGGATTTTTCATGCAAACTTTCTTCGTCCCTCTTTATGTTTTAATATCGTCACAAAAAGTAGCACATTCCATGGTGTCAAACTATCTCTGTACCAAATTTTATTTGAATCGGTTCAGTAGTTTAGGCGTGATTGCGTACAACACTGACAATTGTGTTGACTTGACAAAGCTACTTTCTCATATATAATATTAGTTGGGGTTTTGGATTTATATATTACTAGTGGTTCCCCGCGACTTCGCCCGCAAGAGTTGGATTTTCCATATAAATTTTCATCCCCCATTTCACCCCCTTAATGTTTTATATTGCGACAAAATGTAGCCTATGTCCTTTCCAGGGTCTCGAACTGTCTCCATACCAAATTTCATCACAATCGGTTAAGTGGTTTAAGCGCCAAGAGGTAACAGACAGACAGACAGACACACTTTCGCATTTAAAATATTAGTATGGATTAGGTAGGCATAATACATTCGTATCTGTGAAACCATGGAAATACATACAAACATTCAACCCGACCGGTCAAGCCTTTTAGTAGTTGACATACCGACAGCAGCGCCACCTACCGGGTTCAATTGTATTTTTAAATTTCGCCCCAAAATCGGTTCAACCTTTTAGAAGACTATGCGAAAAATATAAAAACAGAAAAATAATTTTAACGGAAGGTAAAAAAATAAATCAAATTTCACTTACAAAAATTAATCGACTGTGTCATCCGGTGGGACTCGAACCCACGTCCCTTCGCTATCCGGGCGAGTGCTTTTACCAACTAAGCTGCGGAGGACGTTAGTCAGTCGACGAATTTTTTGCAAAATAATTGCTTAAGTTATAAAAATATAATATTGAAGGTAAAAAGTTCATCACGGATAATGTGGGCCGTTAACGGTTAAAAGCATTCAAATCGGTCCAGTAGTTTCGGAGCCTATTCAAAACAACCAAACGATTAAATCTTTCCTCTTTATATTAGTGAAACTGGTAGGCGTGTTGTCGGGGTGCGGCAGGTCGGTTAATCCGGTGCGGTCCCCGGTAGTGGACTGTATTTGGGTGTGTGGTGTGCTGGCCGGTCTGAAGCTGCCTAACTGAATGTACTGGGCACTAACTATAGGGTCCTGATTGAAACACTATTGCACTATGCACTTGCAGACTTTATTCACTCACTATTGCACTTACAAAGCTGTTATTTACTACTATGGCACTTATTGTCACTACTATTGCACTGGTATTCACTGTTCACTTTCTTCTCTTCAGAAGTATTCTGAGAGCTTTTCAGAACTAAAACTTCAGAACTAAAACTTGCCATCCGGAAAAACCTTTTCCATATTTATATGGTTCCGGGATTCTTTCTCCCTCCCTCGGATCATGCTATCTCCCTCTAATGCGAGGAAATCAGTTTTTCGTTAGTTTTCCTGGGTGGCAGTTAATATTCTCACAGAAACTAATTTTTCTAAGTTGAGTCATTATTTTAGCTATCTAATAGTCTTAAAATCATTACAATATTCTAATTAGTTTAGAAGTTATAGCTAAAAAACTGAAACGGCTTTCATTACGGTATTGCCGCTTGCAAGGGACCTTTCGTGCGGGAAAGGGACAAAACATATCTGCCTTTCACGTTCTAGAATTTTCTTTCTGGGATTTCCAGCACTTTCATCCCCTCCCTATCCGTATCTCGAATTTTCCACCATTTTCAAGAAGATGTGTGAAGGAAATAGCTATATATGTGTAAATGGACTAGAAGACATGTTTTTTCCCGATATTTTCCTAACTTTCTGACTTAGAAAACTTGTTCTATGTACAAAGCATGAAACATTTTAAACCTAAACATTTCACATTATCAAATACATGCCTTCTTAACTAAGTTAACAAAATCATAATTTTTCTTTTTATAAAACTAAGTTTTCTCGTCGCTAACAATTAGTGTAGATTTATATATTATATAGAAAATAATAATTAACTTTGAGTAGCTAAGGACGCGCTAATAAACGGTGTGCGCGTATAGCAAAAAGCGCAAAACAAAAGTGGACCGGCCGCTGCGCTTGCGCGGACGTCAGAGCGCGCAAACCGGTGCGCGCAGGGCTGCTAAAAGCTTTTTAACAACTCCAAAAAATGAGGTTTTTTCAAACCTAAAAACAAGCGATTCTTGCATATTTATTTATGGTCTCCAAAACGGCATTAAAGAATTAGATTTAGTATATCCTACATATCGGAGGTGAAAAATCGATCTATGGTTGAGAAAATGCGTGTTTTCAAGTTTTCATGAGTTTTTCTTTCGCTTTGTTCGACGCAGAATAAGGCTGTTAATTACGTATCGGTAAGCATGAGCGTCGTAGCGCAATGCTTAAGACGTAGGTCTGAAGCAACGTAGAAGATATTGGTTCGAATCTCGCTCGGAGACGATTTTTTTTCCTTTTGTTTTTTTTGTGTAAGTATTTATTAAAATTTATAAGTAGTTTTTTTTTGTTTTTTAAACAAGACTTACGAATTTTTAAACTGTAGCAAGTTTTTACGAAATCAGCATGTATCCGATGGAAATATTTTTACAAATATTTAACCATCAGTTAAGATGTACGATTAATTTTTGTAAGCGACATTCAATTTGATTTCGTAGACTTACGAATTTTAAACCTTTTTCGATTTAAAATAGTTGTAACCGAGCAAAGTTCTTTCGCCCAGGTTCTGTTATAATAAGGTATAACAAGGTTATATTGGTATAAGTACAGTGATAGTTATCTAGGGAGTACACCGTAAAGTTGACAACCCTGCGACACCCTGCGCGCGCGCAGGCCGCCATGAACTTGTGCGAGAGACGCGAGTGCATCGGACCGAACGCGCTTGCACTCGCTTGCCACTTTGCAAGTAACTAGATATGTGCACAGCTTGGATAGTAGGGAATAATCTACATCTAATAATGTCCTCCTAGCCGAATTACGGCTACAGTGGCCAATCTCAACAGAGGTTAGCCGACTGCGCGGGATATATTATATATAGTGCACAAGTGTGAGCGAAATTTACACGTACACTCTCTGTTCCTTCACTCTCATTAGTAATGAGTAACAACTTTTAGTATAGGACAAACATTGAAATCTAAAAGTAAATATGATTTTCGCATAAAGATTGTAACAGCTGGCAGTCTAAATCAAAAATGTGTATTATTCGCTGAAGGTGCTTGTACTCATTAAGTGCAACAACTTTTATAAGTTGTTGCACCCCTAAAGTAGTGATCAGCAGATCAATTTGTTTTTGGGATATTGATGTTGGTCCTAAAGTAAAAATTGATATTCGAACAGCAGAATCACCCCCTAAAAGGAATACAATTGATTTTGTTAGACCCTGTACAATATTGTTTAAAAAATTAACTATTTTTCTTCTATTTCAGGTAAATATTTCTTCTGAGAATAATACAGACAGGAGTGGTTTTGGTGAGTAAGTCATGTCTTGGAGCAAAGTCGTAAATTATTGGTGAAAGTAACTCTAGATTACTTTTCCACCAAAAACATATAATAATAATAAATTGTTTCAACAAACACACCAATTACCTAACCCCAAACTAAGCGTGAGCTTGTGCTATAGCGACTAAAATAACGGATAGACATACCTATTATTATGTTTCTAAACATCCATGACTTAGGTGCAAATGGTCATGCTCATCACACAAACATTAGCCCCTTGCGGGGTTCGAACCCGCAACCTCCTGGTTTAGTAGCCTGAGCGCGAACCACTACAACAAGACGGTCGTCCTATTTGTGATCTCGGAATCAGCTAAAGATTTAGCTGTGGTATCTAGATATTCTCTAGGGGTGATATCGGGAGTGAAAAAACGATCTAGATTCGACGCAGAATATGGTCGCTAATTTCGCACCAGTAAGCATGAGCATTGTGGCCGAGTGAAATAGACGTAGGCCTGGGCCCTGTTTAATAAACATTACAGATTGTAAATTGTAATTGTAAATTACAGGCTACAATTCTACAAGTTTCTGTTTAATAAAGAATACAACTTACAAATTTAACATGGTGGAAAATCTACAAAATTGTAGAATTGTACCTACAATTTTACAAGTTTCTGTTCAATAAACATTTTTTCTCTACAGGTGACAATTCACATATTTGTAGGGAAAACGGTTTTATTGAACGCATAATTATAGTTACAAGTTTACATATTTTGTAAATTGTATTACAATTCCGACAGGTAGACTCGCCTCGTGTCAGAACTTTACAATTCTGTGCCTCGACCTAACAAGTAAAGAAAATCGGAATAAATATTAAAAAATCGTCCTAACAACTAGTAGTGGAAGTAGTGACAGTAGTGATGATGAGTATAAGTGAACGGCAGTGGAGAGTTTTTCGTAAACGGATAAACTTTAGTTTTAATGTGACAGATTTTACATTTAACGAAAAATTTCGGTTTCGGTTCGGTTTCGGAAAGTAAGCGTTTCACTAAACCGAATAAAATATCCTTATTCTCATATATTAGAGGCAGAATCAATATTTTGTTACTATGCTCCATGACTTTCGTTACGAATCAAACAAATAAGAAAGTACTTTATAAAGCAATTATGCTACTATATTTAAGAATCCACCCTCGTTAATAAAAAAAAATATTGTCAACAAAATCTTACATTTTATGTAATTGTAACTTAAAATTACAAATTTGTAACTACAATTTTGTCATCGAATTCTACAGGCGTTTTCTACATATGTAAACGTTTATTAAACAGCATTTATAATTACAATATTTGTAAGGTTTTTACTTGTAGATTTTTTACATACTTGTAAGGTTTATTAAACAGCACTTGTCATAAAACTTAACAAATATGTAAGTTATTTCCAAAATTGTCGGATTGTAATGTTTATTAAACAGGGCCCTGATAGTAATGTGTCGGGGGGCAAATGCCGCTTGATGACGAATTATTTACTGTTTTTTTTATTCTAGTGTACGTAGATATAGCTGTCGGGGTCCGCCATTGACCTAACCAAAGAAAGTGCTTATCCCCAATACCCAATTCAGGTCGTCTGTCAAAACGAGTGTAGTGATGACGTTGCGCTTGCGCCGAACAATGAACCTGTTGCCAAACTGGTCCGACAACTGTTGGGACGAGTTCTCTCAAGTGACTTGTGGTAGGGATGTGCGTGATATTGATCGATACTGTTGTCGAGACAACATTATTTGTGCGAACCAATGATAGTGTATTATAAAAAGAGATAGATACGTCATTCACTATGTAATAAAATCCACATTTGGCTCAACTTAAATCATTTATTATAAAAACACAAGCTCAGCATGCAACAGCATATTTGTCACTAAGTATTATTATAAACCTTAGAAGTACTTTCAAAAGATTACAGAGAACATTCCTTAAACAAAGGGCCAGAAAGATCATGCTCCAACTTTGCAAATATTAATTAATTAGTCACAGTTACTTACACAGCTGTCCTCGACGAGAACCAGCAAAAGAATCATCGAAGAGCACCAGCAAAAGAATCATCGAATCAGTGAGTCGAACCGCCATTTTAATGATTATTGTTGCTAGTTAAAGTATCAACTTTTTATATTTATTCGTTCAGTTAAACTAAAAAACGAATAAAAAATTAAGTTTCATATCAATAAACCTAACAATTAGCGCGCGGAAATATCTTCCCTCGAATTGAGCATGTGCTCAATTTTACCCACCCATTACTACGAAAACAGCATTTATTACGTAGGGAATAGAGGTCTCAAGGTCCAAATGAGGTAGTATAACGTGCGGCCTTGTGTGCTTATATGATGTTTCGAATATTTATTCATATACTACACCTTAGAAAATCACATCCTAAACATGATACACCTTTTTTGTGGCAGTCGTCGTGGTACACTCAACTGACACTTCAAGCAAGTGACAGTTTTTTTTTCACACCAATTACCTAGCCCCAAACTAAGCGTGAGCTTGTGCTATGGTGACTAGGATAACGGATATAAATACTTATATACATTTATGAACATCCATGACTTAGGTACAAATGCTCGTGCGCATCACACAAACATTTGCCCCTTGCGGGATTCGGACCCGCAACTGCCTGGTTCAGAAGTCCGGGGCGCGAACCACTACACCACGACGGTCGTCAGAAGTTGACTAATCCAGAATTTTAATTATTACGTAATATTTTTGTTATTTCAAAATTATCGAATGTTGAATCATTACCACAGGTCCCAACACTATGTAGTAAGCGTCTGTCGATACCTCTAGTAGCTATCCGCGCAAATTTGTCACTTTTTTACATAACTGGTCATTAGTTCAAAAAATTATCCAACCAAGTTTAAGGACTATTACTACTAAACTAATGAAATTATCTTAACCGCTATATATTTCCTTTGAATTTTATAAAATTTACTTTCGCCATGAATTGTTTAAAAATGTTTAAGCCTGTAGTTAAGCTTTTAGAGGGGGGAGACGCTCTACTGGACCAAAACATTGCATTTGAATCGCACTTTTTTAGAAACCCCTGAGGCATTTTAAAAGACCTACTTAACGATACCCAACACGATGGGGTAGATGACGAAAAAAAACCTCACTTTACATGTAGGGGAGCTACCCTAAAAGAACAATTTCCAAAATTGAAATTAATTTCGCTCACAAAAATTAATCGACTGTGTCATCCGGTGGGACACGAACCCACGTCCCTTCGCTATCCGGGCGAGTGCTCTTACCAACTGAGCTACGGAGGACGTTAGTCAGCCGACGATTTTTTGCAAGTGTTTGCTACGCCAGTGAGCCGGCGTTCTGTCCCATCGACTGTGTCCCACCGGACGACACAGTCAATTAATTTTTGTAAGCGAAATTAATTTCAATTTCGTAAAAACTTGCAAAATAATTGCTTAAGTTATAGAAATAATTATAAATTTCCAAAATTTCATACTACCTCTTTGACGGCGTAATTAATATACATACACCAATAAAATTACAGCTTTCAAATACTAACGCTATCTTTGCAAAACGTCGGACGGACACACAGACAGACGGACATGACGAAACTATAATGGGTCCTTGTCAGGACTACGGAACCCTTAAAAGGCTTTGTGGAAATTCGCTCCTCAAGGGGGTATAAAAAGCGACCTTTTTGGAATCGGTTAGTATGTTAACTTCTAATCAACACTGTCTAGGATATAAGATAGGATAACGGTTGGGCGATTATTACTAAATTAATCGAATTATTTAAATGGTCTCTGTAATCGGATGTATTCGATAAGCAACCAGTAACGCGCGGTGCGCAGGCCGCACTACTAACGAATGAATCGTCATTCGTCGCGTCGATTGATCATACGTTCTCTGCCTGTACAGTCGCGGCAATTCCATCGAATGCATCGAATAAATAAATAAATAATTTTTAATTTCCAATTACACAGAAACGCAGTCGGGTTTTTTAGTTTTTTAAATTACCGTTTTTTATTTATTTTATTATTTTTAGTTTTATGACTAGACTGCAATAATTATTATATTTTTGAAATAGTCTCTTTACTTGCTTTCATTTGATACCCATATTGCCATGCTAAGAAAAAAATCAATTACCCCTCCCCCCTTAATTTCCATTTACGGGCGCCATTTTCGAAATTTATATAGCCTATGTCACTCTCACAATTTCGACAAATTCAACGACACCTCATATGTCAAAAACTGTCAAGGCGTTTGGGCTGTAGGGCGTGCCAAACAATTATACATACATACATACTTACATACATACTCTCGAAAAACATAACCCTCCTTCCGCAGTCGGGTAAAAACCAGACCTATAAAATATGTAAATTTTAGATATTAAAATTTTGTGATTCAAACTACTGCGAAATCGACGTCACGAATGTATTTATTGTCTAAAGGGAATCCCGAACCAACACGGAAATGTGAACTTGTAAATAAACAGGCCACGTGCAGCATGTCAAGTTACCCATTTAAACTAACGAAAACAGCTCTTATTACGTAGTTAATAGAGGCTGTCTCAAGGTCAAAGTGGTAGTACCACGATAGGCGTAGAACCGGTGTTTTGCATAATTTTATCGTTTGGGGAATGCATCATGATTTGAATATTGTTAAGACTTCTTAGTATTTGATAAAGCGATATCATACTAAAAACCCCTAGAGCGTTGACGCAATTCGATCCGAATTCGATTCGAATCCGTCAAAATATACGTACTAATCAACACTGTCTAGGCATATTTTCAATATAATAATGCTATGATTTGTATATCCCTAGACAGGGTTGATGTGTGTACGTCATATTAAATAATATTTCCTCATACCAGCCTATTGCAGTCCACTGCTGGACATAGGCCTCTCCAAGACTGCGCCAACTTTCACGGTCCTCCGCTTCTCGCATCTCGCACAAATAATATTTAGTGGACTGTGTATTTTATTTCCGGGTCCACAGAATAGCACTTGCAAATACTCTAAGGGGAATACCCTTATGAAGGGAGTTTTGAATCTCGCCTTTTTTCCTAAAAAGCTAAAAATGAAAAAATAGAAACCTAGCCTTTAAAAACTAAACTCAAAAGTCAAAATTCACTACCTTCCTGACTCCGGAGCAGTGTCTGAGTTATTTGAAAACAGAAAAACCCAACACTTTCGGCCCGACCCGGGTTTCGAACCCGGGACTTTGCGGATAGTAACCAGCGTGCTGACCACTAGACCAACGAGGCAGTCTATTAATAACAAACTATTTAATAATAATCATATAACGTCAGATGTTTACATCTTCATGCAAAAAGGTTTTCGCATTTATCTTCTTATTTAGGTACCTTATATGCTTAGGAAATATTCTGCATTGATATTATGTTTAAAACCACAAAAATTTATGTTTCTGTGAACCCGGTCAAGTGCGAGTCGGACTCACTGGGTTCCTTACAAAGGTTTTTTACTACGATGTTACCGCAAACTTGCGGCATTCGGTTTTTTACAAGCTCTTATTTAACTTGCAATGTAACTAACTATGCTTGGTCGAGTGGAATCTTGCAACTCAATTTTGAAGCAGATATCTTCAACCGATTGAACTGAAATTTTGTATACATGTTTAGTTCGGATGACAATGCATGGAAAGCTGTGTGATGCCATTCTAAATTCAACATGCCAGAGCTTCCAAGATGGCGGTCTAGTTATTTCCTGTAGTACTTCTGTTGTAATATACTTTCCTTTTTGTCAAATTTCATGATTCTAGGTCTCCGGGAAGTACCCTATAGGTTTTGTATTCCCTGCTAAATGTTATAAAATTAAGCTCAAATATCTTTGGACTTAGTTGACTTAAGAATTGTAGGGTAACATAGGGATATAAGCTAAGACATGTGTGAAATAAAGACAGTCCGTGCCTTGACGTAATACAGAACGGGTGTTTCATTTCCCCTGCCATATCTACACACACATAGACATGTATAGGTAGTCAGCTCGCACTGCATGATTCTTTTACTGCTTCAAGGAACCGCAGACATTAGTATTTGATGTTAATTTCAACTTGATACCTCCACGCCATTCCTGAAAACAAGGATCTTGAGATACAGACGGACAACAAAGTGATCCTATAAGGGTTCCTTTTTTATTTAAGATACGGAACCCTAAAAACCTTAGCCAATTGTAATTTGATTGAACATTTAGGTAGGTAGGGCAACGCGTTTTTTTTGAGATATCGACTTTGCTTACAAACAACCAATCGTACCTATTTTTGAGCATCAAAACCAACTTCTAAGCTATTTTAAGTTATTGATGTGTCCTTAAGTTATGTAGGTAGGTAGATATACCTACTACATAATTATATCCTTAAATAACATTTTATTTATGTGGAACCAACGCTATTTATACACTGCATTTTCTAGCATCGATAAGTGTGTCTGGAAGAGATCGCTGTTATCAATAAGACCGCTTACTTTCTATATATTTCTGTGTAAATTGTTTCGTTGTGTCTTTTACTGTTGTGCACTAGAGTTATCTGTCTTTAAAAACAAAAAGTGTAGGTTTAACAAACACACCAATTACCTAGCCCCAAACTAAGCGTGAGCTTGTGCTATGGTAACTAGCATAACGGAAAGACATAATATAAGTTTATAATCACTTATGACTTAGGTTCCCCTGTTAACTGAGTCGCGGGGTCAGATGGCAGTCGCTCCACTGTGATTACCTGATCTGCCACATCCTGGATCATGGTCCAAGGTAAACCCTGGGCCTTTGCGTACGGGTGCACAACCGGGATAGCGCTAGGATAATGATGAGGAATCACCCATAACTTAGGCCATGCTCGTGCTCATCACACATCCATCGCGGTATTTTGACGACCGTCTTGGTGTAGTGGTTCACGCCACGGACTTCTAAACCAGACGGTTGCGGGTTCGAATCCCGCAAGGGGCAAATGTTTGTGTGATGAGCACGAGCATTTGTACCTAAGTCATGGATGTTTATAAATGTGTATTAGTATGTCAATCCGTTATCCAAGTCACCATAGCACAAGCTCACGCTTAGTTTGGGGCTAGGTAATTGGTATGTTTGTTGAAACAATTTATTTATTTATTTCAAATGATGAAGCCCAAGACCCTTTTTCTCAGGAACGCGTGGAGGTACTTATCAATTTAAAATATACTTAAGAAGTTGCATGTTAAAACTGAAAAAGGGTCATAATAGTGTCAAATGTTGTATATGTATAGACTTCGTGCGCGAGTCCGAATCGCACTTGGTCGGTTTTTATTGTTCTAAAGTTCAAATTACGTTTTTTATAGTTTGCTAAACCCAGCGAAAAGGTTAGTACACCCATTATCTACATTGAGACACATGTTACGTATAAATGTATATCTATTTAAATCTTGTCTGTGTATAAGGAAAACCCACCGGTTTCCCTGAGTCAAAGTTTGAATATGAGGAAAGTGCAACCAGTTTGTCAACTTATCCAACTTAAGTGTATGTTATGTCTTAATTAAGGAAATTGACTAGTTAACCGTTAGATATACTGGTTACCGGTTTTTATTGCTGACTGCAATGATAATAATTAATGTCCTCCTAGCCGAATTTCGACTACGGCGGCCTATCTCAAGAGAGATTAGCCGACTGCGCGGGACATATTATAAGTGTGTGCGCAATTTACAGGTGCACTCTCTATTCCTTCATTCTCATAATTCGGTGAGACGGCAGTCCGACATGACCGGAGAGAGATCAGGCGCAGGACCAACGACTTAACGTGCTTTTCGAGGCACGGGGTTGTTACCACCACCATCTTCCTTACTCCGGAGCTATGTTTAAGTAATTTCAAGACAGAAAAACCCAAACACTCTCGGCCCAACCCGGGATTTGAACCCGGGACCTCGTGGATAGTACCCCGCGTGCTGACCACTAGACCAACGAGTAACGGCAGTCATTGTCAAACTGCAATGATAGTGAAAGAGGTAGATGGGTCACAAGCGCGCGGAAATTAATTGCCACAAAAATAATTAAAGTTTCATAAAAAACATGGCTGAGTGGTGTTTTTAATTCATCTAAATTAAAGAGATTGATTGAAACAACGACCAGACTGCTTAGTGTCTCTAACTGATCCAGTCTCCCCAATTCATCTCGACCACGACCTCGATCCCTACGCCATCTCGAATACTAACTGATCGAACATCATATGATATATCGAACACTGTACGTCGAAAAGTCAAAACATCGAACGTTAAAAATATCGAGTTGTTATTATATCGAAAGCTTCCTACATCGAATATGGTTGGACTTTTCTTTCACATGTTCATTCTGGAGGAAATCGACAGAGTCCTGCAAGTTTTAAGTTTAATAAGTATATTTAGGATAGGGAATTCCACCACACCATGTGCTTCAGCTCCTGGACGCTGAAGGCTTCAGAAGGGTGCCACATTCCGCGCGCGATAAAACCTCTGCAGTTAATATTCTTTTTATTTTTTATTCTGATTGACGTTTACCGCTCCTGTTTTTTTTTCTTCTTATGTCAACCGCGCCCGCAAAACTACGTAATTACAATAGTGTAATTTTTCAAGAAAATGTTGTTCTGCTTGTGAATAAGCTGTCGACCGCGCCGCACCAAGTGGCTGGAGGCTCTTCCGGGACTGTTCCTGCAGGTTGGTGGTTTGGGGGTTTTTTCCCTTATTTCTAGGTATACTTTTAAATTTCCAGCTTGTTGGCCCCGTACTCTTTTTTCTCCAGTTTTGCTTACTTTCTAACTACCGCCCCCTGTGTGGTGAGACTATTTACACGTCCCACCAGAATACTTAATTAATTTATCGAAATGTGATTGAATGATTAATTTATCAATAATGTTGCATAGTGAACAAAAACATCGATATAGCTGGCCAGATATTTAAAAAAAAATCGTAACTCTTAATTTCGGTAAAATATATATGGTGTTATTACAAAAAGAATTGACCAGGTTTAAAATACGTCTAAATATTAGCCGACAACAGAAGAAT
This sequence comes from Pyrausta nigrata, assembly GCA_949316185.1. NCBI lineage: Eukaryota > Metazoa > Arthropoda > Insecta > Lepidoptera > Crambidae > Pyrausta > Pyrausta nigrata. The sequence goes on from OX438965.1 coordinate 224,159, forward strand.
GAATGACACATTCGTGACATAACATTTTACAGAAACGCTTTTCTAATTGGCTGGCTAATAGCTTAGTACTGGCTTTAACCCGGTACTAAGATTTTTCAATAACGGGGATATAGTGTATTTTTTATTTTCGATGTAGTGAGTATTCGATATAATAACAATTCAATATTTTGAACGTTCGATCATTTTTAAATTCGATATTTTAAACGTTCGATGTTTTGACTTTCCGACGTACCCACAGTGTCCGATCATATGATATTCGAGCAATTGGCCTTCGAGATGGCGCAGGTAACCCATTCAAAGTTAATGAAATCAAAACACTAATCCACCACATTTTTCATGAAAATTACAAGGTAGCAATTCAAGACTACTGATGTTGATGATGTCCTCCTAGCCGATTTCGACTACGGCGGCCTATCTCAACAGAGATTAGCCAACTGCGCAGGACATATTATAGTGCACAAGTGTGTGCGCAATACACAGTTGCACTGTCTGTTCCTTCACTCTCGTAATTCGGTGAGACGGCAGTCCGACATGACCGTAGAGAGATCAGGCGCAGGACCAACGGCTTAACGTGCTTTCCGAGGCACGGGTGTTAACACCACCAACTTCCTGACTCCGTAGCTGTGTCTGAGTAATTTCAAGACAGAAAAACCCAAACACTCTCGGCCCGACCCGGGATTCGAACCCGGGACCTCGTGGATAGTACCCAGCATGCTGACCGCTAGACCATCGAGGCAGTCTATTCAAGACTACTATTCCACTAATTACTTAAGCAACTCATTGCGTGTAACTTAGTCACTTCCGGAAGGCGTGATGATCGGTAGCGTGATCTCGACCGCTTAGCTCAACGTTTGATATCCAAAAGCTACTTATCAATAATGAGATGTAAATTACACTATCCATTGATCACAATACTTGACCCTGCGAAGGCCAGACCTGACTAGGTCTTCGCAACTCTTAATTGGTCTAATTAAGTTTTTGTTTCTGTATATTTTCTGGTTACTATGTTGGCTAGATCGTTACAAAATTTAATAGTTGAACTACATTGTAGTTTGTGAAACTGTAAAAAACCGGCCAAGTGCGAGTCGGACTCGTTGATGAAGGGTTCTGTATCATTAACAACAGATACTACTTTAGTGACTTCAGAAAAATGCGTCTGTATGGGAGCCCCCTCAAATATTTTTTATTTTAATTTAATTATTTATTATTGAAGTGAATATACAAGTAAATATTCTGTAAATATTTTAAAGCTTCGGCCTGTGGTCATTAAAAATATAAAGCAAAAAAACAGCGAAAATTCACGTCTCTTGTATGGGAGCCTCCCTTAAATATGTATTTTATTATTTTTATATAGCCGACTGCGGAAGAAGAGTTATGTTTTTCAAGAATATGTATGTATGTATGTATAATTGTTTGGCACGCTCTACAGCCCAAACGGCTGGACAGTTTTTGACATATGAGGTGTCGTTGAGTTTGTCAAAATTGTGAGAGTGACATAGGCTATATACATTTGAAAAATGGCGCCCGCAAATGGAAATAAAGGGGGAAGGAGTGATTGATTTTTTCCTTACCATAGCAATATGGATATCAAATAAAATCCAGTAAAACGACCATTTTAAAAATATAACTATTTTTGCAGACGGGTGTTTTGTTTTTTCAATAATTATGTTTTTTTAGTATTTCTTGTTATAGCGGCAACAGAAATACATCTTCTGTGAAAAATTTCAACTATCTAGCTATTCTTGGTGACAGACAGACAGCGGAGGCAAAGTCATAGGGTCCCGTTTCACCCTTTTGGTACGGAACCCCTAATAAGTAGGTCTTGATGCGCTGACGTGTCGCTTTGAACTGAGGTTACTTGTTGTGCTGAAACAAGAAGAACTCATGTCAATATTGTCAAGGCTTCTTTTAAAAGGATTGCTTAGATACAGATATCGTGTTTTTCTTGCTTTTAGAATACATTATTTTTTCGATTTATTTACTTATTTTGCCACTCGTATTGCACAGTATTCGTGATTAATAACATTTTCTAATGTCTTAAATACATAGTCATTATTTTCTATTGTTCGTTTTATATCGAGGCGACAATTTAGCTATCAGGTTGTCAGGGAGACTCAATAATTATTCTGACAAAATACAATAGCTGCTAATACAGCTGTTTTAACCTTAAAACTACAATTCTCCTTGTTTTCTAATTGTTTGATTGTGGACACACACTGTGAGAACACATACAGAGTACGAAAAAGTGTTCCTAGCATGTTTGATTAATTAGATTTTTTTTATATAGAAACCTTAGGTATATTTGTTTATAGTACGCAACAAGTTTATTTAAAATAGATATAACGACATAGACGTTAGAGGGATCGTTATCAGAAGGCTCACACATGGTGGCATACACGAAATATTAGTCCGGTTAGTTATTACAGACGTCTATTTTCAGTATCACAATCAATTTAACACAAAAAAACAAACAGTGAACAGGATGGATTCGGATTACAGTCAAGAAACGCGGCAAGTTCAATACGGCGACGCAAAACTCAAGACACAACCACACAACCATTTGATTCGTGTCGGCACTCCGGCCATAACCCACTACACGGGGTGCTCACGTTCACGTCAAACGAAACGTCAAAATGACAGAAACAAGTGCTGCCACCGCCGTATCGACCATGCCCAAGTAAACTAATTGACGTTTCCGACTAAACTCGATAAATAGCCACAGTTTGACGTAAGCGTATGATGTGATGTTTAAACGCCAAAACCGAATGACGTCTGTCATCGTGTTCTGACAGCTCAAAACTTCAAAATGAACACCGCCAATTGCCTCACGCTCCGACAGATAGAATTACTCTTTATTGCACATAACATAAGATAAGAAGATACAAAATTTTCATAGAAACGTACAATTTAGGCGGTCTTGTTGCTAAAAGCAATTTCTTCCAGACAACCTTCGGGAAGAGGATAGTATAAAAATTAAAGTTAAGAGTGATAACTATTTTAGTATATGTATAATATAGTTGTTAGAGCCCATTTATAATATAAATTAGGTAGTGGCCTACCTAGTAATTAATGACTTACCTCTTAGAATAGAATAGAATATTTTTATTGCCTTCGTTACAAATAGCGTGATTACAGAAAAACACACAAAAAATAGAAAGCAAATGGAAGCTGGCTCAGCTTGTGCTGACATAGGATGTGATCCCACACAGCGCTGGTTTTCAGCCACTCCCATCTCTCCGTGGAGTGAGAGTTAGGTCATGAGGGCTTACAGATCTTGGTTATAATTATGAGTTCTACAGGAATAATAAAAAAAAATAATAATTTAAAAAAAGATAACAGTATTGCAGTTAAAAGAGCACTCTTGTGTGTGTGTCCTCTTCCTGTCTCCATAAAAAAATACACCCAATTTTTAATTCTGCGTGAAAGTCAACAAAAATATAGTTATTAGAACATCAATGATTTTACGATGGCGGGCGTGTAGGTCGCGTTATTGTGTTTTTACGATGGCGGGCGTGTAGGTCGCGTTATTGTGTTTTTCAGTCACTTTCTACATGCTTTATTTCAACATTTTTGTACTGGCGATACCAACAAACCTAACAAACAAGTGTTTTGTATTTATTCCCTAATAGGTTTTGCTAACCATTTTAATTAATAACGATTCTTGGAATTAGCATGGTAAATATCTTGGGTAAGCGCACTAAAATAAGTTTCACCAAAAATTCTTGTTTTTTGATTTCTTATTTAAACTTTAAAAAAATACACTGAGAACTAACGAGAGCGTTAAAAATCTTAAATCTATTATATTAACGGCTTTGAATAATCTGTTTTTATAATAAATTGATACAACTAACTTATATACCTAGCCCCAATCTAAGCGTGAGCTTCTGCTATGGCGACTAACACAACGGATAGATATACAAAAATACGTTAATAAACATCCATGACATAGGTACAAATGCTCGTGCTCATCACACTTACATTAGCCACTTGCGGGATGTGAACCCGCAGCCTCTGGTTATGCGGTCCGGAGCGCGAACCACTACACCAAGACGGTCGTCATTTGTTTTCTTCCAAAAGAGAAATAGGTACCTATACCTAAAAAGTTATTTTAAGCGAAACCTCACGGTTTGGTTTTGTCTTATTTAAAACGAGGATTTCCCACTTATTACAGAAGGTACCTACAGTCGTGAGGAAGCCTGCACATTCAGGCGACTGAATGTGTAACCATGATCAAAACTGGTCAGGTTCCCCTTAACAGGGTCACGGAGGTCAGATGGCAGTCGCTGCACTGTAATTACCTGATCTGCCATATCCTGGATCATGGTCCAAAGCGGACCCTGGGCCCTCGCGTGCGAGTGCACAACCGGGATAACGCTAGGATGATGATGATGTCAGTAGGTACCTGAGTAAGTACCTACACAGAAAATGCTTTATAGGGCGTTTTAAGAGACATGCTGGTTTGCCCACGCACTCGAAAATGAGATTACATAATCTAAATAAAGATATTATGCAATAAATGATTATAGATATAACGTAATAAAGGTATTGAATTGAACTGATTAATCTGTGATGCGTGTGCCTGCAAATAACATTTGAAAAGTTTGCTAGGAACATCGGAGAAACTATAAATCTATACTAATATTATAAAGAGGAAAGATTTGTTTGTTTATTTGTTTATTTGCATCGAATAGACTCCGAAACTACTAGACCGAATCAAATGAAATTTGGCACAGAGATAGTTTGAGACACTAAGAAGGACATAGGCTACTTTTTGTCGCGATATAAAATCGTCAAGGGGGTGAAATGGAGGATGAAAATTTGTATGGAAAATCCGACTTTTGGCGCGGGCGAAGTCGCGGGGAACTGCTAGTAAAAAAATAATTTAATAATCTTACCCAATTTATGTGTCCACGCTTTTGTATTATCAGATTATTATAACAAACTGTTAGTAATGGGTCCAAATCCTACCCGTGTGCGAATTTTTGATTTCTTTTTAAACTTATTATTTTATTTTTTTATGTAACTTTATTAGGAAAACACAACAGCATCAAAAATATAATTAATTACTAACTACAAAAGTAATTACCATTACTATAATAGTAGAAGTATACTCTTCTCATTATAACAGAAAGAAAAAAAAATCGTAGACAACAGAAAACTCTAACAAAAGAAATAAAAATGGTTCCATAGCAAAAGCCATTGACCCTTTTTCGCCGGCACGTCGTGAAAAGAGTTTATTTCATAAACATATGACAAGCATGAGGAAGGATAACTCAAAAACAGGTCTTATTGATACTTCGTCGGAACACGAGAGTGAATCATAATATAAAAGTAGTTTGCGCGTAGGGTTGATAAATATACCATACTATACAGAAGTATAGTATATTTACAGTACTATACAGTAGTATAGTATATTTTATTTTTGGGTCTAGTTACCATACTAGAGCAATTTAAAAAAAACACTGTTGTTTCATGGTGTTTTTTTAAATGAGCCTGTAAATATGTACCGTTTGAAAAATACTAGTTTTTGGGAACTCTTCCACATAACATTAAATTTATTTTAGGTAGGATAGAAATAATGACGAAAAAAAAACTACTTTTGGACAACTCCTTTATTATTTTTATTATTTAAAGGAAATAAAAAAACTAGGCTGTATTACTTTTGTACTTTTACCTGCCTTTAAAAATATGACTATAAATAAGCTTACAGCGTGTTTAAATAATATTCATTGATCGATTGTCTTCTGTAGCTCAGTTGGGAGAGCGATTGCCCGGATAGCGAGGGGTCATCGAGTCCCACCAGAAGATAGACAATGACTGTTTGTGTGCAAAATTTCCTTGCGTAAAAGCTTACAAAGAAACTGATTAAATTATAAACACAATAAGGCAAAAAACTTAAAAATGGCCTCAGTTAAACAAATACTTATTCTTTTTTAATAAATTAAATACAATATTCAATTACGTCTGATTTTTGGCTCCTGCATATAAATTCTCTTAGGTGCCTATATTACTGATTATAATATGACTGAATGATATGTAAAATAATTAAGGTAAGTTAGGTAAACATGAGGTCAAACGTGAAATTTTGTAACCCATATTTACCTACCATGTTTTGCGCAAATAAATTCCCATTCTATTACTCTTGAAATTTTTGACAGCCCTGTTACCGCGTGTTTGTATAACATAAACCACTTTGTGCGACACGTGCTGTGCGGTGTTAACGTTGTATCAAACTGTCAAACGTTGCTTTAATAGTTCTGATGACGGGTTTTTCATTACGATGTAGGAATCAGGTATTTTGCAAGTGCAAAATTTTTCGTTGACGCTTTTACGCGTGTGTTGTTAATAGTAGATTATTCACCAAGGGGGTAAAGTGATGTCCTACGTCACGGGCGTCATCTGAATCTCGAGCGTAGCGATAAGGATACGAGAGTTTAGTGTTTGCGCGCGCTTTTTTTTCTTCCATTCGTGCAAAATTCTTGGCTGCCAGGTTCAAATTTCATATATATATTCTTTTTGGTTCGAGACGGGCTGGTGTGATAATGCCAACGAACTCTTATTCGAAATTCAAATCACTTTACCTCCCTTGGGACGTAATAAAATTTCATACAACTTTACGTCCCATGGGACGTAATAACTCACTTTAAGCCAGGTTTACTTGATGTGTAATTGATAATTGCCGAGTAGGTAGTGTGAAAAATCTTTTTTACATCAAACTGTTAAAAGATGTCAGTTTTGATAAAGGGGTTTTCATTACAATGCTCAATTTAGAAATCAGGTATTTTGCAAGCACAAAATTTTTCGTTGACTTTTACGCGTGTGTTGTTAATAGTAGATTATTCACCAAGGGGGTAAAGTGATGTCTTACGTCACGGGCGTCATCTGAATCTCGAGCGTAGCGATAAGGATACGAGAGTTTAGTGTTTGCGCGCGCTTTTTTTTCTTCCATTTGTGCAAAATTCTTGGCTGCCAGGTTCAAATTTCATATATATTCTTTTTGGTTCCAGACGGGCTGGTGTGATAATGCCCACGACTCTTATTCGAAATTCAAATCCTTTTACCTCCCTTGGGACGTAATGAAATTTCATACAACTTTACGTCTCATGGGACGTAATAACTCACTTTAAGCCAGGTTTACTGGATGTGTAATTGAACATTGCCGTGTAGGTAGTGTGAAAAATCTTTTTTACATCAAACTGTTAAAAGATGTCAGTTTTGATAACTGGGTCTTCATTGGCTGGCAAGCGCATTTTTTTTTAGGTTTCGCTTTTACGCGTGTGTATTTTTAAAGACTTTTTTAACTTATAACTTCTTCGGCCGTTGTCTTCATTAGGATTGCATTAGTGGCTGACTGTTTGCCTCTAGCTATATAATAATAATTCTTTAATTTGCGTAAGAACATGGATGTTACAATAAATACAGTGCACATGCCTTGCCAAAATTATTAGCATGCAAATACAATAGGGTAAAAAATAAGCTAAAATTTACAATGTTTATAAAAAGTGATTCTAAATTCTATAAATTAAATTATTATAAAATTGAATATTTATGTCAGAGACGTCAAGTAGATCTTTTGTCATAATTTTTTTGGTCAATAAGCCATTTATACAATTGACCCTTGAAGATATTAAGTGTGTTATTTTTTATGTCACGGGGAATTTTATTATATATCTTAATAGACATACAAACACAGCTTTTATGGAACTTTTGTGATTTTTGGATAGTACTTAAGACCAGCCTGTCGGGGTTTCTTTGTAGCCTAGCGTTTGTATCTTTAGCTTTCATAAAAAGTTCCTCTTGGTTCTTAACAAAACATCCCATTTCAAAAATGTAAAGTGCAGGTAGTGGTCAAAGGCCAAGTCTAATGAAAGCTATATAGTTCCTACTTTTACATAAATTTAAAACGGAGTGTTCATAGAGCGTTATATACGCAGTTTGACGGGTTTGGCTTGCCAACCAAGGGTCTAGTTCACAAATACATGTTTAATTAACATATAAAATAAAAGAGTCGAAACACTGGGTTCGTGGGGTCCCAACGCTATCTCTTTTTTCAAAGAGATTTCCAAGAGGCTAGTTGACATCAGTGGTGACCTAAGAGCTGGCAGCTACCTTGCTCAGCGTATAAGCATCGCTATCCAGCGCGGTAATGCTGCCAGCATCCTAGGAACCTTACCACAAGGACCCGTTTTATTATTTTTGTTTTTGTGTTGTATTAAGTAATTTATCCTAATTTTTATCAATAAGTTGTATATATAGTTAATTACGCAAAAATAAATGATAAGATAAAAAATTAAAAAAAATTAAAAAAAAGAGTAGGGGTTGTTGTATACTCGTCACGCCTCGAAATTTTAGCACCAATAAACATTTTTAAACACGCAAAGACGGCAAAATTCAGGAGAATTTTCTATACGTCGTCTGCGAATGGATTGAACATATGTACGTACTTTAAATATTTTGTTACCTTTTTCAACTATGTTTTGGCAATTAAATGTATTAACTTGAACTTGAACGAATTTTCCTATACGTAATCATGTTTCTAGATCCATAACACACAATCAAATTCATTATAATTATTTTTATAACTTAAGCAATTATTTTGCAAGTTTTTACGAAATTAAATTAATCGACTGTGTCATCCGGTGAGACACGAACCCACGTCCCTTCGCTATCCGGGCGAGTGCTCTTACTTCGAGTCCCACCGGATGACACAGTCGATAATTTTTGTGAGCGAAATTCAATTTGATTTCGCAAATTCATTATAATAAAAATGAACAATGTAGGCTTTGAGTTTATTTATTTTTATTTCATGCATGTCTTTGTTTTTCTTTTATTTTATTGAATAAATGATTTATGTCACAGAACTACTTATTCCAACGCGCTCCTTCCTATCTGACGCAGCTTCTTATACAAGCTTCTTATGCAATGCATCGAACATATTTCGCACTAAGATTAGGAATTGGACTTAACTCATTTACCATGCGTCAATTGAATATTTACCGGCATGCGTCCAGCGAAGGTCGAACCACTTAATACGCGGTCCGAATCAAAACATTCATATTTTAAACGGTAGGGACAATAACCCATGTGTTATGGCAGCTTATGGCATTCACAAACAGCCAGGAACAGTCACGGGTATTTTTTTATTTTATTTAATTACAAGATTCACAGCTCTAGTACAGTATATGGGATTACACCTAAAAACGAAACCTACAGCCAATAACGAATCTACATTTTAATTAACAATTTTTAATTCTTCGACAATCATAAGTAAATAAGTGGGTCCACCGCTCACACCGTGCGTCTGCGTGTGTGCGTGTGTGTGTGTGTGTGTGTGTGTGTGTGTGTGTGTGTGTGTGTGTGTGTGTGTGTGTGTGTGTGTGTATTAACCAACCCATTTCGTTAAGATCTTGTTAGGCATTCACAATACAATCATCATCCTAGCGTTATCCCGCCCAGGGTCCGCTGACCATGAACCAGGATATGGCCTGGTAATTACAGTGGAGCGACTGCCATCTGACCTCCGTGGCCGTGTTAAGGGGAACCTGAACTTCGGATTATGGTTACACATTCAGTCGCCTGAATGTGCAGGTTTCCTCACGGTATTACGATGTTTTCCCTCATCGTAAGAGCATCAAGTCTGATAGGGTGTAAAATTCCAGAGGCATGTGTCAATAGCAGGTGTGTTGTTGTCATTTGGCAAAATTTTACGGAAAAGTTTTATAAGTGTTGTTCGTAGCGTGAGGGAAAAATTTCACACCGCTACTGATTGGCGCAGAGCGTTTGGAACGAGTCCACAAGTTCACTTATATTTCTGGGACTTGACTGCGCCGTTGGTCTAGTGGTCAGCACGCTGGGTACTATCCACGAGGTCCCGGGTTCGAATCCAGGTCGGGCCAAAAGTGTTGGATTTTTCTGTCTTGAAATAACTCAGACGCAGTTCCAGAGTCAGGAAGTTGGTGGTGTTAACACCCCCGTGCCTCGGAAAGCACGATAAGCCGTTGGTCCTGCGCCTGATCTCTCTACGGGAATGTCGGACTGCCGCCTCACCGAATTTTGAGAGTGAAGGAACAGAGAGTGCACCTGTGTATTGCGCACACACTTATGCACTATAATATCTCCCGCACAGTTGGCTAATTGCTGTTGAGATTGGGCACTGTAATCGAAATTCGTATAGGAGGACATTATTTTTATTACCGGTAGCGTCGTGTCTGATACTTGATACTGGGGGTACTGAAGATAACATGTCTTCGCGCATTGCCAATTCCAGAGCCAACTCCGCACAACTCTGGCCCGTATGGCAGTCACCAAAACTGCTTCAAACGGTCAATATATATATTTATATTTGAAATAGGTTTGCTTAACTCTAGATTAAGCCAGACGTGGCGTAGACAGAGTCTACGGTGGAGACGAGCTCACCCAGAAGGTTCCAATCATTCCCCTTTGCCTTAATTATCATACTTATAAAAGTACTAAATAATTAAAGGATTACGCTTCATTTACTTGACACCCATACTTAAATCGTAATACCGGTACGTTGGTAAATTATCAAGCATACGTACCAAAGTAGGTACCAATTACTGACGCCCAAAACGTTGAATCATTTAAAAACAAAAACGATTCATTTATGTTTACGTTTAGCCAGAATCCGTTAGAATTTTCGACTAATTAATGCAATATTTTGAAATGAAACCGCCAGCGCTTGATATGACACACTTAAATTAATTGACAGTCCAATCAAAAAGCAATTAAAACCATATTAATGAGATATGACATTAGCCGTTTGAGAGCTATGATCCTGTGGCGACATCTAACTACTGTCGCCTTCACTGACACAACAGACGGGACGCCCAGACTCGGCTCCCACAGGTTAGATGGCGCTGTTAGCCCGCAACATCGTTCCCATACAAACACAAACCGCGATATGTTAAATTTAGTACAGACTCGACTATATATGCAAATACTAAGACGAGGTCCAGTGGACCTGGGTCTCTGATCACAAAACCTGGTCGGTCGGAAGCGCTTCCCTAAAACACCCTGACCATTTGCGCCAAAATCCAGTAAAGCGAGTGAGCGTTCATTAAAGGAACCTCGAACCTCCACAGAGGCCCCAAATATGCAGCCAACAAGCTGTAATGTTATGACTGCCTCGTTGGTCTAGTGGTCAGCACGCTGGGTACTATACACAAGGTCCCAAAGGAGGTCCGAGAAAAGTAAAAGTGTTGGGTTTCCGTCTTGAAATAACTTAGACACAGCCCCGGAGTCAGGAAGTTGGTTGTGTTAACCCCCCGTGCCTCGGAAAGCACGTTAAGCCGTTGGTCCTGCGCCTGATCTCTCTACGGTCATGTCGGACTGCCGTCTCACCGAATTATGAGAGTGAAGGACCAGAGAGTGCACCTGTGTATTGCACAAAGATGTTCACTGTTATCTGTTTCACAAAGTTAAAAAGTTGGCTTCTGTTGAGTTTGGACGCTGTAGTCTAAATTTTACAGCCAAAGCGGCAAAGAGTGGAATTAAAGTCGTTGCTGGCTAAAGTGATTCCTAAGCAAGCACTATGATAATAAGATAGCTTATAACGATAACAACGCCTACATTGTACATTTTTCTGTGTAAATCGTTGTACCTACTGTATTTTTCTGTTATGGTGTGTACACCACCAACTTCCTGACTCTGGAGCTGTGTAATCGGTGGTACTGTGTTCTTGTAATTTTATTATTTAAGTGTTTTTATATGTGTGTGTGTGTGTCTGTTAGGTACACTATGCCTGAAGGTTCCCGCTGAAAATCAGTGTCGTGACAAAACCTGTTTTTGCCACGACTTATACTGAGCGGGGACCTTTTTGGTACACACTCTTAGATTTATAAGCTTATTATTTTTGACAGTTGTTTTTTTTACTCTGTCTTGTGTGTTGTGCCAAATAAATGTTTTCTATTTCTATCTATCTATGATCTGGATTCCTTTAATAGAAGAGAAACGATTGCCTTTTGGCTACGGGCCCTGTACTTATAGAAGTGTACATTTTATTAGCCTGTAGGTGAAGGAAAGAGAGTGTGAAAAATCTTAATTGCAACGTGCGAAGCCGCTCGCTAGAAAATAATAAAACTGTATTGCATTTATAAAAGCAAGCATTCATTGCTTGTGTATTTAGTTATTCTGCACATACACTGTATTGTGTCCGTCGTGTAACAATAATACGAGTAGTTTCCTACGTTTTAGTTGTCACAGATCAATTTACACTTCCGCTGGTTTTTCTATACAGGACGTTAGGAACTGACCAATCAACTTAATGGTATTCATCTCAATTGGCAACACTTTGTTTTTTTTTTATATAGTACTCTAAAATCTGTTAGGCCAGTAATAATAATTTTCTCCTAGCCGGATTTCGACTACAGCGGCCTATCTTAACAGAGATTAGCCAACTGCGCGGGAGATATTACAGTGCACAAGTGTGTGCGCAATACACAGGTGCATTCTCTGTTCCTTTACTCTCATAATAAGTTGAGACGGCATCCGACATGACCGGAGAGTGATCAGGACCAACGGCTTAACGTGCTTTTCGAGGCACGGGGGTGTTAACACCAACTTCCTGACTCCGGAGCTGTGTCTGAGTTATTTCAAGACAGAAAATCACAACATTCTCGGCCCGACCAAGGATTCAAATTCGGGACCTTGTAGATAGAATCCAGCATGCTGACCACTAGACCAACGAGGCAGTCTGTTGGGCCAGTAAATAATTGGCCATCAAAAACCAACTTGTAAAAAAACCGAATTCCGAAACAGAGTTATGAGATCCATGTAATACCAAGACGGTTTATTTATTCAGTTACCTACTTAAGGTCTTTGTCTTAGCACAGAATAAGTACTAGTACTTCGTACAGAAGTATGACTTAGCAATTGTATTCAAAGAAATGTCTACTCAATGTCGTCAACAATATGGCGTAATTTAGTTCGCCTCAGAGTCAAGCACATTTTCGTGTAGACACCTACAAAAATCCATTGCAAGATAATTTCATACTTATTGCTTTGGAACATGATTCATAATACACTTAACCTATTTAGTGACGTAATATCACGCGACGCGATAGGGTTGACTGCTACGAGAAGCTTCTAACGCCATCTAGCGCCTCTTTCTAGTACTTTATTCATTCTCGTCCACCCAGCTACGTAGCCGCGCGGCCACCGGTGAATAAAGCGCGCGAGCGTGTCGCTGGCCGGTAGTGACACGCAACTTGTTTTAGCCCCTTAGTAAGGGTCGCCGCGCGTAGGTACGTTTTTGCTACCTACGCAGGTAGATACACAGGCCTGGTCTTAGTTATAGTCTTAGTTATTAGTAAAGGTCTTAGTCTAAGTTATTACGTAATTAGCTGACCTCTCAACATCTTATAGTGACCAATCAATATTAAACTTTTTTTATCTTATTTATATTTTTATTGTCCCACTGGATGACGCAGTCGAAAAATTTTTGTGAGCGAAATTTAATTAAATTTCGTAAAAACTTGCAGACAAATTGCTTAGGTTATACATTAAATAAATAAATTGTTTCAACAAACACACCAATTACCTAGCCCCAAACTAAGCTTGTGCTATGGTGACTAGGATAACGGATAGACATACTTATATACATTTATAAACATCCATGACTTAGGGACAAATGCTCGTGCTCTACACAAACATTTGCCCCTTGCGGGATTCGAACCCGCAACCGCCTGGTTTAGAAGTCCGTGGGCCGAACCACTACACTAAGACGATTGTCATTCGGTTATAAAAATAACGGTTATAAAAATTATTATAACATCTTTTATGTTATAAATAAATAAATTGGACTTGAAAATACTCTAAATAATTATTCATATAAAACATTAAATGTTTTGTCACAATGTAAATAACACAATCTCTCTGTGTACAAAACTCCTTACTAACTCAAAAGGTCAATATTTTGAACAAATATGAAAAGCGCAGTAAAAGTCCCGTAATGCAATTTTGTTGAGGAAGGAAATCGCTAAATACTCGTAAAACCCCAACTCATTTTTCATAGCTATAAACACCCGTATGTCTCCAATTAGAATAGAAAATGACGCAGTTTTAGACCTTATTGCTATGTGATTAAATGGCAACGAAAATCACATGTCATTGGCTGGCTAAACCTGTCGTCAAGCTATGCGATCCTAGTAGCTATAGTTGACGCAAGTAGAAATTATTTATTGGATTTTCCTGTTCCAAATAGATGTTTAAAAAAAAAATTAGATGAATCATTGTCGAAATTGTTTATAGAAAAAAAACCGGCCAAGTGCGAGTCGGACTCACACATAATGGCACAAAGGGTCCCGTACCATTATCTATACAAAATGAGACACTATATTATTATAATTTAAAAAACCGGCCAAGTGCTAGGCGGACTCGCGCGCAAAGGGTTCCGTACCATTAGCTTACAACATTAGACAGTATAGGCTAAAAAAGTATATATTTTTATTTATTTATAATTTCAAAAGTATTCATCACAGGATACCCGAAATAATTTTAAATAAGAGTTTCCGCGCCTGTTTCCTTACGTGAGTGATTTGAAGTTTATAGGTCCAAGACTTTAGAATTTACAGGGGGGGGGGGGGACATCGTGTAAACGACTTTGGCGGGCTATATCGTAAATTGTATTTTTAAAAATGAGATCTATATGTGTCCTCGAACCAAGTTTCATGCAAATCAGTCCATAAACGTAGAAGATATTCTGCTGTGACAGACTAGGACGGACGGACTGAAAGATCTTATAAGGGTTCCTTGTCGGACTACGGAACTCTAAAAACATGTTTGTATGGGAGCCCTCTTAAATATTTATTTTATTTAAATTCTTTATTTTTGAAGTGAAAATACATCATAATATTCTGTGAATATTTCAAGCGTCTGCCTGTAGCCATTATTAATATCAAGCAAAAACAGCGAAAAAATCACGTCTGTTGTATGGGATAAATATTTTTATTTTATGATTAATTTTTAAAGTTTATATACTTACAACTTAATATTCTGTGAGTACTTCAAGCGTCTACCTGTTGCCGTTAATTATATACCTAGAGCAAAAAACGCAAAAAAAAAACACGTTTGTTGCATGGGAATATTTATTTTATTCTGTTTTTAGTAGTTGTTGTTATAGCGGCAACAGAAATACATCATCTGTGAAAATTTCAACTGTCTAGCTATCACGGTTCATGAGATACAGCCTGGTGACAGACAGACAGCGGAGGCTTAGTAATAGGGTCCCGTTTTTACCCTTTGGGGAACCGAACCCTTAAAAGAATTTAATAGAATTCGTGCTCGTGCGAGCTGGTCCATGCACAAGGAAGCCAAATCCTAAAAAAAAGGTATCCAGACGCGATATTCTATTTTTCAAATTTGCCAAGCATCATCAAGGTCCTTGCTTCTTAATCAGAAACTTACATCATTATTGAGATTGCAATGACATCCATTCATCCATTGATACTGATCGCATGACAGTGAAAACTGTCGCCTTCGCATTTTTCAAATGAATTTTCACTTCGTGGTGTATTTATTCCCGTTTCTAAGAATTCAAGTAGGTACTTATTGTTTGCTACAGAATAAATTAAATTATGAAGTGTCTATGATTCATTACAGAAATATTTTTTCTGCTAGTTTTTTTTCTGTAAATGTGAATCAACCTACCTGCCATAGCGTTAGGGTATAGAAATACCTTTTAAGTTCAAATGCAATAAAAACCCTCCCAATACCCTCTAAAGGTACAATAATAGAGGTACACTTAACTCCCTGCAGAAGTCACCTGGTCAATTCCTTAAACTTTAACCCCGTTATTCCAAAAACTTAGTACCGGGTTTAAGACAGGACTAAGCTCTTAGCTAGCCAATTAGAAAAGCGCTTCTCTATTAGGTTATGTCACGAATGTGTCATTCATTCCTCTGTTGTCGACTAATATTTAGACCCATTTTAAACCTGGTCAATGTTTTTTGTAATAACTTGCTATATGATTAGAAATGCATTTAAATGCAGAAGTCAAAAAGAGGAATCAAACCAAAGACTGTATGTAAAGTATTTTTATTTACTGGCCAAAAACCAATAAATTCCGTAACCTCTGGCTCTGGACTCCAAAACCAATTAATTAATAAATAAATTTGTTTCCACAATCACACCAATTACCTAGCCTTAGCGTGAGCTTGTGCTATGGCGACTAGGATAACGGATAGACATACTTATAGTATACGTTTAAACGTCCATGACTTAGGTATAAGTGCTTGTGCTCATCACACAAACATTTGCTCATTGTCGAATTTAACACTCAACCGCTGGTTTTGTAGTCTGAAGCGCGAACAACATCAAGACGGTCGTCAGTATAGTACGTACGTACCGCCTACATAGATATGCGGTTTTTCGTGATTTGGTTCGATCGATTGTTCTAGGTTTGCCTATCGATAGTCGACTATCGTTATAATGTCCTTCTAGCCGAATTTCGACTACAGTGGTCAATCTCAACAGATATTAGCCGACTGCGCGGAAGATATTATAGTGCACAAGTGTGCACATTACACATGTGCACTCTCTGTTCCTTCACACTCATAATTCGGTGAGACGGCAGTCCGACATGACCGTAGAGAGAACAGGCGCAGGACCATTCCGGGGCACGGGGGTGTTAACAACACCAACTTCCTGACTCCGGAGCTGTGTCGGCACGGGGTTTTTTTAGTTTTTACCGTCAACCAGGCCTGTGTAACTCCCCGCGTAGGTAGCAAAAACGTACCTACGCGCGGCAACCCCTTGGTAAGGGTCTAAACAAGTTGGGGTCGCTAGCCGGCAGCGACACGCTCGCGCGTTTTATTCACCGGCGGTGCGCCACACAAGGTTGCTGGCTGGACTAGCATGAATAAAATCCTAGAAAGATGCGCTAGATGGCGTAAGTAGCTTCTTGTGGCAGTCAACCCTATCGCGTTGCGTGATAGTACGTCACTGAATAGGTTTAGTGTATTATGAATTATATTCCAGAGTTATAAGAATGAAATTATCTTGAAATGTATTTCTGTAGGTGTCTACACGAAAATGTGCTTGAATCTGAGGCAAACTGAATTACACCATATTGTTGACAGCATTGAGTAGATATTTCTTTGAATTTCATTGCAAAGTCAAACTTCTGTACGGAGTGCTAGTACTTATTCTGTGCCCCAACTTCTTCGCTTCTTCAATGTAAAATATTTTGTACAAAGTTATAGCTATTTTTCTCATGGCAAGTGAATTTCTGTAATTCTTAATAAGAAAAAAGATTTTAAACCTTAAATATCGCTAGTTTAACTATCGATAGATCGATAGTTAGAGCAATACGAATTATTGGAGACACTGAACTTTGTGAAACTAAGCTGCAAAGCCTCGAACATAGGCGTAAGGTGGCGTGTCTTTCAGTGTTCTACACGCTACATTTCGGCGAGTGTGCGAAGGAATTGCACGAATTGATTCCACCGGCCCCTTTCTACTATCGGGACATAAGACGCAGGCGGGGGCTCCACCCTTATGTCGTGGACATACCACTAATACGCACCAAACGTTTTAAATCTTCGTTCCTCTAAGTACGGCTAGAGAGCGGAATTCGTTGCCAGCTGAAGTGTTCCCTAAACACTTTGATTTGGATTCCTTTAAGAAAAAAGTAAATAGGCTGCTTCTAGACAGACATGTCCCATCATCGGCCGCATCGTCGCTTACCATCAGGTGAGATTGCGGTCAAATGTCTGCCTATTATATTTAAAAAAAAAGTTTATTAACTCAAGTGTGGTCTGAACGCACCTTTAGATGACTGGATGGCAGTTGCGAGGGGTTAATAATTATAATTGTATTAACCTCGAGACGCAGAACATTGCCCCAGTAGTGCATCTTCCTACATTACAATAGGATTATGTATAAATATGTGACATTGAGCCGTGGGTGTTATTAAGTAAGTTCTGTTATAAAATTTTAAATAGATCCACGAGACTGAAACTTCAGCAGCGCAAAATCAAACGTGTTAATTAGTCAAAACAATTTCGGTGTTTTTAGGTGTTTTAAAATAATAAAAGTTTATTTATTTTCTTCACAAAAATAAGGCATTACATTTAAGTTATTACGTAACTTAATTAGTTATTATGTTAACTTTAAAATCATATCAATTGAAAAGTATGTGCCAGGGGCCGTATCCTCAAATTTAATTTTGATAATGTTCTGTCTTTCGTTAAATATGCTAACGTGTGAATGAGAGGGAAATAGTTTTTTTGATATGTTTGACATTTGATACTGGACTCGATTCCAATGTGCCCTGTCTAAGATAAATTTAAGTTCAGTCTCTCTCTTTCTCTGCCTAACAAACGAAAAGAGACAGACTACAATAATTTGGAAACGTCAAATTAATTGATGTGATTTCTTACGTATTTTTACAAGTTTTTGCGTGTTTCCAACTTTAGTCGTCATCGAATGACATCCCTACTAAATTGTCTATGGATTTTCTAATTTCCTTAGCAACGGACAGCTATTTAAACTGACGATTCTAAATTAACTCTATATAGTCTGTCTCTTTTCGCTTGTTTAGCAGAGAAAGAGAGAGACTGAACTTAAATTAAATCTTAGACAGGACACGTTATGGTTGATCCACACAGACCGGCGGGTTTAAATTTTTTCCTTACCAAAGCAATATGGGTATCAAATTTTAATCTTCTTCTTCTTCTTAGCGAGTCGATGGAACACGAGAAAATTACATCGTAGCAGCCCAGAATTCAGCCACTTGTATTGCGGATCGACTGCCGTCCATTAAATCCTTTGACATGCAGGTGTTGGGGCACGCCGGGCACGATGTTAAGTGTGCCATAGTTTGCACTGCACCACAAACACAGTCCACATCGGAGCTTACCGAAAATCCCCACCTGACCATGTCCTTACTTCGGCCAACCTGAGTCCGAAGCCTGTTAAAGGACTTCCAGATCGGCCATGGTAAATCATGTCCAGGAGGGAGATTCTCGGCAAGCGGGACAAAAGGAGTAGGCAGAGATGCTTTTTTGCGCCAAAGTTCGCATCTGGCCTGTGCGGGTTCGGTAGAAAGTGGGGCGACACACTTAATAAAACTGCGACGACTTTTAGCCTTTGCGGCAATGAGACGTAGCCGTGCATAGGATGCCGTGAGTCGCGATCTGCGTTTGTCCTTTCAGTAGAGCTAGCTACAGCCCTGCGGACTTCCGGAGGTGCTATACCAGCTACTGGATATAGCATTGGCACTGGGGTTGGTTTTAGACAACCAGTGATGACCCGGTACGAATGAAATCTAGTGAAAAGGTCATATCAATAACCCTCCTTCCGCAGTCGGGTAAAATATAATTATTTTTGCAATTGGGTGTTTTGTTTTGTTTATAACTATGTTTTTGGCGGTTTTTGGGAAGCGAATCAGAGCCCTTTTTGTTTTCTTAAATACAATATGTCACGGCAATGAATGTCGGTTACGACAGCCTAAACATTTACATAGTAAAGTTTTTGTATCGGAAGGTCGAAGTTGATTTCCTGAAGAGATTTTTGCGAAGCCTACAGGGCTACCGCGTCCTTACGAGAAACAAAGGCAATGTCAAGTTCGTGGGAAATCGAGACACGCCAATGTCACAGATTAGGTGAGCTCGGTGGGACCGAAGACAACGAAGAAAGGTGCATTAAAAAAAAACAAACAAACAATAATTTACGCCCTTAAATGACAGGCGCTCTTTAAAAAGTGCCAATCGTCCACGCGCTTATCACCACGCGATTTTAAACTTTGATTTAAAAATATAGACTGTATCCATTATTAACGGCTTCATTTTTTTCTAATATTGCTCGGTGTTTATTTATTTTTAACACTACCTACTCGGCAATGTTCAATTACACATCAATTAAACCTAACTCAAAGTGAGTCATTGCATCCCTAGGGACGTAATGTTGTAAGAAATTTCATTACGCCCCTAGGAAGGCAAAGTGATTTGAATTTCAAATAAGAGTTTGTAGGCATGATCACACTAGCCCGTCCCGCACCAAAGAGAACATATTTGAAATTTGAACCTGGCAGCCCAGAATTTGAGCACGAATGGAATGAAAAAAAGCGTGCGCTTTTAAAAAAAGAAATGAATTAAGAAAAAAACCTATTATTTTAAGAAATCGCAAACAATGTTTTTTGTAAAACTGTCGAGTGACGAAGTTTATGACACTGGAATCCATTAGATGTAAAGCTGCTGGTATTGTTAATAATAATAATTTACTGCCAGAAAAGTCAAAGGATATATACTTATAGATAAAATAAGTTTTTTGTAGTACATTTTTTTATTGCCTCGCAGGAAGTGTGAAATTTATTTTATTACGCACGCACCCTAATGAGGGTGCTGATATAAAATACTATGCTTCCATTAACCAGCCCGGTGAAGGTCTTTTTATATTCGGATCTTAGACTATTAGTGCCAAAGTATAAATCTTTACATAACAGTGTAAAATGAAGTCGCTCCCGCTGTCTGTACGTTTAGATCTTTTAAAGGGTGATTCGAGAGGAAGGTTTGTATAATGGTTTGCATATTGCACCCGTGCGACGACGGGAAGGGGTCGCTAAAAATAAATACAATACTAATAAGGATAAAAAAGAAATTTACACACGGGCGGATTAACTACACGGTAGATCGCATGATAAGAGCCAAAGGCTGTTTAAATCCAACCCTAGTGCGACTTTTCATAATTCATAATTAAAACTTAATTAGGACTGGGCCTTCTGCATCTTTCTACTCTATGTTAATGTCGTGGAAGTAGTAAGGTCACAGACAATTCGCCAATCCGAACTTCTTTGACAATGGTAGATCGCGAATAAAGCCTACAGTTTCCCACAGATTATAGGATCATGGTATTCAAATGGTAAATAAACAATTTTGACTATCAAACAATACGACAGGTCGCGCGAAGATCACATTAATGTTTGTAATGCAGACATTTTGTGTTCTTTTCTCTTTTGTGGAAGCTAAATGAATTCATAATCATTACATTGAGGTGTAATCAAATTGTTTTTAGGATTCCGTACCTCAATCTTATATACCTATACTCTAATATAATGAAATGAAAGATATAAAAGAACCCATTAGGGATCACTTTGTTGTCTATCTATCCTATTTATTTGCCAAGACCCTTTTTCTCAGGCATGCTTGGAGTTTTCAAGTTGAAATTAATAGGAAATACCTGCAGTCTCTTGAAGTTGTAAAAAAAATAAAGTTTCTAAGTCAAAGTAATCCAAATACCTACGACCATTGAGCCTAATTTTCTAAAACTTCGCAGGAAAATCTAAACCTATAGGTAGTACCCACTTGATAAGACGCGTTGTGAATATTCGTTCACGCAGAAAATATAGTTTGGCTGATTAACGAAAAAGCTGAAATTTACAATGAAACTTAGATTGCGCACTACTTTAAAGTCTATAGTACACTGCAGCTGGTATCCATCTTACTCTCGCGATCTCTAGCATGGCGGCCAATAATAATAGCAATGACCAATAGCAGAACAGGAAAAAGACGCGCGAGCGTGCTGATTCGCCAACAGTATTTCCCGCGCTTTAAAATTCATCTTCTGCGCAGGTACATCGGCAAGCCATATCAGTTTGGTATTACTGTAGGTACCTCCTTTCCATAGACCTAGAATCATAAAATTAGGCACAAAGGAAGATCTTACAGCACAAGTAAAGGAAAAATTTGTATTTTTTAGTCTCTTCACTAAAAAAAAATACAATCACGCGACTGTTCGTGGAACGGAACCCCTCAGTGTACGAGTTCGACTCGCACTTGCCCAGTTTTTTCCAAAGGACGACACAGCATAATAGCCATTATTAATAGGCTCCCAATCAGACTGAACCTTCGCCGATCTAGTAAAAGTATTTTATAACTTTGGCTATGGTAAAAATATCAGCGGTTGGCAAAAAATCCTGGCGAGACATCAAAATTTCGCTCTAAAAACCTGACTAAGCGTCATTCAAACCATTTGAAGGTCATTTCTAATTCAGATCTTAGACTAAAATTAAAGTCTGGTATCACTCTCTGTAGCGAAAACGAGTGTAGGCAAAATATTCTCGATGCCTGTTCACGCACTAGCCTCGTGATATGTTACGTACGACACGCACGGGACGAGGACCTCCGAGCACCGGCGAAGAACATCGAACCGAGCGATGTTCGGCTCGCCGGCGAACATCGATGCCCGCAAAAACACTCTTCTCCATAGAATCTAAGTGAGCGGTCACTGTCTCTGCCTTATTGTAAAGTAGCCTAGTCGACTTAAATTATAACTTTCATTTTAAATACAGTCCGCTTTTGATTTCTACCATCTCTACTATCGAAGATCAATTACATTGGATGTTCTTCGCCGGTGCTCGGAGGTCCCCGTCCCGTGCGTGTCGTACGTAACATATCACGAGGCTAGTGCGTGAACAATGCCTTGCAAACATATGAGAAGCTGAGTCAGATAGAATCGCGTTAAAAAAGTTTAGGTCTATGACAAGAATTCGATCCCTATATTACCAAAAACTTTAGGACATCGTTACGATTATTATGGATCTTGAAACACGATAGATGTATCTTATGTTTCATAGAAAATCCTCCTCAAGTTTGGTCTAACTTTGCCCTCTGCCACAGAATAAGTACTAGTACTCCGTACAGAAGTATGACTTTGCAATGAAATTCAAAGAAATATCTACTCAATGTTGTTAACGATATGGTGTAATTCAGTTCGCCTCTGACTCAAGCACATTTTCGTGTAGGCACCTACAGAAGTACATTGCTAGATAATTTCATTCTTATAACTCTGGAATATGATTTATAATACACTAAACCTATTCAGTGTCGTACTATCACGCAACGCGATAGGGTTGACAGCCACAAGAAGCTACTTACGCCATCTAGCGCATCTTTCTAGGACTTTATTCACGCTCGTCCAACTAGCAACCTAGTGTCGCGCACCGCCGGTGAATAAAACGCGGGAGCGTGTCGCTGCCGGCTAGCGACACCCAACTTGTTTAGTCCCTTACCAAGGGGTCGCCGCGCGTAGGTACGTTTTTGCTACCTACGCGGGAAGATACACAGGCCTGCCTCTGCATCTTTATTAATATTGTTCAATAAACAGGTAATGTTTGCTGGTGCTGAAATTTCGGGTTTTTTCTTTTATTCTGTTCTTTAGTACCTACTCGTACTTAACCTACACAACAAAAAGTATGGGAATACATTTCGTTTTGTAAAAACTTTCTTCATGAAATAACCAATAACCCATTTTCATGCGTGAAATACTGCGTAGCGACAGACGCAATGTGACAGTTAGGCGTTAAGATAGGTAACTGCCTCGTTGGTCTAGTGGTCAGCACGCTGGGTACTATCCACGACGTCCCGGGTTCGAATCCCGGGTCGGGCCGAGAGTGTTTGGGTTTTTCTGTCCTGAAATTACTCAGACACAGCTCCGGAGTCAGGAAATTGGTGGTGTTAACACCCCCGTGACTCGGAAAGCACGTTAAGCCGTTAGTCCTGCGCTTGATCTCTCTACGGTCGTGTCGGACTGCCGTCTCACCGAATTATGAGAGTGAAGGAACAGAGAGTGCACCTTGTGTATTGCGCACACACTTGTGCACTATAGTATGTCCCGCGCAGTTGGCTAATCTCTGTTGAGATAGGCCGCCGTAGTCGAAATCGGCTAGGAGGACATTATTACCTACTATTATTATTAAGATAGGTAAGCACTTAAATAGGCGCGGTCCCCCTATGTTTAATTAAAGAAATTGCGTTGAAAGACATTCAGAATTATTAATAACATACTCAGGTACCTTTTATACAGGAAAACATCATATAACATGGGTAGATACAATGCATTGGATTGACATATCACATTCGTTTTATCACTTATCTTAACACACATCTCAGTGGCATGACTTCCTGCTTTCTCAAATGTAACTAGGGGGTTTCCCCGCCTGCGCTTACGTCTTGCCTCAACAAGCTTTTACTCAGTTATTAACCTTTTTAAAATTGGCAATGTGACGAGTAGGAAATTACATGTTAAATGCTAGTATCTTTAGTACGAACATACAGGGTGTCAATTTATTAAACAGCGACACATATTGGCTGTGTGACAAGTTGGAAATGACATTGAATGGTTGCGTCTTTATGAGAAATAATACATAAAGGTTGGTTATAAGAGTCTTCGTATTTAAAGCGACCATCGATACAGACAACTTTTACTGTGGGGTCATGGACGCAAATCTTTTAATTAAAAAAGCAATTTATTTACTTCCACATGTTTATAGGCTCTACCACTGCTTCGGGACAACTGTGGGACACTGAGAAGAAGCAGCGGAAGAAATTCTAAAAAAACCTGATGCTCCATACATACTTAATATGATTCTGCTACCTCGATGACAATGTATGGATAGTGTATTTCATAAAGTAATAAAACCACCTGAATACTACTACTATACTACTCAATTAAAACGGAAAAGTCTACTCTGTGCGGTGTGCAAGAAATATAAATAAAAAAACATTTATTTGACACAAGACAAAAAAATACAACTGACGAAGAAACTAGCGGTATTATCTGAAAACCGAAAACACATACATTTTGTATAAAAAAGCTCAGTGTAAGTCGTGACAAAATTAGATTTATACTATTACTACTTTACTTTAGTACCTAGACGTTTACAATTTTTTATGAAGTAGTGCAATTCTGCTGAATTTTATTGCTTATTTTACTCCCCATACATTGTCATCGAGGTAGGTAGCTAATTATGTTTCATGGAGCATCTGTTTTTTTAGAGTTTCTTCCGCTGGTTAAATATCGTGTCACAAAAGTTACAATTCAGAAAAAAACAATTGAAGTCAATCAGTAATAGAAGGCGTTGGCATTGTCCCTGCTATTATTTCCCGTTTAAAGATAATTATCAATTTCTTAATTGATCAAATTAAAACAGAGGGCGTTGGAAGTTTTAGCAGAGATGAGGAAAATCTGCCAATATAGCCACAAAATAAAACGGGTTCGATTTACGTCAGAAGCCTAAGCGTTTCAAAGAACTGTGGATGTTATTAATTTATTATAATAAATCAATGGTGGATGTGTATAAGAGCCCTTCTACACTGCCGGAAGGCTACGCGAAACCACGAGCAACACATGATCGACTTTCATCATCATCATATCAGCCTATTGCAATCCACAGCTGGACATAGGCCTCTCCAAGACGGCGCCAACTTTCACGGTCCTCCGCTTCTCGCATCCAGCCACCACCGGCCACCTTGTTTCCCAAATAATAATACAGTCTGCACTTACAGTGCACATTAAAATTGTACCCATTGCATGGTGAATATTCTAAGCAATCTTAACATTTCTTTTATCGAAATTATTTAATTTGAAATAAACACAAAATTAAAAACCTAGATGGTATAAGTTTAAATAGGAAACCAAAAAACACATACTTTGGGATAATATCTAGCCTAAAATTTATGTAATCTTATATAGTGTATTTTGTGATGTTATTCCGAGCGCTAGTAGGGCCCAAAAGATAAAGAGACATGTTCTGCCCCATATGGGCCATAATTTATTGATATTTTGACGTTCATAAGTGGCATTTTGTGTCCTAAATTGAATAAATAATTTTTGACTTTGATTTTTGTTCCTAAATAAATAAAATAAAACAAAATTCACACACGGGTAGGATTTGAACCTACGACCTTTGGCTAACCGGGCCAACGCTCTTACCAACTGAGCTACCGGGTAGGATCCTACCCGTGTGCGAATTTTTGGTTTCTTATTTAAACATATACATATAAATAAGAAAGAACACTGTAAGTGTTATTTTTTTTTAAAAACTATTGAATAGCTTAAGCGTCATCATTGAAGTCGAATTTATTCGTAAAGAATAACTACTTGGGCCGCTGCTGTTGCAATACAGCTCGGGTAGATGTCGCTGCCGTCACGCAATGACGTCAGACAAAGAGACTAAGAATTTCACACGGGTGGATGTACTGCACGGTAGCTCAGTTGGTAAGAGCGTTGGCCCAGTTAGCCAAAAGTCGTAGGTTCAAATGCTACTCGTGTGCGAATTTTTGGTTTCTAATTTAAACTTATATAGAAAGAAAGAAAGAAATAAAAAATATTTATTTAGCACTAAAAAATACAATTAAAAATGTCACTTGTTCCTTGGCGGATGGGTCGGGCTCTTGTGTGGGACGCTACCTGTGTCGACACACTTGCAGCCTCTCATCTGCCCGGGACAAGCCGTGATGCTGGTTTGGCTGCGAAAGGTGCCGAAAACTTTAAAAAGAACAAGTACAGGCAGATCGACTCCCGGTACCACTTTGTACCGTTTGGAGTCGAAACACTGGGTTCGTGGGGTCCCAACGCTATCTCTTTTTTCAAAGAGATTTCCAAGAGGCTAGTTGACATCAGTGGTGACCTAAGAGCTGGCAGCTACCTTGCTCAGCGTATAAGCATCGCTATCCAGCGCGGTAATGCTGCCAGCATCCTAGGAACCTTACCACAAGGACCCTTTTTATAATTTTTGTTTTTGTGTTGTATTAGGTATTTTATCTTAATTTTTATTAATAAGTTGTATATATAGTTAATTACGCTTCAAAACATTAAAAATAAATATAAATATATTATACAAATAAGAAAGAACACTGTGAGTGTTAAAAAATATTAAAAACTTAACCTATATGGTTATTAATAATCTTAATTTTCTCTCTGCTAGGTATTATTTTAAAATCCTAACAGCCGTTACGACTAAATCGAAATTCTAAATATTGTCGCAGTGTGTAACGGGTCTTATTATAGGGAATACTACCTCAAAGGTGAGACAGGGCGGTCAAACAACCTATATGGGTGGGTATTCTCAGACTCGTTGCATGAAATTAGTTTGCAACGGTTGTTTTGATCGGAAACCCCAGTTATTGTTTTTTATTTAGTTCCCGTATTAGTTTTTTCATTAATTATGTTTATAGTTTATGCAGACTAGCAAATATTTAAGGGCCTTTAATTAATAAAAAACGAATAATCCTTATAGATAAATCCATTATTTTTTTCCAAAAATTACAAAAAAATTTGCAAACCGCTGTCAGTACACCTAACCGGGCAATAGTAGTGGCGACATCTACCGCTGTACCTTTACTATAACCGGAAGGCTGACGTGGCTTCCAACGCTTAAGTAGGAATTATAGCCTACTAGTGGTTTCCCGTGACTTCGCCTGCAAGAGTTGGATTTTCCATATAAACTTTCATCCCCCATTTCACCCCCTTAATGTTTTTATATCGCGACGAAATCTATGTCCTTTCTAAAGTCTCGAACTGTCTCCATACCAAATTTCATCTCAATCGGTTCAGTGGTTTAAGCGTCAAGAGGTAACAGACAGACAGACACACTTTCGCATTTATAATATTAATATGGATTAGTATGGATTGCGATTACATTAGGTAAGGTTTTGGTAACCAATGGTAAAAAATTAAGATTTTTACGTAGATTCCCCAAAAATTTAAATCTGGAAAATTTAGTTAAAAGCTAAAATTGAAACCTAACATCGTTGAGTAAGGTTTTGGTGATCTTTAGTAAAATTAAGAATTTTCCGACCAAAAATAAATCTCGAAGAATCCGGAAAATTACTTAAGATTTTAAAATTAAACACATGTCTAATTTTTCAACATCTGTTTCAGTATTATTAGTTATATTTTGTATGGGAATTGTGTGAAATTAACCATCACGTCGACTACCGTCGAACGTCTTGGTGTGGTGGTTCGCGCCACGGACTTCTAAACTAGGCGGTTGCGGGTTCGAATCCCGCAACGGGCAAATGTTTGTTTGATGAGCATGAGCATTTGTACCTGAGTCATGGATGTTTATAAAAGTATTTAAGTATCCGTTATCCTAGTCACCATAGCACAAGCTCACGCTTAGTTTGGGGCTAGGTAATTGGTGTGTTTGTTTAAACAAGCTGTTATCAAAATACTTTATTTTTAGACATTTGACCGCAATCTCACCTGTTGGTATGCGACGATGCGGCTAAGGATGGGTCATTCAACTTCGACCTAGCACCCTAACGAAATAGTCCTAGGTTTCCGATATTTCGGCGCTGTTGCAAGCGCCATGATCACGGAATAACATCATGATCATGGCGCTTGCAACAGCGCCGAAATATCGGAAACTCGAAAATAAAAAGGTACATGGTAGCAATCCCGTAAATAACTATTCAAATGATAATGACTATAAAAGTTTAAAACAGTGTAGTGTAATTTAGTATATTAAAAATATAAGATAAAATTTAACACCTATGTAACCGTGCTATAGGAGAGCGGCTTTTCCTGGCATAATTGTTTTAACACTTAAAAAGAACAGGTCAGTCTCAGTTATTGTTACCTATTTCATTTTCCTAATTATTATTTTCATTTTTTTCCAGTGGCGCTACTCATCTCCCATCGAAGTGGGGGCAACAGCGCTTGGGGCGCTATGCGGATGCATCAGCTCCTGCGCGCTGCTGGCCGCCATAGTCGTGTACGGCGAGATCACGTCACTCTTCGTTCAGAGGCACCGCGCCACGGCTACTACCCCACATCTTTACATACTGACCATGTTCGGAGGGGGGACGAGGCTGTGAGTACCTACTCTATTTTGTCAGTTTATCTTTATGTTAATACCCTTGGTCAATTCTTCCTACTCTGTACCATCATATCACTTATAGTCTGACCCCAATTAAAAAGAAGTAGATGAGTCATTAGCGCGCGGAAATAGATTGCCTCAAATTTAGCAATTTGGTAAATTGTTCATTCTTTCCTACACATATGACATTTGACATCTTAAAAGCGTGTGCTTGAAAAAAAAAATCGAATCGCTGCGCAGTAGGAGATGACAGGTCTACCTCTTTTTTAAATACTATGTCAGTGGTCTGACCCTAGTTACGGTACACAAGTCATTCGGGGGGCGCTGGGGGGCGCCAACCACACGCGACTGTCACAGGAAACCCCCTTCCCCTCAACATCACCCGTCTCCGCTGACATCTAGCGTGCCTCGCCCCTCGCACCCCTGGCGACCGCAGGAGGGTCGCACACGAATTTGTCAGACTATGATAGCATCTTGCAGAATTCGCGGAGCTTTTGAGGTTTTGACGAGTTTGCAGCAGTTACGATGCTAACCATTTCTCAAGGGTCTGTTGCCGTTCTCAGGGCATTTCATCTGCGTAAAAAGGATTTCAGAATTAGGTTAGTAATCATTCGTTAGACGACGTTGACGACATTTAGGAAAAAGGAAGTGGTAAAACATGTGTTCATGAACTTTTTTGCATATTTCGAATGGGTTTGCTCTCGACTCTAGACTAAACCAGTCGTGGCGTAGAGAGAGACGACGGTGGAGCGCGCCCACCCAAAAGGAGCCTGACAGAAAGGTGGGAGTGCCAAAGCACTCCCACTCAACGACGGAACACAGCGAGCTGTTTTGCACCGGGCTCTGGTGAAAGGGCGGTCGCTACCCGGCCTACATTAGGTGCCCTAACTGAGTCTACGACCGCTGTTAGGATGGGTCAGCTGCCATCATCAACTGACGTTTGTGATATCGTTGCCCGGGGTAGACATCTAGGAGGTAGATCCTTCACCACCCCTATTTCGGGGATTGATTAGCGTAGTTATCTCATTTTCTAGACCTAGGACAGTTGCATATGATTGGCGCTTATTCACCCCCAAAAAGCAACGAGGGTCATGCACGACTTGTCGGACTATGCAGGACGATGGAGGAAAGATAATTGAAAATAGAAAGAAAGAAAATACATTTATTAATGAATGCACATCACATAACACACAAAAACAACCTGGACACCTGTACCGTTACCATGAGTTTACGGCGGTTTTACTCGCTAGCGACTACGTAAAAAAAAAGTATGGAAAATTGCACAGCGCCTCTAGCGGTTACTTGGAGAACTAAAAATTCCCATACATTTTTTTTTACGTCGTCGCTAGCGAGAAACACCGCCGTAAACTCATGGTAACGGTACTGGTTGTAAATCAAAAACCACAGTAAAATTACAATTTATGGAGGTAAACCAGTCGGACTGTACAGTTGTGCGCCTGTGATGTCCATATTTAAAGGGCCCCACTCGGCCTAAGTCGTGACCCACTAGGGGCCTCGACGCTAGTTCTGTTGCATATTGCAGTTGCATGGGCTCCATCGCTGATTCTCATAATCTGAGTGACACATGTTGTGTCTGTTGTCCACAGACCAGCAGGCAATCGCTCTCTACACATGGACGCATTGGTGGACGACTCGCTGGCCTTCGGGCTCGCCAGCGTTGCCATCATGGCCGCCCAGCTCACCACCGCAGCATCTGCCGTCACGCTAGCCAACTGGGGCGCTGCTAGAATGGTGAGTGGCTTTCTTCTAGATCATATTGGTACTTACTCGTATAAGTCATTTATTTATGCATTTAGATCGACAGGAGACACTTACACAGATCTTAACAGATTTATAGGCCCAACTACTGCTTCGGGACAAAATATGAGCTAAGGCTGAGAAGAAGCATAATACATATGATGATTACCAGCAAGATGAAAGTATAAATAAATTGGTTCAACAAACACACCAATAACCTAGTCCAAATTAAGCAGTGGCTTTTAAAAATTAAATAATAAAGATACCATTAAGTACTTTGATGATTATTTAAATGATGAAAATGTGCATACCAGCTCGGACTAGCATAATTTCTGTATTACTGGTAGGGCCTATAATTATTTTGGTACGTGTATGTAAAAGTTCCCCCTGACACAGTACAGGGGGTTAACATACATCAATACGTAAGTTTTAACCTAAAACCAATGCACTTTTTTGGAAACCTCACGTTAAGCCTCATCAGAGAAAGTCAATCTAGTCAAACTTAAGAGTGAGTGAGGACTTCAGCTAAAGGAAGTGTATCTTTTGGCAGGTGTCCAGACTTCGCTGGCGACTCCTGCGCACGGTCATCACGCAGGAGGTCGCTTTCTTCGACACCAACACCAACATGAACTTCGCGACTGCGCTCACCGAGTAAGTACAGTGGCTAGCACATTGGTCTACCCTTTTGTGTTGCAAAATCGTTCTTATTACAACTGCATAGAATGCCGCAGTGCTTAGCCTGATGTGCCGTCGTTTAAGTAACTTAAGGATCGAAATCCCCTACCACTGACACAAAAAAGCTGCATACGAATGGGAGCCTCGATGCGTGACCGACTGCACTTACCTGGTTTTTCTTTTACCTCCAATCTTCCCTCCACAGAGATATGGACAAGCTAAAAGCAGGCGTGGGCGAGCACGTAGCTATGACAGCGTTCCTCTGCGGCACAGTTGTCATTGGCAGCACGCTGTCTCTCTCCTACGGATGGCAGCTCACTCTTGCCGGCCTGTCCGTTGTGCCTGTCGCAATATTGGTCGCTGGCGTCGTGTCTAGGGTCAGTAAATAATATTTAAGCTGCAAGCATCGACTTGAAAAAATATGGACTCCGTACCGCGATACTAAAGAGTGAAGCAGGGTTCAAGCCTGTGTGTGCGAGATCATTGGGTTACAATGGCGGCCGATCGAGCTTACTTTGGTGTGAGTGTGTGCGTGGGAAGATCCTGCATTTACGAAGATAACTGGCTTACTTTGGTGCTTCAGTTTTAATGTAGGCGACACGGAGTCCATATTTTTATTTACGTCGATGGCTGCAAGATATTGAAATAAGAACCGTCATCATCACTGGGTAGGTTCTGAGAGCTTACTTAAAAATATATCTAATCAGCAAGACCTTTAAGCAAGGGCCTTTACCACCCCTGGGTAGGTTCTAAGTGGCTTACTTGTAAAGCAAATTGACATATTTTACATATGAAATATATCAAACAATTCACCAAGTAAGCTACTAAGAGGTGGTGAAGCCCTAATAACCACCGATCCCACCGCATCCGGTGAACACAGTCGATAAATTTTTGAAAGCGTTTTTTTTTTTAATTAGGCCCGAATAATAATGAAATCCACGATTAAATGGTGTGACAAATCCTTAATTAAGTACTTTTTTTTTCTTTATTTAAGGAGCTTGGTCACAATTGACTATGTCGCTCCGTGATACACAATCATTAAAATTGCTCGAATGCTTAATGAACTACATTAAAAACTTATCTATGTTTTCTAAATTGTTTTACGTAAATTGTTATACAGTGCATAAATAGTCCGTGCTTGGTCTTACAAAGGTTGGACCAACACGCAAAAATTAATTACGTACTTATTAGCTTATGATACGGTAACGGTGGGCATACAGTCCGGAGCGCAGACAACTTTACCAAGATAATCGTCAAAATCATCTCTAAAACCTCTGATCTGTTAATACCTGTCAAGGAAGTTTTGCTGAAAAACTGATAATTATGAGATGAGAAACACCGACTGATGAAATCGAACGCCAGCTCACTGGCGTAGCAAGCACTTGCAAAAATTCGTCGACTGACTAACGTCCTCCGTAGCTTTTTTAGCTGATTTCATCTTAACTGATGGTTAAATATTTGTAAAAATATTTCCATTGGATACATGCGGGTACATTACCCCAGGTATTGATGAAATCGCACGCCGGCTCACTGGCGTAGCAAGCACTTGCAAAAATTCGTCGACTGACTAACGTCCTCCGTAGCTTAGATGGTAAGAGCACTCGCCCGGATAGCGAAGGGACGTGGGTTCGAGTCCCACCGGATGACACAGTTGATTAATTTTTGTAAGTGAAATTTGATTTAATCCACACACTAGTTGGTGATTGGCTGCTAAGTAAATATGATAGCAGCTCTAAGCATTTTTACTGCCAGATATAAAGCAATTGAGTGCCACATAACTCGCTTCTATTCCCTAGCGCTGAAGCCACTCACCAAAGACACCTATCATTTTTTATTCGCAGCATTTGCTTATTCACAACTCTCTTCCCCCACAGTTCCAAACCAAATGCTCGGAGGAGGAAGTGAAGGCGTACGGCTCGGCCGGGCGGGTGGTGGAGGAGGCATTGGCGGCCATCAGAACTGTACGAGCTTATGCAGGAGAAGAGAAAGAACAAGAGAGGTAAGGCTGTTAGCTAGTCATAGTTTGACTCCCTCTTTGGTGCTGTGATCAAAAACGCAGCAAAGGGCGTCTACGGCAAGATGGACATATGACCTTGTAAAGGTCGCAGGATCGCACAGTCCCACTGGATATGGGCAGCTTGTAACAGTTACTTTGAGTTGCAGTCAGTCATGATCCATCCTCAGCCGCTTGGTTTACTATCAGCTTACCTGATGGTAAGCGAAGCGGGGTGTTGTCTGTGTTTATATAAGATTTTTTCAACAATCACACCTCATCTTAAACGATTGTTTTTAAGTGATAGGCTTTGCAATTCATTTTTTCAAGTGAATAATAGAATAATATTTAATTAATCACACCTTACCTAGTCCAAAATAAGGCGTTAGTTTATTATGGTTACGAGGAATAGGAATATCATCGTCCTGAAAAACCCCTCTCTTCCAGATACGCAGAAGCGCTAGTAGACGCCGACAGCGCCGCTCGCAGGCGCGGGCTGTGGGCCGGCGCGGGCGCAGGCCTCGGCTGGCTGCTCACGTATGCGCTTAACGCCATCGTCTTCGCTTATGGCGCCATACTGTGCGTGCGGGACATGGATCTGCCGCCCGAGCTGCAGCAGTACCATCCGGGGATCATGCTTACTGTAAGTACAAGCACGTAAGGTCATCATATCAGCCTACTGCAGTCCACTGCTGGACATAGGCCTCTCCAAGACTGCGCCAACTTTCACGATCTTCCGCTTCTCACATCCAGCCACCACCGGCCACCTTCCTAAGGTAATCAGTCCATCTAGCAGGGGGGCGTCCAACACTACGTTTCCCGAGACGTGGTCTCCATTCGAGAACGTTCCTACTCCAACGCCCGTCGGTTCTGCGACAGACATGACCAGCCCACTGCCACTTCAGCTTACTGCACCTCTGAACGATATCTATGACTTTTGTGTTTTGGCGGATGATCTCGTTCCGGATTCTATCCCTTAGCGAGATCCCCAGCATATACCTTTCCATAGCTCGCTAAGCGAGATGCAGTCGGTGGGCCAGCTTGACTGTAAAGTTCCACGTCTCACGTAGCACGTAAGGTAACCCATGATGTGCGTGAGGGTCATTGACCCATGTGAACTATAGAAGCGGTCTTAAGGTCCAAGGTAGTCTGATATAGGCCGTGTGTACATTTATGACGCTTAACACCAGTGTTCCTTAAGGGGCTATACTGTGCGTGAGGGACATTGACCCGCCCGAGCTGCAAAAGTACCATCCGAGGATCATGTTCACTGTTAGTACAGACGGAAACACGTCAGGTAACAGAAACAGAACCACGAAAACAGATTTTATTTCGTAGGGAATAGAAACGGTCTCAAGGTCTATGAGGGTAGGTAGTCTAATGTGCGGCCGCGTGTGTACGCCTGTGGTCGCTTACGGAGCCATACTGTGTGAGAGACATGGATCTGGCGCTGGTATAGTGTGTAGGAACCATGACAGTTTTAGTAAATGTAAACTGCCTCAGTAAACAGATTTAACTGTGCTACAAATAAATTAGTCGAGTAACTGATACGAGTATGCTGATCAACCCTCTTGTAGTGAGAAAGCTGTGATGATTTTGATATGTTTTTTCTAAACCAATTTTAACTTTAATTCCAGATCCTGTTCTGCACATTCATGGCTGCTCAAAACATCGCGATGTGCCAGCCCCACCTGGAGACGTTCTCCACAGCGCGAGGAGCTGCCAAGTCTCTCTTCAAACTGCTGGAGAGACAGACCAAGGTCGATGCTCTAGTGGCCGGTGGAGTCAAGCCTGACAGGTTCAAAGGGAACATCACCTTTGAGAACCTGTACTTTAATTATCCTTCGAGGCCTGATGTTAAGGTGAAGAAACGATGATTGTAAATCTTCTGTACTTTACAATAGCTTTCTCAATTTGACTTTATAAGTAGTTGAGTTGAATACATGTATAGGTAAATGTTAAAGTAAAGTTAGCCTATAAAGGTCCCACTGCTGGGCAAAGGCCTCTCCTCAACTATGAGGAGGTATGAGCCAAACTCCACCACGCGGGCTCAGTGCGGATTGGTGGAGGGTTGTCTGTAAGGCAAGTGACCTCTAATAATAGCCTGATAAGCCTAATATAGGCACTATAAAAAAAGGAAACAGTCATAAGTCTTAATTATGCATGTAGACCTTACGTCTTAGACCCATAGGGGGCACTTATACACGTCCCAATATATTTTAAGCCGTACCACTGTTTCGGGACAAATTGCGGGCTAGTGCTGATAAGAAGCTAACTATGTAGGACTATATGGATTCGGGGAAGATAGGTAGGTATTGCCAATTTCAAAATGCTCTTATGGTGCATTTCCACTAACGCGGAGCTGGGCGCATACACATACCAATAAACCGCGGAAGCTGTTACACATTCATAAACTCCTCCGGTAAGACCCATCCACTGAAAAAAACCTGACGGTGTCTCTCCTGGACCATTGAGCTAGGAACTATCGGGATATGCTTAAGGTCGTCGGCCATAGGCAGTCCCAGCTCAGCTGTGGGTCACTTGACAGCGAACGCGGACTGGTTCTAATTACCAGGATGTTTCTTCCAGGTCTTACGCGGTCTAACCCTGAAGGTAAATGCTGGCGAGACGATAGCCCTGGTGGGGGGGTCTGGTTGCGGCAAATCGACGCTGCTGCAGCTGCTACAGCGGCTGTACGAGCCGGACTCAGGGCATATCAATGTTGATGGACACAGACTGACGGATCTGGATATACACCACTTTAGAAGCAGCATTGGTGAGATTTTTTATACATGTGCATCACACTTTTTCTCTAGGATCAAGTCATACTTCTTCCCCTGGCCTGCCTAACCCCTTGTCTGTCCGTCCTCTACCTCCGGGGTTTGGAGGTTGTAATGGCGGGGGCTTTACAGATTGGGGTTATATTTATCATTTGGCCAGAAGCCTCAAGAAGGCTTGTGAGCAGACAAGAGGCTAAAAGCCGATATAATTTTCATCTCTTTCTTCTAATACCTAAGTAAACATACAAATATAAGTATACATACATACACTGTTTGGCACAGTCCACTACAGAACAAAGGTCTACCCTTTTCTTTTTGACTCTACACCATTTTTGGGCAGCAGCTGTTTCCCAATATTTTTGTAGGCATACAGCTCTTCTCGTCCGTACTTTCTGGGTCTACCGTGTGGCCATTTTCCATTTTAAGATTCTTAACAAAATTCTACAATCTGCCTCTTTCCAGGTGTTGTCGGCCAAGAGCCCGTGCTGTTCAGCGGGACAGTCCGCGACAACATCCTACTGGGCCTGGCCGGCGTGTCTGAGGAGCAGATGATCGCCGCCGCGAAGACTGCCCATGCGCACCAGTTTATCACCAAGCTGGCCAACGTGAGTGGTTTAGATTTTAATATATTTATTAGATACAAGCAGTTTTCCGCGACTTCGCACGCGCCGAAACTTGGATTTTCCAAACAAACTTTCATCCCACATTTCACCCCCCTGATGAATTTATATCGCGACAAAAAGTAGCCTTTGTCCTTCCCAGGGTTTCAAATTGTCTCAATACCAAAATTTCATTAGAATTGGTCCAGCCGTTCTTGAGTTATAAGTGTTGTAACTAACACAACTTTATTTTGTATATATAGAAGAATTATAGGGCTTTAAATTTATCAGCGAAAATGATATTTCGTACCCAATCCAATATGTATTGTGAAACTTTCTTGACGGTAAGCGATATTTGTTGCTAAAGTAACTTGGTTTCTCTTTGTGTCCGCCATTATATCATGAAGGATGCAGGCAGGCGGTTGGCATCATCAGTGTACAAGAATGTATATGTATGTATGTAGAATGAATGACTGCCTCGTTGGTCTAGTGGTCAGCACGTTGGGTATTATCCACGAGGACCTGGAACGAATCCTGGGATGGGCCGAAATTTGTTAAGTTTTTCTGTCTTGAAATAACTCAGACACAGCACCGGAGTGTGTATGAGAGTGAAGGAACAGAGAGTGCACCTGTGTATTGCGCACACACTTGTGCACTATAATATCTCCCGCGCAGTCGGCTAATCTCTGTTGAGATTGGCCACTGTAGCCGCAATTCGGCTAGGAGGACATTATATTTCTTGCTAAAGTAACATGATTCCTCTTTGTGTCTGCCATTTTATCATGAAAGATGTGCGATCCTGTGCCACGGTCAGCGTACAATACTGAAGGAACTAAAATTGGAGAACGAACCAATGCATGAACGAATGATGCCACGAACCGCCATGACAGTAGACATGCGAAAAATCGTTCACTGAAGTGAAATGAGTGATGTAGTTCAGTGGGAGCTAAAGATATGTATCACTCATCTAGTTCAATTAGTTCATTTAGTTCAGCAGATCTACTATCAAAATCTCACTCACTACTTCATTCAGATTAAATGTATCTAGTACTACAGAGAATTCTAATGACTAAAAAATAACATTTATAATATTTAGGCAGTCTAGAATTACGAATTAAAAACATTTTCATTAATTTCAAAGATATTGTTACACGCATTAACAAAGGATGTAAAGTGTTATTTATGTACGTAATGTACAGTCGACCAAATTGAATTATGACCCACCTTATGGTCATTTTTCTACTGTCATTCTATACAAGTAGGTTGAAATTAGCTTGAACATACATTTCCTAGAAACGAACTGTTATCATTTTATTAGACACTGACTTCTATTGGATTAAGATCTGGAGACCTAGACGGCCATGGTATACGAGTGAATTCATCTTCATGCTGGGTAAACCAATTCGAGACAATTCTGGCAGTATGCACTGGACAGTTATCATGAACAAAGGAGAATACTGGCACTTCTTCACGCAAGTAAACTGTTCGCAAAGTCGGTAACATTGATTCTTCCAATAAATTGACATAGTTTATAGTGTTCTGATGAGGAGAAATTTGAACAAGTTCTCCGACACTTCCGGCGTCCATCCAGGCACACATGTTAGCTGAAATTCAGCCGGATAATTGGTTGGGCACTACGTGATCCTCTGTGTATCGCGTGTTATCGTAACGCCACGAAGTTAAGCGACAATGTTGAGAAGAGCGAAATGATTTCTCGTCTGTAAAGATGTTATTCGTAATAGTGTTGCATTTCCGCTCTCTTTTGGTTCGTGATTCAACGAACGCCATGATTATGTCGTCGTTTGTCTTCGAGGGTACCCTCTTTAGCATGCCGTCTGATCGAGGTTCTGACTGTGTTCCGACTTATTCTTAGCTCTTTGTTCTGCCGAATTGGCCATTATACGATTTGTTTGTAGATATTGACTTAGATTTTTATAAAATTTCAGACTTACTAGATATACTTGACATCTGACACACGACGTTTTTTATTTTTAAAATTATAATACATTTTTCTTCGTAGTGAAAAGAGTTTGGATTATGGACTTATTTTAAATTCATATTAAGACTGGTTTATCTAAAACATGTCTAGTGCAGTGATAATAAAGGTTAAACTTGCATAGATCTCTAACCCGTAATGACGCATTTTTATTCATATTTAAAACGTACTATGTGCAACATGCATGACAGCGAAGAAAACCTTACTACATTAATGAATACAAAGGAATAATCGGCAAAGTGGGTCATGATTCAATTTTGTCGACTGTACGTACGTTACGTATTAAAAACGTATTAATTAATACCGAAAATTTTACAAAGAAAACTGCAGTGCAGTAGCAGAATACTCTAGTCTTGCTTTTGCAGTATTAACAAATATATCCGTACGTTTTACTCTCATATCACTGAGCTACTGGACTAAATGAACTACTTTGGACTATAGTGAGTGAGTGATACATATGAACTAGATAGGTGAAGTAGTTCAATTGTATCATTCATTCAGGAACTACACATATCTACATGACACATTTCTGACTGATAACAACGAACAGTGACGTTGACAGCTAAATGCGCTTGCGCAACTGTTCCACCATTGTATTGTACCACAGTGCGTGGGAAAGAGGAATAGAGTTGAGGGTGTGAGTGCAAAAAAGACAAAGGAAAGTGTGTGTCTGGTTGTGCATATCTGTGAGAGGATTATTGTGTGTATGTGTGTTTTAAAGTGTATATTGTCTAGAGTATCATCATGCAGAACGCATCCTATAAGGTGGGCTCGAACTGTCACACAGTGGAAGCCCTCGGACGGCTGTCGCCGAAGAGAAAGGTCAGGGAAAAGATGTTGTGATTTTGTCGAATTAAAAAAAAACCGAACAGGATGAAAGGCACTAGATAGGGTTCGGTGGAAAAGTTTGGGGGAGGCATTTGCCCAGCAGTGGGATCCTTCCGGCTATAAAAAACATCAGTACAGTATCATCTCCAACCCACAGGGTTACGACACAGTGCTGGGCGCCGGTGGAGCTTCCCTCTCTGGAGGTCAGAAGCAGCGCGTGGCCATCGCCCGCGCTATAGTGAGGGATCCCAGCATCCTGTTGCTGGATGAGCCGACTTCTGCCTTGGACCCTGCGGCTGAGAGGCAGGTGCAAGCAGCCCTTGATGCTGCGAGCAAGGGAAGGACTACACTTGTGGTTTCACACAGGTGCGTATTAGGATTAATAAACTTTTACAAACAGTTTTACGTTCACCCTTTTATGGACATACTAGTGGTTCCCCGCGACTTCGCCCGCAAGAGTTGGATTTTCCATATAAACTTTCATCCTCCTTATCATCACCCTTAATGTTTTTATATCGCGAAAAAATGTAGCCTATGTTCTTTCCAGGGTCTCGAACTGTCTCTATACCAAATTTCATCTCATTGGGTTCAGTGGTTTAAGGGTAAAGAGGTAACAGACAGACAGACAGACACACTTTCGCATTTATAATATCAGTATGGATAATATGGATACTGGCAACACACAAACAAAAATAAATATATTAGGTTTTAAGAAATGTTTATCATAAAAACTTAACAACAATATTTCACTTACGTACAGTCGGCAGCACGTCAGTCAGGTTATCCATATGAACTACGACAACAGCATTTATTACGTAGGCAGAGAATAGC
This sequence comes from Pyrausta nigrata, assembly GCA_949316185.1. Taxonomy (NCBI): domain Eukaryota; kingdom Metazoa; phylum Arthropoda; class Insecta; order Lepidoptera; family Crambidae; genus Pyrausta; species Pyrausta nigrata. Next base: position 264,237 of record OX438965.1, read on the forward strand.
GGCGCACTCTAGGTCAAAGTGGGGTACTACACCCTTTCATGGACATACACTGACAACCCATATACACACAAACACATACGGACAACACACACACGCACGAACTAATTAGGTTCAAAGTGTATACCTCTTTGGTACACTTTAGAGTGATTTATTAGTTTTATGTTTAATTTTGTCTGGAAGGTTGTCTGGAAGAAATTGCTTTCAGCAATAAGACCGCCTAAATTGTACCATTATCTATGAACATTTATGTAAATTGATATTGTGTGTGGTGTGCAATAAAGAGTATCTATCTATATATTTTTTTTGGTATTATTTTCGTTAGTTTTTTTTCTTTACTTTGTCTTGTGTGTTGTGCCGAATAAATGTTTTCTCTTTCTATACACATTACACCACACACACACACACACAGACACGCACACATACACACACAAATAAGTACGGAAAGTGGCTATGTCCTAATGTCATTCTTCTATTGCAGACTATCGACAATAGTGAATGCATCGCGCATCGTCTACATTGAGCAGGGCGCAGTGCTGGAGCAGGGAACCCATCTGGAGCTGTTGGCCGCTAAGGGCATGTACTGGAAACTCGTGCAGGACGACATGACGCACAAGTAAGTGTCTTGTTCAGTTGGAGTAGGGTCTAAATTCGATAAAGCAGCTGTAACGAACACATTTGGAGCTGCTGGTCGCTAAGGGCACGTTCTAGACACTTGTGCAGGATAACATGACGCACGAGTAAGTACCTTGCTCAGTAGACTTAGGGTCTAAAGTTTATAGGACCACTGCAGTAGTACCTACCTACACCTAAAACTGCTGGGCACTAAAAGCATGTACTGGAAACTCGTGCAGGACGACATGACGCATAAGTTAGTACCTTCTTCAGTTGGAGTAGGGTCTGAAGTCGATAAAGCAGCTGGAGCAGGGTTCACACTTGGAGCTGCTGGCCGCTAGGGCATGTAGTGGAAACTCGTGCAGACGCACAAGTAAGTGCCTTATTCAGTAGACTTAGGGTCTAAAGTGAACTAAACAGCTTAAGTAAGGATCACATCTGTAACTGCTGGCCGCTAACGGCAACTAGTGGTACGAGGGATCGAACTCTCGACCTCATGTGTGAGTAGTGAATTGATGTATTATTTTGACTATCTAGCCGTAACTAAACTTTAAATTGTATGTGTTCAGGAGTGCGATGGCAGCGCTGAGCGAGGCAGACAACCTAGATGATGACGATGCTGTTCCCGAACAGAGTGAGATAGACCACTTCCAGCGCGCGTCTGTGCAAAGGCATTCTACTAGAAGAGGTGAGACAGACATATCCTTGAAATGTATTCGCTCTCTTTTAAAACAAGTTTTCAATGAGACCTACTTACTACCTGCTTATCTCTCTGTCTATCATCCCAAACCTGTATCTCTTGGATTTCTATCTTCAAATGACTTACACACAGCTCGGACTCAGGAAGTACTTATACAATTCGTCCATGGTAGTGCTGACACCCCCGTGCCTACGAAAACACGTTGAGCCGATGGTTCTGCGCCTGATCTTTCCGGTCATGTCGGATTGCCATCTGGCTGACCTATGGGATTTAAAGAACAGAGAGAAGACTGCTCCTGTATATTATACGCACTTACTTGCTGTGAACTATGATATGTCCAGTGTAGTTGGCTAATCTCTGATGAGATTGGCCGCCGTAGGCGAAATTCAGCTATGGAAAACTTTAAAATTATCTTTCACACACATCCATTTGCATTTTTATACAATGTGGTTTGATTTAAAGATTCAGCGAGGAAAACCTTACATTCTCTCTTTAACACATAGATTATCTACTTCATCACATGTTGTTATCGCTTTTGGTTTGACGAAGTTCCTAATTTACTATATGAAACTCTCTAAATAATTCAGCGTTTTGGGTTTTTAACACTAATTATTTTGACAGGATCCGTGCTCCGAAACAGCATGCGAGCGTGTTCTGTTTCATCGAGTCACATCGCTATTTCTACGCCGGATCTGCTGAGCCATGTGGTGAGTTCAAATAAAAAGACGTTCTTTCCTTCATAATCTTAACCTGGAAACACAGCGGTCCAAGAGCTGTTAGAGTCGTCTAACATAACTTAATATACTCCCCGACCTAGTTTAAAGACAACAATGACGTATTTAAATGTTTGTCTGTATGTACGTTTGTTTTGCAACAGTCAGCCTTTTCTTTCCTCACAGTCGAAATGAATAATAGTATATTTAACTCGGGTGAAAGCACCCATGGCGCTCGAACGAAGTGAGAGCTTCTCGAGTGTCTTCTTTCATCCCTTGTACAACAATCTACTATTAAGTGACGAAGACGAAGTAGTTGCTTGTTAAAACTGAAAAACAGTCTTAATATAGTGTCCAATGTTGTGTATAGATAATGGTACAGAACCCTTCGTGCGCGAGTCCTTTTGCACTTCTCCGGTTTTTTATAAATGAGTGTAGATTCATTCCTAGTGTCATTACTTAACAAAGTTTATGTAGGTTACCAAATAAATACAAATAAAATATAAAATACCTTATTTCCGCTACAGGACGACACAGAAGTATGCTCGGAAGAGGCGATCCCCAGCGCCTCTACGTGGGAGTTGCTGAAACTAAACGCGCGAGAGTGGCCGCTGCTGACGGGCGGCGCGTGCGCGTCCCTGTTAGTAGGAGCCACTATGCCGATCTTCGCACTGCTGCTGTCCAAGCTCTATGGTGTGAGTGCTTAGATGTATCAATATACAGGGTGTTAGTTCTAAGCTGAACGCGCGGGAATGGCCGCTGCTGGCGTCGTTGCTGGTAGGAGCCACTATGCCGATCTTCGCGCTGCTGCTGTCCAAGCTCTATAGTGTAAGTGGTTATATGTATCAATATCAAGGTTGTTAGTTCATTCCACTGACCTTTACATATAATTCAAGTACGCTGGGCTAAACATTATCTAAATAATGACAGATAATTTTTGTGCCGAATCAAAGCGCCCCCACGGTGTGTCCAGGGAACTAAAATAGAATAAATCCGGCTCGAAGGACCAAATGTTGGGATGCTAGCTCAGATGAGAGTATTATAAATAAATTAAATTAAATTAATGTGGACAACATCACATACATTGTTCTGATCCCAAAGTAAGTAGCTAAAGCACTTGTGTTATGGGAATCCGAAACAACGAAGGTACCACAAACACCCAGACCCAAGACAATATAGAAAAATATTTTTCTACATTGACCTGACCGGGAATCGAACCCGGGACCTCAGAGCTGGCGACACCATGAAAACCGGTGTGTACACCACTCGACCACGGAGGAGTATTAAAACGCAATTGGACAATATAGGGTTTACTGGATTACTACGAAGTTACATGGATAGACCAAATCAAATCAAGTGCGCGTGTCGTGTCGTCGGTGGTGTGATCTGAAGTGCAGTCACTCGCCGTTGCGGCCCGAGTGCCGCCGGCCCCGGCCGAGTCCGGCCGAAGGTGCACGAACTCTCATTACTTCCGAGGACGGTCACCGCTCATCATCGCTCAAATAACGCATATATAAATAGAAATACACTGTGTACGAGTACCTATTCTAAACCACAATTTTTTACAGATGTTCGCCTCAACCGACAAGGAAATGATCCTTCGCGAGTCATCACTCTTTGCTGGTTTCTTCGCACTCGCCGCGGGGATGTGCGGAACCGTCACCTTCCTCCAAGCCTGGCTGTTCAACCGAGCTGGTGCGGCGTTGACTGAGCGACTTAGGAGGCTGTGCTTCAAGAACTACTTGCATCAGGTAAGATTTGTGACGGTGGTGCAGTGGCTCATGCGAGAGATACTGGTTCGATCCTACGTGCCGCTACGTACCAATGACTTTTTTTTCAGTTATGTACATTAGTTGTTTGTTAAACCGATGCTCTTACGGTGAGGAAAAACATCGTAAGGAAACCTGCACATTCAGGCGAATGCATGTGTAACTGTGATCCAAACTGGTCAGATTCTCCTGTTAACAGAAGGTAAGATGGCAGTCGCTCTACTGTAATTACCTGATCTGTTAGATCCTGGATCATGGTCCAAAGTGGACCCTGGGTCCTCACGTACGAATGCACATCCGGGATAACGCTAGGATGATGAATGAGGTAAGATTTGTGACACTGAGCTGCATAGCCTTGAACATAGACGTAAGATAGCTAAAAGATGGCTACATTTTGAATAGTGTGCGAAGGAATTGCGTGAATTGATTCCAAAGACCGCTTTTTACTATGGGACACAAGACGCAGGCGGGGTTTACACTCTGTCGTTAGAATACCACTAATGCGCACCAAACGTATTGAATCTACGTTCCTCTTGCGTACGGCTAGAGACTGAAATTGGTACGGCTAGAAATTGGAGGCTGAAGTGCTACCTCTATGATCTGGGTAGTTCAAGAAAAGAGTGATGCAAGTCAGATATTACCGATCCTCGGTCATATGGTCACTTACTATCAGGTGAGACTGCGGCCTATTCATACCAAACAATGATTCTTCTTTGATCTTCGTGGTGTCTCTCCCGACACAATCACAGAATGAAAATCGCTCATTGCTTAAATTGTGACAGTGGTGCGTAACCGCAGAGCTTAGGATACCCTGCTAAAAGGCAACAAACGTAGCCCCTAAAACTTAGGCCGAAGCTTCATTTGTCATCTCAGCAATCTCTCTTTTTGTTCTAGGAACAAGCTTGGTTTGATGAGCCCACCAACTCTGTGGGAGCTCTATGCGCCCGTTTAGCCACTGACTGTGCGGCCGTCCAGGGAGCGACTGGTAAGTTTTCTCCATTTGTTTATTTATGTTTTCTTTCTTGTTTAAGACTTCTCAGCAATAGCAGCCACGTAGATCAAAAGATCATCAAGTTATCCTCAGTTAGGACAGGCCTGTGTATCTCCCCGCGGAGGTAACAAAAACGTACCTACGCGCGGCGCCCCTACTTAGGGGCTAAAACAAGTTGCGTGTCGCTACCGGCCAGCGACACGCTCGCGCGTTTTATTCACCGGCGGCCGCGCGGCTACGTTGCTGGCTGGACGACATTGAATAAAGTACTAGAAAGAGGCGCTAGATGGCGTTAGAAGCTTCTCTTAGCTCAACCCTATCGCGTCGCGTGATATTACGTCACTGAATAGGTTTACTGTATTATGAATCATATTCCAGATCAATAAGTATGAAATTATCTTGCAATGGATTTTTGTAGGTGGCTACACGAAAATGTGCTTGATTCTGAGGCGATCTAAATTACGCCATATTGTTGACGACATTGAGTAGACATTTCTTTGAATACAATTGCTAAGTCATACTTTTGTACGAAGTACTAGTATTCTGTGGTTAGGAGCAAATGCTCATACGCTCACAGTTCATTCTATTAATCAGTTAAAAACATAACCCTCCTGCCGCAGTCGGGTAAAAAGCTCTGCATGCATAAACTAGCCACTAATCATACCACACGTCAATGCTCGTCTGGAACACAACATACGAAGTCATTGTACGTTCAGAGGTCGTAGGATCTAGCGTTGCCTATCTATAGTCGACTTTTTATAGCGTTCTAAAATTTCCATAAGATAGTCAAGTAGTTGTTAGGACGTAGCAGTAATTCCTATCTCCTCAACCACTCTGTTATCAGAATATGACCATCTTGTTGTCATCAGGTACTCGCCTCGGCACGGTGCTACAAGGGGTCAGCACGATGGCGATCGGAGTCAGCCTGGCCATGTTCTACTCCTGGAAAATGACGCTGGTCAGCCTGTTGAGTGTGCCTTGTGTGAGTATACCATACTTTATAGATACTTGTCGGTCAGGGTTTGGTCCAGGGTCATGGTTTACAGGCTATATTTCGGAGAGTGTGCTCAAGAAATCCATGAACTTATTCCACCGGCTCCTTTCGACCAATGCACTTTTAGACGCACCGCGGGATACCACCCATATCGCGTTGATATTCCAACGATACGAACTAAGCGCTTCTCATAAACATTTACAATGCGCACAGCTAAGTTGTGGAACTCACTACCCGCTTCAGTGTTTCCAACGGATTACACCACTGTCGGTGTTATTACAAAAAAGTTAGACCAGGTTTAAAATTGGTCTAAATATTAGCCGACAACAGAGGAATGAATGACACATTCGTGACACAACCCAATAGAGAAGCCCTTTTCTAATTGGCTAGCTAATAACTTAGTCCTGTCTTAAACCTGGTACTAAGTTTTTAGAATAACGGGGTATGTTTATTTTTAAACAGAAGAAATGATTTCGAGTTTAATCACGAACTGTGTCTTGTTAATAGACTACCTATATGTGTATGTGCTCGGTGCTACCTGTCATGGTCCAAAATTTAGTTAAATGGTCTTTTCAGTGATTTTGTTTGAGTTTGACGACCGTCTTGGTGTAGTGGTTACGCCACGGACTTCTAAACCAGGTGGTTGCGGGTTCGAATCTCGCAAAGGGCAAATGTGATGAGCACGAGCATTTGTACCTAAGTCATGGATGTTTATAAATGTATATAAGTATGTCTATCCGTTATCATAGTCACCATAGCACAAGCTCACGCTTAATTTCGAGCTAGGTAATTGGTGTGTTTGTTGAAACAATTTATTTATTTTATTTATTTGGTCAGGTTCTCCTGTAAACAGGGTCGCGGAGGTCAGATGGCAGTCACTCCACTGTAATTCAAAAAACCTGATCTACCACATCCTGGATCATGGTCCAAAGCAGACCTTGGGCACTCTGTAGCAAATTCCATTTTAATTGGTCCAGTACTTTCCGAGTTTATCCATATCCATACTAATATTATAAATGCGAAATGTCTGTCTGTCTCTCTGTTACCTCTTGACGCTTAAACCACTGAACCGATTGAGATGAAATTTGGTATGGAGACAGTTCGAGATCCTAGAAAGGACATAGGCTACATTTCGTCGCGATATAGAAACATTAAGGGGTTAAAGTTTAAATAGAAAATCCAACACTTGCGGGTGAAGTTGCGGGGAACCACTGGTTTAATATAAAGAAACAAACAATCAAATCTTTCCTATTTATAATATTATCTATACTAATATTACAAAGAGGAAAGATTTGTTTGTTTGTTTATTTGCATCGAATAGGCTCCGAAACTACTGGACAGAATCCAATGAAATTTGGCACAGAGATAGTTTGAGACACTGGGAAAGGACATAGGCTACTTTTTGTCGCGATATAAAATCATAAGGGGGGTAAAATGGGGGATGAAAATTTGTATGGGAAATCCGACTTTAGGCGCGGGTGAAGACGCGGGGAACTGCTAGTTATTTGATAAAGCTATATTCTCATGCAGGTGATGGGCGGCATCTGCCTGGAGAGCTACGTGACGCGGCGCACGGAGGCGCTGGAGCGGCGCGCCCTGGAGAAGGCCGCGCGGGTGGCCACAGAGGCGGTGCTCCACGTGCGCACCGTGCAGAGCCTCAGTAAGTATTACACAAGAAACCAAATACAATATATTTTATTACCAAAACCAGATTATTGTTACACGTTACAGAAAATAAAAAATCATAACAAGGTATTACACAATTAAATTCTGGCAACAATACATGGAGCTTTTAACAGTGAGCCCCACACTAGGTATGACCCGGGTCGTGGGCACCCAATGGTTTATGCAGGATTGCGACGGATGCAAATTGCTATGTGTAATAATAATTTCCTATATATAGACTATGAATATGTACATATTACAATACAAAACAAAAAAAGGTATATACAAAAATAATTACAAATAAAATACATGTCCCAAATCGCCGTCCAAGGACCGAGACATCGTCCCCAGAAGGCTGGCCGCATTTCCTCGTTGAATGGCCAAACTTATACGTTGGCCAAGAAATGCGCCAGCCCTGCGATCACCCGTACAGTCAATCAGCCTCTTGGCCAAATCACTATACAGGCGATGTGCACTTGGTCCCCACGGTCCAAGAGTGACGTAATAATAACAATAAGTTAAAATAGATCCTTACCGGATGTATGTATGTTCGTGTGGTGTGTAAGTGTGTGTGTGCTTGTGTGTGTTGAGTGCGATTTTATTTTAATACACATAATTTTGCACAGAGAATGCCCCTCTGTGCGAAGGCGGTTTGTACTGCAACCGTCGACACCCTGAAAAACATTCGCATGCCATGTAACCGTAGGTTCGTTGTCCCTTAAGGTGGCCAGAATGCAGATACGCACCGTCACCAGCCCCCGCGGCCGCAGCCAGCCGATTGTTGTGCATTGTGTAGGACTCGCCCGGTGGGACATAGCCACTAAACCTTTCCACTGTTCCTTCACGCGCCATTTTCGGATGGCTTTTAATGTGTTTACTCTTGACTACTAAACCTGACGTGGCGTAGGTCACCTACTAAAGGCCACCTCTACAAAGTGAAGCAATATGCTGAGGCCCTCACTCACACAGATGTTCTTGCGCGCGCCATCTTTGCCCCATCCATTGTTGGGATGTCCAAGACAACATTTCACGACAACGATGCTAGGGTCCCAGCTGTTATTTAGGTGACATGCATTCAGATTCTTTATTGCAAGTCACAAGTCGCTCCTGCAACAAGTTATGTCCTTGTAGCCAAATTTCAAACACGGTAGCCAATCTTAACTAAGATCAACCAGGTACGCAGGAGCAGGAGATATACAAGTGCCGCAGTATGTGTGTGGAATACACAGTTATCGTCATAGCTCAGTGAGACGGTAATCCGACACGTGGACAGAGATCAGGTGTATGACCAACTTCTTATCGTGCTTTCCGAGGCACGAGGGTGTTAACACCACCAACTTCCTGACTGCAGAGCTGTGTCTGAGTTATTTCAGGTCAGAAAAACTGAAAAACTTTCGGCTTGTCCCGAGATTCAAACCTCTTCCGTAGAAGCCATGCTGACCACTAAACCAAGGAGGAACAATAAAAAAGATTGCCTGCGTTTCTGTTCCAATCGGTCCAATATAGTCCGATAATTCTTTTGGCGGATAATCTCATTCCGGATTCTATCCCTTAGCGAGATCCCCAGCATAGACTGTTCTATAGCCGTTTATGTGTAGGTAATTTAACAATATTATCTAATGAAAATGTTCCCCCAACAGGCGTAGAACAAACAATTCTCGACCGCTACGCGGAATCCCTGAACGAAGCATCTAGCAGGGCTCGAAGTGGCTCCTGGCTTCGCGGCCCCGTGTATGGGCTGTGCCTGTGCGCGCCGACGCTGGGCTATGCTGTCTCGCTCGCGTATGGAGGCTACCTGATCGCTAGGGAGGACTTGCAGTACGAATATGCTATACTGTGAGTACCTATTATTATATTACAGTAAACGGTGTTTTTAGTCATGATTACCAGCCGCGGCTATCGACTATCGATACTTTTGGACTATCGATACTTTTGTAAAATTGACTGTCGACACTTTTACTCTATAGATTCATTTAGACTATAGACTATCTAGATACTTTTGGATTATTGACTATCGATACTTTTGGACTATCGATACTTTTGGACTATCGATACTTTTGGACAATCAACTATCGATATTTTTAGACTATTGATACTTTTGGGCTATCGACTATCGATACTTTTGGACTATTGACTACCCATACTTTTGGACTATCGATACTTTTCGACAATCGACTATCGATATTTTTAGACTATTGATACTTTTGGGCTATCGACTATCGATACTTTTGGACTATTGACCTTCGATACTTTTAGACCATCGAGTATCGATACTTTTGGACTATCGACTATCGATACTTTAGACTATTGACTGTTGATACTTTTTGACTATTGACTATCGATACTTTAGAACTATCGACTATGGATACTTTCGGACTATCGACTATCGATTCTTTTGAACTATCGATACTTTTAGATTTACGGTAGCTTTGGTCTATCAACCTTAGATACATTTTAAACTATTCTCAATATATTACTCCACAGCGTTGCCGAAGCGCTGATCTACGGCGCCTGGATGTTGGCAGAGGCGTTGTCATTTGCACCCAACTTTGCCGCGGCGAAACGATCAGGCGCACGCATTCTTCACGCCTTGCAACGAAGACCGAACGTCGTCACTGAAGACAGCGCAGAGGAAATCCCTGGATGGGTGAGTAGTGGATAAAATCCAGGTTTTACTTTTCCAAAACACACACAGAGAGAGATAAAGAGAGAGACATTGCAACATACAAGTTTACACGCATCAACACACTCGTTTAAACAATGTACGCATACATCTCACGCACACACACACACACGAGCGCACGCACACACCCACCCACACACACACACACACACACATACACACACACACACACATACACACACACACACACACACACACACATGCATACACAACACATAATACATGCGCACAAACCAACAAACGTACACGATTACAACTGCATAAGATGCTGTAGTACTACCCTGATTTATTTATTTATTCAGGAACAGCAACAGAACACAAATTAAAACTTACATACTAATTACACAATTTAACAAACACAGCGGTAAATTTGCATTCCGGTTACAGCTGAACACGACATTCGCTTAAAATAATGTTGTTAAAGTAATGTTGGAGAACTTAAGCACAGATTATATACTTAAGTGTTAGTAATTTATTTATATGTATGCTTATATCGTGTCTTTTTTTTAATTCTTTACCCATTTCCCTTTATTCTGTTAATTTTCACCGCCGACCTAATTTAATTTTGGACTGTCCTCTACCTGGAGATTGTCTGGAAGAAATTGCTTTTAGCAATAAGACCGCCTTAATTGTACCATTCTCTATGAACATTTATGTAATTTGATACCGTGTGTGGTGTGCAATAAAGAGTATCTTAGATAGATATATGTATGTCCGCACCAACACACATAATACTATCCATCGGATTGTAATTTGTAATCCGACATGTTGACGACCTCCACGATCGTGGCTCACACACCGATTTTCAAGGTGAGGTCCCGGGTTCTATCCCCGGTCACGTCAATATAGAAATCATATTTTCCTTATCTCGGGTCTGGATTTTAATTAATAATATAATAATAAGTCATTTATTGCAGGCATAAAAAAAAAACCATATAAAGTAGTATTACTTACATAATAAATAAATAAATAGACGATAAAATGAAATTAAATGAAATTTCACCGAGAAAGAATCCCGACGTCGTTAGTGCACAGACCGTTGAAGGCTTCTCCAGTGGTTAAAAATAGGCCCACATGATGCTTCACTAGCCACCTTCAAAATTTCATTGTCGGAGTCCCGTATCCTTTGCCAGAATGAGGCAACCCGCGTTCTAAGGATAGCAAAAAAGTCGGGCACCCGCGCGTCCGCGAACATATCTGACGCGCTGCAGTATCGTGGCAAACGCATAAGAATGCGAAATGCGTCATTATATTGCACTCTTATGGCACTGTGCGACTTTTTCAGGTAATTCGTCCATAGTTGGCATGTGTATAGACCCTGGCAATATGTCCTAAACAATAGCTTCCGAACACTCTTGGAAGCTCGGCTAAATCTCCGTGCCAGCATATTGCACCGAACCGCGAGTGCCCGTCTCTCTCGCTCCATATCCCTATCGTCCTTTAGGTCGCCACTTAATACATGACCTAGGTACTTAAACTGCTGCACAACCGTAACCGCCGAACCGCTCAAAAAGACATTCGGTACATTCTTCGGACCCTTCCCAACCCGAAATACCATCATCTCAGTCTTTTTGACGTTGTACTTAAGTCCATGAGCAATTGTCTCAGACAGCGCCTCAGTGCTTCAAGCTCTGCAAAACAACAGCATAACATCTGTCCTTATACTGGAATGCCATAGTGCACTCCAATTCATAGCGAGCACAAATAAAGTAACCCTGCAATGGATCAAAGGACACAGTAACTCACTAGGTAACGACGCAGCTGATGAAATAGCCAAGAGGGGCTCAGCGACAACAGTACACGGACCAGAGCCATTACTGGCCATACCGCAGGCCCAAACAAAGACATGGCTGCGTGCAGAAACTGAAGCAACACACCTAGCAGAGTGGAGAAACGGTGAAGGTTGTAGGCAAACAAAGGACGCAATCCCGGAATTCTCAAAAAGGTTCGCCCGCAACCTCACCCGACTAACAAGAGACAAGCTGCGCATAGCCGTAGGAACCATAACTGGCCACTGTCTTCTAAACAAACACCTATTCAACATAGGTGTCACAGACAGCCCCTTGTGCAGAGGATGCATGGAGGCAGAAGAAACACCGCAACACGTACTCATGGAGTGCGCCGGCGTGGCGGAGCAACGGGCAGACATTCTCAAATCCCCGGCAACATTTCCGGAGGCCTGTAGTAACCTGGGCAGGTTGCTAGCCTTTTGGGAAAACCTGAAGTGGTTAGAATAAAAGAGTAAAGGGACACACGCACAAAGGCCCAATCAAGAGGCTAAGTGCGGAAAACACCCCAGCCAAACTAACTAAGTCCATGAGCATTGGCATATTGTTCACAGACCAGTAACAACTTCCTGAGTCCATTGATAGAAGGGCTGAGCAGAACCATGTCATCGGCGTAACTTAAGCTGTTGACACACATCCCACCTATATGACAACCGATCTTTGTCTGTCTCAGACCAAGATCGGTTGTCAAAAAAACCCCGGAGAAGTTAACCCGCCTTGGCGGACACCGCATTTTAATTTATATTCATTAGATGTCGCGTCGCCCCATCTAACATGATTTGTTTGGTTATCGTATCAGAACTTTAACAGATTCAACAACTCAGATGGAACCTGGAGACGAGCAAGTTTGTCCCACAGAATATCGTAATTCACAAGGTCGCCCGACTCAGGTCTAGGAAGCACGCGTATGGAAGTTTCACGAGTTGTGTAGTGAGTAACTATTTGCTTAAGGCTGAATATTGCTTAATCCGTTGAAAGTCCGGGACGAAAACCAAACTGCGCATCATCAATTTTCATACATTTCAGCAGTTGCGGCTGCAGCAGTCTCTAGGATTTTCCCTATCACCGTTCCCAAGGAGATAGGACGATAATTGTTGCTATCGCTCAAGTTGCCAGTTTTATTTTTAGGTATAGGGATCACGCTGGACTTCATTAAGTCTTTAGGCAGGTAACTATATCTTATACAAGCATTGAACAATATACTCAGCTTGTCATACACAGATGTACCGGCACACAGTATATGTTCAATGCTTAGATTATTGTGTCCAGGTGATTTCCCTCTACTCATTTTTAAAACAGCATCCTGTATATCACGTGAAGAAAAGTTGCCTAATCTTAACGAATTAACGCTATTTACTTGCAGACTTTTAGACGAATTGACAGGCGCAGGCTCAACTTTAAACTGACTGGCGAACGAGTCTGCTATAATTTTATGGTCACGAACACCGTTAATATCTTCGGAGCGATTTTGACGATAATCGAATTTTTTAAATTGTTTCCAAAAGTTCACAAATTTTTTATTTTTATGTTGCATGGTTAGATTATTTAATTTTATAGATTCCTGATTTTTCTGACACCATTTTATTTTATTTTTAAAGATTTTACGACTTAGACACATATTTTCATAGACGTGTACATATTTATTGAAATCGTGCTGACAACAAAGTTTTGATTAGTTTCAAGACCGATAAGCCTGAACTATTGGCTCTTCCTTAACAATCTGTAACGACTTCTCACTCATTATTAGGATATCACTTGAAAGCGCAATTATAGTAAAAGCATAGGTGCAACGTTGTACATAACGACGCATATTACAACAACTGGAAGGATTGTAATTTAAATTGTAATTTTCGATTTGTAGGCAAAAAAAACATCTTGATAAGACAGCAAAAAACCTCTCTATGGGATTTCTAGTGTGAGCGTCGGTGGCGCAGTGGCTAACGGGTTGCCTCTCATGCGGGAGGTGCCGGTTCGATCCCACGTGCCACCATGTACCAATGGCTTTTTCTAGTTATTTCAATAACCGATGCTCTTACGGTGAGGGAAAACATCGTGAGGAAACCTGCACATTCAGGCGACTGAATGTGTAACCATGATCCAAACTGGTCAGGTTCCCCTGGTAACAGGGTCACGGAGGTCAGTTGGCAGTCGCTCCATTGTTATTACCTGATCTGCCACAACCTGGATCATGGTCAGCGGACCCTGGGCCCTCGCGTGCGAGAGCTCAACCGGGATAACGCTAGGAGGATGATGATGACACATATTTTCATAGACGCTACCTGTAGTTGGCTTACCTAACGACACCCACATTTTAAAATGCTGTCTGTATGTATCATGAAAATCCTTTACATGTATGTTCCAACCTACAACTTCTTGCTTAGTGGGATTCTTTCTCGGTTCACATCTTGCAGTAGCACTCAATAAAGCACTCATTTGTAAAACATCAACAATTTCTGTGTATAAACATTCAATAAATTTAAAATGATCATTTAACCTCATACATTTAACATTTTTATCACAAATTGACAGTTAAAAATATCATTAATATTATTTAACATAGTATCACACATTTTATTATAACTTTGCACTTCTTTCTTATTGCGCACACCCCATTTCATTAAATTATTAGTTCCGTTTACATATTTAGAATGCGTATCATTAAAATTTATCTTACACAAATTCCCTATATCACAGACAACCCGAAGGGGAAAGTGGTCAGACCACGATAAGTCACACATCACATCAACAGATAAAACTGTGTCCCATGCCGCCCTGTGGCGCCATGTGGTCACACAGTGATCAAGCCACCTCGCAGATCCATGGGCTTCACTTACGAACGTGTATGTATCAGAGTCTAGACCCAGCTTTTCAGCGTCAGCACACACCCAATCCTGCTCCTCACAGAAACCAAACAGCTCCCGGCCAAAATAAGCATTAGGGTGCGCATTAAAATCTCCCAGCACAAAAATGGCGGGAACGTCACTGTTTTCTTGTATAGCGTTAATTGTTGCCAAACACGAAGTAAATTCTGTCAAGTTGTCTGGGTCATCATTTGGCATGTATACGCTGAAAACCAGATATTCACCCTGAGCCGATTTAATCCGAATACAGACAATCCTATCGTTCTGGCACTCCACAATAGAAACATGTTTTAGTTTTGTTTTATTCCACAGCAGTGCCACTCCCCCATACGGTCTCCCACGCAGAACACCCTTTGTCGTGTCAACTGAGGACTTTGCTGCGCATCCAAAGTCATTGTGTATAGTGTGCATAAAGCCTAGGTCGTGTGGCAGCAACCAAATTTCCTGCAGGGCAATGATATCTGCCTTTGAGCAGAGATGGCGAACAAAACAGGCGGATCTTTTAATAGATTTGCAATTAAAAGATATCAAGGTTATATTATATTTAGGTTTACTATTCATGGTGAGTTGTTATAGACTGTCGATATTCCGGCCTGCGCTCACGAAAACGTCTGTATTTAATGCTCGGGCCAAAAGTCAGCATTGAGAAAACGTTCAATTTTACTGTTCGATATTTAAATCTTAAATGATTTAAATGATGTTTCGTGTTTTTGTTCTAATAACTGTACATCCATACATGTCTCACCCATATCTTTAACATGCTCCTTAACGTCATCTATCGATGAGTTTTTTGCTAGTCTCGAAATATAGATCGACGTCGTAATATTTGCTATTTGCAGTTTACTCGGCTTTTGGCCCTTACCACACAAGTTACCAATAAATAAATAAATAAATAAATTGTTTCAACAAACACGCCAATTATCTAGCCCTCAAACTAAGCGTGAGCTTGTGCTATGGTGACTAGGATAACGGATAGAAATACTTAAATACATATAAACATCCATGACTCAGGTACAAATGCTCGTGCTCATCACACAAACATTTGCCCCTTGCGGGATTCAAACCCGCAACCCCCTGGTTTAGAAGTCCGGTGCGCGAACGACTACACCAAGACGGTCGTCAATCTTTTTGCGTTTCTTATATTCAACTTTCGTGAACCCCTTTTCACTATGACTCATATTAGACATGTCAATAGAGGTTGTTTTGGTATGCGTTTGTTTATTCCTCTGTATAATATCGCGATAAGACGGTGTATGCATCTCCTCGACCGGTTGTGAGTGCACGCGTCGCTGTGGGCTTAGCGGCGCGGTCTTGCTCACAGGCGGTAGCGGGTGAGTCCGACTTTTCTGCGTCGGTGTTCTATTCACTTTCTTATTCAATATAGACTCGCATGTTTTGGTTTCAGAACTATTTTCTCGTCGAACAGTTTTACGCAGAGCGGCTAGCTCCTCAGTCACACTTGCTTGAAATTGCATAATTTCCGTCTTAGTTAATGTATCATTACGCATAGTCAATAATTCTGTCTTCAATAACGTCAAATCTTTTAAAAGACAAGTGACGTCAACATGGTCGAACGTCACTGGAGGTAAACGATTCAAGTCTTTGGCGACAAACGTAGGTTGCTCCGTCGGATCAGTTTCCTTAAACATTTTTATAATGTCTTTAAGATTATTTTTGCGTTTGCTATCACTTTTTCTGTGCGATCTCCTGACACCCTCAATGGCACACTTCTAATTTAAGATATTTTTTCCATCTTCAACTTCTTCTTCAGTAAAGTTACTTGCGCAGATTTGGACAATACTCAGTTCGTCCAAAGTGTCAATTTTGTTTTGAATGAATGTCAACAGCTCACTAACTGTTAAGCTGCCCGCCATTCTTACGTCACTTAAGCGTTACCTTTAGTAGACATTGTCAACTGTTCGTAACTAACTTATTCCGCACTACCGATATGCACGTACGTTCGACCCGGGAAGCACGACGAGACTGTTTTTCGTTATCGGACACGGGTAACTCGTACACGAACTTATCGGACTATAATAATCTCTTTACCCTCAGACCGCGCAAGGTGACTTGACCTTCAAAAACGTGCACTTCCGCTACCCCGCGCGTCGCAACACCCCCGTGCTGAGGGGGTTGACTCTCTCGCTGGAGAGAGGGAAGACACTAGCCCTGGTGGGGGCAAGCGGCTGCGGGAAGTCGACACTCGTTCAGCTGCTGATGAGGAGCTATGACCCGGAGGAGGGGAATATTGTAAGTAGTTTTTAGTTCCTACCTGTGTGCGAATTTTTGGTTTCTTATTTAAACTTATATGAATATTGTAAGTTTAAGTTAGGGTATTAAAGTGGACACAGCGGATGGGTGGCAGAGGCGTTGACGCTTTTTTGGTCATCCTCATCATCCTAGCGTTATCCTGGTTGTGCATTCGCCCAGGGTCCGCTGTCCATGATCCTGGATTTGTAATCACAGTGAAGCGACTTCTGACCTCTGTGACCCTGTTAAGGGAAACCTGACTAGTTTTGGGTCATGATTACACATTCAGTTGCCTGAATGTGCAGGTTTCCTTACGATGTTTTCCCTTACCGTAATAGCATATCGGTTAGTGAAACAACTAATGTATATAGCTCTGAAAAAGTCATTGGTACATGGCGGCACGTGGGATCGAACCCGGCTGCACCCGCATGAGAGGCAATCCGCTAGCCACTGCGCCACCGATGCTCTTTTTACTTTTTTTTGTTTAGTTTTAATTAGTTGGCTTTCAAACTAACTCGAAAAATATTTAAAAAACCGCCAATAGCTTAAGTAGTTTTCTTAGGCAATAGCTACCGTTATTCCAAAGTCATAGCTATTGACTTTCATAGCTAATAGCCATCGCTATTCCATAGCTATTAGCTATCGTTATGGAGTAACGATAGCTATCGTGACGACCTCCGTGGCCAAGAAGCTCGCACACCGGTTTTCAAGATGCATCTCTGAAGTACCTGGTTTGATCCCCGGACGGGTGAATATAGAAAACCATATTTTCTATATTGTCTCGGGTCTGAGTGTTGCGTTACTACCGTTGTTTCTAATTTTCAATAACACAAGTACTCTAGCTACGAACTTTGGGATCAGAGCAATGTATGTGTCGTTATTCCATATCAAATAGCCATCGTTATTTCATATCCAATAGCCATCGTTAAAAGTCATTTATTTATGTATGTTGGTCCACAGGGGGCACTTATACACGTTAATCCATAGCAAATAGCCATCGTTATTGTATAGCAAATAGCCATTGTTACTCCATAGCCAATAACATCGTTACTTTTTAATCAAAAGGCATCGTTATTCCATGGAATATGTTCATCGTTATTCTATGTCCAATAGCCACCGTTATTCCACAGCCATCGTTAATTACCGTTCTCTCCACAGCTCCTCGACAACAAAGACGTGAAGCACGATCTGACTTTACGTCAACTGCGCGCGCAGCTAGGCCTGGTCCAGCAAGAACCGGCCCTATTCTCAAGAAGCATAAGAGCGAATATCGCTTACGGGGACAACTCGAGGCGAGTGCCGCTGGAAGAGGTCATAGCGGCGGCCAAGAAGGCGAATGTGCATTCGTTCATCGCTCAATTGCCATTGGTGAGTTGGATTTTAAAATAATAATAATAATAATTTATTGAAAACCAGTATTTAAAGTTACAAATCGCTTAAATACACATTAGATCTAGGGTTTTTACAGATATGAGTAATTAAATGTGGACCCCTGACCCGGAAACTAGTATAAACGCTGTATTATCAGGGTCAGTGATTCCTCGGTAAATTGTCATGAAACCACAGAATAAACAATAACTCGACGATGGTTAACGCTAGGCACGGATTGAAAGCCGTGTTTTAGTAAGAAAAAAAAAGAATACTTATATAATTATATGGAAACTTGTTTACTACGTTTTAGGTAGGTACTAGGTGTGTGTGTGTGTTTGTGTGTGTGTGTGTGTGTGTGTGTGTGTGTGTGTGTGTGTGTGTGTGTATTACTTTAAGAGATTAGAAGATAAGCTGTAACAATTTTTTTCACTTCAAAACTATTAAGGGTAAAATACTTTCTTGTTATATTTTTAATAAACTTATTACACCATCTTGTTTGTAGCTTCCTAACTAGGATCCTACATAAGATCCTAACTAGGAAGGTCGCATCCAGCTTAGGATCCTTACTAGGAAGGAAGGATGGATAGGCAGGTGCTCTACTCTGATAACGCATTGTCCGTATTTTCGCGTCTAGCTTTCGCGCTCGCTTGCGCTGACATGGACGGCTACAGCCGAAACTACGAATATTGTCTTACAGAGTAGGGCACCAGACACCTTCCTAAGTAGTGAACTGCGATAACATCTTCCTATATTAAATTAAAAATTGAAATTCATTTATTTCAAGTTACAAGACCCATAATGTAGTGTCCACTCATATAAAATCGTAATAATAAAGATATAAAAAATATAATAAAAATAAATACATTGCAAACAGACATAAAATTATAAAACTCCAATTAAAATTAAATTAAATTAATACTTTCATTAAAAGTAATTTTAGAATAAATCCTATATCCTAAGTAGGATGCTACACAAATGTAGTGTAATAAGAGCACCTAGTTGGGTCTCTTTATTAAGCACTTAAACACGTCCAAATATTGATCCTACCACTGCTTCAGGACAGTTGAAGGCTAGTGTAAGAAGCAGTGCAAGAAACTCACTATTAAGATTGTTTTAAGAAAATCGTCAGTCACCAGTACGGCAGTTAAATAACTTTTTTATTGCTGTATTCTAATTAACACAGGAAAGAGCACCGAATCACAAATTCAAAAAGTTTTCTGTCGTATAAAATTCCGTAAATTAATACATTTAATGTTTATTTTAATAAAAGCAACGAGCACTGAACAAACGCAAATCGAAATAAAAAACTAATAAAACCCAACTGCATTGTTGTGTAATTGAAAATAAAAAACCCTAAAACAAGAAAGAGGTCATACCCGGGTTAAATTGGTACCCATATTAAAAAATGTATAGCAGTCGAACCCATTCTAGAAATGGAGGCTTAGTGAATTTAGAGCACATACCTACCTCTATATTACATTGCAGATTACTCCAATCTACTGACGAGATGGCTGACTTTCTAACATAGGTCCCGACTGCTACAATTTTTTAAATGGGTTCCAATTTATTTCCAATTACACTGACTTGCACCCTCATTCCCACAGGGCTACGACACAGAGCTAGGCTCAGGTGGTGCTGCCCTCTCCGGCGGGCAGAAGCAACGCGTGGCGATAGCACGCGCGCTGCTGCGGGACCCGCGCGTGTTACTACTAGACGAAGCCACCTCCGCGCTCGACGCCAACAGCGAGAAGGTAGGCTACCACACAGAGCCACTACGCATTACTACTAAACAAGTTACTACAGAGCTTGCTAGCTAGCTCATGAGCTGTGCGTCACACACATACTCACAGTGCAGCTCGCCGCTCTAAAGAGTAGCTACTACTAGCGGCCAGGGTCCGCTTTGGATCAAACCAAACCATTTAAACTAAGTCTTTCCAGAAGTGGGCGATAACGCGCAATTGTGGCCGCCTTGCAGGACTAGAGGGGGCGGTAAGGGGCCCAGAAATGAATGAAGGGTACTGATGTAAAAGTGATTTCATAGAACGCCTATATCTTGAAATTTAGGGTTTTGTTTTGGTCAATTGTCCAAAGATTTTGATAGCATTTCCGTGGTCATATTTGAGTGAACGTGGCTTTAGTGCTGTGCTGTTACGATGCTGCTAACTAATGTCTTTTTTTTTAATGTCAAAAAATGGGGGGCGCTACAAAATAGCTAATTTTCAAGGTGGATATTAGACGATATAAGTTTGAAATCTCTGATTTAATCCATTAAACCATTTATTTAAACCCTCTAGAACCAGCAGGGCTATCTAAAAAGCAGCCACAGGTTCAGCGAGAGGGTATGCTACATACATAGGGCCGGAAGTGTACTCCTGGGCGGCAGAATCATCTTTAGTAGCTGCCAAAAGTAGCTACTACACAGGGTTAGGCTGGGCTACCTTCTCTGGCGGTAGAACCAGTCACAGGGCTATCTAAAGAAGCTGCTACAGGGCTATCTATAGTAGAAACTCGACAATTCCGCGAAAACGCTTGAATATATTTCTGTACTGTTACCAAGAGTTTACGGTGGTTTTACTCGCTAGCGACGACGTAAAAAAAATGTATAGAAAATTTTAGTTCTCCAAGTAACCGCTAGAGGCGCTGTGCAATTTTCCATACACTTTTTTTACGTCGTCGCTAGCGAGTGACACCGCCGTAAACTCATGGGAACGGTACTGACTGAATTTCATTTGTCCCCAGACGGTACAAGCAGCCTTGGAAGCGGCGTCGGAGTCGCGGACGACAGTGATCATCGCGCACAGACTGGCCACGGTGCGGCACGCGCACACTATCGCTGTCATTGACAAAGGTGAGGAAATTATCTGATTCCAGTTGTCAAACGTGACGCTTTAATGCACTGACCCCTATAATACAAGTACGCTGGACTAAACATTCTCTAAGAAATGACAGATAATTTTTGTGCCGAATCAAAGCGCCCACCACCACACAGGGAACAGTACAGTACAGGGAACTAAAATAGAGTAACTTGCATATGTTTATGTCAACTCTCATTAGTTTCGTGGACGGTCACCACACGCTCACTACAGCCGTCAGCGCCTAAATGGCGATAATCAAATGGCTTCATTTTTAGGTTGACAGTATGCAGTCCAGCGTACTTGTATGATAGATGTCAGTGCTTTAATGATTATCTGCTTCTGAAAATACTGTCAAAAGCCAAAGCAGTTCAATAGCAAGCCAGTAGGTAGATAGATACAGGACGATGCAACGTTTTAAGTGGCTGGAGTATGTGAAAGCTAAACAAGTTTTAATGCAGTGAATGAATTCAAGTAAATTTAAGTATTGTAACGTATTTAAAAAGCTTGGAATTCTTTTTTATTGTTTTGGTTGGTAAATTACAACATACGCGACTCATGTTACATCACAATATCGGAAAGGGGATTCCTAGAATGTGACCATCAGAAACAAAGACGGAAGGGGTCAAAATGTTAAGAAAATCGTGTGACGTCATTTACGACCCCTATCGACAAACTTTTTACATTAATAATTTGCGCAGCAATTCACCCAGAATTATATAAAAAATATAACACGAAAAAGATACTCTATCGCTTTACTTTTTTCGTCACGTGGAAGTGTTTAAATTGTGAAAGTGGCCACTTTCACAATTTAAACACTTCCACGGACCCTTGTCAAAGAATATTTTTAAAGTTAAAATGCAAGATAATTGTAACTGGGTAAATAATAGCACATATGTTTACAGGAGTGGTAGCGGAAAGCGGGTCGCACGACGAGCTAGTCCGCAGGCGAGGTCTGTACTGGGAGCTTCTAAAACAACAGGGCCCAGTTGACAGCGCGTGAGACGCCATCTTGAATCGCAGCCATCTTGTGGAAGGTGCGGAATGAGAGGACGCCATCTTGTGTTATGTTTGTGCACCATTAGTGATGTTAGGACATCAGTAAGGTTCTGACCATATCAATAGTGGCACGCTTAGAGGTTAGATAAGGTACAACCAGGCTAAAATGAAACCGCCAAGCATCAATGCGAAGAGGTGTGGGCACTTGCATAAGATTCACTGTTGGTTTACACAGATTAATCATCTAAGCAATTCTCTAGCCTCCAAACATGCCACACTTAGTGCGGATACAACCTAATGGTATTAGGATGCCATCTATGTAATGTTTTTGCACCATTAGTAGGAGATGTTAGGACACTATAATAACTGACTAGGTAGGTAGGTACTACTAATCTGCTACCATACCTCCAAGGATCTTACTAAGACAAGCAGTGTGGCCACTCGCATAAGATTCAGTGTTAGTTTACTAGAATCAATCATCTAAGCCACTCTCCAGCCTCCAAGGGTACCACGCTTAGTGCGGACATGGCCAAATAGTGTAAGGATGCCATCATAAGTAATGTTTTTGCCCTGTTAATAGTGATGTTAGAACACTATCGGTAAGGCTCTGACCACATCATTTGTGGCACGCTTGGAGGTTAGCTTAGGTACAAATAGGCTGCTATCATACTGCCCAAGTATGACTAAGCGAGGCGGTGTGGCCACTCACATAAGATTCAGTGTTGGTTTACAAGGATTTATCATCTAAGCCGCCCCAAGCTTCCAAGCGTGCCACACCTAGTGCGGACACGGCCTAATGGTATTAGGATGCCATCTATGTAATGTTTTTGCACCAGTAGGAGATGTTAGGACACTATCAATAATGCTCAGACCGCATCATTGGTGGCACGCTTGGAGCTCAGTGTAGATACAAATAGGCTGCTATAATACTGCCCAAGCATCACTAAACGAGGCGGTGTGGCCACTTACATAAGATTCACTGTTGGTTTACACAGATTAACCATCTAAGCAATTCTCTAGCTCCCAAACATGCCACACTTAGTGCGGATACAATCTAATGGTATTAGGATGCCATATAAGTGATGTTTTTGCACCATTAGTAGGAGATGTTACGACACTATAATAACTGACCACATCATTTGTGGCACGCTTGAAGGTTAGCTTAGGTAGGTACAACAACATCTGCTACGATACTTTTAAGGATCTTACTAAGACAAGCGGTGTGGCCACTCACATACAATTCAGTGTTAGTTTACTAGGATCAATAATCTAAGCCACTCTCCAGCCTTCAAGGGTGCCACGGCTTGCGCGGACATGGCCTAATAGTGTAAGGATAGGGTCATTATTAATATTTATACAAATAGGCTGCGTTCATACCGCCCAAATATCACTAAGAGTGTGGCCACTTGCATGACATTCAATGTTGGTTTACTATCATCTAAGCCACTCTCTAGCCTCCTAGCGTGGCTCGTCTGGTACTGACAGGGCTAATGGTGTTAGGATAGGGTGCCATCTTAGCATGTATCTAAATACATGTTAGGCTACCATTAGAAGTTCAGAAGTGATGTAAGGATGCCATCAGGACTGCTGTAGGATGCCATTTTGTGTAATGTCTATACAACATCAGCAGTGAGGTTAGACGCCATCTTGAGTAGTGTTAGGCCACAATGACAGTAGTGACGTTACACCGCCATTTTGAGTAATGTAAGCCACCATCTAATAAAGTATCTGGATGCCATCTTAATCAATTGATCAGTATACTACAGCTATTTCTTTATACTGACAGTTATAAAAGCTTTTGATAAAGTATTTAATAATATAATTCTTTGTTCCCTTATTTTTTGTTGGTATAGAGAACATAGCTGTGTTTTCAGTGTATTGAAAGGTAGGCTTCACATTTTCCAATACTTTCTGTAAGCCCACTTGCGCAAGTCTGAATTAGTTAATCCGCACTTGTTCAAGGCCTATTATCTGAGTTGAAAGCCCACGTGTGCATGTCTGAATTACCTAATCCGGAAGGTCCACGTGAGCAAGTCTGGACTAGCAAATCCGGAAGCTTAACATGCGCCAGTCCGGATCAGCTAATCTGGACTGGCGCACGGCCTATGATCTCAGTTGATAGCGCATTCAAAAATCCGGATTAGCTAGTCAGACTTGCGCAAGTGGGCCTTAATGAAGTAAACTTTGATGTTGTAAACATCCTCAACAAAAAATATGGCAGAGTTGAATAATATTTTTGGTACAATCTCAGTATAAGTTCATTTTGCGATACCTGTTCACATAATGTTAGTAACAAAATCATAGTTGTTTACACTCTTGACGATTTATTAATACAAACGGATAAAGAACTGAATGAAAAAGTAAAGGTACTTGGTTTTTAAGATGATTTTTCATGGTACGTACTTTCAATAGTAATTCTCTGTATGCCCATGAAAAATTGTGTTTAAAATCAAACTTGAACTGTTAATTCTTATTATTAACCATAATTGCAATAACATTTTATAATGTAAACAAGAACTGATGTTATGTAAACTGTGTTCTGTCGGGGTCAATTTTATTGAGCCTCACTTTTAGAGCCATATTTTTACGGATTCGAATCGGCCGTAGTGCAAACTGTTCAAGACTTACATCACTTATAGTCTAAATAATCTAATAGGTTCAATTTGACAGCTCAACGTTATCATTATCACAGAACGTAGCAGTGTATGCGGAGGGATTCAATAGACAACACAAAACAATGAAAATAAAATACTTTTGATTTTAAAACAAGAAAATATAGATAGCACTGACTTAAAAGTATTTAATGCGACACATTTTAGTTTATACTTTCTACATTAAATGTAAAATGAATCGAAATTTTGACAGACGTCTTAAGCGGCCATGTTCTATTCTGCTTTTTTCTTAATTTTAGTAATTTCACCTTTTTATTCGTTACGGAGATACGGATTTATCGATTCATCGGTTGAACTGAAGAAATAACATGTTAAGTATGCAGTTTTGAGTTTGACGACTTGACGACATACGAGAATAGTCACTAAAACGTAAAACATTTTGTAGTGATTAACAATGTTTTGAATCGATCGTAAATCGGTTTGAGGTCTGAATCGATTATTCTACCTACCGATTCGTAAACACCGACCCTATATGTCAACTGTCAAATTGAACCTATTAAATTATTCAGACTATATTTTATTTTCAAATGATCCAGACCAACTGTTGTAGTGGCTTTTGACATAGATGGTATTAAAACGTGTACATAAGTGCCCTTTGTGGATATGCATGCAAAATGAAGCGAATTTTATGATTATAGGTTAGTCTTAAATCCAAAACAGTAGATTGTTAGTTTACATTTTGGAATTCTGTTTACAAAGATGGCTGACACGTAAGAAAAAAGTTGTATTTATTTTTAGGCGACTCAGTTAACTAGAGAGCTATTTATTGTGTTCACGAGCTCATAATCTAAGCATTATTTTGTAGTTAGTTTTCATTTAATTCAGCACAATGTAGTGACAACGAATATGTTAGTTTTAAGAACTGATTCTGTTAATCTCTAATTCAAACTAATTTTGGCAGCTAGCAATTAAAAAAACTGTTTTTTTGTGTCTATAAAAAGACTTTACTTGTAGTTACTCTCGCAAAATTAGTTTTTTCTAGAGATATATCTTTAGAATCGACTCCTAACTACAATTTTTATAAATGTAGCGTAGATTAAGCTTTACTTATTATTATTTTAATTTTGATTAAAATCTACAAACTAATAAAACAACCTCAATTAAAATATAAATAGATAAATAATTCAATGACATCAATTCATGATTGTGTAGTAACTATGATGTTGTTTAAGAACTTCTTCTTCTTCTCAGCACTAGCCCACAATTTGTCCCGAAGCAGTGGTAGGGATTAAAAAATAATATGTTGGGACGTGTATAAGTGCCCCCTGTGGGCCTACATACATAAATAAATGACTTTTATGACTTTTTAAGAACTTATATAAAGTGAAATAATAAATAAACAATGTGACGTGTATACACAATATGAGATAGATACATAAAAATGAATAAAATCAGTTTGAGGTTCATTAAACATGCCTTAAAAGTGCCTCGTGTAGTAAAACCAACAAAATTTTGCTATGTTTTTTACAAAAACCTACAACAGAACTGACTGAAGCTACTTTTTGTAATTTTGAAGAAAAAAACGAATAAGATTGGTCCCTTAGATTGGTCCTAACTATTTAGGTAAATGAATATGGAAATTTTAAATTAAGTATTTTGAACCTACTCAAAAACCAAATTGAGTTTAAGTATTAAGAATCTGTCCTCGAATAGTATTTATTTTAAGTTAAATTTTATATGACTGTGATTATTTTTTAAGTTTAAAAAAATAAGGCAAGCTTGCGACTATTCGCAAGTATTAGAAACTTTTAGTATTTAAATATAGGTAGACATTAGGTAGACATGTTTTTTTATGTTTTGTTTTAGTCGTATTCTCTTAACGAAATAATGGTTCTGACTTGATTTCAAACTATAGTACACTAAGGCTGGGTTGCACTATTTTACTTTAATGCAAACGTCAAAATATGTCAGACTATAAGAAAACTGCCGGATTATCTAATCCGGGGTTGTCCAAATACTATTATCTGAGATAACCCACTTGCGCAAGTCTGAATTAGCTAATCCGGAAGATTCACTTGGGTAAGTCTGGATTTGCTAATCCGGACGGTTCATTTGCGCAAGTCAAGATTAGCTAATCCGGACTTGTGCTAAGTCTAAGAATTATTTAAATTATCCATTGCCAAAATTAGGCACCTAACTAAATTAACTAAACAAAGGTGTCTTTTCATTTGCTCAGGAGAAAAAGACCCGTACTTACTGACATAAGTGGCATTTTGTGTCCTAAATTGAATAAATAATTTTTGACTTTTGACTTTGACTATGAAAACTTTACTAGAAACTTTAGCTCTCTAAAGTCATTCCTATTGTTCACTTACCGCCGTACTAATCCATACTAATATTATACATGCGAAAGTGTGTCTGTCTGTCTGTTACCTCTTGACGCTTAAACCATTGAACCGATTGAGATGAAATTTGGTATGGAGACAGTTCGAGACCCTGGAAAGGATATAAAAACATTAAGGGGGTGAAATGGGGGATGAAAGTTTATATGCAAATCCAACTCTTGCGCGGGCGAAGTCGCGGGGACCCACTAGTATACCCTTTTAAAAACTTGAATCAATCTGACGGCTGATTTGAAATTAATGACCGACACGTGACATGACATAATGGATACAAATATGTCAAATAATTAAAAGAAATAAATAATATTAATTTATTTCAGACTATCGCCAATACAGTGTTCCGGGTTTCGACTAGAATTTTAAGGGCCTTTACTAAAAACAAATAAGCAAAAAAATGGGCTTAATTTTGTAATAAGCTTATGTATCTGTTTTAAATTTTTAGCAAGATTTCTTAAAGGTAAATTATTTTTTTCCTCTATGACGGTTAATAATTTAATTTTGAATTGATCTTTATTTCACTTGATAGGCGATAGCGTTACCTTTCAAATGAATCATTTTCATATTTTTAGGACCTCCAGATCTATAGAAATAGTATTTTTTCAAATAATTTAAATGGCTGCCATTTCAAGAGGGGGGGGTTGGAACCCAACATGGGGTTTTTTATCGATAACATTTGATGAATTAATAGCCCATAAATTATCATCAGTCCAAACCCGGACATTTGTATATTATTGTTTGAAACCGTACAATACTGTATTATTGTTTGAAACAGAAAGAAATCAGCTGTCCCATAATTGTTAGTGTTGAACATTGGTTTAATTATTATTAGCAAGGATGTTAATAGATAATTAGTAGATTAGTTATATAAGTGTCAACTGTCAATTATAAGTTCAATTAATTAATTGTTATAAGAATCAGTGAGATGTGATAGCCAAAATAAAAGAAATTTCAAATGGACTCCAATGTTATTTAATTCAACAAATTATCTCTATCAAACAATAAATTCAAATTGGATGACAAAAATTTCAATAAAAGGCTCTAGTAAAACGTATGTATTTTCAGATATAGCCATCGCACTCCCTCGCACTGGGCTTAAATTCGAAGTGCCACAGACTAAGACCGGAGTTCACCAATTTTTAAGCAGCCGTTTAACCTAAATTGACTGAAGGTAAATTTGTTTTGCACACATAATATATTGATCGACCGACCCAAACGCAATAAATAATATTAAATAAAAATAAATAAAATCGTTTATTTCAGGATATAGTCCCATATTCTCAAACATTACATTGCATTACTCAATACATATAATATCAAAATATACTACTTGAGTCAATTATTACTATCAAAATCATCAAAATTAAAATTACAATTTTTTTTTTACGATTTAAAATGAAATAACTAATTATAAAAGTAATTCTAAATTGACTGTTTAAGTTTAAGACTTAGATACAAATTCACATTACTTTATTTGTGATTATAGGTATACAAAAATGTCAAATAAATGATATTGTTCCATACAAAATATGTCAAATAATATTATAACGGCTGTTTAATTAAACAAGTGTTGGTGAACTCGACCCTAAGACTAAACGTATGTCTTAACCAAAAGACAAAAAGAGACAGACTACAACATTACAGAAACGTCAAATTAAGTGTTGCCATTTCTCATTATTTTTCTAAGTTGTCGCGTGTTTTTGTATCAGTCGTCAACGATTGCTCCTACTAAATTATCTATGCACTTTATAATTTCCTTGACAACTGACAGCTGTTTAGTTTGACGTTTCTAAGTTATTGTAGTCTCTATTTGTTTCTATAGAAAAGAAAGGCACGACATGAACTTAAGATTAGTCTTAAAAAGACGCTGCAAAGACAGCAGTGGGAATCTGGCTCACTGAAGACATTTTTTTGGACGAATTATAATAAATAAAAGCTTCATTGAATGCATTATAAAAATACAAATACTTTTGGAATATACATACCATAACAATGAAACATCATTATTTTTATAACTTAAGCAATTTTGCAAGTTTTTACGAAATTAAATCAAATTTCACTCACAAAAATTTATCGACTGTCATCCGGGGGACACGAACCCACGTCCCTTCGCTATCCGGGCGAATGCTCTTACCAACTGAGCTACGGAGGACGTTAGTCAGTCGACGAATTTTTGTAAGTGCTTGATACGCCAGTGAGCCGGCCGTTCACTTTTTTTTAAATACAACAAATAAATGGCAAAAAAAAACTTTAAATAGATATTGTTTACTTAATAACATTAATGTGAACATTTTAACGTAAAGTGTAAGCATTACCAAAAATGTAAACAGAGAAATAAACTTTTAATATTAGGCCTGGCTCACTCCGCAGTTTAGGTATGAGGCTACAAGTACATGCGCGGACTGGCCAGGGCCCTTTTTCACCACAACCACACCAAAAATTGTAAACATTCCTAGTATTTATGTGACAATTGTCAGTATCAGTACAGTAGCGATGGGCGATTGTTCGAAAAAAAATAATCGAATGAATCGACAATCGACCAACTATTGAATGACGATTCAGTAATTCGGAAACAAAATAATCGACAATCAAATGATAATCTATACTCGGCCCTTCGACGCATTCGATTGAATTGCCGCGACAGAACAGGCAGCGAACGAATAATTAAGCGACGCGACGAATGACGATTCATTCGTTAGTAGTACGGCCTGCGCACCGCACGCTCCGGTAATGCTCGCCGCATAATCGAAGGATAATCGATTGACTGAGGTTGCTTATCGAATACATTCGATTACAGGGACCATTCGAATAATTTGATTAATTTAGTAACAACCGCCCATCGCTACAGGAATATTTTTTACAACTCGACGTATTTGTAGAATTGTCGGGAATTCTGGACATGAGGTCGAAACTGTGTCTGTTTTGCGTGACAATTGTAGTGTTTCCGCCGTGCAAACAAACGGTACGGCTGTGATAGCGATTTAGACGGGTTCTCATACAGAAGAAATAATAGAGAATGGATAAATATTTATGATTGTCAGTAACGTTGTGTTAACAGATAAATATAGAATAAGTTAAACCATTGTGTAACACAATGAAACATTATAATCAATACAACAACAAGGTTACAGCTACTCCTTACTAGATGGTGCTGTGCCCATTTGGCTCGCGGTAGCATTTCCTTTGCCACATAACATAAGAAGACCGGCAATGTTACCACTATGCCTCACTAGATGGCACTGTATCCATTTGACTCGCGGTGGCATTTCGTTTGCATTTTAGAATAAGAACACTGGACACAATTTGTAAGGTAACTCTGTCCACACTAGCTCTAGCGCTCAGTAGCAGCACTCCCTCTGGCTCTCAATTCTTGCGACCTTTGGGTGTCTCTATTGTGCCTATTGTCCGGTTGTTCATGAGTTAACCCGCGTACATTTAAGTGTATACTTATACGTTAAATAAAACACGCCTATCGCCAAGTTAGTGTTTTATTACAAATCTTCGCTTGTCGTACCTCGACGTCGACATCGTTACCGGCCTACCAAAGAACACCCTTCTACAATTGTTAAATATACAATAAATGAAATAACTTAATAAAATGATTTGATATCTTTTGTTACCATTGTCGCGCCTGTCACGTTTTGTGAATGGGGCCCAGTCTATAGGGCTGCCACGATACGGTCAAATCGCACGTTAGTTCGATAACATACACTCGCGTTCAGCTCCGCATTCAATCGACCCTACGCGGTCAGGTAAGATACGTTTACGAATAGAAAGAGAGGCAAATATCTAGGCTAACATATCGATAGGCGATTGAATCTAAATTGCACCCTATTGTATCGTAGCAAGAGTCACTATTTATTAACATGATTTTGCAGAGTGATTCTTCTGTTGTACTATTTTGGCGCAACTGGATTAGGAAGGCAAAGGGAAGCGCTTCCTACCGACCGGTTGTTATGGTCGGGGACCAAGGTCCAATGGTCACCGTCTTGGTTTATCTATATGTAGTCAAGCTCGTGCTAAATCTTACATATCGCGGTTTGTGTTGTATGGAGCGGGCTATCAGCGCCATGTAGCCTGTAGGAGCCGAGTCAGGGCGTCGCGTCTTGAAGTTGCTTGCTAGTGTGGGCGACAGTGGAAAGATGTCGCTACACTATAATTTATTCTGTGATATCACTAAACTAAGATCAGTTAAGTGGAGAAGAAAAAGTGAATTCATGAATATCTCTAACTAAGTTTAAATAAGAAACCAAAAATTCGCACACAGGCAGGCCAAAGGTCGCAGGTAGACATGCGCAAAATCGTTTACTGAAGTGAAATGAGTGATATAGTTCAGTGGGAGCTAAAGATATGTATCACTCATCTAGTTCAATTAGTTCATTTAGTTCAGCAGATCTACTATCAAAATCTCACTCACTACTTCATTCAGATTAAATGTATCTAGTACTACAGAGAATTCTAATGACTAAAAAATATCATTTATAATATTTAGGCAGTCTAGAATTACGAATTAAAAACGTTTTTATTAATTTCAAAGATATTGTTACACGCATTAACAAAGGATGTAAAGTGTTATTTATGTACGTAATGTACGACGTTACGCATTAAAACGTATTAATTAATACCGAAAATTTTACTTAGAAAACTACAGTGCAGTAGCAGAATACTGCAGTCTCGCTCTTGCAATATATCTGTACAAATATATCTGTACAGGCCGGGAAGAAATCCCGATTGTCAGTCTTAAAGGTCAGGAAGGAAACTAACTCCCTAGTGAGCGTAGATGTCTCTTTACCCCAAGACACTAAGTCCCTAGAGCCCTAGCCCCGCCTATTTATTTATTTATTTATTTAATTAGAAACCATACAGCGTAACAGATTAATTGTTAGGTTATAATTAGGTACATAAGCAAGTAAGGCCAATTATAAGGTTTCCTTATACAAACTAATGGTATGTACGTAGCAAAACGTCACTAAGGGTAAGTTAAGTTAAGAATTGCTTCTCAGACTCCCGAATGTTACTAAAAAATAAAAAGATGTCACCAGTGCGTCGTGTATTAGCAGCCCAGAAGGTAATGTAAACATTTTGTATATAAATAGTAAGCGTGAGAAAGGCTTTCCGCCTACGCGGATGTCATGTATCACAGTCTATCACCTATACATATATAAAAACTGTAGAAGGTCAAATTCTGTGTATATAGCTATAAAACTGAAGAAGGTCAAATAATGTGTACTATAAAGTTTTGAAGATAAATATATCATAACATATCATATAGAGAAATAGAGAAATATATGGCAAGAAATATGTAAAAAAAAAGGTGTTTAATCCTGATTGCTAGGTTTATTTAGTTTTTTTAAGATATCAAGCACTCGAACCTTGAAAACGGACTTAGAGCATGCAAACACGTCGATTCCGCTTAACAGTTCATTGTACAACCATGGTAATCTAGTGAGTGGTGCGTTTCTTGCGTAGTTGGTGGCGCGAAATGGCACATTCAGCAGAGAAGTGTGGCGCGTGCGACGCGATGGGGTGCGGTATGCTATGCCCGCCACCAGCTCAGGGCAGTCCACAAGTCCGTGCACGATATCATAAAGTAAACAATAGATACTTAGATATAATAAGGAATGTTGTGGTAGGATAGCTGCGCCCAGGTCGCCCAGGGTAGCAGCGTTAGGACGGTAGGTACGTGGCGTGGACCCGCTGCCAGTCTGGCAGACTCACCAGACTGATCATAGTGACGGCTTAGGGTGTCTTGGTCGCAGCGGAGGGAAATGAGAACCAACACGGACGGTTGATATCTGAATTTATTGCTTGTTTGTAACATGTATTTATAATAAACTTATTTCTAGTTAACATGCATAAGTTTTTGGTTGTGTGCCGTCGGTGTAGAGTGCCGACGGTGCTGGTTGCGGGTTCACCGGTCAGCCGCTGGATGTAGGTCGCTGACGCCGTGCTTGATTGCAGCAATGTACGATGCTAGCTCGTACATATTGGCATCTCGAAAAGAGGAAGAAGACGATGCCGCTCCAACCTCCCGTCTTATGTGATGAGATCCAATGTACGAGTTTGCTCGTACATATTGGCGACTCCAAGAAGATGATGATAATGATTTTCTTGATGTGTTGTGTTGGCTGCTGGATGATGCCGTTTGCTTGTTGATCTAATGCAGTTGATGTGCTGGCTGACCCGATGAATTGATGATGTGCGTGGCCTGAGGTTGATGCTCTTGACTCACGCAGAGGTGGAGAGGTGGTGGTGGTGAACCAAAGCGAGTGACGACCCCGGCCCGCCCGCAGTCCTGGTACGAACGAGCCTGCTGTTTCCCTCCGGGGAGATGATGCTGGTTTACAAACTTCCTGGCTAGTACGGGTTTGATAAGAGAGTGCAAGCCTCGCCAAGCCTGTATTCGGAAGATGAAGATGAGTGCAAGCCTCCTGGCTTACACCGTGCTCTTGATGATTGCAAGCCTCCTGACTTACTTCGAAGTGTTAATGGGTCGTCCCGGTTCTGTTGAGTGTTGCAGTTCATCTGTTTGTTTGGTTCTTGTTTTGAAGTGTATGTTGCTTCTGTACTAAACAGCATTGGTGTATTTTCAGTTACTGGTGAGACCCGCTTCTGGGAGGCCAGTAACCGAACCGCTGCTGTCAGTAGCTTGATCTTCTTTGCATTTGTTCAGTGGTCTTGTTTGGTGTTTTTCCTTCCAGTCCCGAGACACCCTCCGTCGGTTGATTCTCAGGATAGGATAGTGAATTAGGATAAGGACAAGGGTGTGTAAATTTATTAATGATTGATTTGTTTATAAGCCCTACTAAGTCCAAGTCCAGTCATGTCCAGTCATGTCTGTCATTAATGATAATAAGGCGGGATGCAGGTGGTTGTAAGGCACCGCTCCCTTGATTGATATTATGTTGATATAACCTGAGAACTCCTTAATATGATTCCCAGAAAAAATATTGTTATGTTAATTTTTAACTTGAACTCCTTGTTGAGTTTCAAGAAAATGTTTGATAATGTTTAAACTTGAGCTCCTTGATTGAGTCTCAAGTAATGTCAATGTTGTCATGATAGTTTTGATAAGGCGGGATGCAGGTGGTTGTAAGGCACCGCTCCCTGTTATGATTTAAAGCAAGTGCAGAATAATGTCATGTCAATGTCAATGTTTGTTGATTTCTGCAAATGCTATGTATTGTCATGTCATGTCTTGTTGTTCCAGAATGTGGTGGTTGTAAGGCACCACACCCGGTTTAAATGTCATGTTTAACTTCCCTAACCTGCCCTACCGATGATGTCCGCCATGTTAAAAAGTATCTATGTCAAGTTCATCTATACCAGCATCATCTTCCCAGAGGGAGAAAGCAGGCTCGTTCGCACACTAGGACCGCGGGCGAGTCAGGGTCGTCTCTTCAGCATCAGTTTGTTACATCACCAATCATCAATTCATCGGGTCAGCCAGGGCAACATCCACAGCAGCAGCAACCACATCATATCAAGAACAACATCTTTTCGAGTCGCCAATATGTACGAGCAAACTCGTACATTGGATCTCGTCACACGAAGCTGGAGGTTGGAGCGGCATCGTTTTCTTCCTCGTTTGGAGATGCCAATATGTACGAGCTAGCATCGTACATTGCATCAACCACGGCGTCAGCGACCGACATCCAAGCGGCTGACCGATGAACCTTCAAGCAGCACCGTCGGCACTCTACACCGACGGCACACAACATAATAGCTATACATGTGTACACACAATAGCATTATTATAAATACATGTAATCGTTTAACAATAAATTCAGATATCAACCGTCCGTGTTGGTTCTCATTTCCCTCCGCTGCGGCCAAAACACCCTAAGCCGTCACTATGATCAGTCTGGTGAGTCTGCCAGCGGCTGGCAGCGGGTCCACGCCACGTACCTACCGTCCTAACGCTGCTACCTTGGGCGACCTGGGCGCAGCTATCCTACCACAACATTCCTTATTATATCTAAGTATCTATTCTTATGCGGGGCTAGGGCTCTAGGGACTTAGTGTCTTGGGGTAAAGGGACATCTACGTTCACTAGGGAGTTAGTTTCCTTCCTGACCTTATAGTTTGACAGACAGACGGGACTTCTTCCCGGCCTGTACAATATCCGTACGTTTTACTCTCATATCACTGAGTTACTGAACTAAATGACCTGCTTTGGACTATAGTGAGTGAGTGATACATTTGAACTAGATAGGTGAAGTAGTTAAATTGTATCATTCATTCAGGAACTACTCATGTCTAGTCGTAGGTTCGAATCCTACCTGTGTGCGTATTTTTGGTTTCTTATTTAACCTTATATAAATAAGAAAAACACTGTAAGTGTTAAAAATATTAAAAACTATCTCTAACTACCTAAAAATTGGTAATGCTATCTACAATTTCAAATTTTAAAACCCTATTCTACAAACTTGGACCGTATTTATTTAAGAATGAGCTCAAAATTGAATAACTACTTTACCTAATAAGAAATAACTCACATCGAACTTCACAAAGAGACGACACTATCTTGCTGAAGCAAGCCGAATCGTTAGCTGTCTCTTTTTAACATGGCAGAGACGATGCC
This sequence comes from Pyrausta nigrata, assembly GCA_949316185.1. Taxonomy (NCBI): domain Eukaryota; kingdom Metazoa; phylum Arthropoda; class Insecta; order Lepidoptera; family Crambidae; genus Pyrausta; species Pyrausta nigrata. Next base: position 300,079 of record OX438965.1, read on the forward strand.
CTATAACACTGAAGCTAGGCAATCATTGTCTGTCGCTTTCTAAATGTGACAGAGACAACACTACAAAGCCTATTCACTTGTTTTACTATATTAATTTGTTTTTACTATGTTCATTTGAATTACGACGTTCATTCGTTTTTTTTTTGACGATCTTTATTTTTTTTAATTTTAAGCGTGGTAAGCAGTACCTACTAGTGGGTCAAAAATCTCATAGTTCTGTGAATAAAACCTCTGATCGTCCTTTTAAGACAACATTTCAAGCTTTGGAAGGCACGATAAGGTATATCAGACGTCGATGACGGCTTTCAAAGTCTGACCCATAAGCAGAGATCGGAGTAGGTAGATCGATTTGATGTAGGCACTTTGACAGTGCCGGAAAAGTATGGATATACCTTTTTTGGAGAACCAATAGGAAAAAATTACGGTTTATAGGAATAGGAAAAAAATATCGTAATATCTTACTCATTTTATGTCATCTGAAATTACTTGGTTTAAGCAAATAAATAAATTGTTTCAACAAACACACCAATTACCTAGCCCCAAACTAAGCGTGAGCTTGTGCTATGGTGACTAGAATAACGGATAGACATACTTATATACATTTTATAAACATTCATGACTTAGGTACAAATGCTCGTGCTCATCACACGACCACTTGCCCCTTGCGGGACACGAACCCGCAACCGATTAGTTTAGAAGTCCGGGGTGCGAACGACTACACCAAGACGGTCGTCACTTTACACGACTTCTTTCTTTTTTATTTTTACGACTAGAGTACTCAATAGTACTTCTGAGATTCCGGAATACCGGAGACATATCCATATTAATATTAATGTTTGCGTTAATTGTAAAGTCAGCCGATTAGATCCCACTGCTGGGTAAAGGCCTCACCTCAACTATGAGGAGGAACGAGCCATACTCCACCACGCGGGCTCAGTGCGGATTGGTGGAGGGAGTCTGTAAGGCAAGTGACAAACCTTACTGTCAGATGTTATCAAGCCGCCCTAGGGCCTCTGACTAGGCTTAACGACTAATACCAACAGATATTAGCCGGGACCAACTGCTTAACGTGCCTTCCGAAGCACGGAGATGCTTGTCATGGACGTCACTTAAATGGTCGGAATGGTCGCCCATCCAATCACGACCGCGCCGTGGGTTGCTTAACTTTTGGTATCACTACCAAAGCGCTGCCGCCACTACGCCACAAGCCCCTCTTTGCGTTCATTGACCCCAAATCAATTTATCTACTTCGATCTGCACATAAGTCAGAAATATCTTTCTAAAGAACAATGTGAGTATTTTTACAAATATCTTCTAAGGCTAGACCTAAGGCCACTGAATTCAACGTACGTTGGTCTGTACTGTACGTACAGATGGCAGCAATGCAGGTTACCCATTCGAAATACGAAAACAGCTTTTATTGTGTAAGGAATAGAGGCGATCTCAAAGTAAGTAGTCTGACGTGCGGCCATGTGTTCAAACGTTATCTGGGCCCAATCAATTTTGATACAGCGCCCCTACACGCAACGCCTCTGCTTGATGTGTCAGTACAACCACCAATTACCGAGAGTACAGATGACAATCTATAGTACGTGCCAGATAAACGTACATAAAAGGTCGTTCACCTTGACAGCTAAAACCTTGTGACACGTATCATTTGTCTTTCTAACTAGCGATTATTACAACTTTTGATTTTTGGGTTCAAGGTCGACCCGTACCGAGGTTCATTTGTTAGATAGATTCGTATCGCTACGGCTTATAGTTAGGGTCGCCGCGCTTCGCATACTGGCGTACAGTGGTACACGGGTGACGGTCTGTAGGGGCGACGGGTCAGTGACTTTTTATGCACCGTTAAATAACATAGACGGACTCACGGACACGATATCTCAGAACGGTTGGGAACAGTACGAGCGCGAGTGTACACTCCGCTTAAGACACGCATCTGTCAACTTTTTTGTGCAAAAATGGTGTAACTATAAAACGCTATTAAAACTATTCAGTGAACGGTTGTTTGAATTCAACATTAAACGGTGTATGGTCGTTTAAGGCTACCGTTGTTTCAGGGAGCTGTAAGTAGGTATTTTCTTGTATTTCTATTGTAAAATTACACGCCAATGACGAAATCGTGACAAGATATTCTCTATGACTTTAAATTATTATTTTAGTAATGGTATTATCCTTATCATGTTATACTGTTTAATTTTCAACAATGAATCAAACAACTAGATGCGAGTGTCACTACCACGATAGTTTTTTGTGCATAAGCAAAAGTTGACAGCCCTAGCGCGAGCGCCGAGCGTAGGTATGAAAAGTGAAGTACATACAGGCGTTTGTTTTCTGTACTCTCGGTATTTTGTGGTACAAATGCCATGTTTAGTTTTTTTGTTGTTTTAAGGCATAGTATGTCCTAGTGTAATTTATCTTAAGTTTGTACAATCAAGGTGACAAGTATACTCGTACATTTTCAAATAACTTATGAAAGAAATTATTATCACAAAGAACCTTATTAGTAAGTAGTAGCTACTTGCCACTAAATAACTATGTAGTTACAATTATTTTAGAATACATTTATCGTCTTATAAATAATGAATATACCACTGTTCAACACTTAAAAAATATGAAAATATATTTGGAACTTATAACAAATACAGCGTGTCCCAACAACTATGGTAAAGCGGAAATCACCCTCATGTTTGTTCCGCGATTTTCCATTGTTTTCGTGTTATATATTTTATTCTGAATTTTTGAGAATATTCGACCTGAGCATTTTTTTTTAAGTTAAAGATTTTTTTTTTGCATCTAAATTTCCGTGAAATATACTTTTATACCCAAAATTATCAGCTACGTAACTTTAAAGAAAACTACAGAAATGTTGGTCCGAAATGTAAAATTTACGTTAGATGAAGGCTTCAAATTTCATGTTTAAATTGAAAATCGAAACAGGTGACTTCATGGTTTTAAAGTTTTCAAACATTTTCCAGGCTCTTACCAATAATAATCATTAAAAAAGTAGCACTGAATAAATAAATAAATTGTTGCAACAAACACACCAATTACCTAGCCCCAAACTAAGCGCGAGCTTGTGCTATGGCGATTAGGATAACGGATAGACATACTTATATACATCCATGACTTAGGTACAAATGCTCGTGCTCCTCACACAAACATTTGCCCCTTGCGGGATTCGAACCCGCAACCGCCTGGTTAAGAAGTCCGGGCCGCGAACCACTACACCAAGACGGTCGTTATAAATACTAGGCTAATAATAATTCGAATAGGCCACTTTTGGCTAAAATCGGCCTTCAAAGACATCGAGGCAAAAAATTCTTAACAATTTGGACACAGGACAAACATTTATAACAGGGAAGATGACAGTAAACAAACATCTTTAAAATAATGTGTCTATCTAGTAAAATATAGTATTTAGATTATGGTAAAAATCTTATTTTTATTTTTAAGACGATTTTATTAGTTTATTTTAGAAATATAATATAATTATTGTTTTTAAGTGACAAGCTTTCACTATGCAATTTACCTCGCATGCGAGGAACGCGGGTTCGATTCCCGCCTCTGGTGGTCGTTTTTTCAAGTGCAATAATATATTTATTTTAGAAAATTTAAATTGCAAAATACTGAAATCCGCCATGTTTTTTAGAACACCATTTCGAGTTACTACGACGTCACACCTCAGTAAATACTGTCACTGACACTGAATTATATTACGAATTTCGACTCTATCACTAACGTTTGAAATATGTTTACTGAGGTGTGACGTCACAGCAGACGCCATGACACCCTGACCGCGTTTTGGCGCCAATTTGTGAACATTTCATTTAAATTGCATTTTTTTATATATTACCTTTATTGATTGCAAAAATAATATATATTTTTGGAAATAGAAGATACTTAAGAATATTTTTAAACACCTTTTAAAAATCTGTCATCTTGCCTATTAGCAGTCTCATATAAATATTTATAAGTGTTCACAGTGGTATAATAAATATGTATAATATAGGCTATTTGACAACCAATCATTGACATACCTTTAATGAACTGTCAAAACGGTTCTCTTTTCGGTGGATCATCTTGTTTCTTTTTTTCATTTATTATTTATTATGTAAGGGTTTTATTTTGATTGCCGAATAAACTGTTTTTCTTTCTTTCATAGATTTTGTATGGGAATAGTAAACTGTGACGCCACATTTTGCTGCACACAACTAACTGACTTTTTTTTCGATTTTAGCTTGATTAGAAATCAGATTCAATAATATCAATAAACATGTGTTTAAAGTCAGTTTGTCATTGCTTGTTCAACATTATAAACAATCTTGACACTCCTTTTTAACGAAATTATAAATAATAATAATAAAATAATAAATTGTTTCAACAAACACACCAATTACCTAGCCCCAAACTAAGCGTGAGCTTGTACTATGGTGACTAGGATAACGGATAGAAATACTTAAATAAATATTGTAAGGGAACACCCTTCCTACCTCATCGAACTACCCGCCGTAGCTTATAAAAACCGAGCGCCCGATTCAGAGGCCCCATTTTGCCTCCTGGTAGTCAAAGCGGACGGACGTCTACGAATCTCGGGTCGGACGATACAGGTCACGTGAGCCATTTTCGGTTACCTATCTTTAGAAGTGTGCAATCGTTATTTCCTTTTCATGTAATAAGACTTTTGTTTCCATTTTTTACTTTGAGTTAAGATCTAGCTACCTACAATTTATTTGTAAATGATAATAAACGGATTTCTTGTTTAAATTAGTTTTTTTAATCAAATTCTACTTCTGATTCTTATATCAGAAGTGGGATAAGTAACTCGTTTGCCCACTTGTGGAAAACTGCATAACTTACAGCTTGTTAATTGGATAGCAAGAAAGCCGTTGATTTTCAAACCGTGCATAAACTTAACGATTGCTCGCTCGATTTTTTTGTAAATTGTTGTGTTAATTTATCTTGTTGTTTGTGTGCTCATAATGGTGCGTAGTGAATCTCATAGCTGTGAACGACGTGATACTCGAGGTAGGTCGCGTAAACGCCGTCGTTTCCGTAAAAGGCGGGTATCGCGGAGCAAGTCCCGTAGCTGCAACGATGACGTAATGCAACGTAGCTCGAGTATCGAACGATGTGATTCACGAAGTGGCTTGCGTGTCCGAGATCGCGGTAATTCGTGTAGTACCGAAAGCCGACAATCGCGTAGTAGGACCAGGCGTCGTCCGCGTAGGGAATCGCGTATCCGACGGCGGCATCGCTCACGATCACTGCACAGCACTCACAGTAGGCCGAGTAGGTCCCGTTCGCGTGGTAGCTTACGTAAGCGTCGTCGGCTGCCCTCTCGGAATAAAACTCTTGATAAGTCGCCGACTCAGTTACGGCATAACACCCCCCCACTTAGTACAATTAGACATAGCCAAGTACGAACAGTTTTAACACCGTCACGACGACAGCCCTCGGTGGAGTCAGGTGCTCCGTGCTCTGAGGCATCCACTCTTGCGCACGCTTTGATGCAAGCCATAAAGACAATGCAACCGGTAAAATCACAAAACTACTATGTTTCTAATTTCGATCCTGCGATAAATAATATTGACGCGTGGTGTGAAGAAGTGGATCGCGCCAGGACCGCAAATGGCTGGAACGATCATGAGTGCCTGTCACGTGTAGCTTCTTGTTTGAGAGGTGATGCCAAAGTTTGGCTTAGTGAGTGGGTCACAAACGATAGAACTTGGTCAAACTTTAAGTTAGAATTTAAACCCCTCTGTCCCGGTAAACTTGACTACGCGAATATTTTGCTTAACGCTATGAACATGACGTCCGATAAATACCCATCATTTGCGGAATATGCGCGTCGCACCTTGTTGCGTTTAAAGATAGTGCAGGGATTAAGTGACGAGCTGAGAACTCTCATTGTTATTCGTGGAATAGATAGCCCCCAAGTACGTGCAGCAGCCGCTAATGCAAATCTAACTCCCGATACCATTGTTTCATTCCTTTCTATCTATACGAAACCCAGTTTTGTGAAGCGAGATAGTGCGAGTAGTTTTAAAAAACCAGTCCCGTCAAAGCCTAATAATCGCCCGGGCATAAAATGTTTTACCTGTAACGAACGGGGACACTTTAGTCGTAACTGCAAGCGTCTAAAATCAGACACGACTCCTTATTCAAAATCGTATTCAAACAATTCATGCACATTCTGCAAGAAACAGGGACACACCGAGGATAACTGCTTCGCCAAAGCACGGTCGGAACCGCGAAACCAGCGTAACGTAAACTTCTGCTCTTACCGGCCCAAACAGTCTCAAAATAACGACATAACATCGGCAGTAGTAGACGGGGTACCAGTAGACGTACTCATTGATAGCGGTGCCCTCGGCGTGTCTCTAATTTCTTCAGATGTTGTTAAACATATTCCGTGTCAACCCAAACCGAGGAGTTGCGTGTTGAAAGGTATAAGCGACAAAGAAATAATTACCTCTTCTTACGTTACCGCCACGGTAGAATTCAGCGACATATCTATCGAAGTAGACCTATTAGTGGTCCCGGCTTCTTTCATGAGTGCACCCATAATAATAGGTACGGATGTACTGAATCGTGATGGAATTACTTATGTGCGTACTAAAGATAGACAGTGTCTTATGCGCAGTGCTCACATTAACTCAGTAGGGTCAGAGGAACAATTTAAATTAAATACGCCACTGCAAGGTGAGGAGTTGGGAAGCCTTATGTCCATCATTAACGATTTTTCGGATTTTTTAATATCAGGTACCGCCTCGACGACGGTTAAAACAGGTGAAATGGAGATAAAGCTTGCCAAGCCCACACCAGTCGTATACAGACCGTACAAACTGTCGTACCAGGAAAAACTTAAAGTGCGAGAGATAACTAAAGATCTTTTAGATAAAGGCATAATTAGACGGTCTAAATCTGAATTTGCGAGCCCAATCATTTTAGTAAAGAAGCGTGACGGTTCCGATAGACTCTGCGTCGACTACAGAGCGCTTAATCGAATCACAGTTAAAGATAGGTACCCTCTTCCTTTGATAGACGATCACATTGACCGGTTAGGAAGCGCCAAATTCTTTTCTAGCCTTGATATGGCTACTGGTTTTCACCAGATCCGTCTTAAAAAGGAGTGTACACATCTTACCGGATTCGTTACGCCGGAAGACCACTTTGAATACGTTAAAATGCCGTACGGTCTAGCTAACTCACCTATCGTGTACCAACGTATAATTAATGATACCCTACGCGACCATATCAACCAGGGTAACGTCCTCGTGTACGTTGATGACGTGCTCCTGCTAAGCAATTCAGTACCCGAAGGAATTGAGTTATTGCGCAAAGTCCTGACAACTCTCACCGAAGCGGGCTTTTCGATTAATCTCCGAAAATGCACATTTCTTGTAACAGAAGTTGAGTACCTAGGCAGAGTAGTTAGTCAGGGTCAGGTTAGACCGAGCCCACGAAAAGTAGAAGACCTAGCCAATACCACGCCACCTCAGAACGTGAAACAGGTACGTCAGTTATTGGGGCTAGCGGGGTACTTCAGACGTTACATAAAAGACTATGCTTCGAAGACCGCTCCTATAGCTCACCTAACACGTAAAAATGTCAGTTTTGCTTGGACATCCGAATGCGAAGCTATTCGTCAAGACCTAATTAAACATCTAACTAGTGAGCCGGTTCTCGCGATTTTTGATCCGAAACTCCCCACTGAAGTCCACACGGATGCCAGTAGCATAGGTTATGGCGCTGTCCTTATACAAATCCACCCAGAATCCAAAAAGCGAGTAGTTGCATATTTTAGTAGGTCTACTCAAGGAGCTGAGAGCAAATATCACTCCTATGAACTTGAAACCCTTGCCGTAGTCAAAGCTCTTCAAAATTTTCGGCACTATTTGGTAGGATTAAAATTCGTAGTCGTAACGGATTGCAATGCCCTTAAGGCCACTGAACGAAAGAAAGACCTACTACCCCGGGTGGCCCGTTGGTGGATCTATCTTCAAGACTTCGAGTTCACTATTGAATACCGCAAAGGAGCAATGATGTCTCACGCGGACTACTTCAGTCGTAATCCCATTGTTTCCGTTAACCAAATTTCGAGGCCCCGTAATTGGGCTCAAATAGCCCAGTCGGCTGACAATGAGACCCAAGAGTTAATCGAAAAGCTTCAAGATGGCAACTTAGATGCCAATCAATATTCCGTTCAAAAGGGCATCCTGTACTACAAGTACGTGCCGGCAGGTGAACAACCGCGTCTGCTTTGCTATATTCCCAAAGGTCATCGACTTAGCCTTCTCAGAGTGTTCCATGACGAACACGAGCACATCGGTACCGAGAAAACCGTAGACCTTATTTTGAGACACTTCTGGTTCCCAAGCCTTAGGCAATTTGTCAGTAAATATGTAAGCCACTGTCTAGTGTGTATTTCTCATAAGCGAGTTCCCCGTGCACCATTGCAAAACATCACTTCTTGGGAAAAACCCGACACCCCATTCCATACTGTGCACGTTGATGCTTTAGGTCCCCTACCTGTGTCCGAAGGATACAAATTCGTCCTTCTCATGGTGGACGCTTTTACAAAATACTCCCTCTTGTACCCCATATACAGACAGGATGCTGTCGAGTTAAGACGCGCCATCACACAAGCTATCTCTTTGTTTGGAGTGCCTAAACTTATGATAACGGATAAAGGACGCATGTTCGAGTCTAATGAGTTCGTGACATGGATAAACGAACTCGGCTGTGACCTCCATTACATAACACCCGAAATGCATCACGCCAATGGCCAAGCGGAGAGATATATGCGGACAGTACTCAACATGCTTCGCATACAAGCAAACCATAGGAACGTGTCATGGTCTAACGCTTTATGGAAACTTCAGTTGGTGCTAAACATCACGAAGCAGAAAACCACGCAAGTTTCCCCCTTAAACCTTTTAATAGGTACAGAAGCTACGACACCGTTGATTCGTGCGCTGGTGCGTGACGTAGCTGATGAGGGATCGTCACCCAACCGGGAGGCATTACGGGAAGTAGCCAGAAGCCGAGCTCGACAGCTGTTAAAGAATAATCAGACCAGTCAAGACGAGCGCGTGAATCGACAGCGGCGTCCACCTCGTCAGTTTAATCCTGATGATTGTGTTTTCGTAATTAAGTTTTCCCAGTCGACAGGAAAGCTTGACCCTGGAATGCGCGGCCCATATAAGGTGGTTGGAGTACTACCGAGTGGGCGCTACACGCTCCGTTTGCTGAGCGGTGGTTACGGCAAAACAACGCAGGCTGCAGCCCAACATATGGTGCCGTGGCGGGGCGAGTGGTGCCCTGAGACGTGTGCTGCATTTTTTGAGAGTAAGTGCATTTGTACGTGGTCTTAATGAGATCGGTCGTAGGGCACTTGGCGGATCCAAGTAGCCGTGTGAGCTGGCCACTGCGGCCGGCTTATGGTCCGAATGCTGAACGACTCAAACGTATGGTTATGGCCTGCGTATTGAGTAGCCAACACGCATGAATACGGTCTACGTGTTGGGCGACTCGCACATATGAATACGGTCTGTGTGTCGAGCGGGTTTGACGCATGATTACGGTCTGCGCCAAACCATGTTACAGGTCGATGCTGGAGTTTGTAGGCTGCTGCCCTGACGCGCGAGTCTCTCTACTAAGAGACACCTGTGTAACGCGACAAGCCTTCGGTTTGATTTTTCAATGAGACGTCTCAGTTTAACTTTTAGAGTGATGAATAAGTGAGGATGTACGAATCGTGTGACAGTAGATATCTGAATTAATTGAGTGATGATTGAGAGAAAGGCATGCAAGTTGTGAGCGTTAGCTTGTTTTCACAAATTCTTATAGAGTGTTCTTTTCAGACGAAAACTCAGAAGAGGATGAAAATACGTCAACATCTGCTTCTGCAGTCGACCCATCCATGCCCACACTGGACGTAGACACAGAAGTTGGATCGGTTTTGGACATCCCGGGTCCCAGTGGCAGAAGTGGCACCACAAGAAGATCCTGTGACGAGGTCGTCACACAGTCAGGAGAGGCCGTGTAAGGGAACACCCTTCCTACCTCATCGAACTACCCGCCGTAGCTTATAAAAACCGAGCGCCCGATTCAGAGGCCCCATTTTGCCTCCTGGTAGTCAAAGCGGACGGACGTCTACGAATCTCGGGTCGGACGATACAGGTCACGTGAGCCATTTTCGGTTACCTATCTTTAGAAGTGTGCAATCGTTATTTCCTTTTCATGTAATAAGACTTTTGTTTCCATTTTTTACTTTGAGTTAAGATCTAGCTACCTACAATTTATTTGTAAATGATAATAAACGGATTTCTTGTTTAAATTAGTTTTTTTAATCAAATTCTACTTCTGATTCTTATAATATAAACATCCACGACTTAGGTACAAATGCTCTTGCTCATCACACAAACATTTGCCCCTTGCGGGATTCGACCCGCAACTGCCTGGTTTGGAAGTCCGGTGCGCGAACGACTACACCAAGACGGTCGTCAAATTATTCATTTAAAAAAAAGGTACACACAAAAATGACATCATAATATGGTATATAAGTCAGCCTATTAGATCCCACTGCTGGGAAAAGGCCTCACCTCAACTATGAGGAGGAACGAGCCATACTTCACCACGCGGGCTCAGTGCGGATTGGTGGAGGGGTGTATGTAAGGCAAGTGACAAACCTTACTGTCAGAAGTTATGAAGCCGCCCTAGGGCCTCTGACTAGGCTTAACGACTAATACCACAGATATTAGCCGGGACCAACTGCTTAACGTGCCTTCCGAAGCACGGAGATGCTTGTCATGGACGTCACTTAAATGGTCGGAATGGTCACCCATCCAATCACGACCGCGCCGTGGGTTGCTTAACTTTTGGTATCACTACCAAAGCGCTGCCGCCACTGCGCCACAAGCACCTCTTATAATATAATATGGTAGTTTATCGTTTAATATATGCAGCTTTTTAGAGCTATTAGTAAATATTTTTTTTACCAGTATTAGTTTTAAAAGTCATAAAAAGATTGTTTACAATGTTTGACACGCAAAAAAAAACGGACTTTAAAGTATGCTGGCGTAATCGAAAAAAATGTGCTTCAGAATTATTAGTGGATAGTGTCATGTACCCAATTATTATTAGTTTACATTTTATCACAGAATCCGCTTAGATGTGAACTGGGAACTCTTTTTCAAGTTGTTATATTCTTTATATTTCTATATTCTAACTTCTAAAACTGCACACTTTTAATTAAATTAACACAATTTCAGGTTCAACTTATTTTAAGATTCATTGAGTAGCCACTAAAAAGTCATCTCTAAATGAACGGTTATCCGGTTTAACCTATTTTTTTCGGTTAAACTATTACAAAAAATTAGATCAGGGCCCTATTTCACCAAACCGACATATGTCGGCTAAAAATTGTAAATATTCCTAGCATTTCTGTGACAATTGTCAGTATCAGTACAGTTGTGAAACAGGCATATTTTTTACAACTATTTGTAGAATTGTACGAGATATTTGTAGAATTGTCGGGAATTCTAGATATGAGGTCAGAGCTGTGTCTGTTTTGCGTGCCAATTGTAGTGTTTTTGCCGTGCACACAAAAGGTATATCTGTGATAGTGATACAGAGGAATAAATAGAAAACAGATAATCTTCTTTGAAATCTTCTTCTTGAAATTCTTCTTTTAGATCTTAATTGAAATTGGTTGGTTTGCGTTTAAAGAACAATACAGAATAAATAAAACCATTGTAGAATATATAATAATTACAAAAAAACTTAAAATAAGATTTGTGACAATTGTCACGCCTGTCGCGTTGGTGAAATAGGGCCCAGGTTTAAAATAGTTCTAAATATTAGCCCACAACAAAGAAATGAATTACACATTCGTGACATAACCTAACAGAGAAACGCTTTTCTAATTGCCTAGCTAATAGCTTAGTCTTAGCTTAAACCCGGTACTAAGTTTTTGTAATAACGAGGTTAAAGATTCATTTAGCTGTCATCGAATAATCAACGCATTTACGGTTCAATCTTTTTGAAAAATACATTCAACTGTTATTGAAGAATCAACTCCAAATCAACAAAAACAATCCATTTTAAACATATCATTAGTTAATCATTGTAAAATCAACCGTAACCTAAAAACAACAAAGATCATTGTGGCAGGTGGTCACACTCACCCTCCCCCCCGCAGTCGGCGATGGCGGCGACTAGTAAAGCTTGCGCGGGCGCAAGGAAAACAGCGGGTAGGCGGGATAGGCCGGCCGGTACACACTGTATGGACGATTCCCAGCCTAGAAGGGGATATTTATGTAATTTTGAGTTTAGAGTTATTATTATTATTTATTATTTGTTATGTAAGGGTTTTATTTTGATTGCCGAATAAACTATTTTTCTTTCTTTCTTTCTTTCTGAAGGTCCTCAGGTTATCTCGTATAGTGGGGAATGTCTATTTATCGAGCACTTATCGAGGTAGAATCGGCTAAAATTATTTGTATAACATATTATATAAGCAATTATTTGGCAAGTTTTTACGAAATTTAATTAAATTTCGCTCACAAATATGAATCGACTGTCATCCGGTGGGACTCGAACCCACATCCTTTCGCTATCCGGGCGAGTGCTCTTACCAACCAATAATTATAAGTTAAGCTGTTTCTTAACTGATGGTCAAATATTTGTAAAAATATTTCCATCGGATACATTCCCCAAGTTTTGATGAAATCGAACGCCGGCTCAATGGCGCAGCAAACACTTACAAAAACTCGTCGGCTGATTAACGTCCTCCGTAGCTTAGTTGGTAAGAGCACTCGCCCGGATAGCGAAGGGACGTGGGTTCGAGTCCCACCGGATGTCACAATCGATTCAGTTTTGTGAGCGAAATTTAATTTAATTTAAAATCAGCAATTACATCATAAAAGGCATGTACAATTGGGCCCGAAATATTCTTACCAGTATGTAAAGCCTTAGGCACAGCGCACAGTGTGACGATGTGCACGTGTTGGACGGACAGGCCGCAGCGAGCGTACACTTGGCAGGTCACAGCGCGCGCAACTACGCACCATACAGCTAGAAATAAAATAAAATAATAAAATATTTGATAACATTATTACATACAAAGATCTGATTCTAAAAAGTAGATAACGCACTTGTATTATGGAAATCAGACATAACGATAGCACCACAGCACCAAGACAAAAAAAACCCTGGAAAAACCCCGGAAACAGGCCATCCATACCCAGGATTCGAACCCGGGACCTCTTTCGTTCTAGCAGTTAATCAGCCTATTGCAGTCTGACGGCACACTTGGCAGGTCACAGCGCGCGCAACTACGCACCATACAGCTAGAAATAAAATAAAATAATAAAATATTTGATAACATTATTACATACAAAGATCTGATTCTAAAAGGTAGATAACGCACTTGTATTATGGAAATCAGACATAACGATAGCACCACTGCACCAAGACAAAAAAAACCCTGGAAAAAACCCGGAAACAGGCCATCCATACCCAGGATTCGAACCCGGGACCTCTTTCGTTCTAGCAGTTAATCAGCCTATTGCAGTCTGACGGCGAAGACAGCGCAAACTTTCACGGTCCTTCGCTTCTCGCATCCGGCCACCACCGGCCACCTTCCTCAGGTCATCGGTCCATCTAGCAGGGGGCCTCTAACACTATGTTTCCCGAGACGTGGTCTCCATTCGAGAACCTTTCTACTCCAACGCCCGTCGCTTCTGCGACAGACATGACCAGCCCACTGCCACTTCAGCTTACTGCAGTTGCAGTAACTTGTTCTAGCAATTAAATACCATTAATAGGTACCAATCTATAACTTAATAAATATGAAACTCACCAATAATGAGTGTAGTCAGCACATCCCCCACGTACAGACTGCCTTCAGCTTCCCTCAACCGCTCACAGCAGTCCACGTACAACAACGCCAAAGCCGACACTCTCTCCGCCAATCTTGAAGAGTCCCTCTTGAGAATGCTTCCCTCATCCCCGCTCTGTATCGAGTCAACGGTTACGTCGGAGCGGCGGTACGAGCGCTGTATGTGGGAGTGTAAGGCGCCAGCTGTGAGGGGAGGTAGGGTGCAGAGAGCTGCCCAAAGAGATGGACCCAGAGCTGGGATGGGGGCTCGGCCACACTGAAAAGAACAGACTACAGTGGCCAATCTCATCAGAGATTAGCCGACTGCGCGGGAGATATTATAGTGCAAAAGTGTGTGCGCGATACACAGATGCACTCTCTGTTCCTTCACTCTCATAATTCGGTGAGACGGCAGACCGACATGACCGTAGAGAGATCAGGCGCAGGACCAACGGCTTAACGTGCTTTCCGAGGCACGGGGGTGTCAACACCACCAACTTCCTGACTCCGGAGCTGTGTCTAAGTTATTTCAAGACAGGAAAAGCCAACAACTTTCGCCCCGACCAGGTCCGAACCCGGGACCTCGTAGATTGGATAGTACCCAGCGTTCTGAACAGTAGACCAACGAGGCAGTTAACCTATAGATATTGTGATGTAACAACACACAAGATATCAAACCAAAGGTTTTGTTTGGGTAACACATCGGATTCCTCGACCCTCGACAGATGGGATACACTAAATGGACCAGGGGGACGATGCACAGATGTCGGAGACATGAGTGTTTCTTATCAGATACATATGGTCTATTGGAACTTTTTATCCGGTCTGATAAAAGGGTTTTTTCTAATCGACTTTTCGGAATCGACTCCAACACATTAGGGGTCGTAGAGTCCAATTCCTGACTTACTATAGTCTGAATAATTTAATATGTTCAATTGACAGTTGACGTATAGGGTCGGGTGTTTACGAATCGGAAGGTGAAATAATCGATTCACACATCTTATCTATTTATGATCATTACAAAACATTTTACGTGTTTGTGGAATCCCTCCGCATACACTGCTACGTTCTGTGATAACTCTGAGCTGTCAAATTGAACTTATTAGATTATTCAGACTAGACTTCGAAAGATTCTATTCAAGTAAAATTTTACTTTTCACACCACTTGCTCGAAATCTTTAAATTACAAGACATGTGAACCAAAGGTAAATAATAATTTTGATTTTTATTAATTGACATTGCTATTTAATTATTATTTTAATTTGTTTTAATTGATTTATGACATTTGTTTCATTATCTTGTTTGCGCTTTGGTACATTCTGTAAGCAGACTTGTTTATTATAATAATAAATGGCTGAAAAATTGCCTCCTAGAAACGTAATTTGTGTGTGGTATCTACTAAAGTAAGAGTAAAGTTAGCCTATATAGATCCCACATAGAATAAAAGAAGAACACTCACAATAACAAACATGGCGGCAGGCGCGGCCAGCAGCGACACGACAGCGCTGCAGCCGACCGCCGCGAGCGCCGCGCCCGCGTCGCGCGCCGCGCTCAGCGACAGCCACGCGCACGGCCCGCCCGCGCACGACAACAACGCGCTACACACAACACAGTACATACTTACAACCTACCTGTCCCATAGTCAGACTAATTAGGGCCAGACGTGCGATAGTGACAGGTAATAGAGAGGGTATAGAGTATCATGAAATGAATTGTACCGAAATCTAGTGTTTTGAGATCGAGTGCCGGGAGATCGGATACAGGGAGATCAAGTGTCGTCAAATCAAGTCGTAAAAACATTGCAAGATCAACTGTCGTGAGACCAGTGTCATGAGACCGTGTCACAAGATCAACTGTCGTGAGTTTAATTGTCGTGAGATATAGTGTCAGGAAATGGAGTATCGTGAGATCGAATGTCACGGGATCAAGTGTCATGACATACTCGTAATGGTGTAAAGAAATTGAGGATCATGCGATCGAGTGTAGTAAGATCGAGTAGCGCAGAATCAAGTGTCCTGAGATCGAGGGTCGCTAGAACAAACGTCATGACATTGAATGTCACAAGTTACAATGTCGTGGGATCTAGTGTCGCTAGATCACGTCACGTATCATGAGGTCAAACAATAAAACAAACATAGCAGCAGGCACGGCCAGCAGCGACACGACAGCGCTGAAGCCGATCGCCGCGATCGCCGCGAGGGCCGCGCTCAGCGACAGCCGCGTGGCTGTACGGCCCGCCCGCGCACGACAACAACGCGCTACACACAACACAGTACATACTTACAACCTACCATCAGATATAGTCCGTCTAGTTTGGGTCGAACGTGCGAGAGTCACAGATTATAAAGTATCATGAAATGGAGTGTCGCAATATCTGGTGAAGTGAGATAAAATGCCGGGAGATCGTCAAATGTAGCGACATGAAGTGTCGTGAATTCAAGTGTTACATTGCAAGATCGACTGTCGTGAGACGAGTGTCATGAAACAGAAGTGTCACAGAATCAAGTGTCGTGAGTTCGAGTGTCACAAAATGAAGTGTCATGAGATTGAAGGTCTTGGGATCAAGTATCGTAACATAGTGTCACGAAATAAAATGACTTGTGATCGAGTGCGGTAAGATCGAGAAGCGCAGCACGAAGTGTCTTGAGATCGAAGGACGCTAGAAAAAATGTCATGACATTGAATGTCGCAAGATGGAATGTCGTGGTATTGATTATCGCTTGATCACGTCACGGGTAATGAGAACAAACACATATAACAAACAAAGCGGCAGGCACGGTTAGTAGCGACATGACAGCGCTGAAGCCGATCGTCGCGAGCGCCGCGCTCAGCGACAGCCACGCGCACGGCACGCCCGCGCACGACAACATCGCGCTAATGATAATAATCATCATTTTAAGTGTTATCCCGGATGTGCAACGCGCTAAACACACCACAGTACATCTTACAGCCCGATAAATCAGACTTACGGCCGAATACTGAAACGCTACTCAAATCCATCACTCACTTAAAGGCTTCCTAAAATTGAGTGTCTCTCACATTTAAATGGTATACACAAACGCTACTCAGGCAATTTAAACCATGATTAGCTGAGCAGTCGTTAAATGCTTACTTAATGGCAACATTCATTTTTAAAAGTATGTTCTCGTTTACAATTTTCATATTGTTATGGAGCGTATTCGTTTAACGCAGCATTGTTTGTATAGATTCTTTGTTTTTTTTTGGATAGAAACTTTTACGACGCCATTGTTGTGAAATGAAACGTTGAGTGTCAAAGAAAAAAATATATTTGGCAAACTTTTTGACATTTGTCACAGCGCGGTTCTAATCAAATTAATTTTAATTCACATTATTAAAATAAATTTATACAAGGTTACAGTGCAGTGCAGTATTTATTAACTATTCAATTAACAAAAATAAAATGGAAATGAACAAGTATATAATAGTCATACAATTTTCTAAATAAAGATAAAACAAATTGGTATGCCAAGTGTTCTACACAGAATAATGTTCTACATTGGTGGATCAAACCCACCAGCCAGATTGTCGGATGCCGATGACCTAAAAGATCCTACCGGGACAACTTGGTCTAGAATTACCGGTGACAGAGCGTTGTGGAAAAGTTTGGAGAGGCCGAGTATGCCCTGCAGTGAGCAGATAGATACATGCTGAAGAAGAAGAAGAACACATCAAATACTACTCGGTTATTTCGACTTTCTACTTATATTTATACTTATGTTTTATGATGTAATTGTGATTATATGATGACTACTGAAAAAAATGTGTACATATTTATTAGCATAGCGCTGACAGCAAAGTTTTGATTAGTTTCAAGACCGATAGGCTGAACTATTAGCTCTTCCTCAACAATCTCCTCCTCCTCCTTCCTCAATAAGGAGGAGTTCTCATCCATAATAAGGCTATCTTTTGAGAGTGCAACGATGTGCAAAATATGCATACTACAATAACTAGAAGGAATTGTAATTTCCGTTGTAAGCAAAGAAAAAACCTTTCTAAGACAACAAAAAGCCTCTTTATGAGATTTCTAGTGCATATCTGAGTCCTGATTGTGTTCTAGTATTTAAAAGTAGGGTTAAAATAGGGCGACATGGGTACCCACAGTGAAAATAAGGATTTTATAGACATCATATTTATACCATGATATCAATATCAACTGATTTGAGAGACCTCAAGACCACTCTCAGATTAAACGGCTACTTAAATCGGTATGACAGTCATTTGACAGCTAAATAGCGTTGAGTTGCGTTTCAGTATAGCATTTTTCATCTGAGTGGCGTTTGAGCACGAATTATTTTGAGATGGTCTTAAGTTTAACAGATGCTTACATTTTGGCTTTGAGTATGCGAATTCAGAGTTTAGGAGCTGCTCAATTGTTTGAGAAGCCGTCAAATATTTGAGTAGCCTTTCAGTATTCGGCCGTTAGTCCGTAAACTTATTAGTAAGGTCAGGCCAGACGTGCGGGAAACAATGGCAGGCACTGCGAGCAGCAAGATTGCAGTACTGCGGCCGCGCTCAGCGACAGCCACTCGCACAGCCCGCCCGCGCACGACAACATCGCGCTAAACACACTACAGTACCTACATACTTACAACCTGATTAGTCCAACTAGTTCAGGTTCGGATGATCAAGTGTCATGAAATTGACTGTCGTGAGATCAGTGTCGGATTACAAGTGTCGCAAAATCTAGTATCGATCGGAAGATCAACTGTCGCAAGATCAAGTGTATAGAGGAGACCATAAGTCGAAAGATCAACGGCCGAATACTGAAAGGCTACAAATAATTGACGGCTTCTCAAACAATTGAGCAGCTCCTAAACTCAGAATTCGCATACCCAAAGCCAAAATGTAAGCATCTGTTAAACGTAAGACCATCTCAAATAAAGTCGTGCTCAAACGCCACTCAGATAAAAAATGGTATACTGAAACGCAACTCAACGCTATTTAGCTGTCAAATGACTGTCATACCGATTTGAGTAGCCGTTAAATCTGAGAGTGGTCTTGAGGTCCCTCAAATCAGTTGATAGTGATATTATGGTATAAAACTAATGTCTATAAAATCCTTATTTTCTCTGTGGATACCCATGTTGCTCTTTTTAACCCTACTTTTAATACTAGAACACAATCAGGACACAGATATGCACTAGAAATCTCATAGAGAGGCTTTTTGTTGTCTTAGAAAGGTTTTTTCTTTGCTTACAACGGAAATTACAATTCCTTCTAGTTATTGTAGTATGCATATTTTGCACATCGTTGCACTCTCAAAAGATAGCCTTATTATGGATGAGAACTCCTCCTTATTGAGGAAGGAGGAGGAGGAGATTATTAAGGAAGAGCCAATAGTTCAGCCTATCGGTCTTGAAACTAATCAAAGCTTTGTTGTCAGTACTATGCTAATAAATATGGACACTTTTTTTAGTAGTCATCATATAATCACAATTACATCATAAAACATAAATATACAAATAAGTAGAAAGTCGAAATAAGCGAGTCGTATTTAATGTGTTCATTCTTCTTCTTCAGTATGTATCTGCCCACTGCAGGGCATACTCGGCCTCTCCAAACTTTTCCACAACGCTCTGTCGCCGGTAATTCTAGACCAAGTTGTCCCAGCAGGACCTTTTAGGTCATCGGCAACCGACAATCTGGCTATCACCAATGTAGAACATATAGGGCATACCGGGCATACTAATTTGTTTTGTCTTAATTTAAAATTTTGTATGACTATTATATACTTGTTCATTTCCATTTTATTTTTGTTAATTGAATAGTTATTAAATACTGCACTGCACTTCAACTTTGTATAAATTTATTTTAATAATGTGAAATTGAAATTAATTTGATAAGAACCGCGCTGTGACAAATGTCAAAAAGTTTGGCAATTTTTTTTTCGTTTTCACTCAACGTTTCATTTCACAACAATGGCGTCGTAAAAGTTTATATCCAAAAAAAACAAAGAATCTCTACAAACAGTGCTGCGTAAAACGAATACGCTCCTTAAGAATATGAAAATTGTAAACGAGAAAATACTTTTAAAATGAATGTTGCCATTATGTAAACATATAACGACTGCTCAGCTAATCATGGTTTCAAATTGCCTGAGTAGCGTTTGTGTATACCATTTAAATGTGAGAGACACTCAATTTTAGGAGGCCTTCAAGTGAGTGATGGATCTAAGTAGCGTTTCAGTATTCGGCCGTTAATTAGGAAGTTAGGAGCCTGTAATTAAAAAAATATATATATTTATTATTCAGACAACAAGATCCAGAGTGTTAGTAACAATAGCTTATATCCTATGTTAGTACAATTCAGAAAACACAGTAAGTCACAATAGATTTTACACGACGAATAAGTTTGCCAATAAGTGGACAGTCCACACGATTGGCTATAGCATCCAGAACACTATTGCGGCTGCCGCGAACCCTTCTGAGCAAAGAACCGGCTTTTTTACGCAGTATTGTCGGGAAACTGTCGACCTGCGCATCTGCGAACATGCCCGATGGACTACACCATCGCGGCAGCCGCAGTAGTGCCCTGAAAGCATTGTTATATTGAACGCGAAGGCCGTTGCTAGACTTTTGGGTAAAGCTAACACACAGGCTGCTCGAGTAGAATGATGTACAATATTCCTGAAATAGTGTTATTTTGACAGTGTCTGAACATCAAGCAAACCTGCGGGCTAACATATTAGCCCTTTTTGACAACGACCTGCGCTCTCTTTCAACATCTGCATCGTCTTTTAGTGTACCAGTGACGATATGACCCAGATATTTGAAAGATGTCACTCTACATAGTGGGGAGCTATACAACTTGATAGGTGGCACAACATCGGGGCATTTGCTGCCTGCCCTAAATACCATGTATACGCTCTTGCTTGTATTATAAATCAAACCATGTGCAGCTGCATACATCTCACAGATACTCAAGAGCTTTCTGAGTGCGCTTACCGAGGGTGCCAGCAGCACCATATCGTCTGCATAGCTAATGTTGTTTATGCATATGCCTCCAACATGACAGCCGACACTTGTACTACTAAGCTCCTCGATCAGCGCATTCACATATAAGTTAAACATTTTAGGCGACGACAACCCGCCCTGCCGAACGCCACATTCACTCTTGTACTCCTCAGAATAGCTATCAGCCCATCTCACACGATTTATTTGGTTCCCATACCAATATTTAAATATGGACACAATGTCATCAGGTAATCCTATCCGTCTCAGTATTCCCCAGAGAGATCGTAATCAACCAGATCGAACGCCTTGGACAAGTCTAAAAAACAGGCATAGACTGGTGTGTTCCTTCCAGTGTAGTATCCGATGGTATGCTTGAGTGCCAATATAGCGCTTTCTGTTGATAGGCCAGGCCTGAAGCCGAATTGTAAGTCATGAATATTCACGTATTTATTAAGCTGAGAATCAAGCACACCATCAAACACCTTGGCCACCACAGTCGCCAAAAAAATAGGCCTGTAGTTAGATCTAGCCGACACGTCACCAGTTCGGTTTTTAACAATAGGAACCACTATCGTCTCCATAAGCTCCCTTGGCAAATACGAATGGACCAAGCAAATATTAAACAAGAGAGCCAATACTCTAAAGAGTTGAGGCCCTGCATTTCGAAGGTGTTCGATGCTGAGACTGTCGTGACCCGGCGATTTCCCTCTTGTCATTGATTTAATAATCTTCTCCATCATTCTGCTAGTTATTATTAAGCTTACAGAGTCACGACACGTCTCAGCAGCGACCGCGTTGGATTGTTTAGAATCCAAGGGCGATTTTACAGTAAAATGATTCATAAAAAGGTTTGCAATTGCCCTTGTATCACTAACACCATCACCACTCGCAGGAAGGCCAGGTCTCGAGTTCAACTTGTTTGTTGATTTCCAAAATTTTCCAAAGCCACGCTTTTTATGTAGTGTAGCTAGGGCATCCATTTTGATCTCCTCTTGGTGATTTTGACACCATTTCAATTTTCCCTTGAAGACTTTTCTGCTATACACCATTTCCTCATACAAAGACCCAGTATTCGGTTTTCCATGTCGAACCCACTCAAGGAACCGGGACCTGGCCTCCCTGTGTGCGGCACTCACATGCCTATTCCACCCCTGAATTCTTCGGGACTGACCTTTAGTTTTAACAGTATGAGTTTCAGAAGCAGAACAGGTTAACACAGAGATTAGGGAACTATAAAGGTTATCAATATACATTTTATGTTCATCAATATAACAACGGCTATGACAACAGCTCTGCAATTCGACAGGAAAATCAATTTCTTTCAGTTTTTCATGACATAGCTTGTTGTATGCCTTCACCTGTTCCTCAGACCTTTCCCCCCATTTTACAGTATCAGGGCTAGAGTTTAAATAACTATAAACCTTACATCTAATTTCATTTAAATTGCATTCAATTGATAACGGGAAATGATCGGACCAGTAAACATCATACATCACTCTAGCACTCTTAACACATTGCCATGCCGATTTCGTAACCAGACAATGATCCAACCATCTGCGACTACTGTGGGCTTCGCTTACATATGTATAAGTGTCCAAAGAAGAGTTCAGTAGACTTACGTCAAGACATACCCATGAATAATCATCACACACATTAGATAGTTCATTATAAAACAAAGTCTGTGGGTGGGCGTTAAAATCTCCCAAGAGAAACACTGATTCTACACTGTTTTCTTCAATTAATGCATTCAAGACACTAAGACAGTCCGTAAACTCACTAAGATTATCTCGACAGTCCGTTGGCATATATACACTACACACAATTAAAGGTCTATCGGTAAGCGAGATTTTAATTGCACAAATACGTGGGTTTGGACAGTCAATCACTGAAACGTCAGGAAAAACCCGCTTGTCCCAGATTAGGGCCACGCCGCCGTAGGGACGACCCGCAACGAGACCACTCTCCGCATCGATTGCAGACGTACCGGTATATCCAAAGTTCATATCAATGGTTCCGAGATACGGGATATCGTGCGGAAAAAGCCACGTTTCTTGCAGCGCTATGACGTGTGCCTTTTTGCATAGCATTCGCACTCCCTCGATGGATCTCTTCAAACCTTTACAATTAAATGTAACCATAGAGTTACAAAACTTATTGGTACTATCAGTGTTTGAGCTATCCATTATTTTTCTGTCCATCAGACTCAACAATTTTCAGCTTTGAAAAATTAACAAAACGCCGGAACAACACTCCTTCCGGCCAGAAACTTTCGCCGAGGAAAGTATTCAACTTGCTCTTTCGTACCAACACCTTAAAAGCGTTGTAACCTCTGTTAGTGTTTATATTCAATTTTTGCACTGACACATTACATTGTGTCTTACTGTGTACATGCTCAGTTATGTCATTTTCAGTCGTTGATTTGTCAACATTATAAATAAATAATTGTATTCTGATATCCGTTTGGTTCAGACTCACCTGTTCCCTTTTTTCCCACGATTCTATTCCGCAGCCGTCTTCGTTGTAGCAGTTTCCATTCCTCTGTAGGACTCTCGGCCTTCCATTGCTCAGATGTCTTCAATTTATCCCATACTCGCTCCAGTGTGAGACTGCGATGGGCACATTCGCGGTTTTAAGCGCGCATCATCACAGTCCAAATGCAACATAGGTGTTTTTGCGCGCTCACTTGAACCGGTAGCTTGCGAATGCGTCATAGGTGATTTTGTTTGCGCACTGTCTGACACGGGAGTTTTAACCTTCTTCATATGGGATGTTGCATCTACGACTTGCACGGACGTTCGTTGATCTGAAATCGCAACGGAGTTGTTTACGTTGTTGTGCTTACCCTCATTTGATAGAATCGGTCGGTATGAATTCGCCGTCAATTTTAACGAGTGTCTGGGACTATTTAATGACGAATCGCTATTATTAGGACTATAGCCGGAGATGTGGTGTAGTCCTTTAGGGCCACTTTCGTAATGACATTCCGTGTGTAAGTAGTTACCTCGTCTTGTATTTATATTGTAACGATCGTCGAAATTGACCATAGAAGAGTTTTTCAAATCTTCCACATCATTTTTCAATGTTTGAAAAGTATCAATTGAGACATAACGCTCCTCGGTTTTAATTCCTCTTTTAACACTAGGATATCTTTCAGTAGGCGCGTAACATCGACATAATCGAAAGAGATCGGGGGTAACTTATGGTGATCTCGGGCAACGAAAACAGTAACAAGATCTGGATCTGTTTGCTTGAACATACAAATAATGTCATCGATGTCACGTAGTGTCTTCTTGTCACCTTTTCGGTTATTAATGCGTTGCTCCGTTGGGATCGAGTCATACAGCAGCTTCTTTACACTTTGTATTTCTTCCGGCGTAAACGCCGTTACACACATTCGACTTAAACTGACCTCGTCCATCACGTCAAGTTTATTCATCACAAAGGACAGAACTTCGTTTATTACGACATTACATCCCGAGCATTTTATAACTTTTACATTAGACGACATTGTCACCGTATGAAATAGATAAGCAGCAGTCTAACACACACGTAACGCCCGTTACCGGAGATGCGCGCGCGGCGACTGAATGTAATGTAAAATGATCTAATTTTTTTCTAATTTCGATTACGTTTTCCAATCTCATAACTAGGTTTCCCCAAATAGGATGATGAAATAAGTGTTTCAAAAAATAACTTATGGAACAAAGCATTTGGAATAAAACCTCAATGTAAAACTTAAAAATGCCTTGAAACAGTTGTTGGTAGACTTAATCGATAAAATAAAATAAAAATACAAGTAAGTCGTAACTCACCCCTTTATCAATCTCCTATCCACTCCAGCATCGGCCATTACGCCAGCCGTCATGGCGGCCAGCACCGGCGAGACGACCTGCGCGTGCACAGCGCACACAACGCCGAGTCGCGACATCTGGCGGGGGGCGCGCGCGCGACGGCCGGCCGAGAAGTAGATGCACGAGAGAGGGAGGTACGAGAGATACTCTGTCTTTAGTGGACCTGCAATATTTTGAAGTTTTATTTTATCAAACACAACAGTGCCTCGTGACATCGCCCGCGCCAGAAGTCCGATTTTTTATACAAACTTTCACCCCCTGTTTGACCCCCTAATAATTGTAAATCGCGACAAAAATAGCTTATGTCCTTCCCAGGGCCTCAAACTATCTCTGTACCAAATTTCATTTGAATCGGTCCAGTAGTTTCAGAGCCTATTTAATACAAACAAACAATCAAATTTACCTCTTTATAATATTATTAGTACAGATTTTTTTAAGAATGTTGAATGATGATCTGCATGGGTGGGTATTATTGATTATTGAAATTTAGGCGAAATACAAGCAAACTAGACTAATTGGTCTATTGTGGCAACCCTTGAGTGGGTATCATCATGGTTGGAAAATAAGGGGGCTTGCCAATATTTTGTTTGCTGAAGTAACTATCAAGTGTTGCACTCATCAACTTTCAAAAAACATGCAATTAATTTTTTTGACTGTCTGTATTTTTGACAAATCTTGGATGATTTTAGGACCTATGGAAGGGCCTAAATATCTGACTGTCTTACTTAAGAATAACCTAATAATTTTAGGGAGTTTTACTAAAAAATAATTTTATAATATTAGGGAGTATTTAGAAAGTAATGAAAAACATTATGAAGTAAAAATATACAAGTTTTAGTTAATTTTTGTCACTGCAACTAAAAATTGTCATAAGACAAGTTGCAAGTAACTTTAAAAAAAAAATAGCATCTAAGGTCTCTACTATCAATTTTAATATCATCAAAAACTCTGGTCTAAGAACTTGAACTACTGAAATTCTACCAAAATAATTCAATACAGTAAATTTATAAAATGGTTTATAAAATTTCCTATTTACAAAACTGCATTGAACTTTAAATAATAGTAAATAATGTACATAATCAAGTGATTGCTTAAAGATGCATATATTTATTAGCTTATCACTTCAGTATTTCCTCTACAAAGCTATTGGAACTGAATTATGAATTAAGAAATACTATAAAAATGCAATTACAATGACTAGCTTCTAAAATATATTTTTTCTATTTATAAAGACTAAAAAAACTTGATGAAAAGCTGTGCCTCAATATTTGTCATTCAACACTTTCTTGCAATCTTTGAACAGTAGGTTTTATTTAAATCAAAAATGTGTTTTTTATGACTAATAGCTTTTCATGCATTGTAATTATTTGTAATGTTGCCGAAGACTTCATATTTTCAGTGTTTTGTACTCAGTGCCTAAAATAATATTGCTGTATCTCTTTATCTTTCTGTCTGTTAGTGCTTGAATTATAATGAGCTGCTGGTAATTTGAAAACTATGTAAATATAGATCTGCTAGGATAGTAAAAATAATTGTAGGTAAATAGGTAGTAAAAGTTGAAGGAAATATTCAATTACATGGCCAAATGTGTGCAATGCGTTCTAGAATGATCTAATCATGAGCATGCAGTTGTTTGCCTCCGGGTGCTCCGAATCTTGGCGATAGCACAGCCAGCAACATCGACGTGAGGACGCCAAGTATCATCCAACGTTTTTTCAATTCCTGCCACATATCCAGCTTGTAGTCGTTCTTATTGTTGTTGTAATATCTCTTCTCGCACGTCACAAGCTCCGTGGTCACAGTAATACAGTCCATAATTTGAAAATCACTAAAACTTCAAATTAAAGTACGTAACACTTCCGCAAGGTAAAAATTACAATCTAACTTGAACCGACTGATTCTAGAGAGTAACTAACAAATAACGACTTGACTATGTGAAGTAATGAAGATGATTATAATTTTCAACCCTTTATAACACGAGAAAATCAATTAATTTTGTGTTGAATTGAAAACTTTGAAATGCCGCGCATCTGCAATGCCATGCCGCAGCCATGACGTCAATGACAACTGCGGCATTCCGTTTCATGCGGTGTCGAAACTTGGTCAACGGTCTCGTATTAATTTTTAATATAAGTTTTTGTATGTATGAACATTAGGGGAAAATGCACATAATAGCTTTTAATATTTTCTGTGTATAGATCTTATCTGATAAACGTAAAAATTAATGAAATTGCCGTAGATTGAAACGATTAAATGTCAACAAAACACAGCTGGCTGTCAGATGTATTCACTCACTGTCAAAAACAGGCCATTGCCTTTCCCCTGGTGGATAAATACTACTACTACTACTGTCAAAAACAGGCCATCACTCAAGTAAAAACCAATCAAAAACAGTCCAAAAAATTTTTCTTTGTGATTAAATAACCAGTGTGTAGTGTGTATAACTCAATTGAACAATATTTTCTACGATATCCGTATACCTGCATAGAAATGCTGTCTTCAGTAGTTCGACAAGTCGGCGGAATCGCTAAAAGAAGTACACCACTTTTAAGGTTATATGTTTGTTCTATTATTTTTCACTTTCTTCACAGTTAAAACAAAATTACAATATTGCGGAGTTTATGCCTGCTCTACCAGTCATCCATAGCTCTAAAGCAGAAGATATACAGGCGTTACAAGAGAACAAAGAAGTTTTACGAAAATACAAGATACTTCGTAAATCACACATTATCACCTAATATCTAAATCAGCTCTCATTTAATTTATATCATCTCGTTTATCTGTTAACTACTTTATCTATAAAGTTTCAATGTAAATAAGGGACTGAATTTATTTCATGGAAAGTTTATGTATTGTTGTTTTGGTAACCTACTCGATATTTTAAAGTTAGTTAAGGCATCATTTATGTCTGTTCATTTACTTGAAAAAAGCACCTCAGTCTCACACACATCGATTAAATCAAATAGGCAAGATAACATAAGTGCCTCATTAATAGTCAGATGAAAATAAGTACAAGCTAAGATATTTTTTCAGTACCATCATCGTAGGGCCTGTTGACCTCATATGATGACATAAACTTGATTTTATTTACAGCCCAAACGTGTATTCATTTGCTTCCATTCAGTGCCACATGCGCCCAGTGCCATATCCAATCACAAATAAAAAAATCTGACAAAAATTATTTGATATGAAATATGTTCAAGTTAATTCATATGTATATATTTGTATTTAGTCTTTTGTATAAAATACCATTCGCAGCTAGCGACCCAAAGCTTGCATAGAAATACATAAAAACTAGAAGTGCCGCGTCGACATGTCGTCTGCTGCTGCCGCGTGTGGTTGGCTACGAACTTATACCTTGGCACAGAATAAGTACTAGTACTCCGTACAGAAGTATGACTTTGCAATTGCAATTCAAAGAAATATCTACTTAATGTTCTCAACAATTTGGTGTAATTCAGTTCGCCTCAGACTCAAGCACATTTGAGTAAAGAAATACATTTCAAGATAATTTCATTCTTATAACTATGAAATATGAATCATAATAGACTAAACGTATTCAGTGACATACTATCACGCAACGCGATAGGGTTGACTGCCACAAGAAGCTACTTACGCCATCTAGTGCATCTTTCTAGGACTTTATTTATGCTCGTCCAACCAGCAACCTATTATAGTGCCGCGCACCGCCCTCAGATTAATGAATACAGTACAGTATTCATTAATCTGAGGCATCGCCAGTGAATACAACGCGCGAGCGTGTCGCTGCCGGCTAGCGACACCCAACTTGTCAGCCCCTCAAACGGGTCGCCGCGCGTAGGTACGTTTTTGCTACCTACGTGGGGAGTTACACAGGCCTCTATTTCATTAGTTACTTACTAAACAATATTTTCTTACAGTCCCGTTCGGTACAAAGCTGCCTATGAAGGTGAAGGCAAGACCACAGTCAGAGTGATCAACCAGGAACAAGAGTTGGGGCTTATGATCGACTCCTATGCCACAGTGAGTTAATAGTTTATTATGAATTATGATGTGTAATTCAATTTAACCTTCTGCAACTGAAGTGGTAGTCCCACAGGGGTATGTATTATAATACCGAAAGTTCATAATACCTACAAATGAAATACCTACGCTTGAAACGTCGAAAATCAAAATACCGAACGAATGAAATACCTATACCCGATATACCGAAGCTCAATATGCCGAATTTCAAATAACAAAAAGTTCAAAATCCCGAAAGTTCGAAATCCCGAAAGTTTGAAATACCGAAGGTTCATATCCCGAATGTTTAAAATCCCGAAGATTCATATACCTACAGTCCTAATAATCAAACCTAATATATTTCTTATTTACTGAGTACCTAACCTAACTATTTTTTGGCACTTCGCCGGCCGCTGCCGCGGCACCGCTCGCTTGGCTCGCGCGGCGTTGTGGTCAACACTTCTAACCTGACCTAACCTTTAGTAGACGTCGGGTACTTTCGGTCATATAAACAGTCGGTACCTATTTTAAAATTCGGCATTTTAGTATTCGGCATTCCAATTATAGGTCTTATAAGATTCGGTATTTTGAATTTTCGGGATTTCAAACTTTCGGTATTTAGAACTTTCGATCATATAAATATTCGGCATTCTAAAATTCGGCCTTCCGTTCGTAGGGCTTATGAAATTCGGTATTGTAATACGTACCCTCCAACAGACACCACTAATTAAAAACTAGGTAATTGTGTCGTCATTGTCACGATGCTCGTACAGTGTGGACAGCTTAGGATAACCGGTCATGTGTGTATTTCAAAAAAGTGTCTACGAGACTACCACCTCAGAATTACCGTTCATTAATTTATGTTCTTGTAATTACTAAGAAAAAAAATATGGAAACTGTAAATTTTATAAAAGATACATGTTCTTTATTGCAAGTAAGTGTTTATTTAATAAAAAATAAAAATATTCCAAAAAACCTACTAACAATATCTATAAATTAGATCAAAAGAGACCGCGTAAAGTTTGATGTTCTTAGTGTGTTCTAAGAAATATAATTTCACCCATTCTCATGTAGACATATCGTATATAGTAACATAAATATTGAAGAACCAAAAATATTGACATTTAAGTCAAAGTGTAATGTCTAAAACATTTCATAAAGGTGTCTACCAAACTGCCGCCACCATGGCGAGTAGTCACTGAATCGCTAGTGGCCGCCATCGGCCACAGCGTGTCGCGAACACTGAGTCGCGAGAGGACGCCATCACTCCCTTCACGTGGGCGGCCTCTCCATACAAAACTTATTATAAATAACTAGTGGTTCCCCGCGACTTCGCCCGCAAGAGTTCGATTTTCCATATAAACTTTCATCCCCCATTTCATCCCCTTAATGTTTTTTTATCGCGACAAAATGTAGCCTATGTCCTTTCCAGGGTCTCGAACTGTCTCCGTACCAAATTTCATCTCAATCGGTTCAGTGGTTTAAGCGTCAAGAGGTAACAGACAGACACACTTTCGCATTTATAATATTAGTATGGATGTAAACAGCTTATCGTCATCGGTGGCCCATATCTGCGCAGAGCCAATATAGGACCACCATTCTTCGATCTTAACACCTCCAATTTTTTTATTTCAGTATGGCTTTAGACTAAACAACGGCATCACAGTACTAGGCCCAATGGCAATATTTCCAAGGTAAAGTTCAAACATGAATAGCAATTTTTTTTTCATGTGCTTTGCCTAGTTAATATCACTATCGATAGTTGACCTCGAAAATTATCTACAATGTCGTTAAGTCTATCGACACGATCGCTCCATTAGGTTCAATACTATCGACACACAACAATACTATCGATACTATCAATGTATCGGCTCTGACTATTGCAACAACTATCGATAGTATCGATACCATCGATAGTTTTGCCCTATCGATTCAATAGTTATAGTAAAGTAGTTTTGACCTGTATATTTCAATAGTATTGTAAATATTATTTGATGTAGCTAGTAAATTTTCTGAGGCATGATTTAATCTTGATATACTCGTAGTAACTGATCTGACGTAAACGACATTGCATATACAGTAAAATAATAATAAAGGTGGATTCATTTTACTAAGATATTATGTATATGATATTATATAGATACTAGTGGTTCCCCGCGACTTCGCCCGCAAGAGTTGGATTTTCCATATAAACTTTCATCCCCCATTTCACCCCCTAATGTTTTTATATCGCGACAAAATGTAGCCTATGCCCTTTCCAGGGTTTCCAACTGTGTCCATACCAAATTTTATCTTAATCGGTTTAGTGGTTTAAGCGTCAAGAGGTAACAGACAGACAGACACACTTTCGCATTTATAATATTAGTATGGATGATAGGCCAAACTATCAATAGTATCGATAGTTGTTGCAGTAGTCAGAGCCGATACTATCGATACTGATTTTAATATTGAACTGCAATACTATCGATAGTATTGCTGTGTGTCGATAGTATTGCTGTGTGTCGATAGTATTTTTACTAACGGATAAATGGATCGATAGATCATCGATCCATTCTATTTGTGTAGCATCCTACTAAGAAAATAGGAAGATGTAATCGCAGTTCACTACTTAGGTTCCTACCTTCTTAGTTAGGAAGCGAGCTTCCAACTAGGAAGGTGACTGGGGCCCCACTCTGTAAGACGATATCCGAAGTTTCTACTTTAGCCGTCCCTGTCACTATAATGCAAGCATGTCAAGTGCGAGCGAGCGCGACGACTGAACGCGAAAATACGGACAATGCGTTATCAGAGTAGAGCACCTGCCTATCCATCCTTCCTACCCAGTTAGGATCCTAAGTAGGATGCGACCTTCCTAGTTAGGAATCTACAAATAGGATGGTGTATTAGTGCTTATTGTTTACAGAACGGTGCTGTCCTGGCAGGTGCGTGGTGCGGACGAGATCACGGAAGAGTCACTGCGACTGTTCAAGCTACTTGAACCGAAGATAGACCTGTTGGTGAGTGTTTAAGTTTCACAGGCGTCATGTTTCTTTTAGATTGTGCGCGGGCTTTCGTGCTAGAGGGTTAACTAAAGGAAGGGTTAGTACAAAAAGTATAGCCTGACCAGGAATATATAGGACCTGAATAAGGGGCGCTTCGAATTCACTTTATATGACAACACTTTGTATAGTCATACCAGCGTAGATTGGCAACTGAACATTAAAAAAAACATTATTTATATGTTTACATTCATGTTATTTTTTTAAGCCTGCTGCCTAAGGATAACAGATTCTACGACAAAAGAACACAACAGAACACTTGCAAACTGAGTACTTATTAAATTCAGTAACTCTTTGTAATATTGGCCTTGAATTTTTGACCAAGACACAATATTTTTTGCAAAACTACTAACAGGTAAAAGAATCATTATTCGATTGTTTTTCTAAATATATTTTTATTTATAATGTTATCATAATTTTTAATAATGTAAAAGGAATCATGTGAAACTCTACGAACTATTTTGGTTGAAATATAGAGAAGAGTTAAAATAAAGAAAATAAAACTCAAAACAAGTATTTATTATAATAATTTTTCAAAATCGTTATTAAAATATTATCCATATCCATCAGTGGCCAATTTTCCCTATTCGCATTATATGACATACCAAAAATTTATGATGACAACTATAGCATTAATTAATTTAAAGAAACCGTAGTGATCACATAGACTTTCTTGTCGAAAAACACTACAACACCATGTTAAACCACTTTTCTTTACGAAATTAATTAGTTCTCGGTATTTTTCACATAAAAATTACACTTGGTCAAAAATTAGATTACGCGTCCACTTTTACACTAATCATTATGACAATTGATGACATGTCAATGACGATTTGAGTTTTCTGTTGCCTGTAAAAGAAATTAGTTCCAGTTGTTTTCCGCAATATGGCGAGGTCCCATATATTCCTGGTCAGGCTATACTAATTTTTTAGGGTTCCGTACCCGAAGGGTAAAAAAGGAACCGTATTAATAAGACTCTGTCTGAAGAATTTTGTGTCTCCAGGCTGTACCTCATGAACCGTTATAGCTAGATAGTTTTTTTTTTACCGTACGACAAAAGTGTTTTTTGTCGTTTTTAAAATAAGGTTATCATCATCATCCAATTTAAGAGCTAGGCTCTTGTCGGTGGAGTTTTTTCCATTCCTCTCTGCTTTCCGCCCTTCTCTTGACCTCCTAATACGACCCGACATTTATCTTTTCTTTTATTTGCTGCATGTAGCTTATTCTTGGTCTTCCTCGCTTCCTTTTTCCGTCTATTATCGTTTTAATGAAATTGTCGTGTCGGATCAGGTGGCATAACATTCGTCCCATCCTACACTCTATTGTTTCCATCAATCTTCTTTTTTCCCTAACAATAGACAAAACTTCTTCATTTGTTTTCTTCTCCGTCTAACTTTTACGCTCCATTTTCCTCCAGCACCACATCTCAAAGGCTTCCAGTCTCTCTCTGTCCCTCTTTGTCAATGTCCACGCTTCACATATAATAAGGTTATAGCTTGTATTATTATTTATTCTGTTGTTTTAGTGTAGAATGTTGTAAACAGTACGGAACCCTCCGTGGGCGAGTCCGCCTTGCACGTAGCTGGTTTTTAGGGTTCTGTAGTCCTGACATGGAACTGTTATAGATTCGTAATGTCCGTCTGTCTTTTTGAGGTTTTGCTACGAGAATGTTAGTACTAGAAAGCTGTTATTTTGTATGTATACTAATTACGCCGACAAAGTGGTCGTTTTTTTTTTATAAGTGTGAATTTGTGCGCGAATCCGACTCGCAATTGCCCGGTTTTTTAAAAAGATAATATAACCATACTGTCTCCAGGTAATGGGCATAGAGTCGAACGACCGTGCCATCATGGGACCCCTGTTCCGGGCAGCTAAAGCGAATAAGCTGAACGTCGAGATCCTGCCAACTGAGCATGCCTGCTCCACCTTCAACTTCCTGAACGCGGAAGGACGGTGAGTGGGGGGTGAGGAGTTTTGCGCGGAAAGGAAAAAGAGAAGGCTATTTCATAAGTTTCTAAATTCGTTTTCCGTGGCCATTATTGTAAATGTTCAGTAGAATTAGCTTGATAATGGTGCTGCAGACAGATGTAAAAGTGTGAAATAGTTCCCGCTCAAAACTCGTATTTCAGAGTTAGATTATGTTAGTTTGTAGTTTAGTGATAGTTTAGTTGTGATAGTGTACGTACGAATGTGATACAGCGTGTCCGGTCACCGATGTCAGAGCATTCACGAGGTGATAGATGGATTTCACCTGCAACATTTTTCTTTATTACATAAACCTCGACAACAGATCAAAAAAATTACAACCTTTCCATATAAAACTATAAAGCTGATTTCCTTATTAATATGGGATAGTGAAAAAATAATTTGGGATTTCAAAGTTAATCCTATTATGAAAGTGGTTGCAATTTTACTTCTTTGTCGCTACATAAAGGCTCGCACACCGGTGACCGAACACACTGTATAAAAAAATACTGAAGAGAAGAATAAGAGAATGAAGCTGTTTACTGAAGATTTGGCTGTATGTATCGTATTGTAGTCTGTCTCTTTTCGTTTGTTTAACAGAGAAGGAGAGAGACTGAACTTAAATTTAATCTTACCTTGACAGCACATTGAAATCAAGACCACAATATTAGTAAAGTAAGAACGTGTTTTTTGGTGTTGCCAACATAATAAACTAACATAAAATCTTATTTTCAGATGCGTAGCGGCAGCCCTAATACCTCCCATAAAAATATCAATGAATGAAGACGACATGCTGCGAGCGAATCTTCACTACAATAACGTATACGAAAGAGGCTTATAAAAGAGTAGACAATCTCAGCAGAGCATTTTGTGATAAAATATTGGGCTAATCCCGGCAGTTACTCTCTTTAGACAATTTTGAGTTCGACTTTTTCTTTCTACGCAGATACGAGAGTGAGTCAGTATTGTATTATTATTCTTTAGTCAGTCTAAATTTAGAATCACAAGTACGCTGGACTATAGTACGTGCCAGATAAACGTGCATAAAAGGTCGTTCACATTGACAGCTAAAACCTTGTGACACGTATCATTTGTCTTTCTAACTAGCGATTATTACGACTTTTGATTTTGAGGTTCAAGGTCGACCCGTGCCGAGGTTCATTTGTTAGACAGATTCGTATCGTATCGGCTTATAGTTAGGGTCGCCGCGCTTCGCATACTGGCGTACAGTAGTACACGGGTGACGGGTCAATGACTTTTTATGCACCGTTAAATGGCACGGACTATAAAGGTACTCTAAGGAATGACAGCTAAATTTTGTGCCAAATCAAAGCGCCCCCATCGAGTGTCCAGGGAACTAACATAGAGTAACTTACATAAGTTTATGTCAACTCAATAATATAATGTCTCTAATATTAGTTCCGTGGACGCTCACTGCACGTTCACTACAGCTGTCAGCGCCAAAATAACGAAAGTCAAATGGCTTTATTTTTAGGTTGCCAGTATGAAGTCCAGCGTACTTGTATTATAGAGGTCAGTGTTTTGGATCCTTAATTTTTTTTATTCTGACTGTAACTAGTTTTGAAAGAAAGAAAAGAGTATTTATTTGATTTGTTTTAGAAGCCATGAATAACATGCACTAGTCATCTTGTAATCAACCAGACGTCAAGGTTACTTTAGTTAAATATTAAACAATGACGTTCCCGACCTGGTAGACTTATGTTCACTCGCCATAAAAGAAAAGAAGAAGAAGAAATAATGACGTTGCCATTTCTAAAATGTATAGTCTACTACTGATTTAGACGTTTCTAAAATAAAATGTAGTCTATTCTTTTTGTCCTCTAAGGAAAGAAAAAGACGCATGAATTGAGAAAGTCGAGCGTGTACAAAAATAGATTAAGTTTGCAATCTGCCGTAGTTTTTCTGTACTTTTTCTGCCGTAGTTTTTCTGTACTAGTTTTTTCAACCAAAAGTTGAAAAAACTGGAAGTTAAAAAGTTTGTTATTATTATTTAATTTTCATATACTATCAATAAAACTCAAATTATAAAGTTGAATTTTGGAAAAAAAATGTAAATAGTAGCTTATTAGTTATATATTAAATAAAATTGATTTTAATAAAATATATATAGGTTTTTTCTATTCATCATCCATCATCATCACTAACCTGAAAATAATAAATATTTATAGTAACAATACAACAATCAGGAATGAAATTAACTACAACTCATTTTAAAACTTAAAATCTGTATTTATAACAACACTATTCTATTTTTACAACCGGTGACTTCACTATAATTTACATTTTATACGGACACAAGTAATCGTAATAAATAATGTATTTATTTGACTCCAAGGCGGGTATTCTTCTTTTCTTAAGGTGGCCATGACAGATGGATGACTGCATCTGCAAAAAAGATAAAAATATTAAAAAATTGGAATAAAACGCGACCAGACCACCGGCCTAACAGTGTAAACTTTTCCAAAATTACCAGGCGCACATAGATTTATAGGAGTGCTAATGACCGTATACCGCCAGTATCGTTCGTATGTGAAGTTGCCCCCGCCTCACTCCTCTTCGTCTCCTATACCTATACTATTCTTCGTCTACTATAATAATATGCAATAGGGTCGAATCTTACCTATAAGAACGTGGCCCCAACGCCAAACTCTCGCTTTCAGCGGCACGCAGTAGTTCAGCTCGGGTCTTTAGTATGATGGGTGACCGCGTCGCAGATACGCATGTGACGGTTGCTAATAGTCAGTAAAATGATGGGTGACCGTTCCTTCTGTGACCTTCCATTCGACTGCCTTTATCATCAGAATACAATACCAATGGCCACAATCAAGATGGGTGACCGCTTGTCGCTTTAAATCCAGGAACAATCTTGACCGAGTTGATTTAAAAGTACCAGTCTCGCTTAGTCTCTAACTAAGGTGGTCATGTTAAATTTTCTTACAAATTACATAGGTCAATTTACAATGTAAATTTTTCCAAAAGTACCAGGCGCACATCGATTTATATGAGCTCTAAAGACCGTATTACCGACCGATCTTCTGTGAAGTTGCGGCCGCCACGACTCACTCCTCTTCCTCTCTATACCCTACACAATAAGGTCGAATCTCACCTATAAGAACGTAGCTCCTACTCCAAACTGCAGGCCAGGTGCGGCCACATCGCCAGCTGCTGCCTTCAGTGGAAAGCAGTAGTTCAGCTCGAGCCTCGCCGCTCGTCCCACCCGGAGGGCCACGCCGAGGCCACAAGACACGCGGACCGCTGATAGGGCTTCTAGGCTCGAGAGAGAGCTGTCCTCTGGAAGGGAAAGACGTATATAAGACTAACCGGCCGAATACTGAAACGCTATTCAAATCCATCACTCACTTAAAGGCCTCCTAAAATTGAGTGTCTCTCACATTTAAATGGTATACACAAACGCTACTCAGGCAATTTTAACCATTATTAGCTGAGCAGTCGTTAAATGTTTACATAATGGCAACATTCATTTTGAAAAGTATGATCTCGTTTACAATTTTTACATTTTTAAGGAGCTTATTCGTTTTACGCAGCATTGTTTGTATAGATTCTTTGTTTTTTTTTTTTGGGATAGAAACTTTAACTACGCCATTGTTGTGAAATGAAACGTTCGAGTGACAACGAAAAAAAAAAATTTGCCAATCTTTTTGACATTTGTCACAGCGCGGTTCTAATGAAATTAATTTCAATTCACATCATTAAAATAAGTTTAAACAAGGTTTAAGTGCAGTGCAGTATTTAATAACTATTCAATTAACAAAAATAAAATGAAAATTAACAAGTATAAAATAGTCATACAAATTTTTAAATGTAGACAAAATAATTTGGTTTGTCTCATGTGTTCTACATTGGTGGATCAAAGCCATTAGCCAGATTGTCCGATGACCTACAAGATCCTGTCGGGACAACTTGGTCTAGAAGTACTGGCGACAGAGCGTTTGTGGAAAAGTTTGGAGAGGCAGAGTATGGCCTGCAGTGGGCAGATACATTCTGAAGAAGAAGAAGAACACATTGAATACTACTCGCTTATTTCGTTTTTACTTATTGTTATAATAATTTTTATGATATAATTGTGATTATATGATGACAACTGAAAAAAATGTGTACATATTTATTAGCATAGTGCTGACAACAAAGTTTTGATAATATCAAGCAAGACCGATAGGCTGAACTATTGGCTCTTCCTCAACAATCTCCTCCTCCTCAATAAGGAGTTCTCATCATAATTAGGCTATCTCTTGAGAGAGCAACAATGTGCAAAATACGCATATTACAATAGTTAAAAGGATTTGTAATTTAAATTGTAATTTCCGCTTTGGAGGCAAAGAAAAAACCTTTGTAAGACAACAAAAAGCGTCTCTGTGGGATTTCTAGTGCATAACTGAGCCCTGATTGTGTTCTAGTATTTAAAAGTAGGCTTAAAAAGGGCGACAAGACAATATTTTATACCATTATACCACTATTAACTGATTTAAGAGACCTCAAGACCACTCTCAGATTTAGCGGCTAATTAAATCGATATGACAGTCATTTGACAGCTAAATAGCCTTGAGTTGCGTTTCAGTATACCATTTTTCATCTGAGTGGCGTTTGAACACGACTTATTTTGAGATAGTGTTTAGTTTAACAGATGCTTACATTTTGGCTTTGAGTATGCGAATTCTGAGTTTAGGAGCTTCTTAATTGTTTGAGAAGCCGTCAAATATTTGAGTAGCGTTTCAGTATTCGGCCGTAACATCTTTCATAGTCGAATACCTCAGTCAAGACTGTGAGGTTGTGAACGTGTTGACTAAAGGTTCTCTAAGAAATGACAGATAATTTTTGTGCCTAATCAAAACGCCCCCACCGAGTGTCCAGGGAACTAAAATAGAGTAACTTACGTACGTTTATGTCAACTCTAATTAGTTCCTTGGACGCTCACTACAGCCGTCAGCGCCAAAATGGCGATAGTCAAATGGCTTCATTTTTAGGTTGACAGTATGCAGTCCAGTGTACTTGAATTGTAGAGGTCAGTGGGGAAAACACACAGTAAGTAATATTTATTTGCAAGAATACAGTACATAGACGACGTACAACTGCTTACTTGGTGATTTTAATAGATTTGTTTGCCATTGCCTTCTCCATTTCACACTTTAGCCAACAACCAACCATGCCCTATATATACCATGTTATTTAGAACACAATCAATCTTTTGCGTTATGCTAGATGTCAGCGGGGACGGGTGATATTGCGACAAGGAAATTTCCCATGAACTTGTCAGGTTACCACGACCCTTTGCTATCGTAGATGTTTAAGTCATTCACCACAACATATATTCAGTGCTTCAAACTTATCCCGCTTAGCATATTCCGGACTCATTGCATATTCATATTCTGCAGGCTGAGTTTTCGTTGCAGGAGCTCGCGAATGGAACCTAATATTACCAGGAGCTGATAATCTTGAAAGAAAGTACAACTCACCAGGCTGGACGTAATATGAATGAACCTCAGAACCCACATCACACCGAAAACCCATTTTTTGTTATTTAAGAAAGCTTGGCCAGCTTTTTCGTTGCAGGAACTCCTGAAAGGAACCTGCCAGTACCGGGAGCAGATAACTTACTAGGAGTACTCACCAGGCCGGGCCAGACAGCCCATATTCAGGAAGGCGTGGCTGCGGAACAACGCGGGACCAGGTCATAATAGCTTCAGAGCTTTAACTCATTTTATTGTTAGCCTTATCTTATATTCAGGATCAGGAAGGTTTGGCTCCAACTATTCTATTGCTAAAGCTTTCGAAAGGAACCAGACCAAGCCTATCAGTTTATTCAGAAAAGCTTGGCTGCGGATACTACTTCATTGCAGGAACCGATGAATTCAGCAAAAGGAACCTACTAGTACCTGGAGTCAATAACCTTGTAAGAGTACTCACCAGGTTTAAATTAACATTTGTGAATATTCAGGAAGAAACAAAATGGCTTGGCTACAGTTTTTATATTCAGTCTAGATCAGGATGGCTTGGCTACTTCTGTAAGGAACCTATCAGTACCAGGAGCAGATAACTTGCTAGGAGTACTCACCAGGCTGGGCCAGACAGCCCATATTCAGAAAGGCATGGCTGCAGAAACTCGCCAAAAAAACCTATCAGTACCAGGAACAGATAACTTTGTAAGAGTACTCACCAGGCTGGGCCAGACAGCCCATATTCAGGAAGGCATGGCTGCAGAAACTGGCCAAAGGAACCTATCAGTACCAGGAGCAGATAACTATGTAAGAGTACTCACCAGGCTGGGCCAGACAGCCCATATTCAGGAAGGCATGGCTGCAGAAACTCGCCAAAGGAACCTATCAGTACCAGGAGCAGATAACTATGTAAGAGTACTCACCAGGCTGGGCCAGACAGCCCATATTCAGGAAGGCATGGCTGCAGAAACTCGCCAAAGGAACCTATCAGTACCAGGAGCAGATAACTTTGTAAGAGTACTCACCAGGCTGGGCCAGACAGCCCATATTCAGGAAGTCATGGCTGCAGAAACTCGCCAAAGGAACCTATCAGTACCAGGAGCAGATAACTATGTAAGAGTACTTACCAGGCTGGGCCAGACAGCCCATATTCAGGAAGGCATGGCTGCAGAAACTCGCAAAGGAACCTATAAGTACCAGGATCAAATAACTTTGTAAGAGTACTTACCAGGCTGGGCCAGACAGCCCATATTCAGGAAGGCATGGCGGCAGAAACTCGCCAAAATAAGCTATCAGTACCAGGAGCAGATAACTTGCTAGGAGTACTCACCAGGCTGGGCCAGACAGCCCATATTCAGGAAGGCGTGGCTGCGGAACAGCGCCGCTATGCCGTTGCGGGGACTCGCAAAGGGAAGTGGACCGAAAGCATGTACGCCAGCCGCCCAGTACGTCTGTAAGAGAAATACTCGTAACATAATACTATTATTTCTATATCAGAGGTCCTCCGACAACAGAGGTCATCAATCATACTGTCGATACTACTAATAACAATAATTGTACTGTACTTCCGTCCGTGGTCATCGCTAATACACATCGCAGAATTATAAAATTATCCAACTAATCCCTGATATTTGACTATCAGACTATCCAGAACTTAATGCTAAAATTAATTGTCATCGGCCCATCTGTTTGCCGTCCGCCCTTCCGTCCATTTGTCTGTCGATCAAAACACTTTTTCTCAAAAATTCGTGGATGTATCAAGTTGAAATTAACATCAAATACTTTTGTCTGTGGTACTACACACTTTAAAAAAACAAGTTTCTACCGCCCGCAATTTATATTCAATCTGTTATCCAAGATTCTAATTATAGTACGTGCCAGATATACGTGCATAAAAGGTTCACCTTGACAGCTAAAACCTTGTGACACCTATTATTTGTCTTTCTAACTATATAGCGATTATTATGACTTTTGATTTTTGGGTTCAAGGTCGACCCGTACCGAGGTTCATTTGTTAGACAGATTGGTATCGCTACGGCTTATAGTTAGGGTCACCGCGCTTCGCATGTTGACGTGCAGTGGTACACGGGTGACGGCCTGCAGGGGTGACGGGTCAATGACTTTTTATGCACCGTTAAATGGCACGGACTATAAAATTCATCTCGGTTATTGGCTTAGCCATTGATCCGTCTACAGTAGCCACGGCTGTCAGTGTCAAATAATTCTTAAATGGATCCGTAAACAAACTGTAAATGGCTTGAATCTTCGAACGTTAGTCGGTTATTAATTTCAGCCGCGAATCAACGCCCAAGATACGGCTGTGTGAGTCTTATTTTGTAACACTTTGAGGAGGATCTACAGTTTGGCCTCAATGATCAACGCAACCACTGACGGCTAGATCTGATACTCCTATATAAAAGTTTAAACTGTTTCGGGTTCTACAACGAAATATTAATTTATTTAAGATTTATTGCACAACTAAAGTTTTGAATAAAATAGAGGATATATAAGAAACCAAAAATTCGCACACAGGTAGGATTAGAACCTACGACCTTTGGCTAACCCGGTCAACGCTCTTACCAACTGAGCTACTGTGCAGTTCATCTAACCGTGTGAAATTCTTGGTCTCTTGTCTTACGTCATTGCGTGACGGTAGCGATATCTACTCAAGCTGCATTGCAAGTTGAATTTATTTAGACAAAAGAGACCAAGAATTTCACACGGTTGGATGAACTGCACAGTATCTCGGTTGGTAAGAGCGTTGGCCCAGTTAGCCATAGGTCGTAGGTTCAAATCCTACCTGTGTGCTATTTTTTTGGTATTTTAACAAATATAAATAAGAAAAACACTGCGAGTGTTAAAAAATATATAAAAAAACTAAATAAAATAGAGGATGATAAACTTAGTACACATCATACCTTCCCCCCCGTAGCCTGTCCATCGCAGTGGGGGCCAACCCCCCTCTGCCGGAAACCTCGTAGCGTGGTGGGTCCCCCCAGGAAGAAGTGGTCCGGTATCTCGGTCCCGAACACGTCGTGGAGCACGCCCAACGCACCCGTCATTTGCAACACCTGGCGGGAGAGGAACTCTTAAGAACATATGGTAGCCAGGTACTTATACCATTGAAAGATATATTCTTGTATACAGTGTGTCCGGGTTTCGACTGGCGATAATTTATGGACTATTAGATCATCACATGTTATCGACAAAAAACTCCCACCCTCTTGAAATGGCAGCCATTTTAATTATTTTGTAAAATGCTATTTCTATGGATCTGGAGGTCCTAAAGTTATGAAAATGATACTTTTGGAAGATAACGCTATGGCCTATCAAGTGAAATAAAGA
Organism: Pyrausta nigrata; assembly: GCA_949316185.1. Classification (NCBI taxonomy): domain Eukaryota; kingdom Metazoa; phylum Arthropoda; class Insecta; order Lepidoptera; family Crambidae; genus Pyrausta; species Pyrausta nigrata. Next base: position 342,598 of record OX438965.1, read on the forward strand.
TCAATTTAAAATTATTAACCGTCGAGGATTCTTTTTTTAAATAAATCTTGCAAAAAATTTAAAACTGTTAAATATTTTTTTAAACCTATTACAAATCTAAACCCAAAAATGATTTTTTTATGATTAAAAAAAAAACATGTAACAACGCAAAAACGCGTAACAAAAATTACCATCTAAGAGGCCACCATCTCAGACTCTGTACTGACATCTCAAAGTGTAACCCTCACAAGCATTTTTTGAGCAATAAAGTAGTCAAAGCATGGAATGGGCTTCCAGAAGATGTGATCTCTGCCCAAAATATCAATCAATTCAAAAACCGACTTGACACTCATCTAAACTAGCTTAACCTAATTTGAAGAACTGGATACAGGCGGCTATTAGTTGTCTCAACTGCCTGCCTGATAACTGATAATAATAATAATAATAAAAAAACATACGGATTTTGTCTTTAAAATTTGGTAAATAAAAGGTCCTTAAGTTATCGCTAGTCGAAACCCGGACACCCTGTATTCAGGCTGTTTTTTTGGTCAGCGTCCCCCGACTAAACGGTTGTACAAACGATACTGATGCCAAAAAAAAACATGGGAAAACCCACAAAATCAATTTATTTTTGCGATCCTAGCGAGCGAGTCGAAAAACTACCTACCAATCAGTAGCTACGGCGTAGCGTTTCGTAGCTACGCGTCCCCATTCGTTGTGAAAATCCTAGAAATGTTGTGAAGAGATTTTCTTTTAAAAAAACTTCAATATCATGTAAAAAATATTTTTTTTTTTTTATAGGCGTTAGGAGTCTTTGAGTATAAGTACTTTTAGTACGGGTCCTTAGCATGAAATACGGTCCCATCCGGAAGAAAGCATGAAACTTAGCACGATTGTAGCTTTCGAATGTGTACTTCATTTCCGATATGGAATCATGATGGGAAATGATTGCTTCTCAACCCCCCTTTTATCTCCCCCGTTCTGGTTTCCTGCAATTTCTGCAAAAACGGTAAGACCTAGGAGTTGACTGTGTTCAAGAAGCAAATCATTGTTAGTAAATTACCTACAAAACGATAAGACTAATGTTTCTTGTAATACAGCCATCAAAACTTGATGATATCATTAAAAAATGCACACTTTTATTCCCTCGTGCTCACATATTGGGCTACAATATGACACCTAAAACTTTGTGGTAGAGCAAGTAGTACTTGAGTTACAGCTCACCTTACAGCTCACCGCATCTGACTACACAAAACACTATATAAGTTTTTATTACGTTTATAATCGACTTCAAAAAAATTAGTCATCAATTCGACCTGTATGAATGTAATATGAACTTAAATGTGTAAGTCATTTACAATATGGAAACACTCTGAGAAATGATTTTTCTTGATTGATAGAATTGGTTTACGGTCACCCATCCAAAATTGACCAGACCTAAGCTACTGACTTACCAGGGTATCAGCAATAGGCACGTTGGCCTGAGCGTGCAGTTCTGTCTTCAGGTTGGCAACTCCCCCGCCGAGGCCGGCCAACTCGCTCGCGAACTGAACCCAGGTCCCGCGGGTAGGAAATACGCCCTCATCCCGATGGTCTACTGCCACTATGTGTCGGATCACGGACTTCATTTGTGGGCCTGAAGGGGTTAAATAATAACTATTGTAGTCTGACTCTTTTTGTTACAACAGGAGAGATATTTTTTTGTTATTATCAGTCAATAATTATTTATATGTTACTACCACAATAATTATCAAAGAAAGAAAGAATGAAAAAGTATTTATTTAGCACCAAAAATACAAAACAACACGGCGACTTAGTGCTTAAAACGAATATTTTGGTACCAAACATGTTTATTTATCAAATTATCATGACAATTAGCTTTGTTTTATGAATTTTACGAGGGCCATTCAATAAATACTTAGCCTACAAAAGAAAAAAGAAAAAATTGAGAAAGTAGAGATTTATTTTTCAATATAGTCTCCTTTCAATTCAACACACTTGGCCCAGCGATACTCCAACCTTTTCAACCCATTCAAAAAATACGATTTCCCGAGGTCTTCAAAATAGGCGACGCGCATAACTATAATACAAGAAATAAAAATAAACTAGCCGTTCCAAACTATAGGATTCAAAAGGTTGGTAATTCATTTTTGGGGAGATGTATAAAATTTTTCAATAAGCTACCCGATCATATTGCTGAATTACCTATAGATAAATTTAAAACAATTGTTAAATGTATTTTAATGTCTAAAGGATATTAAAAAATAGATGAATTTTTAAATGCCAATAATAACAATCCAGGGTTGACATTGTGTTGATTTATTAATGTATTTAAAAAAAAAATTGTCACTGTATTTTTATTATTAGATAATATTAATTTTAGATCTATGGTTATGTAAAAATTTTTTAATATACTATAATATATTGCCAACTGTAAATCAAAGATTACTAAATGACAATAATAAAAATGTATGGAATAGTTTTAAGGAACACAAATCTTGTAAAACTTTGCAAAGAGGCTATGACAATAGTGACTGAGTTTCTTTGCTGCTTCTTCTCAGCACTAGCCCACAATTGTCCCGAAGCAGTGGTAGGGTTCTATTTTATGTTGGGACGTGTATAAGTGCTCCTTGCAAGCCTATGTACAGAAATAAATGAATTTTATTTTATTTTTTTAATTTTATGAATTTTAGGCCTCTGTGGCGGCGATGACCTCATCATTCGACCCAAATCTTTTGCCGGCCAGTGACTTTTTCAGATTTGGGAACAAGAAGAAGTCACAGGGAGCCAAATGTGGAGAATACAGTGGATGGGGCAGCAATTCGTAGCGCAATTCGACCAATTTGGCCATGACGACGGCGGAGGTGTGAGCCGGCGCGTTGTCGTGGTGGAACAGCACTCTTTTCTTTGCCAAATGGGGCCGTTTTTTTTTTCAATTCGGCATCGAATCGGCCCAATAAGTCAGAATAGTAGAGCCCCGTGACTGTTTTACCCTTCTCAAAGTAATCAATGTAGATCACACCTTGCGAGTCCCAAAAACACTGGCCATCACCTTTCCGGCCGATTAAACAGTCTTCGCCTTCTTTGGAGCACGTTCGCCGGGTAAAATCCACCAGTGAACCCATGTTTCGTCGACGGTCACAAAACGACGCGAAAACTCTGCTGGATTGCGCTGAAACAGTGCCAAACATGTCGCCGATGTGGTCTCACGGTTGCGCTTGTTGTCTGGTGTAAGCAAACGCGGCACCCATCGCGCCGATAACTTTTTCATACCCAGTTCTTCGTGCAGAATATGATGCACTGTCCCTTCTGCGATGCCTACAGTCTCAGCTATCTCGCGAATCTTCAATCGCCGGTCTGTCAACACGAGATCGTTGGTTTTTTTTTACGTTAACCTCCGTAGTAGCCGTTATTGATGCACCTGGGCGTGGCTCATCAAAAACCGACGTGCGGCCACGAGCAAACTCGTTAAACCAATTTTTGACAGTCGCCATCAAAGGAGAAGAGTCACCGTACACAGCATCCAACCGCTCTTTGATTTCGCTGCGCGTTTTCCCTTCCAAAAACGAGGAATCTTATCACTGAACGATATTGTTATTTTTCCATTTTTGACAAACCGACCGACACGCTCGCTTCCAAAGGCTGTCAAAACAAAACAAATGAAGGGAAAAGACTGAAAACTACATAGTAGACTTAAAAAAGTATTTACTGCACGATAGTAAAACTCTTTTGTAACAACAGCGCCATCGGGCGGCGAGGCTAAGTAATTATTGAGTGCCCCTCGTATCATTAATAATTAATTATCCTTTCGAATTCCGAGAGAAAGAGACGGCACATACTTAAAATTAGTCTCAGAGAAGGCTGCAGGGAAATCAGGACCAATGATAAACTTATAAATAACAACTAAATTCTAAAAAAATAAAATTCTTACCGCTACTCTCCCGAACTTTGAAGCTTGTAGTTTTGTTCAGTACCGATGTATCGCGCACCATCCCCTCCCACTGGATGTTGTGTTTCGTCTGCACACAAATAATAACAAAACTGAATTGAAATAGAATCGAAATACAATTGAAACTGTATTGAAAGTAGACTGAATTTGAATGAAAAGTGTACCTAATTGTATTGTGAGATTCAATTGAAACTGAATTGACAATATCATCATTCTCCTAGTGTTTTCCCGATTGTGCACTCGCACGCGAGGGCCCATGGTCTACTTTGGACCATGATCCAGGTGGCAGGCAGGTATTTACAGTGAAAACTGAATTTTATTGTCAAAACTGAATTGACAATAGAAATCGAAAAACTGAAAGCGCATTAAAATTGAATCAAAACTGGATCGAAATAGGGTCAAAATTACTAGTCACCATAGCACAAGCTCACGCTTAGTTTGAGCATAGGTAATAAGTTTGTTTGTTGAAACAATTTATTTACTACTGATATTATATTGAAATGGATCGAATACTCACTACAGTGGAGCTCTTGAAGGCCAGATCCATTAGGAGCCCACGATCGAGCAGGCGATACCCCGACCACGGGTATTCGTGGTTTTGTTGATACACTGTTGCTGTTACCCTGCAAAATAAAATTATATTACAGTCCTACAAGTTCTTGAAGACCAAGAATAAGCTACATGCAGCAAATAAAAGAAAAGATAAATGTCGGGTCGTATCAGGAGGTCAAGAGAAGGGCGGAGAGCAGAGAGGAATGGAATAAATTCTGCCCACAAGAGCCAAGCTCTTAAATTGGATGATGATAATAACAAGTTCTTGCACGACCCTCCTTGCACCCCGCAAGACGTGCGGGGGGCGAGGAAGGAAGCGCCAATCACACGCAATTATCAAAGCAGATCCATTCCCCGCAACATCACCCGTCACCCGCTGACAGCTAGCGTGCCTCGCCCCCCGCACCTCCCGCGACCACAGGAAGGTCGCACACAAATTTTTCGGACTACGGAGGGTACGGTTTGGTACTCCTGTGCCCATGACTTATACGTGTAGCCCATAACTTAAACTTATAGCCCTCAACAACAAAAAGTGTTAAAGCCTGTACTGTACCTACAAGTTTTTTTTGATTGTTTCCTGTTGTGTATACCAATAATAAATAAACAACAAGAACTTGTAGCCTACAAATTGAAGTTGTAGCCCAAAAGCCTAATAAATAACAACTCACACAGGCACCAGAGACTTGTGAGGATCCGGCTTGGTAGCAGCAACGCTGAAGTTGTAGCCCAATAGCTTTACAAATACCACTCAAACCGGGACCAGAGGCTTGTTTGCTGGGAGCTTGAAGTTGTAGCCCATAACTAGAAGTTGTACTCCGCAACTTGAAGTTACAGCCCAAAAGCTTAGTAAATAACACTTACATCAGCCAGGCTTGTGCAGTTATACGTCATAACACATACATACAGGTCTTAACGCGGTAACGAAACAGTTTGAAGGTAAAAATGTTTACCTCAAAATTCAGCCCGACCGTTTCGAACGCGTTGTAGCGTCCGTGGTCACGGGTAAACTGGCGCGGCTAGATGTTAACTATTCTTTCGTGGGTAGATTTTCTACCCGCACATCACTTATACTATTTGTCCGGCACACAACACTCACAGTACCCGCGGATGAGACCGAAGACAGATCGCGAGGCTTACACATATCAACCACTGGGTTCCACGAAACTGATAGTCTAAATCCGTCTTCCCGATTGAACCGGGACACTGTTCAAACTGTTTCGTTATCGCGTTAAGACTTGTATGTATGTGTTATGTGTAAAAATCGCGAATCTTTAAAAGTGACGGTTATACGTCATCGTAGTTAGCGGCGAAACTGGAGTAAGAAAGTTCCAGTAGTAACTTCTGTAGTCCCATACCTTGAATATGTAGCCCATAAAATGGAGTTGTAGCTCATAACTTCAAAACTTGTAGCCCACAACTAGAATTTTGTAGCCCACAACATAAGTAGTAGTTGTTATTGCTTGTTAATAATGTTTTGTATTTTTAAACTTTTGATTGTTAAATACTTGCAATAGTATTTCTTTCTAGTGTTGAGGGTGTAATCCCAAAAACTGAGATGAAAGCAAAGCAGCATTACAGCATAAAGCACTTGGATATTTTCGACAGGCTCTGCTAACGCCTGTGTGGCCAAGTGGTTAAGCAATCACTGGGTATGCGAGAAACGCGGGTACAATTCCCGCCTCAGGTCCACGTGGTAATTTTTTCAAAGACTATATCTAATGGAGTTGTAGTCCCAAAAGCTTAATAATTAACAACTCACACAGGCACCAGAGGCTTGTGAGGGTACGGCTTGGTAGCGGCAACACTGAAGTTTGAAGAACTTCTGTAGCCCATGCTGTACTCCGCTTGGAGTTTCTCTCCGCGGCCCAGGACGTTCGGCATCTTCACGCCTGGAGATGAAGGCGTTAAGGTGATTTCGACGTAAGGGAAAGGTGTTAAAGTTTACTATTGTGGACGAAATGGTAAATATTGCACTCGCAAATTTATTCAGCAATCTTCAGATAAGACTCGAAACCCTGACCCTTATTTTTTATAGTAGTTTTAAGAAGTTACTTATCTGATGATTGTTTTATCATCATCCTCCTAGCGTTATCCCGGTTGTGCACTCGCACGCGATGGCCCAGGGTCCGCTGACCATAATCCAGGATGTGGCAGATCAGATAATTACATTGGAGCGACTGCCATCTGACCTTCGTGACCCTGTTACCAGGGGAACCTGACCAGTTGGGATCATGGTTACACATGCAGTCGCCTGAATGTGCAGGTTTCCTCACGTTTTTTTTTAAATAAATAAATAGTTTCAATAAACACACCCATTACCTAGCCCGACACAAAGCGTGAGCTTGTGCTATAGTGACTAGGATAAATAGACATACATACATATAAATTTATATACATCCATGAATGACTAAGGTACAAATGCTCATCACACAAACATTTGCCCCTTGCGGAATTCGAACCCACAACCGCCTGGTTTAGAAGTCCGGGGCGCGAACCACTATACCAATACGGTCGTCACGATGTTTTCCCTCGCCGTAAGAGCATCGGTTAGTGAAACAAATAATGTACATAACTCAGAAAAAGTCATTGGTACATGGCAGCACGTGGGATCGAACCGGTACCTCCGGCATGACGACCCGCTAGCCACTGCGCCACCGACGATGCGCCATGTGCCAATAACTTTTTCTGAGTTACGATCATTAGTTATTTTACTAACCATGCAATTACGGAAAACATTGTGAAGAAACCTGTACATTCAGGCGCAACTGAATGTTTAACCATGATCTGAACTGGTCAGGTTCCCCTGTTAACTGGATCACGGAGGTCAGGTGACAGTCGCTCCACTGTAATTACCTGATCTGCCATACCCTAGATCATAATTCAAAGCGGACCCTGGGCCCTAGGATGATGATGAGTTATTTATTGGCATGTTTTTAACTCACCCAGCACGAGGTTGCCCTCATTTTCGCTGACAGTGGTATTGACGCCGCCCACGATGCGGGAAAGCTCTTTCACTTGAAACGTCACCTACAATATTTCAAAGGTGAAGTGGATAAGTAAGAAATCGGAATTGAGTGTCGCGAAATCAAGTGTCGGGGATAGGAGTCTCGCTAAATATAGTGTCGTTAGATCGAGTGGCGTGAGATCGGCGTCTTGTTTTGAAGTCGCAAGAACGAGTGTCATTGGATCGAGTTCCACGAGATCAAGTGGTTAGTGGTTTTGCTATGCTAAGTCGATATCTACTTATTGTTTTATACGATAATAAATAAAGAAAAAAAAGTGTCACGAGGGAGACCAAGTGTCGTGAGATTGAGTGCCGCGAGATTGAGTGTCTAAAGATCGAGTTTTACGAGACCAAGTGTCGTGGGATCAAGTTTCCCGAGATCGAGTGTTACAACATCAAGTGTCGTGAGATGTTGGCTTTGCGACACTTAATCTAGCGAAATTCATGTCGTGGGGTCGAGTGTCGTTATATTGGAGTCAAGTGTCGCGAGACCAAGTGAGAACGAGATTGAGTGTTGTGACTTGTAAGACCAAGTGTTTCGCGAATGAGTGTCGTAATTCTCAAGATAGGTGTCCCGGGATCGAGTGCCATGAGACCAAGACTCGTTAGATCGAAAGACGCGAGAACAAGTGTCGTGAGATTAAGATCGTGTTTTGTGAGATCTAGTGTTGTGAAATGGAGTGTCACGAGATCAAGTGTCGTTAGGTCGAGTTTCGCGAGATCGGAGTCGAGAGTCGTGGTAACAACGTAAGACCTACGATATTTTTTAGGGCTCCGTACCTACTCAAAGGGTAAAAACGGGACCCTATTACTAAGCCTCCGCTGTCTGTCTATCTGTCAGTCTGTCACCAGGCTGTCTCTCATGAACCGTGATAGCTAGATAGTTGAAATTTTCACAGATTATGTATTTCTGTTGCCGCTATAACAACAAATACTAAAAACTGAATATAATAAATATTTAAGGGGGGCTCCCATACTAAATAGTTTTTTTTCGTATTTAAAACTAAATAAAGGTCATAAGTCTACTGTTGTATTATAAATGATGGTACGGAACACTTCGTGCGCGAGTCCGACTTTTTTTTATTGTGGCATAAACTAATACTTTATGATTATTATGTTACCTCAAGCCCCTCCGGTGTGGAGCCAGGCCCCGAAGACACGTCGATGAACACCCCGATGTCACGGAAGCATCCCATGGAGTCCAGCGCGCGGCGCACCTACCAAATAAACATACAGAGTGTTGTTTTGGTCAGCGGCCCCCGACTTAGGGATGGTGGTATGAGTTATGATAATTATTAAAAAAAAATCTTTAAATATTATTTAAGTTTTTTGAAAGAAAACCTTTTCACAACATGTCTATACATTTTCACAACGTATGGGGACAGTCGCGCGCTCGCGCGTAGCTAAGAACGCTACGCTGTAGCTAAGAACGCTACGCCGTAGCTAGTAAGCTACGCCTTAGCTACCAATAGGTTGGTAGATTTTTTGACTCCCTTGGTAGGATTGCAATAAAAAAATGATTTTGTGGGGTTTTCCCAAGAAAAATTAAAGTTATTTCATTTTTATTTTTTTGCCATCAGTATCGTCTGTACAACCACGACTGAGTCGGGGGGGTGGGGGCTGACTAAAACAACTGCCTGTATACAGGGGTCAAGGTTGTGCTATAGGACTTTTTCTAATTTTTTATTTACTATTTTATTGGCTGTAGGTTTAGTTTTTAAGTTTGATCACATAATATATACAGTGGTGGTCATATAATTAAGAACGCTGACTTAAAAGGAAGATTTTTTCAAACTAAGACGTAAAACTAATTGCATGCAACTTTTTGTATTTCTGTCGGTGTTGTAAAACTTTTCCATAATACCACTGTATTCATTGATACACAATGATTAGCTAAAAATGAATAGAAAAACTTTTTACACTACTTCTAAACATAGTATTCCTATTTACTGGCTGGTCACATAATTAAGAACGCTAAATAGTTTAAACCATTATTCAAATTTAAATAAAAAACACTGAGTCGATTTGTGGTTGTAGATTACTATTTGTATAATTTAGGCGCCATTTAGTGTTGTAATTTTTTTTAAGTGATTGCTTTTTATAAAAAAAGAATGGGAAAAAATAAAAGTTGTGATAAATCTACAAGGGAAGTAATAATAAAACTTCGCCAGAAGAATTAGTCTTATAAAAAGATAGCCGACCATCTGCGATGTTCAAAAACGGTGGTTTGCCACGCTGCTAAACATTTTGCTACGTATCAAACTAATTCGAATGTTCCACGTGTACCTAGACAGAGAAAAACAACTCCTCGAGATAACCAAAACATCATTCGTATGGCAAAACAAAATCCTTTCAAAGGGTCCAATGACCTAAGAAAAGAAAAAAAAAACGAATGGAGTACTAAGTACAAGTGATCAGCAATAATAATAAATAAAATGGATAAAAAAAAACCGTCATTTTTGGAAATTATAACCAAATTTGTAAGGCAAGGTAACGATTTCTAAAAAAATTAAAAAAATTTTTTTTTTTTTAAAACCCTGTACATAATTTTTTTTTAAATACTGGTATGTGGTGCTTCAGTGTACAGTGTATCCACACCTTTGCTTTGGACCACACAGAAAAAAATTACAACCCTTGTAAACCCTTGAACTTCAAATAAATTGTTTTTCTGAATTGGGCTCCTTTTTGTTTCGAAAAGCAATAACTTTTTTCCTGTAAGTCGTAACACTTATTGTTGCACCATTTTAGAATCTGCAAAAGATGGGCATTTTTTTTAAACAATGGGCACTGACAGTGTGGTACATTTTTTTTGCACCAAAAGCATTGAAAGTCAAACGATTTGCTAGCAGTGAGTATTGAATTTTGAAAGAAACTTAATTTTTTTTATTAAATTCAGTTTGTAAAAAAAAAAACGAATGGAGTACTAAGTACAAGTGATCAGCAATAATAATAAAAAAAATGGATTAAAAAAACCGTCATTTTTGGAAATTATAACCAAATTTGTAAGGCAAGGTAACGATTTCTAAAAAAAACAGTGTACAGTGTATCCACACCTTTGCTTTGGACCACTATTTACGCCACACCCTGTATACTGTACTAGATCTGTAAATCTTGTAACTAAATTAAATAAAAATAACAAAAAATTTGTCTGGAATTCATGATGTTCAGCTAGAATTACTACCCAAACAAGCCAACTAGACAAATGTCAAACGACTTTCGACGACGAATACGACGCCGAAGGCCGAACACCCCTCTCCTCCCCAAATTGTTCCAGAAAGAACTAGTTTATTCTCATTTTTCACCTCTCTCCAGCGTAATAATTATATACACATGATGTTCTTACGAATAATTACTTTTATAACTTAAGCAATTTGTTTGCAAGTTTTTACGACAGTAAATTAAAATTTGCTTACAAAAAATTATCGGCCGTGTCATCCGGTGGAACTCGAACCCACGACCCTTCGCTTGCGGATGCTCTTTCCAACTGAGCTACGGAGGACGTAAGACAGCCAGCTCACTGGCGCAATAAGCACTTACACCCACCGGGTTCGAGTCCTACCCGATGACACCGTCAATCAATTTTTGTGTACGAAATTCAATTTGCTTTCGTAAAATTTGCAAACAAATTGCTTCAATTATAAAAATAAATATCGGCCATTACCTAATTCGAATATAGCTTTTGGCAAACCGGGCCAACGCTCTTATCAACTGAGCTACCGTGCAGTCCATCTACTCGTGCGAAATTCTTGGTCTCTTTTGAATACGTCATTGCGTGACGTCAGCGACGGGGGGTAAGTGAGTAATAGATAACTCACCTTATGCGCTTTGAGTATGACATCCTCGAAGTCGGTGGCCTGGAACAGCTCGTCGACGGTGCTCTTGATGATATCGTCCTTGGTGCGGTTCAGCCCGTCCACGTGCACTCGGTCCACGCGCGCCTGAGGGTGGTTACAATATGAATAAGCTGCAGGATCTTAAACCTTAAAAATATACCTTTAAACAAGCAATTCCTGTATATTTTTATATTCATTTATACAGGATGGTCCGGTACTGAAGGATAATCCTTTAGATACAGATAAGTTACATCATATTCTACTACATGCCAAAAAAAACAAGTAAAAAGTTACTATTTATTTTGGTGTTTGGAATATTAAAGAGTATTAAAATAGAAACAGAAATTTAAAAAAAGTCATTAATTGTAGAAGTAGCCATACAACAATTAAATATTAATATCTCGAAAATGGTAACACTTACTTGAAAATATTTTTGGCATATAGAAGAAATTATGTTACTAATCTGTACCTAAAGGATTATCCTTCATTACCGGACCACCATGTATATAGTGTGTCCAGGTTTGGACTAGCAATAATTTATGGGCTATTAATTCATCAAATGTTATAGACAAAAAGCCCCCATGTTGGGTTCTAACTCTCACTCCCACATATAACTATAACTATGCTTACAGACTAAAACCTTAATTATTTACAAATTATTACTATATTTACAGTTAAAATATACAAATAAACTAGTAGCCGTAAACAGTCACGCACAGCCATAGTATTAGTTTTGTTTACTACAATATTTTGATTTGTTTGTGTACCCTATTGATACTGCGCCGCACGCACTCGCACGCGTACTTGCCTAGTTTTTATTTGTTTAAAACGTACCGTGAGAACCCCGGAGCCCCCAGTTGCCACCGAGACGTTACCTATGACACATGTACTAGACGGACCAGAGCGCTTTCGCCGCGTGTGTATCCTGTGAAGCTCCTTACAGACATTTCGAGTGATTGTGGCCTGTGAAGTTATTCCCGAAAGCTGATGTGACATTTCGAGTGATTGTGGCCTGTGAAGTTATATCCGAAAGCTGATGTGGCAAGTACCTAGCTATAAGTTCGAAGACACAAGAATTTTCCACCTATCATTGTCGCCCTCCACGTGTAATCCACTGCCTAAACTCTCAAACAAGTTTACTTGGCACACAATCAATAAAAAAGAAAAACCCAACACTCTTGCCCTGACCCGGGACCTCGTGGATAGTACCCAGCCTGCTGACCACTAGACCTAAATTACGAGGCAGTCGAAGTCATGTTTGTAAATATTCTTGATATGTCATGCTATACCTTAAGCCAGCCAAGTCCAAATACAGAAAAGCAAACTTACTCTAACTCCGTCCAATTTTATGGTGGGCTTCGGAATAGGCTCCTCGTCCAACTCAATCGGTTCCTCAAACTCGAACAGCCCTCCTCCCACCTCGCCCGTGTTGTCTGCTGCCTGATGACAAAATTTGATAGATAGATAAATAAATAAATATTGAACATAATCACATGCTCTTATCTTAGGATAAGCTCAAATAAAGCACTTATGTTAGAAATAATTATAATAAATTGTTTCAACAAAGACCCAAATTATCTTGCCCCAAACTAAGTGTGAGCCTGTGCTATGGTGACTAGGATAATGGATAGACATACTTATATACATTTATAAACATCCATGACTTAGGTACAAATGCTCCGGCTAATCACACAACCATTTGCCCCTTGCGGGATTCGAACCCACAACCGCCTGGTTAAGAAGTCCGGGACGCAAACCACTAGACCAAGACGGTCCTCCAATTTAATTGTGGTAGTGTGGAACCACAACACTCAGTCACAAGCCAATACAGAAAACATATATCTCTTAATAGACCCAACCAGGCATCATAACCAGGACCTCAGAAATGGTGAGATATAATAGATAGAGACTTCAATATTATTTATTACAAGAACACATATTGCACACAGTATAAAATTGATTGCAAAGAAAATACTTAAATTATATAATAGTTACTAATTAATGATTCTTAATACCTCCTTGAGAGAGGTGCTTGTAGTGCAGTGGCGGCAGCGCTTTGGTAGTGATACCAAAGTTAAGCAACCCTGCAGTCATGATAGGATGGGTGACCATTCCGACCACTTAAGTGATGTCCATGACAAGCATCTTAGTGCTTTGGAAGGCATGTTCATGCATCAGTTGGTATTAGTTGTTAAGCCTGGTAAGCCTAGGCCCTAAGGCGGCTTGATGACATCTGACAGTAAGGTTGGTCATTTGCCTTACAGACACCCCTCCACCAATCTGCACTGAGCCCACGTGGTGGAGTATGGCTCGTACCTCCTCATAGTTGAAGTAAGGCCTTTGCCCAGCAGTGGGATCTATATAGGCTAACTTTAGTTTACTAATGATTCTTAATACCTCCTTATTCCTTAAACATTTTGATACCTACCTAAGAGATCGTGCAGTTTATTAGGCAGAAGAGAGAGATCAGTCAAAACTGGGCTGCTGTTGGAGGAAGGATCAAAGTGACAAGAGTTTATGGAAAGCTTCATTTAATCTTAACATTTAATTTACAAAATGTCATATAGATGATTTCTAAAATAAATTTTTGCACTAGATGTCTTGGAGCCCAATAAATCTATGGCTATGTTTAAAAGTAAAATTAGATAAAAATTTAACAAGTAAATAATACTTTTTAAAAAACTGTCTCAAATTATAACCTCAAACTTATCAATAAAAACAAATTCAAACTCGAACCATACCTTGGCGTGTACTGTTCCCATTTTTAATACTCCGTTCTTCGTTTACGTAAACAGTTTTTAAAAGCACGGGCGTATTTATTGTAATTTTGAATTTTTTATTTAGAATTACATAAAAATATACAAAATCTGACAGCACTCAACAGAAGTTGACAGAACTGTAAATATGGCAATAATTTTCTCAAAATTATTATTTCAACACTGAAAAGATTTTGCATGCATTAATGTTGCAAAAAATATTTTTATAAAATTCGCGGTATATAGTAATTTTATGTGTAAATCTCATGGTTTTATTTGAGAGAAATATTAGGTAGGCGATAATCAGCTCAGCTGTACAATCAGCTGATATTTTTTTTAAATGGCAGCAATTTTATTTTCAATATGGCGGCGTTAAGTTTATTACACGCATATCAAAGACATGAGATTTGTTCAGTTTTGTTTACCAACCAAGTTGTAATGTCTAAAACATGTAAATAACAAATGAAAAAACTAATATATTTAGAGTTTTCTTTAGTTTAAATCCAAATACACTCTTTGTCATTTATTAAACTTTATAAATTGCACCATACCACATGTTTGCGTATAACGAAACCTTTCGATCTGCCATCTGATATTGACCTTGACAGATCTGTCAATGCTTGTTCGAAACATTTTAGACTTTATTATCTTGAGTTAAGGACTAGTTTACTAGGGATTGGCCTACTTTTGAATGCTAGTTATGTACTGAACTGGACTTTATTATTGCACGCTTTTTTCAAGTTTATCAATAAAAATGGATCAGAAAGGTATATTCAGATTCTGCAAAGATCTAGGATGCTGTGACCCGTGCTCTCTGCGTTATATAGGCATCAGGAATCACGGTGCTTACGAAAATCCGAAAGCTTTTTGTGTTAGAGTGAGTACCCAGAATAAATCTTGTTTTGTACATTTAACTCCTTAATTTAATATTAAAACTATGCTTCGGATATTTCAGATAAGCTTTGTTTAAGCCTTAGCACATTCTTTCACTTAGAACCGTCTAATATAATATCAATAAAACTACATAAAGAAACACTAGCATAACCTCAAATTCTTTTATTTTCTACAACTAGTTAAGCTGAAAATAAGTCATAAAAAACAATGTTATATGTTCCTATATTACCAATATATGTACCAATAATTAAATAAATATCCATTATTCTAGTCGCCTTAGCACAAGCTCACGCTTAGTTTGGGGCTAGGTAATTGGTGTGTCTGTTGAAACAATTTATTTATTTATTTATGTGTAGGTAGTTCTCCCAAAAACTTATCACTAAATGATAGCAAGTGGTTAATGCCTTCTAAACCTTTTAAATAAAACTTAATCTTTTTGGTTCTAGTTTCAAGATAATCCTGGCACACAAGATTGGAACAAAATCAAACCAACAGAGACTCCAAACCCATTAACCTTAGCAGACCCTAATACTGCTTCTACAGAAAATAAGTCAAAAGAAAGTTCATCAGATGCTAATGATAAAAGTAACAAAAACTCTAAAACTTCTGAAAATACAAAAATGAACATAGATTCCATAAACGATAATAATAATGAAGATTCTGTGGCAAGTAACGGAGATACTGTAGCAGGGAATGGCTCACCTCCGTCAAAGAAAAGGAGGCTTGACATCTGTGTGAGCTGTTTGGGGATGCTGCAAGAGGACGGTTGGCCAGATTGCAACACAGCTGTCAAAGAGGTGCTGGATAAAAAACAGTGAGTTGAAATAATAAAGTCAAACATTACTACATAAATAAATTATAAACAACTCATAAATATAATATACAAAAAATGCACACACCTTTAATTATTGTTATGATTTGCTAATTTCTTGACACACACACACACAATCACGCACGCACGCACAGAAACACAAGCGCACTCAGACTCAGACACACCCACACTCACTTACGCACACAAACACACCCACACACACACTCACTTTAACTCGCGCCCGCGCTTGTGCTCACACACACACACACACACACAAGCGTAGTCAGACTCAAACACACACACACTCACTTACGCATTCAAACACACACACACTCACTTAAATACCCGCGCGTGCGCTCGTACACACACACATACACCTTTTTACTTATAGTTTTGATTTGTCAAATGGATGGTTAATTTACAGATATGACTGCAAAACGTTTGGCTGCGGCCTGTCGGCGCCCATCGCGACGATACTGCGCGAAACGGTCATATGTCTGATGATCAAGAACGCATTCCCTGACTTTGATGAGAGTAAGATATTATATTATACCTATCGTATTTTCCAAAACGAGATTCTATTATTACATTATGAAATTATTAGAGTCTACTTTTAGTTTACTTTTATCATGCATTTTTTCGTTCAGGGTCTATAACAGCCCTAAAAGAGGCGTGGAAGTGGGCATTCGGGCCGCAGCTGGCGCGGCATCTCGGCATAGCGCTCGACTCGGGCTCCGTGTCACCGCTGCTCATAGTCCTCAACATGGAGTATCCTGACGATTTGCAGGTATTTATTATTTATTTCAAATAAATCAAAATGGCGGCGGTCGTCGATATACCTGAAAGTTAAAATTCCAAATCAAATCAATCATTTATTTGCCAGAATACAATTATATCATGCAAGTTTTACTTTGCGGATCTTAACGCTAATATTGTCTTGTATTCAGCTTGCATGCAGGTGTGCAAATATTAATAACAGTATTGGAAATATTAATTAATACATTATTACAATTGAACAGAATGTCAAAAATAAAATATTACAATGAAGTCAGAAACTAAAATTACAATGTCATAATTTAAATTAAAATGTCACAGGTATATCTATTGAATTATTTATTAAAGTTAAAATATTCAATAAGGCTATAAAATCAACAACTGATCCACTAACTTTTTCTTAAATGCCCGAAAAGTTGAACAAACTCGAAGGCATATTGCCTTCGAGTTCATTCAACTTTTCGGTAAGTGATTGTAAATAGCTATTGCCATATTGCAGATATTTTTCTTATATATTACCTTACCTTATTAGACTGTGGTTGGTAGAGTAAATTCCTAAATTTTGCCTTTTTTGACGAATTATAACCTCACTGCTTGTGGCGCAGTGGCGGCAGCGCTTTGGTAGTGATACCAAAAGTTAAGCAACCCACGGCGCGTTCGTGATTGGATGGGTGACCATTCTGACCATTTAAGTGACGTCCATGACAAGCATCTCCGTGCTTCGGAAGGCACGTTAAGCAGTTGGTCCCGACTAATATCTGTGGTATTAGTCGTTAAGCCTAGTCAGAGGCCCTAGGGCGGCTTGATAACTTCTGACAGTAAGGTTTGTCACTTGCCTTACATACACCCCTCCACCAATCCGCACTGAGCCCGCGTGGTGAAGTATGGCTCGTTCCTCCTCATAGTTGAGGTGAGGCCTTTTCCCAGCAGTGGGATCTAATAGGCTGACTTATAACCTCACTGCGTTTTGTGAAATAAACTGGATGAGACTTGACAAAGACGCACACATCTCTAATATACATGCAAGGAAGAGGCAGAACATTAAATTTTCTAAATAGTGGTCTGCAACTATAAAGATACCAAGCCGCATTTATCACACGCATGCATCTCTTTTGCATTTTAAATGCTCTAAGCACATTCACTGAGTTACCCCACAGTAACAGGCCATATCCCATATCCTAACACTGACGACACGTAGGCGTGATACGCAGCCGTAGCCGCATCAAAATAAATAGTTTGGCGTATTTTTCGAAATTTTCCCTTTGTATTCAGTCTCTTTCTCTGCCAAAAAAACGAAAAGAGACAGACTATAATAATTTTGTAACGTCAGACGAAACAGCTGTCAGTTGCTAAGTAAATAACGAAATTAGCAGTCAATTTAGTTGGCATGTCATTTGATGACGACTAAAGTTAGTCAAAAAAACGCAAAAACTTGTAAAAATACGTCGTGTTGCATCACTTATTTGACGTTTTTAAATTATTGTAGTTTATCACTTTTCGTTGTTTAGCAGAGAAAGAGCAATTTGACTTAAATTTTATCTTAGACAGGGCACATTGGAATCGAGTTTAATATGTAAAAATTGGATAAAATAAATTAAAAATTGAATTTCGCTTACAAAAATTAATCGACTGTGTCATCCGGTGGGACTCGAACCCACGTCCCTTCGCTATCCGGGCGAGTGCTCCCAACTAAGCTACGGAGGACGTTAGTCAACCGACGAATTTATGTAAGTGCTTGCTACGCCAGTGAGCCGGCGTTCGACTTCATCAATACTTGTATTAAATATTTTTATTTCATTTCATTCATTCGTAACTTAAGAGCTGCGCTACTGTCGGTTGGGCAATTTCTACGCTTCTCTAGACTCTGCCAGCACATCAAACTCCCACACGTCATACGTCATATCATTAGCTTTTTTCCTTCAACTGTTGTGGATGTGTAGTAGAATGGGAGATGTGAAAGAGGTTCTTCTTCCTTTTATACGTGTTATTACATTTCCCAGGAACTAGAAATCCTCAAGACTCTCTCTCCCTCCTTCTTTGCATCGCGCAGTCGCCAAAGGAAGCGTTTCACAGTCGAGTTCACCCGTCGCTCCGTCGAGCAGGCGCTAGACGGCACCACGCTCGACTCGCTCGCTCCGCTCGGCTGGGGGACAGTGAAGAGCGCTTCGAGCGGAGCGAGCTGTGTGAGCGTTGTGTGTACTAGGACACCGTTGTATTTGGGAGGACGGTAAGTAAAGTTAGCCTATATAGAACCCACTGCTGGGCTAAGGCCTCACCTCGACTATGAGGAGGTACGAGTTATACTCCACCGCGCGGGCTCAGTGCGGATTGGACTGTCTGATGTTATCAAGCCGCCTTAGGGCCTCTGACTAGGCTTAACGACTAATACCACAGATATTATCCGGGGCCACTGCTTAACATGCCTTCCGAAGCACGGAGATGCTTGTCATAGCCGCTAGAGAGCGCCTGCTCGACTCGGTCGCTCCGCTCGACTGGGAGACAGTGAAGAGCGCTTCGAGCGGAGCGAGCCTTGTGAGCGTTGTGTGTACTCGGACACCGTTGTATTTGGGAGGACGGTAAGTTGGTCATCATCTCCCTAGAGTTATCCCGGTTGTGCACTTGCACGCGAGCACCCAGGGTCCGCTGACCATGATCCAGGATGTAGCAAATCAGGTAATTACAGTGGAGCGACTGCCGTCTGACCTCCGTGACACTGTTAACAGGGGAACCTGACCAGGTTTGGATCATGGTTACACACTCAGTCGCTTGAATGTGCAGGTTTCCTCACGATGTTTTCCCTCACCGTAAGAGCATCGGTTGGTGAGGACGGTGAAAGATATGGATGTCTAAATTTGAAAAAAAAATCGGCCAAGTGCGATTCGGACCCGCGCACGAAGGGTTCCGAACCATATCTATACAACATTGGACAACTTTTTTGTTTTAGTTTTTAAATAAATAAGAGGAAGAAATAGACACGTGACCCGCGCTAATGCGACATGTTTAAAAATATATATCAATCCACGCGGCTGGTTATAATAAAATATCATAGCACCATGACACGAAGCTGTACAAATCGCTATAAATGACTTGTCAATGTATAATACACCGTATACTCATTGTCCTAAGGTACATAAAGCTGTCGCGCGAGTTGCCTCAGACCCCTTGGCTTGTATTCGGCAAGCGGATGATGGAGTCATCCGTCCAAGAAATCATATTCAAGCCGCTAGCTAAAGTGTATGGGTGAGTGAAATGTCATATAATAATAAAAATAATATTCCCCTGCCAATTTTTTTGCCAACAACGGCCAGTCCCAATAAAAATAAATTACCTATCATATATAAATATAGGTTGAGGTGCTTGTGGCGCAGTGGCGGCAGCGCTTTGGTAGTGATACCAAAGTTAAGCAACCCACGGCGCGGTCGAGATTGGATGGGTGACCATTCCGACCATTTAAGTGACGTCCATGACAAGCAACTCCGTGCTTCGGAAGGCACGTTAAGCAGTTGGTCCCGGCTAATATCTGTTCTGTGGTATTCGTTGTTAAGCTCAGATGCCGTAGGGCGGCTTGATAACATCTGACAGTAAGGTTGGTAACTTGCCTTACAGACACCCCTCCACCAATCCACACTGAGCCCGCGTGGTGAAGTATGGCTCGTACCTCCTCATAGTTGAGGTGAGGCCTTTTCCCAGCAGTGTGATATATATATGCTGACTTTATATAAATATATTATTGCACTTGAAAAAATTACTTTATTAATTATTTAGATTGCAAAATGAATGCTTTTAACTTAAAAACAAAAATTTATCGTACCTATCTTATACCTTTTTAACGTGCAATTCTTGTATATTTGTTTATTTAAACAGGGTGTCCGAGTTTCGACTAGCAATAATTTAAGAACCTCAAATTTATCAAATGTTAGAGAAATAGTCCTGAAAAAAAAATTTTGGCAACCAAAAATTAAAAAAAAAATACATTTTTGGCTTTAGTTTTGTAACAGGTATACAGTGGGCTCAATTCCAATGCGCCCTGTCTAAAATTAAATTTAGGTTCAGTCTCTCTCTTTCTCTGTCAAACAAACGAAAAGAGACAGACTATAGTAATTTAGAAAGGTCTGATTAAACAGCTATCAGTTGGTAAGGAATATAAAAAATCCATAGACAATTTAGAAGGGATGTAATTCGATGACGACTAAAGTTAGATGAGAACACGCAAAGGCTTGTAAAAATACGTAAGGAATCGCATCACTTAATTTGACGTTTCTAAATTATTGTAGTCTGTCTCTTTTCTTTTGTTTGGCGGAGAAAGAGAGAGACTGAACCTAAATTTAATTTTAACCTAGTGTGTCCGAGTTTAGACTAAAGATAATATATGGGCTATTAATACATCAAATGGTATCGACAAAAAACCCCACTGTTGGGTTGTATCCCCCCCCCCCCTCATTTGCAAGGTAATGCTATCGCCTGTCAAGTGAAATAAAGATAAATTTAAAATTATTTACTGTCACAGAGAAAAAAATGTATAAAAAATCTTACTAAAAATTTAAAACAGTTAAATAGGTTACCATTACAAAACTAAACCCGCTATTTTTTTTCATTTGGTAATCCTATTGAGAAAGGTTTATTTATTTAATAAATTAAAAGATGAATAAAAAACCTGGACACACTGTATAAAAGAGCTTTTTCTTATTTTTATTTTATTTTTTATGACACAATACAGGTTACACTCTGCAGTTGTTCCGAATTTTTTTTTTATATGAGTTGGAATGATCCTATTTTAGCAAAAACCAAAACAACACCTCGCAGTACAAGATTTCAAGACACGGTTAGCTCTTTCTGCGTAAATAAACATTAATGAGTGACGGTAGTTTAATTTTTCAAAACTTTGTAATTGACAAATAATACCTTAGTCTCCCTGTGACCACAAACGCTGTAAAGTGTTCGAAACGTCAGGTTTTAAATAAAATGTAAATAAATCGCGAAGTAATCCGTAAAATTGTGTTTTACTGAGTTCAACAATCCGCGTAAACGCAAGAAACAAATATGAGTAGGTAACTAAACATGTGCCAAAACATGTGTTTTAGGAGTGTGTTGTTGTAGGATGTCAGCGGCGGACGCAGAGTTCCGGCTGAAGTTCATGTCGGCGGGCCGGGAGGACGTCGACGTCAGGTGCCTGGGCGACGGCCGACCGTTTGCTATTGAGGTGGGAACTTAAAAGAAAACAAAATCACACCTTACACCCCCCAATACCCTCAGACGCATGAAGCCACACACACACACACACACACACACACACACACACACACACACACACACACACACACACACACACACACACACACAAAAACTATTTCACGCAGCATTATCCATGGCATTACGCATAGCAAAAAATTAATCCGTCGCAATCCTGTATTTTATCGATCATTGGGGTGCCCACAACACAGGACTTTTCTAGGGTGGAGTCCACAATTAAAAACTACATTTATTGTTGCACTATCAAAATATAATTGTGTATGACGACCGTCTTGGTGTAGTGGTTCGCGCCCCGGACTTCTAAACCAGGCGGTCGCGGGTTCGAATCCCGCAAGGGGCAAATGTTTGTGTGATGAGCACGAGCATTTGTACTTAAGTCATAGATGTTTATAAATGTATATAAGTATGTCTATCCATTATCCTAGTCACCATAGCACAAGCTCTCAAGCTTAGTTTGGGGCTAGATAATTGGTGTGTTTATTGAAACAATTTATTTGTTTATTTAATTACATCACTAGACCTATATTTTTTATAACGTGTAAACAATAATCTATTGTCAATAAAATATTTGTAGTTGATTGATCGACTGTGCCATCCAGTGGGACTCGAACCCACGACTCTTCGCCGACGAACGCTCTTACCAACTGCTTGTTGTTGTTTTCAGATCACAGACCCTCGCCGAGAGCTGACGGCCGAGGAGTTGCAACAGATCTGCGACGCTGTCTCCGCGGGGGGGCAGGTGGTGCTCAAGAAGTTGGTTCCGGTCACAAAGTGAGTTTTCATTTATCATACTAAAATACAATTTCATCAGTGGTGGTAGGCTCGGTTAGTTGCCGCCTGGTAGCTACCACCCTTCCACCGGAGCCTGGGACCAAGCAGCTTGCTGTGTTCCGTCGGTAAGTGGGAGTGCCAAAACCTTCTGGGCGAGCTCGCTCCACCGTCGACTTTGTCTACGCCACGACTGGCTTAGTATAGAGTCAAGGGCAAACCCATTGCAAATAAAAACATATGGTTTGGCTCCGGCGATCAATCCCATCAGAAATCTAACGGCCATTGAAAATATATTATATTATAGTGCATAAATGTGTGCGCAATCACAGAATAAGTACTAATACTCCGTACAGAAGTTTGACTTTACAATGACGTCCGATGATGTCCTTCTAGCCGATTTCGACTACGGCGGCCTATCTCAACAGAGATTAGCCAACTGCGCAGGACATATTATAGTGCACAAGTGTGTGCGCAATACACAGGTGCACTCTCTGTTCCTTCACTCTCATAATTCGGTGCGACGGCAGTCCGACATGACCGTAGAGAGATCAAGCGCAGGACCAACGGCTTAACGTGCTTTCCGAGGCACGGGGGTGTTAACACCAATCAACTTCCTGACTCCGGAGCTGTATCTGAGTAATTTCAAGACAGAAAAACCCAAGCACTCTCGGCCGACCCGGGATTCGAACCCGGGACCTCGTGAATAGTACCCAGCGTGCTGACCACTAGACCAACGAGGCAGTCAATGACATTTAAAGAAATATCTGCTCAATGTCGTCAACGATATGGTGTAATTTAGTTCGCCTCAGAGTCAAGCACATTCTCGTTTAGACACCTACAGAAATCCATTGCAAGATAATTTCATTCTTATAACTCTGGAATATGAATCATAATACACTAAACCTATTCAGTGACGTACTATCATGCGACGCGATAGGGTTGACTGCTACAAGAAGCTGCTTACGCCATCTAGCGCACCTTTCTAGCACTTTATTCATGCTCGTCCAGCCGGCAACGTAATCACACATAGCGCCGTGCGCCGCCATTTGTTATTTGTTTACGCCACGCATTATCGAATTTTAATATTATAATACTCGTATTTGCATAAATTAAACTATTGTGATTTAATGCCAAATATAAATCAAGAGTCCTAAGAAAGGACTTGTCCTCTTTTTGTATGGAGGCTGGTTTTTTATTCCAAGATATCACCAACCACCAATAACCTATATTTATCTTTAAGCGACAAAAATACGAAACACGTAACCATAGAAATCAGAATTTTAAACGCCTCCATTTTTGAGAAAAAATATGTTTTGTAACAGGCATCATCCATTGATCACTTACTTGTATTTCCTGGCTGTATGGCTATGTACCATTGCCTTTCCACTGGTGGATAAATACTACTAGGTACTACCAGAGATTATATAATAGATACCCGAGCAAAGTAGTTTGAATTTGCACTTTTCCAAGTCCATTCAGTAGCTTTTGTTTAATAACGCGTATTGTGTCCAACTCGCTACCCACATATATTTTTTATTACTGTAATCTTTTATGTTTTTAAGGCTGCCCTAATTTGCATTTTTAGATAATCACAAGCACAACAAACAAGGTAGTTTTGTAATTTTTGTTGACGTTCACTTGCATTGTCACTTTGACAGATGTCAGACGGGTGTGCTCGAGTTGCGTTCCGATTCATCATTGAATTAATTGTTTACTTACGTAACGATAACGTTATTTGTTATTTCACTTTTAAATGCTATTTTATGCAATGTTGTTTATGTAAACGGTTGGCCGGTTGGCAAATGCAGACTGCAAGTAGATATAGACCTTTTATATTTTATTTAAATAGTATTTATCTTAAAATTATATTATTATTATTTTATACCAATGATATTAGACGACGATGATTCGTTTTTTTCCACGTGTGATTCTAATACCTCTTTCTACTCGACTGGTGATGCAAGCTCCTCCGCTACGCTCTCTTCACAACTAGACCCCCTTTTTGCAAATTCCAATAACTTTAACGTTTGCCACATAAATGCTCAAAGCATACCTGCCCATTATCATGAACTGGTAGACTCCTTTTCCACCTGTAACGCTCATGCTGTTCTTATTTCTGAAACAGTTTTAAAACCGAATCTAGCTTCAACCAGTTACAGTCTTCCAGGTTTTATACTCATCAGAAATGATCGTGTCGGTAAGGGATGGGGTGGGGTCGCCATTTACCTGCGAAGTGACATTCCTTATAAGATCATTTCCATGTCATCACCGGACTGTCATGCTATGGAGTTCTTGGTTCTTGAGGTAATTCTGAAGGGAGTCAGGGCGGTCCTTGGGGTTGTCTATAGCCCACCGAAGACCAAATTTCTTCCCTCTTTTGAAGCGCTCCTTGAATCAGTTAGCACCGATTACTCACACCACATAATTATGGGTGACTTCAACGCAAATCTTCTCGTAGACACCCCGCAGTCCCAAAACCTTCGCGCTATTGTAAATTCTGCAAATTTCTCTATCTTACCTTTATCTCCAACCCACCATAATCTTGACACCCCTGATACTTGGATTGATCTCATCATCACTTCTTCTGCTGACCTTGTACTCCAGCACGGACAATTAGCTGCGCCCGGGTTCTCCAGGCATGATCTTATCTACATCACCTACAAGTTAAGTACGACCAAACCCAAACCCACTGTTTTAACGCTGAGGAACTTAGCTAAAGTAGACGTTGTTAAACTAAAAGCCGACGCTTCCGCTATTGACTGGTCACTTGTGTATGCTGCGGCTAAGGTGGATGAAAAAGTCGCCATTTTAAACACAAGTCTCCTAAACCTTTATGACGTTCATGCACCTAAGCGGTCTGTCAAACTCAAACGCCCCCCTGCCCCTTGGATCACTCTCGGGGTCAGGGAGGCTATGGCGAAACGGGACCGTCTTTTTCGGGCCTTTAAGGGTAATAGGTGCGAGGAAACTTGGGAAACATTTAAAATAGCTAGAAATCGCTGCAATCAGATGGTAAGAGCAGCCAAACGTCACCACATTCATTCAAATATCGTAAATGCTTCTCAAGCCGACACATGGAAATTTTTAAAAACGCTTGGCATTGGCAAGCCAACTTCAGGTCCAAATTGTCATCCTTTCTCTCCAAATGAAATTAACGCCCATTTCTCATCCTCTGTTTCTTTAAACTCTGACATCAAATCGTCGACCGTAAATTATTTGTCTTCTTTACCCATTGCCTCCCATGATAGCTTCACTTTTTCTCCGGTGTCTGAGGGTGAGGTCCGCAAATTCATTACATCAATTAAATCTAGTGCTACCGGCTGTGACGATATAGGCAGAAACATGATCTCGCTTGTGTTATCTCAAATCGTCCCAGTTCTTACACACATCATTAATTTTTCTCTCGACTCTGGGGTGGTTCCTGACATCTGGCGTAAAGCGTACGTTCTTCCACTTCCAAAAATATCAAACCCAAGTCAACTTAGCCATTTTCGACCCATTTCCATTCTTCCTTTTCTTTCGAAGGTTTTAGAAGCTGCCGTCCACAAACAACTTTCTGCTTTCATATTTAACAATAACCTTCTTAATGAATGTCAGTCAGGATTTCGACCCGGCCATAGCACGACCACTGCACTTCTGAAAGTCACCGAAGACATTAGAGAGGGCATGGAGAATTCTAAAGTAACCATTCTAGTTTTAACAGATTTTTCAAATGCCTTCAATAATGTTGATCATGATGTGCTCCTAGCAATCTTATCTCAATTGCGGGTCTCACCTGAGGCGCTGGAATGGTTTTCATCTTACCTTCAGGGACGCCAGCAGGCTGTTCGAAATGACCAACAGTTCTCCCATTGGTCTAATCTCACAACTGGCGTTCCACAAGGTGGCATTCTATCTCCGCTTCTTTTCTCGATTTTTATTAACTCCATCACTCACCACCTTCGTTGCTCTTATCATCTGTATGCAGACGATCTTCAGCTATACACCCAAGCAGAGGTGGCCGATATTGGCTCAGCCATATCAGCTCTTAATCTCGATCTCGCATGTATTGCTGACTGGTCCGTGAAATATGGTATATCCGTCAACCCCTCAAAATGTCAAGCCATCATTATAGGTAGTTCGCGGCAGATGGCTAAGATTAGCTTGGAATCGACTTCTCCAATCTTATTTAACAACGCTGTGATTCCTTACAGCGAAAATGTCAAGAACTTAGGGCTATACATGGACAACACCCTCTGCTGGTCAAAACACATTGGCGAGGTCAGCAGGAAAGTGACAGCCACTCTACGGGCTCTCTATAAATTTAAAAATTTTCTCCCTCTTCACACGAAAACTCTTCTCGTTCAGTCTCTCGTCCTCCCTCTTCTCGACTACGCCGACGTGTGTTGTACGAATATCAGTGAAGCTTTTCTCAATAAACTTGACCGTCTCCTCAACAATGGTATTCGTTTCATCTTCAGTCTCCGTAAGTACGATCACATTTCTGCTTACCGTTCAAAGCTTAAATGGCTTCCCATCCGTCATCGCAGAGAAATAAGAATCCTGTGCACCCTCTTCAACATACTTCGTAGCCCTCATTCCCCAACGTATATGACGCAGCGCTTCAGCTATTTGGCATCCACAACTTCGCGCAACCTTCGCTCTTTCCATAGTCTCAATCTCCACACACCACTTTTCAAGTCCGGCTTTATGTCGAACTCTTTCACAATCTCTGCGATTCGACTTTGGAATTCTCTCCCTAATGAGATCAGAATGTCACCAAACAAATTTTCATTTAAAAAGTCACTCCGTGCCCACTATCTTCACCTTAGCTCTCTTCAGAACTAACCTTTTTTTTGTTCATTCTTTTCTTTTCGTTTACCTAGATGTCGTCAATATCTTCAATTTCGTTAATTGTAAATTCATTTTTGTGTATTTTATGTATGTTTATCATTGTTTTATATATCTTTTTATTTATTTGTGTAATATTAGTATGTATGTTTATGTTGAAATATTAATGCATTTTATAATTTATTTTATTTAATTGCAAATGTTCCGCCACTGATTCAACTTTCTGCATCTCCAAGCGGTTGACTGGTAGAGAATGCCCTAAGGCATTAAGTCCGCCAATTGTACAACTTACAGTGCAATAAAGTTTAAATAAATAAATAAATAATAGGTACTGTCAATGGAATGTCAATTTTGCTAGCAATTTTTTTTTCACGCGTTAATTAGTATAGGCGAAGGTGCGATTTATGTACAGACAAAGAGAAAAAATAATTTAAATTTTTCTCTAAATCGGAGGCCTTAAAAAATATATTAATTATGCAGAAAGGCTAGTTTTTGTGAACACTTTCATATAATATTTAGTTTATTCTGGTTAGAAATATTGACGAATAAAAAACCACTAATGGACAAGTCCTTTCCACGCAAAACGTTTGCACGAAAATACTTTATTTTTATAAAATGTCTCTTATTTTCAGAGAAGATTTGGTCTTACTAAAGTCGGGCGAAGAAAACAAAACAAAAACCTACGAAGCGCTATGTATCAAACTAGGAAATTACAAAGATGGCGACAGCACGGTAAGTGCCTTTGTACCAACTTTATGCCTACCACCATACCCTTCTTCGAGTACCAACCTCTATGCTTCTTAACCCCTACATAAACTTAGTAATGAATTTACCACTGCTTTAACACTTATATAAATATATGGCTAGACAGTTAGGTGACATGACATAGTGGATACAAACATTTCAAATTAGCTGTCTCATATTTATTCGAGTGTTATATAAGGTCACCTCCAAAAAACAGACGAAATTTAAGGGATAAACACATCTTAAATTAATTCGTTTTAGATGATACAACCATATTTTTAGAATGCTAGTTTTCGAGATAATCGCCAAAAACGACTGATTAAATAGTAAAATAAAACATCCCGTGAATGAGGAATTATCCGAAACCGAAATGCCGCCAAAGGCATCCATACACGTGCCGCCATATGAATGGAATGTGGGAAGAGTGGGGACCGAGTGAAATGACAGAGAGGGCCGATAAACCAAATTAAGTACAGGATGCTCTTAAAAATATTACATTTAGTTTGTTAGGACAAGTAAAAACAGAAACTAGCCTATTTTTTTGGTTTTAATGCTAGGGTCCAATATAATTAGATGCCTTATTAAAATTTCGGCTGTCTCTTGGAGGTGACCTTATATTAATGGCAAAATCATTATTAGTAAGGAGTCCAGTAAATGAAGAATAATTCTTTACCCACAGATTAGTCATCATGCCTTACTACGAGTATATGCCAAATTTTCAAGTGAAAGTTAAGAAAACTTCTTTATGAAAAGGATTACCATTATTCAGATTTTGATTCTACGTTTTTTATTGTTTGTTTGGGAGAATTAATAATATTGTACCCAAAAAAGAAAACTGTGTTTCTGTGTATTTCAATAAAATCAGATTTTTTCAAAGTTACTATTTGTAGAAATATCAATATATTAGGTATATCATCATATCAGCCTATTGCAGTCCACTGCTGGACATAGGCCTCTCCAAGACGGCGCCAACTTTCACGGTCCTCCGCTTCTCGCATCCAGCCACCACCGGCCACCTTCCTCAGGTGTATGGTCCACCTAGCAGGGGGGCGTCCAACACTACGTTTCCCGAGACGTGGTCTCCATTCGAGAACCTTATATATTGGGTATATATTGGGCTCAATTCCAATGCGCTCTGTCTAAGATTAAATTAAAGGTGTAGATTCGCTCTTTCTCTGGCAAACAAACGAAATAAGACAGACTATATTAATTTAGAAACCTCAGACTAAACAGATGTCAATTGCTAAGGAAATAAGAGAATCCATAGACAATTTAGTAGGTATGTTATCCGATGACTAAAGTTAGACGAAAACACGCAAAACTTGTAAAAAAACGTAAGAAATCGTATCACTTAATCTGACGTTTCTAAATATTGTAGTCTGTTTCTTTTCGTTTGCTTAGCAGAGAAAGAGAGAGAGACTGAACTTATTTAGTCTTAGACAGGGCACATTGGAATCGAGTCCATTGTATCTTGAAAATAGTAATATGTACTTTGACTTAGAAAAAAATAGGCATATTCATTGGGCATGATGAGACGAATCTATAAAATATCCTTCGTTTAATTTACACCCTGTATATGTCTCAAACTTTTCCAGCAAAACGGCAACACACCGATCGAAGTAACAGACGAAGACATCGCCAACATAAACTCATTCACAAACACTCCTGAAGGGGCCTCCGAACGGATCGTGTTAGCACAGAAGACGCCCATTCGTGTACTACACAGGCGGCCATTGCTTACTAGGACCAAGTACATACTGGATCTGGTGGCTTCGAAAGTACCAGGTAAGAAAGGAAAAAAAAATGATCTTGACCAAAAGGTCATTGATTTTGACCCCAAACTCATTGACCTTGACCCCAAAATCATTGACCTAGACCCCAAGGTCAGCGATGTAGTGAGCACCGACCTTAAAGGTCCTAATATCAGAAGGCATTGACCTTGAAGGGTCATCTTAGGATTGCACCTAAAGGTTATTAACCTTGCTTGACTCAAAATTCAAAAAATCTGCGAACGCATCGTGATGGGACAGAAGACGCCCATTCGTGTACTACACAGGCGGCCATTACTTACTAGGACCAAGCACATAACGGATCTGACGGCATCGAAAGTACCAGGTAAGGAGAGTTGTGCGTGTGCTATACAGCTGGCCATTACTTACTAGGACCAAGTACACACTGGATCTTATGGCTACAAAAGTACCAGGTAAGGAGAACAAAGGGCCATTGACCTTGTGTGTTGGCTACACAGGCTACCATTGCTTACTAGGACCAAATACATTCTACATCTGCCGGCTTCTAAAATACCAGGTAAAGAGAGAAAAGGTCAGTGACCTTGTACGTATGCTACACAGGCGGCCATTAGAAAGAAAGAAAGAAGCATTTATTAATTTGGGACATCACAAACAAACATCGTAGAGTTACAAAAAAATACAAAATTACAAAGATCTCAAAAAAATATAAAAACAATACAAAATAAAAACCACACAAACAAATCAGTAACAGTCAACGCGCCAGACAGTGCCTTTGTGTGTCTGTGATGCCCAAATCAAGGGGGCCCCACTCAGCTTATGCTTATTACTTACTAGGACCAAGTATATACAGAATCTGATGGCTTCTAAATAACAGGTAAGGAGATAAAAGGTCATTGACCTTGTGCGTATGTTGCACAGGCGGCCATTACTTTCTAGGACCAAGTACATACTGGATCTGATGGCTTCGAAAGTACCAGGTAAGGAGAAGAATCGTCATTGACCTTGTACGTATGCTACACAGGCGGCCATTACTAGGACCAAGTACATACTGGATCTGACGGCTTCTAAAGTACCAGGTAATAGTAAGAAGGTATTTGACCTTGTGCGTTTGCTACACAGGCGGCCATTACTTACTAGGACCAAATATATACTAGATCTGATGACTTCTGAAGTACCAGGTAAGGAGAGAAAGGTCATTGACCTTGTGTGTTTGCTACGCAGGCGACTATTGCTTACTAGGACCAAGTACATACTGGATCTGACGGCTTCTAAAGTACCAGGTAAGGAGAGAAACGATAATTGATCTTGTGCGTATGCTACACATACGGCCTCTATTAACTATGACCTAGTAAAGTCTGGATCTGACGGTATTGAAAGTACCAGGTAAGGAGAAAGGTAATTGACCTTAATCCCAAGGTCAAATCAGACTTAAGTTTTGAAAGAACATTGACATAAAAGTCAATCCCTAAATCACACTCAAGGCTATGCCACTCATGGTCAGACCCAGAGGTCATTAATCTTGAATCGTCGTTGATTAAGTATTCATCCAGCGGTCCTTCCTTTTTTGTAACTGTCACGGATTTGTCATTGACATTCATGAATGGGATTTATTGACCTTAAAGGTCACGAATGGAGGTCATTGACTTTAAGGGTCACTTATTCAAAAACCTTTTACCTATCATTAGATAAAATTCTATATCAGTACTTCTTAAATTCAAATCATTAATTAAATGTCACATTACGTTAGATAAGATTCTTCAGAAACGATAGTGACTGATGCTAAATAAAAAAAAAAACCGACTTCAACGACTTCAAAACTGCCTTCAGTGCTAATTAAAACTTTAAATTTTATAAACAAATTTAAACTAAAATGTACAAAATAATATTTAAATTACCTAACTGTTCTACGAAATTATACAAGAAACCTATTTCCAATTTATTATCTGTTATTTTTTGGAGTCGGTGCCTCCTAATTTTTAAGGAGTTCCACCATCAGCTCAGCTCCACATAATGACTATCAGACGTAAAAACATGTCAACATTAAGATACTAGTACTAAAACACTATACGTGCCTTCAAATTTGAGGGTTTCCCTCGATTACACCAAGATCCCAGCATCAGATCTCGACTGGGCCAAAATGGGACCAACTAGAACGTATAGCCTCTAGGTAAACATTTTTTTTTTCAAATCGGTTTACAGCTGACTGAGATATGCGGTAACATAGCCACAAAAAAAAAAAAAAACATACAGTCGAATTAATAACCTCCTCCTTTTTTGAAGTCGGTTAAAAATATTTTAATTCATTAATGTTTATGTCTTCTTCATCCAAACTTATGTACCTACCTGTTTAATTTGATTTGTATCATTTTAATGGCCGCTAGTGGTAACTGAGTTTGTTCCGACGTTTCTTCAGCACTTGCCAGATTGTCTGTCTTGTCTCGAAGAGCTAGTAGGGCTCAAAAGATAAGGAGACATGTTCTGGCCCCATATGGGCCATAATTGATTGATATTAATTATTGACGTTCATTGACGATATATATTTTTTTACCTTTGACTTTTGATTGCAGATCACCCGCAACTACTAGTGATTCGCATTCGCACGTCCGCGGGGGCATACGTCAAAGAGTTCGTCCACGGCGAGCTGCGGCGCACGACGCCATCTTTAGGCGATGCTGCGCGCGCGCCGATGGATATACTGGCGCTAGACGTCACTAATGTACAGCTGGAGTGGCCTAATAAATAGATGTAATGGTTATTGACTTTCATTTATCCCCATCCTTAATAAACGTGAGCCCAAGTCTGTCAGCTAAATTTTAACAGTAATTTAATAGCAAAGTTCTGACAGCTGTAGTATGGGTCAAATGTCAAAATCATGCTAATCAATTGCGATCCTATTACAATTAGCGATGAGCGATTATTACTAAATTAATCGAATTATTCGAATGGCCCCTGTAATCGAATGTATTCGATATGCAACTGCAGTCATTCGATTATCATTCGATAATGCGGCGAGCAATACCGGAGCACGCGTGCGCAGGCCGTATTACTAACTACTAACGAATGAATCGTCATTCGTCGCGTCGATTAATCGTTCGTTCGCTGCCTGTCCTGACGCGGCAATTCAATCGAATGCATCGAAGGGCCAAGTATAGATTATCATTCGATTGTCGATTATTATTCGATTATTTTTTTTCGGAATTACTAAATCGACATTCGATAGTTCGATTGGTCGATTGTCGATTCATTCGATTATTTTCTTTCGAACAATCGCCCATCGCTAATTACAATTTTGCTAGTGTACGAAACACGGCGAGCTGTGACGCACGACGCCATCTTTAGGCAATGCCGCGCGCGCGCCGATGGATATACTGGCGCTCGACGTCACTAATGTACAGCTGGAGTGGCCTAATAAATAGATTAAGTGGTTATTGACTTTCATTTGCATTTATTCCCATCTTTAATTACCGTAGTCCCAAGTGAATCTGCTGAATTTCGCTAGCAAAATTGTAACAGAACCGTAAATGAATAGCTAGATTTTGACAGGTGTAGTATGGGCCAAATATCAAAATCATGCTAATCAATGAGGGATTTTCTGACAGGTTATACAAATATTGCGTTGAAATTATTGAACATGATACAAAAACAAATTGTTGTAATATTATGTGTACATATATGTAGTGGAAGTACTTACATTAAAAATAAGCAAGTTTCAAATTGCAGTTAAAAAAAAAATTATAGAAAAAACATTTTGATGATCACTAAATTCTTAAATAACGACCTCTTGTACGCGTGAATCAAAAACATGCTAAACATATACATTATAACATATTAAATGCTAAAACAAGCCATTTTCTTAAATAAAAATTACCTGATTTAGGTGGGTCAACTCCATCTAGTGGATTTTTAAGTACTGATTTTTGACACTAGGAAAATCCCTCATTGCGAACCTATTACAATTTGGCAAGTGTAATTTGGAAGACTTGGGTCGCAGGGTTGTGGTAAATTATAGTTGCATAACTAATTTGTAGCTACAGAATGTTTCTACACCGAATTGTCGTTGTAATTAACAATTGTCACATATATATATTAATAGGCCTCAAGGATCCATGATTATAACAATAATAATAGGTCAAATCAAATGAGAAAATTAAGTTAAATTACGATCCAGCTCAAGTTTATGATAAGGTTTTGTAGGAAGTGAATACCTATTAAGTAAGGAAATAATTAACTAGATAATTAGCCCTCCTACCTACCTAATGTACTAAAATTTTGTATTATTCAGTTACATGAAGATAAATATTCCATAAAAGAAATTAAGACTGGTGTACCACAATGTGGCGCCTTGTGTTTGTGTCTGCTAATCTGCTTGTGTCCGGTCCGATCTAGAAATTACAAAATTATTATAAAAAATGCTAAAAGTTAGGCTATTTGAAATCAATGGCTATTTGGCAGTCATTCAAAATGCAATTCATAGTAAATTGTAATTCATAGTTCTTAGACTAAGTAGTAAAGTTTTACAAAATACCGCTTGACCCAGCTTGCTGCATGTATTGTTTTTAACTCCCACAAATCATCATTGTTTCAAATACCTTGAAATATTATGCTAGTATTTGCAAATGTTCTATTCGAAGGTTAACTTACGAACTTTCACTTTTACCAATTTTTTCATGGTTACAAAGAGAAGATGCTCCTCAAGGCGTGAATATCGAAACGCACGCGCCGACATTACATACACGAGCTATTACGAAACGCAACATCAAATTGACATTGACATTTAAATGTAGGGGACGTGGTCGTTCAGGCAGGATCGGTGATTTCTTCGTAAAATAATTCGAAAATTAATTATTACAGCTAAAATAAATCAGCAAAGTTATTAAAAATAAAATCTGTAATAATTAACCTGCATTTATCAATTGGTGATACCAAAAAAACTGTGTTAAAAGACGTGAAATTTTTATTTCGAATTTCGTCCGTGTTCAGATGTAAACAAAGAATTATTGTATTGAAAAAATGTTATTCGAGCTTAGCACGAGTAGTAGGCGTTAATGAGTAGTTATCTGATTGGTTTTGTTAAGCATTTTAGGCGAAAAAAGCGGGTAAAAATGAGCGGAGTGAGCCGAGACGCGCCAGTGGGGGTACAGTGCCTTCAGAGCTTCAGTAGTTCATTTTTCCCTCGCCTGCAAATCAACAGATTACGATGGTAAGTTTTTTTTAACTACTTTTTTTCTGGCCAAGGTTAGTCTCAGTCACGGTTAGATAAATCTTCGTTAGTTTTTTTAGTATGAATAAAAGTTTTTGGCAAGTACACAAAGACCTTTTGTTACTATAACTTAGCAAAGCCTGTAATTGATTGTTGATGAGTCATTTAATTTATATGCAAAACCACCTAAGCCTTATGCAGTTTGTTTACTTATAAGGGTTAGGCATAATAAGGATTTTT
Source organism: Pyrausta nigrata (assembly GCA_949316185.1). NCBI lineage: Eukaryota > Metazoa > Arthropoda > Insecta > Lepidoptera > Crambidae > Pyrausta > Pyrausta nigrata. Next base: position 377,936 of record OX438965.1, read on the forward strand.
AACCTTATCATTATTCTAAGGTATATATTTTTATGTTATGCCAAACAGTGACAATTAAATCTAGATACCTTTGCTTAATTTTGCTATATTGAACTCTTTTGAAATTATTTATTGTTTGATTTGATTTGCTTTCAAAATCATTTTGTTAAGATGGAGAATATGTCCAGTTTTAATTTCTCTGGATGATCATGGTTCTGCTGTTATTTTCATTTTATTATTATCAAAAACAGAATAGACTAAATAAAAGTATATTAAAAGATTTTTGTTTCATGTTTGAAAAAGTTTTGCTATAACAAACTTGACTAAAACTTTCGTATGATGGATATCAACTAGATTTTGGGAAGAAATATCAGAGCTGCCGTGGTGTTTACCCATAAAATTACAAGCTTTGAAAATATTAACCCTACAAATTAAACAACATTTAGTAATAAGTCGGAAAATTAAATGGCCTGACCTTTGAGGGTAATTAGTTATACCTATTTATTTGTATAGAATATCTAAAAAGGTGCCATAACCATACTGAGAAACACTTTAATACTTATCCGTGAGGTTTTGAGTTTGATCTTAGTAGTTGGATATTGGCAAGTGTGTAAAAGCGAAAAGGCAATGGCAAACAAACATATATTGCCTCGGAAGTTGTTGTGTGATTCACATAATGATAACAACCCTCAATCCCACTACTATTGGAATCTCACAACCCACCAATCTCAAGTATATTGGATGGGACATGTACATATTATGTTGGTTCATATTATATTATTATTATGTTCCTTTTTTTATTTGAAATGGGTTTGCTCTTGACTCTAGACTAAGCCAGACTTGGCACAGACAGAGTCGATGATGGAGCGAGCTCACCCAGAAGAAGCCTGTTCACTCTGAGTTTGAAGGAAGAAGGAAGTTTCTTTATTTCTTAAAAATAATGTTTAACCACTAAAACTAGGGTATAATCCAATAAAAAGCTTAAATAAACATTGAACAAGACTTCTGCACTTAAATTGGGATAGATAACTCTATAATGCACACCATAAGATGTATAAAGCAATTTACGGAGATAGGTGTAGAAGTTAGGCGGTCTTATCGCTAAGAGAGGTCTCTTCCAGACAAGCTTTGAGTACCTACAGGATTTTTTAAATCACGGTTAGATTTTTTAATATTATATACAGTATTTTCGCAAATGGAGTGACAGGGAACCATTGTTATAGTCGGATAAGTTTGTGCGCAACTCTCTTACTGAGCCCAAACATGCGGTGGGCAAAGCATGATAGATGTCAGCGGGGACGGGTGGTGTGAGGGAATTTTCTATGACAGTGCGACGATTGGATCCTCGCCTTCGCATATCTGACTGCCTCGTTGGTCTAGTGGTCAGCATGCTGGGTACTATCCACGAGGTCCCGGGTTCGAATCCTGGGTCGGGCCGAGAGTGTTTGGGTTTTTCTGTCTTGAAATTACTTAGACACAGCTCCGGAGTCAGGAAAGTTGGTGGTGTTAACACCCCCGTGCCTCGGAAAGCACGTTAAGCCGTTGGTCCTGCGCCTGATCTCTCTACGGTCATGTCGGACTGCCGTCTCACCGAATTATGAGAGTAAAGGAACAGAGAGTGCACCTGTGTACTGCGCACACACTTGTGCACTATAATATGTCCCGCGCAGTTGGCTAATCTCTGTTGAGTTAGGCCGCCGTAGTCGAAATTCGGCTAGGAGGACATTATTATATCTGACTGGGCGCGAGATAGTCGCACACTTATTTGTCGGACTATAGTACTAAATCTTAAAGGTATGTGGGGGGTTATCGGGGTTTAAAAATCGATCTGTTTAGAAAAACGCAAGTTTTCGAGTTTTCATGCGTTTTTCTTTCACACTATACGCGACGCATAATATAGTCGCTAATTTCGCACCGGTACGCAAGAGTGCCGTGGCCGTAGCCGAGTGCGTATGACGTCGGACTGACAACTCCATGAGGCCAGGGTTTCAATTTTTTACTTTGTGTTTTTTTGTATTTATAACTTTTTTTAGTTTTTCAACCGTTTTTAATATTTTTTAACACTCACAGTGTTCTTTCTTATTAATATAAGTTTAAATAAGAAACCAAAAATTCTCACACGGGTAGGATTTGAACCTACGACCTTTGCCTAACCGGGCCAACGCTCTTACCAATTGCTGTTGCAATACAGTTCGGGTAGATGTCGCTGCAGTCACGCAATGACGTAAGACAAAAGAGACCCGGAATTTCACATGGTTGGATAAACTTTACAGTAGCTCAGTTGGTAAGAGCGTTGGCCCGGTTAGCCAAAGGTCGTAGGTTCAAATCCTACCTGTGTGCGAATTTTTGGTTTCTTATTTAAAAACTTAAATAAGACGGTTTTAATTTGCCTCTTATCAATACCAATTTCCGTGGCTTAATCAACGTGACAACGTAATCGCTACGTCTGATAATATCTCTGCCGCATTCGTATCTTTATTTGCGCTATTCAGGATCGTCTAGGTAGTTTAATTATTTAAGTATTGCCTGATTTGCCACATCCTGGATCATGGATGTGGCAAATCAGGCCAAAGCGGGCCCTGGGCCCTCGCATGCGTGTGCACAGCCGGGATAACGCTAGGAGGATGAGGATGATGCTTGGTCCAAATAAAGTGTCAATTCAAGCTCTTTCGACCAAAAAACTCACTGCTACTTGCAATTTACCACAATATACCAATCATAGTTTGAGTTGGCTTTCACATGGCCCAATAAAACGTTAATAATTCATATTCGAATTAACAAAGGAAATGTGAGCCCTCAAAAACTAATAAAATTGCCAATTTCAACCTCAATTTTCAGACGCTCGGCAAAATATCTAACACAAATTAACACTAAAACTAAAATACAGGAGCATAGTCCAAACCTTTCATTAATTATTTCATAATTTTTTTTTATCATTTGTCAAATTTTGGACGAGGAAATATGGGACTACAAAATGCTGTTTTTTCGTCTGCTTGTCCCTTTCTTGCTTAGGCGGCTGCCAGAGATTTCATCGAGACAGAAAATTTTTATTCAAATACCACCTCTTCAAAAGCCACGTGTCCGCGTTTCCTCTTAAACGAATGTCAAACTATTTACGACGACGAGTGCAACGAAAAACCGATGGAAAATAAAAAGCAATGATTAAAATAAACTAAGGCATTTCGTCTAAATTGTAACAATATTGCTTATAAATTTCCTTTGGTAATTTCGTTGTATTCGTCGTCGTAAGTCGTTTGACATTCGTCTTTAGTTGGTTAGGTATTTTAGCAAAAATGAGGCACGGGCGTATAAAATTTAAATAAAATTAATCATTAAATGCATATTGTTCTCAATTTCTAATTATATCGCCTTGAAACCTAGACATTGGTTGTTAAATTCTTATCAGCCAGCCGTGACTCGCGTGAGTTATGTGGTTATAGTTTTTGCTATTTTGAGTTGTACTCATTATAGTCTGGCCGTTTATCTGAGACTTTGCCTGCGGGGAACAGGGGTGAGTGCGGGGCAGGGGTATATGAGAACAGGGATTTGATTGGGTGATTAGAATTTTGAACAGAATGCGAATTTCGAATTTCAAATTCAAATTACCTTATCAATTCACAAGCTCCCGCAGCCCGCACCGTCTTCCCCCACACCCCTGTACCCCGCTCGGCTCGGCTCGGCGAGCTCGGAACGTTTTTTGCAGTTTCCGCAAACCAGCAAACCATTCAGTCCCCAAATTACGTTTAACCCTTCGAGTATCATGAAGATGCCGGCGTCCCGATGACAATTGATTGCCTATTGTGAGTAGGGTTGCCAGATGTCCGGTATTTTTTAGGCCTGTCTGGTAAAAAATAAATGGTTATACCGGACAGAACAATGCGCCTACAATAGTAGGCATATGAAATCGCTCGCTGTTTGTATCTGCGTGTGCGGGCTTATTTCTATAAAGGGCCGGTTTTTTTTGCGACCCAGCTAATCATTTTACGCAAGTACTTACCATCTCTGAATATGTACTTTACATAATAGAACATCAATATTACAAAAATGAAAGTATGCCATCATTCATTGCTAAACAACAAATGTCACATAATAAATCTGTAAATTGATCTCGAACCATTCAACTCGACGCGATCATTATATGACTCATGTTTTACACGAGTTAATAGATACTTAGGTGGCGAGCACATCATACTACATATTTCCGTTGCAAAATCACCTCTATTACAATGTGCACAAGATACTGCAGTGGTTATCTTGATGAGCAGCTGTCGTACATTTGCATTATTATATCACTGACCTTTATTCATGTAATGGGAGAAGGTCTTTGTCCGTATGACGTTTGTCCTCTCCAGCAATGATTCAGTTTGAGAGATATTATGCGGGTCACCCACAAATTGTAAATTGTATCCGTAGCTTTATCCTGCGGTGTTGTCTGGGTATATGCAGGCCCTTCGTAACAGGCAGGGTCCGAAGGGGAGGGGGGGGGGCGATCACAGGGGATATGCCAGCTGCTAGCTCCTAGCCGAAAGTGCACACAAAAATCGATCGACCGTGTCATCCGGTAGGCCTCCGAATTTCGACTACAGCGGCCAATCTCAACAGAGATTATAGTGCACAAGTGTGTGCGCAATACACAGGCGCACTCCCTTCCTTCACCTTCATAGTTCCGGCAATCCGACATAACCGTAGAGAGATCAGGCGGAGGACCAACGGCTTAGCGTGCTTTCCGAGGCACGGGGGGGAGACACCACCTGACTTTGGAGATGTGTCTTGAGTAATTTCAAGGCAGATAATTCTAAACTTGCAGCTTTAAATACATGATTAGTATTTCTAGAATACATTTTCCTACAACCTTTATTTCTTTACTAGCTATTGCCTATGCAATCGTCTGCTTACTCTACTCAATAGTGGATGATAAAAAATGAATTATATACTCCCATCTAGCGATGGACGATTATTACTAAATTAATCGAATTATTCGAATGGTCTCTGTAATCGAATGTATTCGATAAGCAACCGCAGTCATTCGATTGTCCTTCGATTATGCGGCGAGCGATAGCCGTATTACTAACGAATGAATCGTCATTCGTCGCGTCGATTAATTATTCGTTCGCTGCCTGTCCTGTGCGCACAGTCGCAGCAATTCGATCGAATGCATCGAAGGGCCGAGTATAGATTATCATTCGATTGTCGATTTTGTTTTTTTCGAATGACTAAATCGACATTCGATAGTTTGAATGGTCGTCGATTCATTCGATTTTTTTTTCGAACAATCGCCCATCGTTACTCCCATCCCCCTTGATGGTACTCAGTCGTACGGTAGAGTGGGATATACGCTGTATCTATCTCTGGATGCCTAGTTATCCTTATGAGATGCTACATCAGAATAGCAACAGCAGAGGGTGGTTATATTTTTTTTTCCTTTACGACGGTTAATAATTTTTGAATTGATTATTTATCCAATAAAAATTTTGCAAAATGAACATTCAGTAAACCAATGAGGCTTGTAACGAATGTCGTGCTAGTCTACGACGTCGTCAGTTTGTTTAAAAAGTAAGCTCTTAACTTGTTTTTAATATAATTAGGTCTGACAGTATTAGTACGCAAGTCCGGCGGTAATGCATTTATAAGTCGAGGAACCACGTAAGCAGTCGTTCGCTTGCCGTATTAAATTTAATTAAAATGGCTGCTATTTCAAGAGGGGGGAGTTAGAACCCAACATGGGGGTAGTCGATACCATGTGATGAACAAATACTCCATAAATTATCGCTGGTCCAAACCCGGACATCCTGTATATTCATAAATAAATAAATACGATAAATTATTGTTTTTAAGTGATAAGCATTCACTATGCAATATATTCCCGCCTCTGGTAGTCATTTTTACAAGGGCAAAAATATATTTATAAATAAATAAATGTACATGAATTGCGCGTCTAAAGGTATAAAAAAATGATAAAGACTGTTCTCCCTCGTCGCCAGGTACCAAGCGAGCGTGCTCATACTAACATTCTTCACGTACATGACGTACCACCTGACGCGCAAGCCCATCTCGGTGGTGAAGAGCGTTCTGCACCGGAACTGCAGCGGGTTCGTGCCGCCGCCGGACGTGAACCCCGCGGACGAGAACTGGTGCGACTGGCCGCCGTTCAGTGAGTACCCCCTCCCCTACATACGTACACGTGAGAGAGAGAACTACCCACAAACACACACTCAGTCACACAGAAAACTGCAGCTATTGGCCGTTCAGTGAGTAAACACACAGAGAACAACCCACACACACACACACACACACACACACAGAGAGAGAGAGAGAGAGAACCGAACAGACACACAAAAAGAACCACCCACACACACACAAACTTAGTCACACAGAGAACTGTAGCGATTGGCCGCCTTTCAGTGAGTAAACACAAAGAAATACCCTTTGACCATCTCTACGCACATACAAACAAAATATACATACAAATTCTCTTTCTCTCTACACACACATTCACTCATAGACACGAACTTAAACACACAAAGTTACATTAACTCCTCATATACATGCACACACATTCACTATCTTACATACATTCAAAGACACATTAACACTTACACATATGCCATATTCTTCTTCTTAGCGAGTCGATGGAACACGAGAAAATTACATCGTAGCAGCCCAGAATTCAGCCACTTGTATGGCGGATCGACTGCCGTCCATTAAGTCTGCTGGTGTGCAGGTGTTGGAGCACGCCGGGCACGATGTTAAGTGTGCCATAGTACACTGCACCACAAACATAGTCCACATCGGAGATTACCGAAAATCCCCACCTGACCATGTTCTCCTTACTTCGGCCAACCTGAGTCCGAAGCCTGTTTAAGGACTTCCAGATCGGCCATGGTAAATCATGTCCAGGAGGAAGATTCTCGGCAAGCGGGACAAAAAGAGTAGGCAGAGAGGCTTAAGGCTTAGGTCATATTAACAAACACACACAGGAGATGTACGTGGAATTAAAATGCTTGCATCTTTCTTTGCAGACACGAGTGATGCGAACACACTGCTTGGAGCCCTGGACTCCGCTTTTCTCTTCTCCTACGCCGGCGCCATGTTTGTTTCTGGTAAGTCACCCTTCCATCACTGTCATAGTTCGGTGAGACGGCATCCAACATGACCGGAGAGAGATCAGGCGGAGGACCAGCGGTTAACGTGCTTTCCGAGGAACGGGGGTGTTAACACCACCAACTTCCTGACTCCGGAGCTGTCTGAGTTATTTCAAGACAGAAAAACACAACTGGTTGCTCTCTGACGCAATTTCGGCCGGACAGGATTTATCTTTGAAGTAATTTTAATGACAGTAATAATACTTATGCAGGACGTTAAATACGGTGTTAACGAAATTTTCAGGGGTGATATGGAACCTTTTATAGAATCCAGGAAAAAAAAATTTAAATATACCTACATTCCTCTAGTAAAAATGAATTTCCTACTGCTATAACCATTCATTTATTATAACACTTGTCTAAAAGTATGAGACGGCTGGGTTGGAAATAATGACATATAGGTATGTCATTAATTCCAACCCAGCCGTCCGACATGACATAGTGGAGACAAACATTTTAAATGAGTCGTCTCATATCAAATCAAGTGTTATAAGCAATGTCAAAATCATTATAAGTAAGGATTGTGTTGATCCTTATCGCATTAAAAAGGAAGATAGAAAAGACGATGCAAACAACTACATCATCATTATCCTAGCGTTATCCTGGTTGTGCCAGGCCTGTGTATCTTCCCGCGTAGGTAGCAAAAACGTACCTACGCGCGGCGACCCCTTGGTAAGGGACTAAACAAGTTGGGTGTCGCTAGCCGGCAGCAACACGCTCCCGCGTTTTATTCACCGGCGGTGCGCGACACTAGGTTGCTAGGTTGGACGAGCGTGAATAAAGTCCTAGAAAGATGCGCTAGATGGCGTAAGTAGCTTCTTGTGGCAGTCAACCTTATCGCGTTGCGTGATAGTACGTCACTGAATAGGTTTAGTGTATTATGAATCATATTCCAGAGTTATAAGAATGAAATTATCTTGCAATGTATTTCTGTAGGTGTCTACACGAAAATGTGCTTGAGTCAGAGGCGAACTGAATTACACCATATCGTTAACAAGATTGAGTAAATATTTCTTTGAATTTTATTGCAAAGTCATACTTCTGTACGGAGTACTACTTATTCTGTGGTTGTGCATTAGCACGCGAGGGCCCAGGGTCCGCTGACCATAATCCAGGATATGGCAGATCAGGCAATTACAGTGGAGCGACTAACATATGACCTCAGTGACCCTGTTAATGGGAACCTGACCAATTTTGGATCATGGTTACACATTCAGTTGCCTAAATGTTTAGGTTTCCTTACGATGTTTTTCCTCACCGTAAGAGCATCGGTTAGTGAACAACTAATGTATACATAACTCAGAAAAAGTCATTGGTACATGGCAGCACGTGGGATCGAATCCGGCTCCTCCCGCATGAGAGGCAACCCGCTAGCCACTGCGCCACCGACGCTCCGACGATGCAAACAACTACAAACGACAAAATCAGCAAGAATTTGACGACCGTCTTGGTGTAGTCGTTCGCACCCCAGACTTCTAAACCAGGCGGTTGCGGGTTCGAGTCCCGCAAGGGCAAGTGTTTGTGTGATGAGCACGAGCATTTGTCCCTAAGTCATGGATGTTTATAAATGTATATAAGTATGTCTATCCGTTGTATATAAGTATGTCTAGTCGCCATAGCACAAGCTCACGCTTAGTTTGGGGCTAAGTAATTGATGTATTTGTTGAAAAAAATTATTTATTTATTTAATTTGTTTAAAAAACTGTATTCTTTGATCGATTCTTAATCACCCCTGAATACATATTTTATATAGTACACGTACGTACATTCTATAGTAATAGCTTGTTGTGGGAACTGCCGCAGTTGTGCAAACATTCAAACACGCGTCACTTTGTTAGTGTTTGCAGTGTACCTCGATACCAGTTACGTTGATGTTTGCATTTACCCCAACCATTACATTACTTATGATGGTATACATATTAGTATTCTCGTAAGGCCTACCTTTCCCATTGCCACAGAATAAGTACTAGTACTTCGTACAGAAGTATGACTTAGCAATTGTATTCAAAGAAATGTCTACTCAATGTCGTCAACGATATGGCGTAATTTAGTTCGCCTCAGAGTCAAGCACATTTTCGTGTAGACACCTATACCTCATTCACCGGGCCAAGTCCAACAATGTAAACAAACCATTGACTAACCTATTAATCCTATTATCTGAAGATTCTGGGCACATACACAAGTAAATTTCTTCACAGAACTCGCAAACACCTTCACCAATTACGCCGTAACAATATTAATACGATTATTGCATACAAACACACATAATTACAATCAAAAACGTTAATCATACGAAAAGTACCATCATTTTGACAAAGACAAGAAGAGGATGGCAAACTTTATATTTTTTAATGTAGTGTTGAGAAACCAATTTTGTTCAATTGATCGATTCAATTAGCCATTCGAAACTCGCATGCTTAGTAATGTTTACCCTAAAAGGAATGATATCAAAATTATGTTGTTTTATTGTGCATATATTTGAAAGGTTTATGAAATGATGTTGTTGAAGATAAAAAGTACATTGTTTTTTTTTTAATGTAAAAATATAAATTAAATTGGATTTATAATTTTAAAACTCTGCCTAAAATATAGCTTTCTAAGTTTGAATTAGTTATTTAAATTAAACAAATTTAACCGACTTAAAAAAGAGGTATGTATGTTTATCCGCGATTATCTCGCTTGTGGATGAATGTTTAAGTAAAGTATTTTGACTTCGAAAAATCTCACCAAAAGGACTAAAATAACACTTTTAGCTTCTATTTAGGTGAGACTAATTAATTTGAAGTCATGAAGTGCATGATTTCAACCTTAATGGACACCTACAGTCCACTTCAAATAATGTTTCCTAATTAAAAAGAAATGATGAGTTGTTTTAAAACTTTAGTGGTTTCTCCTGACTAAAAAATGAGTTGTTTTAAAAATTTTAGTGAGATCTTTTAAAGGCAGTTCAAATTAAAAGAAGACCGTTTGGTCTTATTATAAACCATATTAAAATTAGAACATTTAGTATTGATAAAAAACTTAGGTAAAAATCAAGTAACTAAAGTTCGCAAAAAAAAAACAGTTATTTTCTTGTATTCTAAAATTTCCTTTTACAAGCAAACCCGCTTGATACTCGTAGTATGCGGTAACTATGCCTAAGCGCGCACTGATCGGACGGAAATGTTCGGTGCGCGGGCGGCGAACGCTCGCCAGTCGAGAGAACGCCGCCTGCAGCGTAACCCGTGTGTACCTACCGCGTGTGCAAAGGTTTTCATGTTAAATGTCATCCTATTGACTATTTTTGGTGTTTATTCATTTAACTTAAATTTCTTAATTTTTCATGTGTGTGGCCGTTGCTTTTTTTCTTTGTGTGGTTGTAAATCTTGTGTCTAAACGTAAGATATTATATTTACGGACATTTAACCTTAAAATCGTCTTCAAAACGAATGTATCTTTAAATTCACTACTAAGTTTCCTACGTTCCATTTTTAGGTAAGACCGATAGTAAATATCTTTCAGTTCGTAACCCCTTTTTGTTTTGGTCAGTTAAAGTTAAATCATTTCACTTGTCTTTTTTTCATTTATTGCATTCGATTGTATATTGTATCAGTTCAATTGACTAAATTCCTCTACTATTTCCCAGCACTAAAGATTGTCTATGGTATTCGAGCCGCCATGTTTGTTTACATTGTTAGACTTGGCCCGGTGAATGAGGTATAAAAAAATCCATTGCAAGATAATTTCATACTTATTGCTCTGGAATATGATTCATAATACACTAAACCTATTCAGTGACATAATATCACGCGACGCGATAGGGTTGACTGCTACGAGAAGCTTCTAACGCCATTAGCGCCTCTTTCTAGTACTTTATTCATTCTCGTCCAGCCAGCAACGTAGCCGCGCGGCCGCCGGTGAATAAAACGCGCGAGCGTGTCGCTGGCCGGAAGCGACACGCAATTTGTTTTAGCCCCTAAGTAAGGGTCGCCGCGCGTAGGTACGTTTTTGCTACCTACGCAGGGAGATACACAGCCCTGGTAAGGCCTACCTTTCCCATTGCATCGTTCGTCGGGGCAAATGGCATTGAGACATTCTGGCTTTCTGACCCCGCCGGCCGTTCTGTTTTTTTTCGAAATTGTAGCACACGATGAAAGTGATACACATGGATATGGACACATAGAAAAAACCGGGCAAATGCGAGTCGGGCTGGCGCTCTAAGGGTTCCATACAAACAAAGGTTTTTTCTACGATGTAATTAGAATTACGTGGTTTGTGGACGTTTTCCTTTACTTGTACTGTTAGACCTTCCTTCTTGCCAAATTTCATGGTTCTAGGTCCATGGGAAGTACCTCATAGGTTTTGAGTTCCCTGAAAAATGTAAGAAAATAGGGAAAAAACGGCCGTATCTTTTGATTGCGTTGACTCAAAAGCTTGATTTTTGTACAGCTTCAAGGTACCATAGACATAAGTATTTGATGTTAATTTCAACTTACACCACACACTTTCTTGAGAAAAAGGTTCTTGACGTACAACAAACTGATCCTATAAGGGTTCCTTTTGAGGTACGGAACCCTAAAAATGATAAGTAACGTGGTACCCTAAAGTTACTGAGATATTTGAATTTTGGATATTGGAAGGAAGATCGACATGTAGGTACATGTCGTAGGATGATTTGATAATTCGAATTATTGCGAAAATTCTAGGGATTTTACGAAAACACAGATAATTAGATAATGTAGGTTTTTTTTCAATCTTACTAAAAAAGATAGGTTTTTTGCAAAAACGCGAGTCGCCTTAGTTATTTTAAAAAAGAACACTCATTGGCTGGTTTGAGCGCCCTACTAATACATCTCTCTGATTGGTTGACTACTTGACGTTTTAAATGTCAATCAATTCATTAAATAAAAAAATGACTTAAAAATAGTGCAAAAAGTTATATAGAAGTGTGCCTGTAAGTACAAAATGACAAATACAAGTGAAATTAGTACTGAAAGTTCAATAGAATCAGAAACCAATTACTATGATAATATATCAAATCTACATGGGAAAAGATAGGAACCAATCAGAATAAGAGTTTTCCAGCAAGCAAAAGTCAAGCTAATCAGCGTTAAGAATGTTCAATCTTACTAAGGCGACTCGCGTTTTTGCAAAAAACCTAACTTTTTTTTTAGCCAGATTGAAAAATATAACCTACATTGTCTAATTATCCGTGTTTTCGCAAAATCCCTCGAATTTTCGCGATAATTCGAATTATCAAATCATCCTACGACCATACAACGACAATCATTAAAAACAGACTTAGTGTCTATCGGCGTCATAAGTTTTATTCCTCATTCCTATTTATTTCTCAGGCATGGTGGCCGAGCGGGTGGACTTGCGCTACTTCCTGAGCCTGGGCATGCTGCTGTCGGCGAGCTGCTGCTACATGTTCGGTGTGGGCTATACGTATGGAGTGCACAACATCTCGTATTATCTACTGGCGCAGGTCAGTCAAAAATAGTGAGACTAATATGTTATTGAGGTAAAACCAAATGGGGGGATTCTAACTAAATAACTGATTTATTATATTTTTATAACTTAAGCAATTATTTTGCAAGTTTTTACGAAATTAAATTAAATTTCACTTCCAAAATTAATCGACTATCCGGGCAAGTGCTCTTACTATCTAAGTTACGGAGGACGTTAGTCAGTCGACGAATTTTTGCAAGTGCTTGCTACGCCAGTGAGCCGGCGTTCGATTTCATCAATACTTGGGGAATGTACCCGCATGTATCCAATGAAAATATTTTTACAAATATTTAACCATCAGTTAAGATGAAATCAGCTTAACTTATTATATTTTTATAACGTAAGCAATTATTTTGCAAGTTTTTACGAAATTAAATCAAATTTCACTTACAAAAATTAATCGACTGTGTCATCCGGTGGGACTCGAACCCACGTCTCTTCGCTATTCGGGCGAGTGCTCTAACCAACCCAGTTTCGAGTCCCACCGGATGACACAGTCGATTAATTTTTGTAAGTAAAATTTGATTAAATAACTGATTTTCAAAGAGGGCGTTGGACAATGCATCATGCATCAGAATCACCCCCTTTTCTTATTCTTCAGGCTGGCGCGGGCATAGCGCAGACGACCGGCTGGCCGGGCACGGTGGCCATCGTAGGCAAGTGGTTCGGCAACACGAAGAAAGGACTCATCTTCGGCATATGGAACTCGCACACGTCGCTGGGCAACATATTGGGTGAGTTCGTTCATTCGTTCACCGGTCAATCATTCGCTCACTGTTACACCTATATTTTCTAATATTTTTTTAGTCATATTCTTAGTTCAGTCAGGCCTGTGTACCTCCCCGCGTAGGTAGCAAAAACGTACCTACGCACGACAACCCTTACTAAAACAAGTTGCGTGTCGCTTCCGGCCAGCGACACGCCCGCGCGTTTTATTCACCGGCGGCCGCGCGGCTACGTTGCTGGCTGGACGAGAATGAATAAAGTACTAGAAAGAGGCGCTAGATGGCGTTAGAAGCTTCTCGTAGCAGTAAACCCTATCGCGTCGCGTGATATTACGTCACTTGAAAAAATGACCGCCAGAGGCAGGAATCGAACCCGCGTTCCTCGCATGCCGGGCGATTGCCTAACCTCTCGGCCACCCTGGCGTTGGCAGAGCCTGTCGAAATTTTCAAGTACTTCTTAACGCTGTAATGCCGCCTTGCTTTCATCAATGTTATTGGGATTACACCCTTAAGACTCGAAAGAAATACTATTGCAAGTATTTAACAATCGAAAGATGAAGCTTGCAAATACGATAAATTATTGTTTTCAAGTGATAAGCATTCACTTAAAAACAATAATTTATCGCGACGCCACGCGGTGCCTCTCGGCCACCCAACGCCAGGGTGGCCGAGACGTTAGGCAATCGCCCGGCATGCGAGGAACGCGGGTTCGATTCCCGCCTCTGGCGGTCATTTTTTCAAGTGCAATAATATAAATAGTGACTGAGTTTCTTGCGCTGCTTCTTCTCAGCACTAGCCCACAATTTGTCCTGAAGCAGTGGTAGGGCTTAAAAAATAATATGTTGGGACGTGTATAAGTGCCCCCTGTGGGCCTACATACATAAATAAATGACTTTTAATGACTTTTATCATTTTTGATTATTTTATCGTATAGAATCTTTGTTCATTCGTTCATCGTTTAATCACTCACTTTTACGAGGCGTTAAATATAATTTAAAAATAAGAATGTAAACTTCATGAAATGGTTTTGGTAATTTGAATGGTTTCATTTTATAATTCATTTGCTTGTTTTTAGACTCACATAAAAAAATTAAAGTCCGTTTTTATTTGTTTGGTGAATATTGTAAACAATGTAATATTTTTATGACTTTTAAAATAAAATAATTTAAAAATATATATTACCTGTATATTCGATTGTATGTGTAAAATTAACAAATTACCATAGAAGGTTTTTATTCTAGTGTTTCTTTTATTTTTAAATGAATAATTTCGATAAAAAAAGAACCTCAAGATTGTTAACAATATCCGCTTGAAAACAAAAACCCACTTTACAGGTAGGTAATAAGATACACAATCGAGAGATTAAAAATTATACTTTTCCCTATTTCTCAGGCGCACTCCTAGCGGCAGAATACGTGGAGACAGACTGGGCGTTGTCCTTCATCTACCCCGCTCTAGTGATGGGGGTAGTCGCGCTTTTCGTATTTCTCTTCCTACCTCCAGAGCCGAAGCACGTGGGGATTGTGTTGAACACTCCATCCAGCCAGAGGGAGTCGGTAAGTGTTATAATCTACACTTATATTATAAAGAGGAAAGATTTGATTGTTTGTTTGAATTGAATGGGCACCGAAACTACCGTACCGATTCAAATCAAATTTGGTACAGAGATATTTTGAGACCCTGGGAAGGACATAGGCTACTTTTTCTCGCGATATAAAATCATCAGGGGGGGGGGAGTGAAATGGGGAATAAAAATTTGTATGGAAAATCCATCCAATCGCTTTCAGCATTGCGCAAGCTCACGCAAGTCTGGATAAGCTAATGCAGAAGGTCCACTTGCCCCAATCTGAATTAGCCAATCCGGACTTGCGCAAGGTGTATGATTTGAGCTGATAGCCCGTTTGTATAAATCCGGATTAGCAGATCTGAAAGCCGTTCTCATAAAACAAATTTATTTGTTTTACTTTTTGAAAACAATTTCCTTATTGGTTATAAAAATATGTCGTTAATTTTTGACAGCCATCAAGACAGTCTCGTTCTGATGATGAAGAGGATCCAGCACAAGTCATAGTTGGAGACCAGGTAAGTTTAAGGAGTTTTATTTATGGTGCGAAACACATAATTAGCTTTTTTATTAATAAATTTGTAGATGATCGATAAAGATCAATGTTTTGGTAATAGAAGAGGGTTTCTTCTGTGATTGATTGACTATAAATTATTATAGCATGTCGCATTGATTGAAGTTAACTCTACTTACAGACTAACAGCCCGAAGTCTTGTATTTTTTGTACCAACAAAAAAGCAGGGAATAAAGCGAAACGGTTTTTAATTAATTAAACTACATTACCCACTGTGTGAGGATTTCTTTGATATTGCATGATACTGTCATTTTCAAGCCGCGAGACATTTCAAAGTCCCACTTTGACAACATTTCGGGGACTTTAAATCCAACTATGGTATGAACTGAATTCTAATGTGCAGAGTCTAACATTAAAGTTCAGTCCCTCTCTTTCTCTGCTAAACAAACAAAAAGAGACAGACTACAATAATTCAAAAACGTCGAATTAAGTGTTGCAACTTTTTTACCTATTTCTTTAAGTTTATGCGTGTTTTTGTCTCACTTGAGTCGTCACCGAATGTTATCAATACTAAATTGTCTATGGATTCTGCAATTTCCTTAGCAACTGACAGCTGTTTAGTCTGACGTTTCCAAATTATTACAGTCTATCTCTTCGTTTGTTTGGCAGAAAAAGAGAGAGACTGCACTTAAAATTATTCTTAGACTGGGTACATTGGAATCGAGTCCGTCCCTAACGTTATTTTTTGAGAATTATAATCTGTTTTTAAGAAGTAATGGATTACTGTCACTCGAAGTGTCAGTTTAAAGCTGTGCAATGTTTATGTTTAGATTTTTTATCGAGTAGTATAATCCTAGTGTAATTCACCTAAAGGTAAAAGTTCGTGCTCGCGGCAGCAGCAGACGATATGTCGCCGCGACACTGGTTTCTACGTATTTGTATGCAAGCTTCGGTGTCGCTAGCTGCGAATGGTAGGTATTTTGTAGAAATACTTACGTAAAGCAGTTGGTCACGGCTAATATCTGTTGATATTAGTCGCTAAGCCTAGTCAGAGGCCCTAAGGCGGCTTGATAACATCTGACAGTAAGGTTGGTCACTTGCCTTACAGACACCCCTCCACCAATCCGCACTGAGCCCGCGTGGTGGAGTATGGCTCGTACCTCCTCATAGTTGAGGTGAGGCCTTTGTCCTGCTGTGGGATCTATATAGGCTAACTTTACTTACGTAAAAACCAGTAGGGTCGCGGCGACATGTCGTGGTCGGCTACGAGCTTATACCTTAGTATTTAAGATCAATTTGAGAATAATAACAATAACAACAAGTAATATTTCGGTCGCACTTGCACGTTGGCCGCACCGCACTAACAGCACGTGTCGGTTGCAGGCGGCGAGCCTGCGCACGAACCGCCACTCCGCCAACAACCCGCCGGTGAGTCGCTCACTCATTCATTCATTCATTCACTTTACTGTCTCTCATCCGTTCACCTATTAATATTTTCACCCATTCATTCATTGTAAATCATTCATTCGTCGTATCCCATTCGTTCACCCATTAATTCATTGTAACTCATTCATTCGTTGTGTCTCATTCGGTCACCTATAAAAATCACATTCATTCATTTATCATATTTTTCACTCATTCGTTCACCCATTCATTAATTTGGTAATGCAATTATTAATTTAGTCTACCTACATTGTTCATTCATTCAACTAATTTGAGACCTCATCCACCCATTTATGTATTCATTTACCCATTTTTGCCAAACAATGTTAATAAGTTTAAATTGGGTAATCACGTAAATGACTTTAAAAAATATATATTTTTACTATGAGAATTGCCCCTCATTGATTTGCAAAAATTCAACACTACGCGCATCTAACTGAAGAATGATGCGCTCACTAAAATACCTACGAAGTACGAAGGCATCACAATTTTTTTGTTAAAATTTTTTTTTTGAAGTCATTTTTTATCTTTATTCTTGATCAGTATAAGGTATAGAATCACCTCTGTAAGTATTTTTCAGATAAAAACCCTGTGTAGCTCTTTATTGCACATCATTAAAAATGCAATTTGCAAAGTAGACAGTCTTCTAAAAGTGATATCTTCCAAACCAATTGACGACCGTCTTGGTGTAGTGGTTCGCGCCCCAGACTACAAAACCAGCGTTTGTGAGTTCGAAACCCGCAAGGGGCAAATGTTTGTGATGAGCACGAACATTTGTACCTAAGTCATGGATGTTCATAAATGTATTTAAGTAGTTTTTATTATTTTTAACACTCACAGTGTTCTTTCCTATTAATATAAGTTTAAATAAGAAACCAGAAATTCGCACACAGGTAGGATTTGAACCCACGTCCTTTGGCTAACCGGGCCAACGCTCTTACCAACTGAGCTACTGTGCAGTCTATCCAGCCGTGTGAAATTCTTTGTCTCTTTTTTTTTAATTTTATTTATTTATACAAAGAATAAATTTTTGTTAGTAAATATGTTAGGTTTATTTAGACACTACTAGTTCTCTTATTACAATTACAATAAGCATGATTGTTATTGAGCGAGCGCGCACAGCTACAGCGAAGCTCGCCGTTCGATGCCTACCAACCGGTTGGCCGGTGCTTATTGCACGTAATTCAGTACACGCTGATCAAATGAACATTATGTTACACTAGTTTTGAATACGTCATTGCGTGACGTGACTACCTGTGTGTGAATTTTTGGTTTCTTATTTAAACTTATATAAATGTATTTAAGTATGTCTATCTTATCCTAGTCACCATAGCACAAGGTCACGCTTGGTTTGGAGCTAGGTAATTAGTGTGTTTGTTGAAACAATTTATTTATTTATATTTTCATTGCTTGTCCAACATTGTAAACAATCTTGACATTCCTTTATAACGAAATTATTTATTAAAAAAAAAGGAAGACACAATAATTACATCCTAATATGGTAGTTTATCTTTTAATATATGCAGCTTTTTAGAGCTATTAGTAAATTTTTTTTTTCATAAGTATTAGTTTTAAAAATCATATTTTTTTTCACAATGTTTGACACGTAAAGAAAAACAAACTTCATCATTATTAAAATTCCGTGCAAAAAACTTTATCATTTTAAAAACAGTCAAATTCCATTCCAGTACACATCAGAGGAAGCTACAGAGAGCACCGCTCTCATCTCGCGGCGCCCGTCTCACTCGCACGGCAGTGGCGCCGTCTCGCTCTCGCGCGCGCTCTCCATACCGGGCGTGATGGAGTTTTCTCTCTCGCTCTTTTTCGCCAAGCTGGTCAGCTATACGTTTCTGTATTGGCTGCCCATGTATATTAAGTCTAGTAGTAAGTATTGTTTAGTAGTTTTAATTAATAGGGATTTATATTTGAAAGCTTTTTAATTAAAATTAGAGTGATAAATTTATGTTAGTGTTTATTTCTTAAAAAAATGCTTAAAAAGTTAAGTCAGCCTATTAGATCCCACTGCTGGGAAAAGGCCTCACCTCAACTATGAGGAGGAACGAGCCATACTCCACCACGCGGGCTCAGTGCGGATTGGTGGAGGGGTGCCTGTAAGGCAAGTGACAAACCTTACTGTCAGATGTTATCAAGCCGCCCTAGGGCCTCTGACTAGGCTTAACGACTAATACCACAGATATTAGCCGGGACCAACTGCTTAACGTGCCTTCCGAAGCACGGAGATGCTTGTCATGGTCGTCACTTTAATGGTCGGAATGGTCACCCATCCAATCACGACCGCGCCGTGGTTGCTTAACTTTTGGTATCACTACCAAAGCGCTGCCGCCACTGCGCCACAAGCACCTTTGCTTAATTTATAAAAACAATTAATTTAAAGTTTTTCAAATAATTTCTTCTAATTTTTTTACAAATGTTGCCATATAGATATAATTACTTATTTATTAATTTGTGATCAAAAGTTTAACTTTGTTTGAAGAAAATGCCAATACCTTGTACATAATACTGAAAAATATCATATGTAAAAATACATCTTTTTCGAAACGATTTTCGTCAAATAAAGGTGCGGTCATCATATAAAAATGTAAAAAGTATTTAAAATGATAAAAATTATTGAATTGAATAATTGATGTCAGTCAATCAGCTGATGTCCCTGTCATTCGCAGTCGGCTAAGATGATTCATTCTATATTACTCTTTAGAAGTTTATAATTAATACTAGCAGTTCCCCGCGACTTCGCCCGCGCCTAAAGTCGGATTCCCATACAAACTTTCATCCCCCATTTCACCCCCCTGATCATATTATATCGCGACGAAAAGCAGCCTATGTACTTCCCAGGGCCTCAAACTATCTCTGTACCAAATTGGATTTGAATCGGTACGGTATTTTCGGAGTCTACAAACAAATTATCAAATTTTTCCTCTTTAAATTATTACTAGTGGTTCCCCGCGACTTCGCTCGTAAGATTTGGATTTTCCATATAAAATTTTATCTCCTATTTCACCCCCATAATGTTTTATATCACGACAAAATGTAGCCTATGTCCTTTCCAGGGTCTCGAACTGTCTTCATACTAAATTTCATCTCAATCGGTTCAGTGGTTTAAGCGTCAAGAGGTAACAGACAGACAGACAGACACACTTTCGCATTTATAATATTAGTATGGATAACTATATTATTATCTGTATATATTATTATATAATTATAAATATTTCAGCGAACCTAACGCCCAAAGAGTCTGCGGACCTCAGCACAGTGTTCGACGTGGGGGGCATCGCGGGCGCCATAGCGGCCGGCCTGCTGGCCGACAGGACCAGGAGTCCCGCCTCTGTGTGTGCGGGATTCTATGTGCTGTGCGCGCCCGCGGTGGGTCAACAATCGATTTTTAATCGATTTTGAATATAATCGATTTTTAGTCACTTTTAAATATTCGCGATTATCACACATACAAACAGGTCTTAACGCGACAACGAAACAGTTTGAAGGTAAAAATGTTTACCTCCAAATTCAGCCCGACGTTTCGAACGCGTTGCAGCGTCCGTGGACACGGGTAAACTGGCGCGGCGAGATGTTAACTATTCTTGCGAGGGTAGATTTCCTACCCGCACATCACTTATACTATTTGTCCGGCACACAACACTCACAGTACCCGCGGATGAGACCGAAGACAGTTCGCGAGGCTTACACATATCAATCACTGGGTTCCACGAAACTGATAGTCTAAATCCGTCTTCCCGGTTGAAGTCTTTATGTTTTTTAATTTCAACCGTGTCACGCACAATCCTTTTATAGTAGTGGCGATCGGTGGAGATGATTTTAGGCTCATGTTGCTCCAGTGATTAGCGCTGCCTTCCAATAAATGCTCTGCTATTGCACATTTACATGTCTGCCTGTTTTTGACTGCAGCTATGTGCGCCTTGACCCTTTCAGCGATGGACCGTTTGGACCGCCAATGAACGAGCTCCACAACTGCAGTCAATCTTGTAGACTCCCGGCGACAGAAAGGGTATGGTATCCTTCGGTGTTCGTAGTTGGGTTGACAACTAGGAGAACGGAACGCATACAGTCTTCATGGAGTATTTATTTAATACTGTTCCAATTTTGTCCGTACCTCCTCGTATGTATGGTGTAGGCTGGCTACCTATTTACTTTCGGATGCTATATCAGAATAGCATCCGAAAGCCATTGTCACACTCCTGCAGAGGAGGGGAAACAAAAAGATAGCCTGACATAGCTACTACAATAAGTTTATTTACTATTTTACTATTAGGTATAAGGCGCGGTCGTGATTGGATGGGTGACCATTCCGACCATTTAAGTGACGTCCATGACAAGCATCTCCGTGCTTCGGAAGGCACGTTAAGCAGTTGGTCCCGGCTAATATCTGTGGTATTAGTCGTTAAGCCTAGTCAGAGGCCCTAGGGCGGCTTGATAACATCTGACAGTAAGGTTTGTCACTTGCCTTACAGACACCCCTCCACCAATCCGCACTGAGCGTTGAGGTTGAGATAGTTGAGATGAGGCCTTTTCCCAGCAGTGGGATCTAATAGGCTGACTTATTTATTTATAAGTTAGGTGGGTTCACTATAAGCGACCGAGTGGGTATAATCCGGTCCTATCACTATCACTGTCCTGGTAAGTCGGCCGCATAGCTCCGGGTACAGGTAGGTAGGTAGATGGCCAGGTGGTCTTCGTATTGCCAGGCAGATCTAGGGTATCAGAGGCGTCGACATCCGGTAACGGGTAGGTGGGCCCCGATTGTATGGGGAAATTCACTAGTTGTTTTATATTCACAATAAATGCGATTAACTGCACGGCACGGTAGATAGGTAGGTAGGTCTGATGAAAAATAAATAAGGCCAGTACGTGTCTTACTTAGATCATGTCTGAAATATATTAGAATAGTTAACATCTCGCCGCACCAGTTTACCCGTGACCACAGACGCTGCAACGCGTTTCAAACGTCGGGCTGAATTTGGAGGCAAACATTTTTACCTTCAAACTGTTTCGTTATCGCGTTAAGACCTGTATGTATATGTTAAATTAGATTTTTTGTAGATTATGAACTCAATCGATTTTTTATCGATTATGAAGTCATTGATTTGGTATCGATTTTTGACGTTATCGATTATGACCAAAACTATTTTTATCGATTATGAACCAATCGACTCTGTATCGATTATGATTTTTTTTCTTTTTTCGATTATTAACTAATTTATTGTTTATCGATTATGAACAAAACGATTCATTTTCGATTATGAACTAATCGACTCTTATATCGATTGTTAAGTACTCGATTCTTTATTGATCATGAAGTAAACGATTCTTTATTTCTTGATTACCAACTTAATCGATTATACACCGATTATGAACTTAATCGATTATTTACCGATTATGAAGTCATTGATTTGACATCGATTTTGACGTAATCTATTATAAAGTAATCGATTCTACAGTGTGTCCGAATTTGGACTAGCGATAATTTATGGGCTATTAGATCATTAAATGTTATCGACAAAGAACCCCCATGTTGGGTTCCAACTCCCCCCTCTTGAAATGGCAGCCATTTTAATAAAAAAATTAAATACTATTCCTATGGATCTGGAGGTCCTAAAAGTTATGAAAATGATTCTTTTGGAAGGTAACGCTATGGCCTATCAAGTGAAATAAAGATAAATCAAAATTATTGACTGTCATAGAAAAAAAAATAAGTTATAAAAAATCTTGCTTAAAAATTAAGTTTTTTAAACCTATTACAAAACTAAACCCAAACATGTAATCTTTTTTTGAAAAAATCAAAATGTTTTTTCATTAAGATTATGTTTCTAACATTTGATAAATAAAAGGCCCTTAAATTGTCGCTAGTCGAAACTCGCGACAACGACACAGTCTTAATTATTGTTACTTAATAAAAGTTTGCAAGCATTTATTTATCTGGTCTCAAAATCCTTTCCTTAGTTTGAAATAACCGTTTGTCCACAGCTACTAGTGTACCAGCGGTGGGGGGCTACATCGTACGCTACGAACGTGGCGTTATTAGTAGTGGGAGGGGCGTTAGTCAACGGGCCCTACGCGCTCATCACCACTGCTGTGAGCGCTGAACTGGGTATGTAAGATCAAAATATATTTCTTACATATTGAAAACTAAAAAGAAAAAAAACCGACTTCAAACTGCCTATAGTGCTAATTAAAACTAACAATTTTATAAACTTTTAACTAAAAAGTTTTATATTATATTATATTATAAAAAGTACAAAATAATATTTTAATTACCTAACTGTTCTACGAAATTATACAAGAAACCTATTTCCAATTTATTATTTGTTATTTTTTGGAGTCTAAAGAACAGGGAAAGATTTGCTAATAGCATTTTATATGTAGTTTGTTTTATATCGTATCATCGGATTCCCTAAACAAATGATTTTGGGGATAAAAACTGTCCTATGTCCTTCCTCGGTACTCAAACTATAAAAAGTGTTCTATGTCCTTCCTCGGTACTCAAACTATAAAAAGTGTTCTATGTCCTTCCTCGGTACTCAAACTATAAAAACTGTCCTATGTCCTTCCTCGGTACTCAAACTATAAAAACTGTCCTATGTCCTTCCTCGGTACTCAAACTATAAAAAGTGTTCTATGTCCTTCCTCGGTACTCAAACTATAAAAACTGTCCTATGTCCTTCCTCGGTACTCAAACTATAAAAACTGTTCTATGTCCTTCCTCGGTACTCAAACTATAAAAACTGTTCTATGTCCTTCCTCGGTACTCAAACTATAAAAAGTGTTCTATGTCCTTCCTCGGTACTCAAACTATAAAAAAATGTTCTATGTCCTTTCTCGGTACTCAAACTATAAAAAGTGTTCTATGTCCTTCCTCGGTACTCAAACTATAAAAAGTGTTCTATGTCCTTCCTCGGTACTCAAACTATAAAAACTGTCCTATGTCCTTCCTCGGTACTCAAACTATAAAAACTGTCCTATGTCCTTCCTCGGTACTCAAACTATAAAAAGTGTTCTATGTCCTTTCTCGGTACTCAAACTATAAAAAGTGTTCTATGTCCTTCCTCGGTACTCAAACTATAAAAAGTGTTCTATGTCCTTCCTCGGTACTCAAACTATAAAAACTGTTCTATGTCCTTCCTCGGTACTCAAACTATAAAAAATTTTCTATGTCCTTCCTCGGTACTCAAACTATAAAAAAATGTTCTATGTCCTTTCTCGGTACTCAAACTATAAAAACTGTTCTATGTCCTTCCTCGGTACTCAAACTATAAAAAGTGTTCTATGTCCTTCCTCGGTACTCAAACTATAAAAAGTGTTCTATGTCCTTCCTCGGTACTCAAACTATAAAAAGTGTTATATGTCCTTCCTCGGTACTCAAACTATAAAAAAATGTTCTATGTCCTTCCTCGGTACTCAAACTATAAAAAATGTTCTATGTCCTTCCTCGGTACTCAAACTATAAAAACTGTTCGATGTCCTTCCTCGGTACTCAAACTATAAAAAAATGTTCTATGTCCTTCCTCGGTACTCAAACTATAAAAAATGTTCTATGTCCTTCCTCGGTACTCAAACTATAAAAAATGTTCTATGTCCTTCCTCGGTACTCAAACTATAAAAAGTGTTCTATGTCCTTCCTCGGTACTCAAACTATAAAAACTGTTCTATGTCCTTCCTCGGTACTCAAACTATAAAAACTGTTCTATGTCCTTCCTCGGTACTCAAACTATAAAAAAATGTTCTATGTCCTTCCTCGGTACTCAAACTATAAAAAATGTTCTATGTCCTTCCTCGGTACTCAAACTATAAAAAGTGTTCTATGTCCTTCCTCGGTACTCAAACTATAAAAACTGTTCTATGTCCTTCCTCGGTACTCAAACTATAAAAAATGTTCTATGTCCTTCCTCGGTACTCAAACTATAAAAAAATGTTCTATGTCCTTTCTCGGTACTCAAACTATAAAAACTGTTCTATGTCCTTCCTCGGTACTCAAACTATAAAAAGTGTTCTATGTCCTTCCTCGGTACTCAAACTATAAAAAGTGTTCTATGTCCTTCCTCGGTACTCAAACTATAAAAAGTGTTCTATGTCCTTCCTCGGTACTCAAACTATAAAAACTGTCCTATGTCCTTCCTCGGTACTCAAACTATAAAAAGTGTTCTATGTCCTTCCTCGGTACTCAAACTATAAAAACTGTCCTATGTCCTTCCTCGGTACTCAAACTATAAAAAGTGTTCTATGTCCTTCCTCGGTACTCAAACTATAAAAACTGTTCTATGTCCTTCCTCGGTACTCAAACTATAAAAAGTGTTCTATGTCCTTCCTCGGTACTCAAACTATAAAAAAATGTTCTATGTCCTTTCTCGGTACTCAAACTATAAAAAGTGTTCTATGTCCTTCCTCGGTACTCAAACTATAAAAAGTGTTCTATGTCCTTCCTCGGTACTCAAACTATAAAAACTGTCCTATGTCCGTACTCAAACTATAAAAAGTGTTCTATGTCCTTCCTCGGTACTCAAACTATAAAAAGTGTTCTATGTCCTTCCTCGGTACTCAAACTATAAAAACTGTTCTATGTCCTTCCTCGGTACTCAAACTATAAAAAATGTTCTATGTCCTTCCTCGGTACTCAAACTATAAAAAAATGTTCTATGTCCTTTCTCGGTACTCAAACTATAAAAACTGTTCTATGTCCTTCCTCGGTACTCAAACTATAAAAAGTGTTCTATGTCCTTCCTCGGTACTCAAACTATAAAAAGTGTTCTATGTCCTTCCTCGGTACTCAAACTATAAAAAGTGTTCTATGTCCTTCCTCGGTACTCAAACTATAAAAAAATGTTCTATGTCCTTCCTCGGTACTCAAACTATAAAAAATGTTCTATGTCCTTTCTCGGTACTCAAACTATAAAAAATGTTCTATGTCCTTTCTCGGTACTCAAACTATAAAAACTGTCCTATGTCCTTCCTCGGTACTCAAACTATAAAAAGTGTTCTATGTCCTTCCTCGGTACTCAAACTATAAAAACTGTCCTATGTCCTTCCTCGGTACTCAAACTATAAAAAGTGTTCTATGTCCTTCCTCGGTACTCAAACTATAAAAACTGTTCTATGTCCTTCCTCGGTACTCAAACTATAAAAAGTGTTCTATGTCCTTCCTCGGTACTCAAACTATAAAAACTGTTCTATGTCCTTCCTCGGTACTCAAACTATAAAAACTGTTCTATGTCCTTCCTCGGTACTCAAACTATAAAAAAATGTTCTATGTCCTTCCTCGGTACTCAAACTATAAAAAATGTTCTATGTCCTTCCTCGGTACTCAAACTATAAAAAGTGTTCTATGTCCTTCCTCGGTACTCAAACTATAAAAACTGTTCTATGTCCTTCCTCGGTACTCAAACTATAAAAAATGTTCTATGTCCTTCCTCGGTACTCAAACTATAAAAAAATGTTCTATGTCCTTTCTCGGTACTCAAACTATAAAAACTGTTCTATGTCCTTCCTCGGTACTCAAACTATAAAAAGTGTTCTATGTCCTTCCTCGGTACTCAAACTATAAAAAGTGTTCTATGTCCTTCCTCGGTACTCAAACTATAAAAAGTGTTCTATGTCCTTCCTCGGTACTCAAACTATAAAAAGTGTTCTATGTCCTTCCTCGGTACTCAAACTATAAAAAAATGTTCTATGTCCTTCCTCGGTACTAAAACTATAAAAAATGTTCTATGTCCTTCCTCGGTACTCAAACTATAAAAACTGTTCGATGTCCTTCCTCGGTACTCAAACTATAAAAAAATGTTCTATGTCCTTCCTCGGTACTCAAACTATAAAAAATGTTCTATGTCCTTCCTCGGTACTCAAACTATAAAAAATGTTCTATGTCCTTCCTCGGTACTCAAACTATAAAAAGTGTTCTATGTCCTTCCTCGGTACTCAAACTATAAAAAGTGTTCTATGTCCTTCCTCGGTACTCAAACTATAAAAACTGTTCTATGTCCTTCCTCGGTACTCAAACTATAAAAAAATGTTCTATGTCCTTCCTCGGTACTCAAACTATAAAAAATGTTCTATGTCCTTTCTCGGTACTCAAACTATGAAAAAATGTTCTATGTCCTTTCTCGGTACTCAAACTATAAAAACTGTTCTATGTCCTTTCTCGGTACTCAAACTATAAAAACTTTTCTATGTCCTTCCTCGGTACTCAAACTATAAAAAATGTTCGATGTCCTTTCTCGGTACTCAAACTATAACATCCATTGTTTCAGCGAGTTAATTGATTTCTTGCAGTAATTATTCCTTGAAGTCAATATATATATTTTTTGTTCAGGGGGGGGGGGGGGGGGACAGAGGAGGGAGCTGCGCCTTCGACTTTGTTTTGTTAGCATCCTATACAGTACCTGACAAAACATCTGGTGTTGAATTACTAAACTCCTAATTTTTAAGGAGGTTTTCAGCTCAGCTCCACATAATGTTGACTATCATACGTAACAACATGTCAACATTAAGATACTAGTACGAAAACACTATACGTGCCTTTAAAATTTGAGGGTTTCCCTCGATTACACCAAGATCCCATTATCAGATTTCGACTGGGCCACAATGGGACCAACTAGAAGGTATAACCTCTAGGTAAACACTTTTTTTTTTCAAATCGGTCCACAACTGACTGAGATATGCGGTAACATAGCCACAAAAAAAATAAAAAAAACATACAGTCGAATTGATAACCTCCTCCTTTTTTGAAGTCGGTTAAAAATAAAAACAAACAAGTTGATCCACCCAACAAGGTATTGACGTTTTTGATACTATTCTAGACATTTTTAATACTGTTTGGGACAATTTGTTAAAGTGCGTGAGATTTTACTTTTGTGTGGGACATTTTTCATGCTATGCCAGATATTTTTAATACTATACCGGACATATTTAGTACCATTCGGGGAGTTTTGGCACATTTTTAATTCTTTTTGAGACATTTTAATACTAGTCAGGACACTAAGACTATGTCAAACATTTTTAATACAGTACAGTACATAAGTGACACGAGATATTTTTATAACTTTATGCGGGACATTTTAATAATTTTGCAATGCAATATTAAGTGAGACATATAATTTAGATACTGCGTCATTGTGTTATTATTAATATTAAAATAATTTGATTTTGTTTTATGCTCAATGATTTCGACGTTATATTTATAAACACAATCATCACAAACAAAAATATTAAACTAAATAATACACACTAAACTAACCTTAAACTGAACTAAGTTGGCACAGTTTTGGAGAGGCCTGTGTCCAGCAGTGGACTGCAATAGGCTGATATGGTGATGATGATATTGTATTATTAGTTAAATCAATATTATTATGCCGTTGCAGGTACTCACAGCTGTCTAGCGGGAAATGACCAGGCGTTGGCCACCGTAACTGCCATCATTGACGGCACTGGCAGCGTCGGTAAGTTTCATGACATTGGCCTCAATTCCAATGCGCCCTCTCTAAGATTAAATTTAGGTTTAGTCTCTCTCTTTCTATGCCAAACAAACGAAAAGAAACAGACTATATTAATTTAGAAACGTCAGACTAAACAGCTGTCTGTTGCTAAGGAAATTAGAGAACCCATAGACAATTTAGTAGGGATGTATTCGATGACGACTAAAGTTAGACGAAAACACGCAAAATATTGTAAAAATACGTTGGAAATCGCACTACTTAATTTGACGTTTCTAAATTATTGTAGTCTGTCTCTTTTCATTTGTTTGATAGAGAAAGAGAGAGACTGACTCTAAATTTAATCTTAGACAGGGCGCATTGGAATTGAGCCCAATGATTTTATTTAAGCTTCATTGGAGATTGTTACTACCGTTATTACCCTAGAATAATTAATGGATCGCGAAACGGTAATTACGGGTCACGCAGGTCAGATGGCAGTCTCTCAACTATGATTCGGTATGCAAAGTGAAAAACAACCTATGGTAATTTCAAAACCATTTAGATATTTTATGCCCATAATCACTATACAGTTAGTTATGCCGCCTAAAATTTAGCCACCTAAAATTTAAAGATTACTTTTAGGAAAATACGGATTAAAACTTATTCTTCATATGACCTCTTAACGCACCAGAAACCGACATATGACGTCACTATTTGCATGTGTGAGAGTTTCCAATCGTGAAAAAAATTTGCTTTCAATTTCAAAGTAAATATGAGAGAAAGTCGTCATAGGTATTATAATTATTAACATATTATAGGTAGCTTATGACGACACGTTGAAATTTTGAATAAATAAAAATTAATTCCTTAATTTAGTCTTTACTTCAAGGAAAAAATATCAAACATATACTTATTTTTTTAAAGTTCTTTATTAGAATAAGTTTACACTTAATATTATTGCTTAATAACATTAAAACATATACACTACCGATTTTGTTAGGCTATAAGCGCCTTTATAAAACATATTACATAGGACAATTATTTTCTAGTCATTATACCTAATACTAAATCTACTACTAAATGATTTAATTTAATTTTAACACATTTAAATATAACTATTTGACTTAGTATGTCAATAAATAGTTGCATCTAACGATATTTTATTTTACGAGTTAATTTTTAGACAATATAATAATATCCACGGTATACCAATCCTGACAACAAGGTAACAATTTACGGGTCCGATAAGAAAGAACAACTTCGTGCATAATGATATGAGTAGTTAGTTGGTGCATTGTGTGTGATCGACGGCCGGCGCGCGGCAGCGGCCAAGCCGGTCCTGTGGTGGGATCACTAGCGTCAGCTGCACTCGAGGAAATAGTGATGGGGCAGTCGGTATCGACAGTAGCTGTCGGCGTAACTCAAGCCGTGCAGCCGCGACTTACCAATATTTGATACTAAAGTATTATTATGTCTGGGATTTTTATATAGATAGAATCTTTTAGATAAATTTAAAACATAATCTTTAATTAGAGGAAATTTGATATTATAGTGTAGTTTAAATTTGTGCAATACGGCGTATTAAAAGAAATTTTAAGAGCTTTATTTTGGTTGTAATTTACTATAATTTAAATCACGGGTGCTATTCCAGACGGGCGCAGCGTAAGTTATGCAGGGTCTCACTAATGTGAAATATATGCGTAATTTGGTTTTAGGACTGAGATTACTTTTTCTGTTAAGAATAGGGCTTAATGCGTTCATCGCTTTAATTCCCTTTGTATGAAGTTCTGTAGTGTTAGCTGACCAGTTGAGTTTACTATTGAGTATTGTACCAAGGTATTTTATAGTTTTATTCCAAGGGATTTTTGTGTCTAAAAAAGACCGCGAAACTCCTGCCCAATGTTGCAATTGCAACGAACTTCACCCGGCAAACTATAGGCACTGTAAGGAACGTCAGACCTACCTAAAATCTTTAGAAGCCAAGAAAGAAGAGCAAAAACTAATACAGACTGCTAGGCGCCTACCTCGTGATCCAGTTGTAGATGGCCGGTACTGGGCTGCCGTTACTGCCACTCAAGTTCATCAACTGCAAGAAAAATGCAAACCAGAGCAAACTCCACCAATTCCCAAACTTCAAGTGGGCACCCTGACAACACTACTGCCGAAATGCTAAGGATACTTTCAGTTATAAAATCTCTAAAACATGAATTCCTATCCTGCCACACAATGCTGGATAAGGTAATATTAATCCTGACACATCTCGGTCAATATGTTTAGTAAGGTATCAAATATACAAATCCTATTCTGGAACGCCGATGGCATCCGTTCTAAACATATACTTTAAAATTTACTTTACATACCGAATTACCTGATCTGCCATATCCTGGTCACGGTACCAAGCGGACCATGGTCCCTCGTACGAGCACAATCGAGATAGCGCTAGGATGATGATGATGGTAAGGACGATGTTTTTATTTACAGGAGCGGCCATAGGCCCTATGCTGGCGGGCGTGGTGTCGTCCGCGGGCGACTGGTCCTACGTGTTCTACATGCTTATCACGTGCGACGCGCTCGCGTTACTACTACTTTTGAGGTTAGTGTTCATCATCATCACGATCGATGACAACAAGGAATTTTAGTTTAAAACAAGGTATTTTTAAACACGGGCTGTTAGTTTAGAACGTAGTTCTTTATTTTAAGATGTGGGCTGGGCCTTTATTTCGAAATTCACGCTTTTTATTTTAAAACATGAGCCTTTAATTGGGAACTTAGACCATTTTTAGGGTTCCGTACCTCAAAAGGAAAAAAGGAACCCTTATAGGATCACTTTGTTGTCCGTCTGTCCGTCTGTCTGTCAAGACCCTTTTACTCAGGAACGCGTGGAGGTATAAAGATAAAATTAACATCAAATTCTATGGTCCCTTAATGATGTGAAAAAATCAAGCTTTTAAGTTAACGCTGAAAAAAGATACGGCCAATTTTGTCAAATTTTCTATCATTTTCCCCATTTCTCAGGGGAATCAAAACCTATAGGGTACTTATCATAGACCTAGAACCATGAAATTTGGCAAGAAGGAAGGTCTTACAGCATAAGTTAAGGAAAAAGTCCGAAAATCGTTAATTGTTGTTAAATCAAATACAAAAAGAGCTTTTTCGATCGTCATCGCGAGGACAAAATGTTGGTCCAAAAAAATAAGTAGATGGAGCGCTAGCGCTATGCTTATTATACTGTTCTATAATTATGTTTAGGTAGACTTATAAATAGATCACGAAACATTTTAATTCCTATTAAATATTGATATGGTTTTACAGAAACATTTTATCATTTACCAATAATTTTATGAAATTCTCGTGCAACTCGTTGCAACAACTCTCTCTCGCCATCTAGTGACGAATGTCAGGACTAACTTATATTAATATTTGCATACACCGTGCTGGGCGCACGGTGTATGCAAATAAACGAATATTAATATAAGTTAGTTCTGACATTCGTCACTAGATGGCGTCATTTGGCATTGTTGTGTTTTAAGTTCGCGCTAAAATGAGTTTTTTCTTGGAGGACGTACTTATCTTGGGTATGATCGTAAGAATCTGAGATCGATTCCAGGGATATAATACTGATGTTTTCGAAATGTACGCTATTTTTTTCGAGGTATATTTAAATGCACAGCAAAGACATAACAAAGCATCTATCAAATTTCAGTTATACTATTTTTACTTGAAATAAATTATTGCACTGCAAATATAAATATTGATTAACAATACTAGTACTATCTATACTAATATTATAAAGAGGAAAGATTTGTTTGTTTGTTTGTTTGTTTATTTGCATCGAATAGGCTCCGAAACTACTGGACCGAATCAAATGAAATTTAGCACAGAGATAGTTTGAGACACTGGGAAGGACATAGGCTACTTTTTGTCGCGATATAAAATCATCAGGGGGGTGAAATGGGGGATGAAAATTTGTATGGAAAATCCGACTTTTGGCGCGGGCGAAGTCGCGGGGAACTGCTAGTAAACAATAAATTTGAAAAAGTGCATAATTTTTTTCTCAAAAAAGAGCTGCTAAAAAGTTGTTTAATCAATGTACCTACAGAAATTTGATTTTCACATCGAATACCTATATTAATTGCACGTCAAATTTATCCGAAATTGGCCTTAGTTTTAGTCAGCGAATTGCATTTTTTTGCAATTTTAGTCTGTGTGTGTAGGATTTAAAATCTGTTACACTAATTTTGATGCGCATACCAATTCTTGTTTAAAAAAGAAAAAGCTATGAACTTGAATAAATACAAAAAAAAAACACCCATTAAGATTCGAACGCTCGTCTTCTAAAATTTAGCATAGTTAGTAACGTCTTTCGCGCTGCGCCAAGACATACATAAGTACCGTGTCGAAATTAGCACACTAAATGTGCGTTAAACAATTGCGAAAGAAAAATTCATGTACTTCTTTTTATTGTTTTACGCTATCTATTGTACGTTTCTCATGTACCATAGCTCTGAGCTATGGTACATGAGAAACGTTCAATTTGTGTTCGATATGCATTGGGCGAAGCGCAGTAGTTAGTTTTTGTAGCGAGATAGCAGTATAACAGTTATCCGAGAGATGGCGCTAATTGTATGTAACAACAATAGTTATTTAATGGCAAAGTTAAAGCCTCTTTTAGAGATTAATTATTGTCTTTGTAATAAGTGTTTTTGTCACCTACATACCTACTTCATAATTCATTAATTAGGGCATGGTTATCCATTAAAAATAATTTTCACACTACCTACTCGGCAATGTTCAATTACACATTAAGTAAACCTGACTCAAAATGAGTCATTGCATCCCTAGGGACGTAATGTTGTATAAAATTTCATTACGCCCCTAGGGAGGCAAAGTGGTTTGAATTTAGAATAAGAGTTCATAGGCATGATCACACTAGCCCGTCCCGCACCAAAGAGAACATATCTATTTGAAATTTGAACCTGGCAGCCAAGAACTTTAGCACGAATGGAATGAAAAAAAAGCGCGCGCTTCTAAAAAAAGAAATAAATAAAGAAAAA
The DNA here is from genome assembly GCA_949316185.1 of Pyrausta nigrata. NCBI lineage: Eukaryota > Metazoa > Arthropoda > Insecta > Lepidoptera > Crambidae > Pyrausta > Pyrausta nigrata. The sequence goes on from OX438965.1 coordinate 411,282, forward strand.
AAACTTATGTATTTTAAGAAATGACAAACGATGTTCTCGTAAAACTGTCGAGTGACGAAGTTTATACGAGTAACACCGGAGTCCATTAGATGTAAAGCTGCTGGCATTGTTAATAATAATCATTTACTGCCAGAAAAGTCAAAGGATATATACTTATAGATAAAATAAGGTATTTGTAGTAATTTTTTTATTGCCTCGTAGGAAGTGTGAAAAGCAGAGTATCCTCCTCGGGGATAAAGATGTCTTCGTCTTGGGCGAGCTTAAATCCCTCGCTGCGCTCGGGAGTTAACTCTCGAATCCTTCGTTACGCTCGAGATTCAAGATGACGCCCGTGACGTAAGACATCACTTTACCCCCTTGGTGAATAATCTACTATAAGACGACTTTGCTGATAATTTCATACTATAAACGGAGCGCAACATCCGCGCGGTATAGCTGCGCGCGCGCCATTCGTATGCGCTATCTGCATTCAAGGCGCTGAGCTAGTGTTGTTTTATTATAGGACAATAATAACTATTTTGGAGACACTTTTAAAAATCTTCGACAGCGCGACTGTATACGCCAAAGTCGCGCTGCTAAAGTCGCCTAAATGTAAAAGCGTTTTGAAGTGATTGTAGCCACCCTAGGGAATACGGAACCCTTCGTGCGCGAGCCCGACTCGCACTTGGCCGGTTTTTTATTATGAACACAGTTTTTTATTTAAAAATTTGCCCATGAATACAACTTTTACCCTTTGCATCCCAACAGAGCAGCTGTTAAAATTAAAATATACTTATCCCTATCTCTCTCTTACAGGATAGTGAAAGCTGAGATAGTAAAGTATCGACAAGAGAGGCGGCTAACCACACGCGTCGTCAGGATAGAATAGTAGATAGATTAATAAATTGTGTATTTTTTTCCTAAATAGATGTCAATTGACACGTCATGTCAATGACGCAACTGATGTTTCTGACCAATGATAGTGTATTTAAAAAGAGGTAGATGGGTCATGAAATTGATTGCCGCAAATTGAGCAATTTGCGCAATTTTGCATTCATATGTGACATTTGACACGTAAAAGAACGTGTGCTCGGAGCATTAAATTCGAAGTACGAGTTGGCAGGTCTACCTCTTTTTTAAACAAATACACTGTCTGTCCAACTTATACGCTCCATTCTCCTCCAGCACCACATCTCGAAGGCTTCCAGTCTCTCTCTGTCCCTCTTTGTCAATGTCCACGCTTCACATTCATAGAGTGCTATACTCCAAATGTACACTTTAACAAGTTTTTTGCGAACTTTGCTTGAATAGAAGGCAAAAGGAAGCAAGGAAGACCAAGAATAAGCTACATGCAGCAAATAAAAGAAAACATAAATGTCGGGTCGTATCAGGAGGTCAAGAGAAGGGCGGAAAGCAGAAAGGAATGGAAAAAACTCCACCGACAAGAGCCTAGCTCTTAAATTGGATGATGACACTGTCTGTGTTTCCGGCCCATATTCTGGTTAAATAGTGGATTCCAATGTGTCCTGTCTAAGATTAAATTTAAGCTTAGTCTCTTTCTTTCTCTGCAATAATTTAGAAACGTCAAATTAAGTGATGCACTTTCTTACATATTTGTACAAGTTTTTGCGTGTTTTCGTCTAACTTTAGTCGTCATAAAATGACCTCCCCACAAAATTGTCTATGGATTCTCTAATTTCCTTAGCAACTGACAACTGTTTAGTCTGACGTTTCTAAGTTAATTTAGACTGTCTCCTTTCGTTTGTTTTGCAGAGAAAGAGAGAGACTGACCTAACATTTAATCTTAGACATTAGAATTGAGCACAATGTCAATAAAATTGTCGCTCCTATAAAGAAGATTAGCGATATTAGGCCCGGTTTCCACCAAAGGAGAGACGAGAGTAGACGGGAGGAGATGTATTTGAATAAACCAATCAGATTTCGTTATTTTCACGTCTCTTCTCCGATTAGCTTCGATGGAAATGGATCAAGCGGAGGGGAGAGGTCTTATTTTTCTTTCGTAGACAGAGCTTGACTGGTTTTGGTCTCTCACAGCTCATATCTCTCCGCTTTGGTGGAAATAACCTGCCAGCTTTGCAGCACATCTCCTCCCGTCTCCTCTCCTCTCTGCTTTGGTGGAAACCGGGCCTTACAGCTGATTTTAAAATGTCATCACGTCATCTGCGAATGTGTCTACACCCAGCGGGATCCCATGTCTGGGAGACTTATGACTGATAGAGAATTAGATCTGGATATGTTCTACTGAATTATGCTAAAAACAGAATTCGTTCCGTATAATAAACGGAAATATAAGCTTCTCTAACCGACCTCCAGCCAGCGGGATATTTACCAAAACTACGTCTGATGAACTATGAATTGGTATCAACTTTTAGATCTATATGTGATCTGTTCATTAATAAAATATAATTCTTCTAATGTCCCTAATTCAGTCACAATCAAGCTGCAAAGAAACCTTTAGTCAGCGGACTTTTTATACTGAACAAATTCTGTTTTCAGCATAATTCAGTAGAACATATCTAATTCTCTATCACGCATAAGTCTCCCAGACATGGGATCCCGCTGGGTGTAGACACATCATTAGTGACACCTTTTTTTGGATGTCATTTAAATAGAACGCTGTACGGGGTTCAAACAGTCTAATCATTTAATGAAGTGAACGAAATCGGAAAAAAATTGGCTCTCCATGTATTGTCATCAAGTTAGAAAAATGATAAACTCTTCCTTACCCCCTTGTCAGCAAAAGTGAGCAATGCTCCTATGGGGGGTGGCCATGCTTACTTTGTACATTACATTGGTAGGTTCCTACATGCATTTTCAATGTGTTTCGGATTCTTTTATGATTCACCCCCCAAATGCTTATAATGCATATAGTGCACTTTGTAAATAATGAGATTGTTTAGACTTTTATCTGACAACTTAAAATCGGCCATAAATAAGACAGAATGGCTCGCTGTCAAACCTACTTAAGTATTATTGAAAATATAGTCTGACCAGAAATATATGGGACCTGAATTAAGGGCGCCTCGAATCCTCTTCATATGACAACACTTGGTATAATCATACCAGCCTAGATTGGCAACTGAACATAAAAATATATATTTTTATATGTCTACATTCATTTTAAATTGCAAGCCTGATTACAGAATCTTCGATACAAGAATAAGAATGTCACTGAGTCTTTATGTTCTAGGCCTTGAGGACAAAATTGTAATTACCGATATTTGCTAAACCGCAGACGGGTAAAAGAATTTTAATCCATATTTTTCACAAATTATATTATTTATGATGCCAACATTCAAACTTTTAAATATTTTATTTTAAGAAATATTTGAAACTTTTAAGATCTATTTTAGTTAAAATATTTAAGTAGGGGTTGAAGAAATGAAAAAAATAAAACTCAAAACCAGTGTTTATTATAGTCAGTTTGCACAATCGTTATCAAAATATTTTTCGTAGCCATCAGTGGCCAATTTTCACTGCTCGCACTATATGACGTACCAACAATTTGCGATGACAACTAAATCGGTAATTGATTAAAATAATTTGTGGTTACATAGACTTTCTTGTCGAAAAATACTACACAATGAAAAACACTTTGCTTTTACGACAACGAATAGTTCTTGGCGTTTTTAGCACATAAAATTATCACTTATTCGAAAATTAGATCACGCATCCACTTTGACACTAATCATTATGACATGTCAATGACGATCCGAGGTTTTAGTTGCCAGTAATAGAAATTAGTTCCAGTTGTTTTCCGCAATATGGCGAGGTCCCATATATTTTTGGTCAGGCTATATAACTATTTTAATCGATTATCATTTGTTTTTATTGATTCTTCTCGACTGCTTAGACCGATTTGTGTCTTACTAGACTAGACGGTGTTTGATTTAATTTTAATTCACTATTAATTGATTGAAAGTCGATAACATGAAATTGTAAGAACTTGTATACGCATTTTGGTCTCTGCAAAATAAAGTATTGGATATAGGATATATTCTTTTAAAACGAAACCCTATAATTCTTAGTCAATTTGAAGCAAGCCTTTCTTAATTAAGTTTATTTTAATTATTTGACAATTAAGGAATCTCCAGACACAGGGATTTTAATAGTTTTAGCATTCCAGTGTTGTCAACTTTTAATTTGACAGAAATATTTTTTAAACATATTCAATAGAAGCCATGGAACGTTCCCGACATCCATCTAATAAAACTAATTTTAAGTTTACTAGTCTTTTTCTCTGCGAGGTAAGGAAAAGAGACAAAAACACAAAATACACATTTGATTTTCATTCAACCCTAAACCGAGGAATTAAAATTATTTTTTTTACAAAATGCTTTAAAATTTGACCTACATGCTACTTTTGAGGAGTTACTTAAAAGAATATTTAATATTTTTTTCGAATTGTGTAAGAAAACTGTCTTAAAATATTAAATTGCTTTTTGTTTTTCTGAATATTTTGTTTAAGTAATAATGAGACAATTTATATTGTATATTATGTACAAAAGTATGCTAGACAAATAAATAAATGAAGCCAGTTTTGATATAAAATTTTGTGTTTTATTATAATAAATTATAACATATTTACAACTTAGAAACTACATTATAGCTTAGGTTAATTTAGGTGACATTCTTAGTTGTCTCCAATAATACTATCCTGTATAGTATTATTGGTTGTTGGATTATAAATCAAAATTTTTTTGAGGGAAATCTGACAAACATTTTTGTTTTGCATGTTTTAACCATTTTAATTGAAGCATGACTAAACTAACAGAAAATGGAAGTGGGTGTAGTTTTTATATTCTCTCAAGCGTTTCTAGGGTTATACATTTTTAACATTGTGTATTGTGAAACCATGGTACACAATTTTTTTGTTATTGTTGTATAAGCTGTAACTATGTGCAGACACTACAGGCGAATTTATTAAAGGGAAATTATTTAATTATCTTAGCTGGATTCTAGTACTTAAACACAACTTATGGCAAAAACTTTTGTGACTGTAGCCATGAGCTACCAAACTAGGGCATAAAGCCGATCGTCCACCGCCAACTAAACTAAGTTAGTTCAGCTTAGCTTGCACAGTTGAGCCAGTTTTTCATACATTGGAGTGGACGCACATGTATGAAAAACTGGCTCAACTATGTGACCTAAGCTGAACTAACTTAGTTTAGTTGGCGGTGGACGATCGGCTTAAAGGTGTAGTAGTAGGGCTAAAGCAGAAATTATTGACGAATTTCGTATTTATGACAGTAGCCTCCCCGACACTCATGGCAGCAAGCAATAGACAGCACATACAAGTGTGATGGCTAGACTCATAAATACATTGTCACCCATATGGCCTCAGGTCAGGAGTATTTTAAGAATATATTCGTACACTCTGAAACCCACTATAGATAGAAACTAGATAGTTTATGGGTTTTTTGACCCTAAGAAAACCATTTTATTAGTTAGTTTTTATATCCCATCACTTTTGTCAGCTAACGCCTCAGAATTATTGTAATTTTCACCAAATAGTAAGCTTTCTCTCCGGAGTTCGGCAGAGAGACCCACCAATTAATTATTCCCACCCTTCCATCTTGCAACTCAAGTCATGCACAAACTTGTGGGTCACGGCCTAACCTACAGCATGCCTGTTACTAAGTTTTAAGCTGTATTTAAGCACCAGGATGACTATAAGGCTCATTTTATCAAGTTAAGTAACTAAGCGCGCCCCAGCGGCACGATGAAAGAGAGCGAGTCTCCCATTGGTCCCCACGTGACTCGCTGCAACTGGAATATAGTCACCCACGCTGCCAGAGCGACGCCCCACGCCAAGGCACCAAACCCACTCATCATAACATCTGGAGAAGAAACACAAAGCAAAAATTAGTCATAACTACAAAAACATCTGGTTGATGATTGCACATATCTATCTGTGATCTTGCACACATTATTTTGTGTCAAAGATACTACATCTTTGTCTAATCACTCAGTTATGAGTCAATAGAACGATCTCAAACTCACTAAAGCGACATTTTCTTTCAGTAAACATTACTTACATTTCTTTATCTGCTTTTGCTCATCGAAAGGCGGTTTCACAAACGCCTCTTTGAAGAACCACACAGCATTTACCGCCCACACGAAGGGAAGGAACATACAGCCAACTGAAATTCAACAAAATGTATATCGATGTTGATAAAAACAATAACTTTGTTAAATAAAATCAGAATTACCTTTGAAATACCATCTACAAAGCTGCAATTTTTTGTCGTTAGGCAGCCTGGTTAGATCCATCGTTTCCTTTCAGTAATTTATGTTACGGTTTATCGAATAATCTATTTTTTGTGCGATAAAAATTATCAGTCAGCAAAATCAAGGGATTTTTGCTGTAAGCTGTGCTGCAGAGCTGTCTGTCAAAGCAAACGTCACATAATACGTTTCATTTGACAAAAGATTTTATCCCCAAATGCGTAAAATCAGCAATTATTCAGAATCAGTGTGCTGCGTATAACGTAACGATACGTTTCAGTGAACGCAGCATACTATAAACTGCTCTGAATTCTGATCAGTAATTATTTAGCAAAACATCGAAAATATATCAGTCAGTTAGCTTTTGTCTCCTGTATGCGTTGAATCATTAAATAAATACCAACATTTTGAAGATTCCAAAGTTTGTCGAAAAGCTTGCTCACTTCTTAAAAATATTTTTCAAAACGATTAAAGACCAACACCACTTGTAAAGAAGCGCTTATCGATACCGAAACAAAAATGGCGTAAATTGTTGAATGTCAATAGTAAAAATGTTTTAAAAAGTAAATAAAAATGTATTCTTCATCTATAATGTTCATGTTATTTAGTGTTATCGTGTTTACTTTCACTCCTAAGTCATGTGAGTATAATCATTGCTGCAACTTTTGATAACCAAACGTGTAAGACGTTTCAAAAAGCGTGTTTTCGTGCTTTATCTTTTAAAGGTTTTCGCATATAAAAAGGCCTTGATTCACGTTTATACAGTGTTAATTATTGATAATAGTAATTTATACGCAAGGTTACGGTGTCCCAGACCTCTTGTTTCTTGTAAAACCTTTAACTACATAAGACCATTTTTTTCGTATGACTTGATGGTTTTATGACCTAACGGGTGTTTGCAAATTTTTGGCCAAAAATCTTGTGTGACCTTTCACTTTCGCACGCCTATGCGTAGAAAGTACGCCTAATGTAGGCGCGAAGATTTATGGTGAATAGATTAGGCATACCTACCTAGAAATGTATATGAAATGCTACATAAACAAGCCTTTGATTGTGTGATTAATATTTACAAACTGCTATCAATTTTAATTAGTTTTTATGTTGCTAAAGACCCTAAAATAGGAACATTTTAGGGTCTTTAGGGCTCACATACAAATTCTCTGTTAACACGAGGTTATTACAATAGGAATTATTATGTACTTCTACCTAATTTGTATAAAAAACAGCAGTGTAAAGACTTAAAGGAAAAAAAATTTTATCCGGGATGGGTAATTCAATCAATCAATCAATCAATTAATAGCCTTTTATCCTGAACTTTTCCTGTTACAATTTTAGTTAGTTTTAATATATATCTCTTAGTTCAGTGTGCCTCATGGCAAAGGCCTCCTCTAACTCCTTCTATTGCACTCTGTCTCTGGCAACTCTCCTCCAGTTGGGACCTGCAGTGCATTTCATTTCGTCCTCCCATCTATTTGGCGGTCTGCCTCTGTTTCTCTTTCCATCCCTGGGGTACCATTCAGTGACTATCTTGATGGATCAAGTGGGCAGCGCATCATGTGACCCGTCCATTGCCATTTAAGTTGGTCTATCTTTGTTAATACATCTGTGACTTTAGTCTTTGCTTGGACAAAGGTGTTCCGCTTTCTGTCTTGTTTTTTGAAGCCCAACATACTTCTTTCCATGGCTCTTTGACAGTGTGCTAACTTATCTCTTTGGCTCTTTGACAAGGACCATGTCTCGCAACCGTATGTGATGCATAGGAGGATGCACATGTTAAAGACTTTCATTTTGATGCCTATGCTGAGATCTGTCAATTTTAGTATTTCCGTTAGAGACCAATAGCTTTTCCAGCCACTTGTTATTCTTTTATTTCAGTCCTCCAAGGTAATCCACATCACATACACACACACATGCCAATACACCTTTAGATATAATACACCTTCTTTCTTTCTTTAGTTCAAAGTATTTAAGTGCATATAGAAGGTGAGCTTTGGAGCTAAGAAAAATACCAAAACTTGAAGATGTTGAAACTCGAGTCAAGGCACTAAAGTGGAGATGAACAGGCCACATGCTCAGGGAGCTGAGAGAAAAATGGACTAAAACTGTGACAACATGGACACCTTGATACCAAACAAAAAAAAAAGAGGCAGACAATATAAAAGATGGTCAGATGAGCTCCGGAAAACTGCTGGGCCGAAATGGCCAACAACGGCAAGAAACAGGAGAGCATGGAAAGGGCTGGAGGAGGACTTTGTGTCAAGAGACAAGCTTTAAGGGGAATACCTAATACAATTAACTAGTGTTGTCTTCTTAACCAAATAACTTTGTATCTATCCATCCCCCTTTCAGTAAATAAAGAGTTTTGAATTTGAATATAAGTGCAGTGTTTGTTTTAACAGTGCCAGAATGGTGCATCGACGAACACCAACCTCAAACATTTTGAACATTGACTTGTTATAATAATTTCTTTGACCATGTATTTAGGGTTCCGTACTACTGACAGGGCACCCTTATAGTTTCGTCATGTCCATCTGTCTGTCTGTTTGAGGTTTTGCAAAGAGACCATTAGTACTAGAAAGGTGTAATATTGTAGGTTCATGTATACTAAATACGCTGACAAAGTGGTAGAATAAATTTAAAAATAGATTTATTATTCTAGGCATCGCAGAAATGCTGCTACAGCAGCCATCGCTGAATCTCTACAGTCCTGGGGAGCTGGAATTCACAGATGTCCTCGTGAAGCGAGTTGGAGACAACTTGACCCTGGTCTGTGAGCTGAGGGGGGACATCGCACTGACATACTTCTGGCACTATGTGTCAGCTAATAACTCTTTTATGGAGAAGTGAGTTCAGCAAGAAAACTAATAAATCAATAATAATAATGACAACTGTCTTGGTGTAGTGGTCCGCGCTCCGGACTACAAAACCATAGGTTGTGGGTTCGATTCCCGCAAGGGGCAAATATTTGTGTGATGAGCGCGAACATTTCTACCTCAGTCATGGACGTATAAACATATATAAGTATGTCTATCCGTTATCCTAGCCGCCATGGCACAAGCTACTCTAAGCTAGGTAAAAAACGTTAAAACATTATGGTGTGTGTATATTGCATTATCTCTCTATTTACTTCAGACATTTTAAAGTAGATCTTTCCCTAGATCTTTTTTTTTTTAAATTTGGCAACTGACTTAAAAGTTAACCATGGATACATACAGGTGGTCCAAACAGTGACGTCCAAAAATTTTTTTGGATTTTATACTTGCAGGGCTATCGAAGTATAAGTATTCTATGTATGTTTGCCGAATTTTCTTAGTTTTCGAGATATATTTTTTTGCGTAAATTGCGAGAATTTACGATCTAATCAGTTTTAATAACTGGAAAAAAAATTGCCGTAATATCATTTTTTTTAATTAATGAAATTTTCTCAATTTTAAAAAGATATATCCCAAAAACAACGAAAATTAAATCGCTAACAATACATACAGGTGGTCCAAACAGTGACGTCCAAAATTTTTTTTGGATTTCATACTTGCAGGTCTATCGAAGTATAAGTATTCTATGTATGTTTGCCGAATTTTCTTAGTTTTCGAGATATATTTTTTTTGCGTAAATTGTGAGAATTTTCGATCTAATCAGTTTTAAAATATAACTGGAAAAAAAATTGCCGTAATATATATTTTTTTAATTATTGAAATTTTTCTCAATTTTAAAAAGATATATCCCAAAAACATCGAAAATTTAATCGCTAACATACATAGGGTAAATTTCGATAGCCCTGGATGTAACGAATCCAAAAAAAAATTTTGGACGTCACTGTTTGGACTACCCTGTGTAACTTTAGTACTATAAAAAGACCACATTGTAATGTCTATCTCTCTCGTCTCTCCCAGACCGTACATAATAGACCAGAACATCACATCAGGCAGTAGACTGATCAAGCACGATCTGACCGAGTCAGACAGTGGCCGGTACATCTGCTCCTCGCCACCGTTCAGCCAGGCCAAGTACATACACGTGCAGCCGCTCAGTAAGTATTGAATTATTTATTATTAACTAGCAGTTCCCTGCGACTTTGAAATATTATAAAGAGGAAAGATTTGATTGTTTGTTTGTATTGAATAGGCTCTTAACTACTGGACCGATTCAAATGAAATTTGGTATGGAGATAGTTTGAGACCCTGGAAAGGACAAGGGCTACTTTTTGTGGTGATATAAAATCATCAGTGTGGTGAAATAGGGGAAGAAAGTTTGTATGGGATATCCGACTTTTGGCGCGGGCGAATTCGCGGGGAACTGCCAGTTCTAAGTAAATTAAATTTTATCTTGAATTACGGGATACTTTGTACTGTATTGTTATATAGGTAGCAGAATTATTTGTTTTTTATTTTATTTTAATCATGACTCCATAGTAAATTTTAACTATTGTCTTATGCATAAAACTGTTTACACCAGGGGCCCAAGTCTGCTAAATTACATTAGCAAAATTGTAATAGGACCGTAAATGAATAGCAAACTTTGGCAGTTCTAGTATGGGCCAAGTGTCAAAGTCATGCAGTTCAATTACGATCTATTACAATTTTCCAAGTGTAATTTAGCTTGACGACCGTCTTGGTGTAGTCGTTCGCGCACCGGACTTCTAAACCAGGCGGTTGCGGGTTCGAATCCCGCAAGGGGCAAATGTTTGTGTGATAAGCACGAGCATTTGTACCTAAGTCATGGATGTTTATATTTATTTAAGTATTTCTATCCGTTATCCTAGTCACCATAGCACAAGCTCACGCTTAGTTTGGGGCTAGGTAATTGGTGTGTTTGTTGAAACAATTTATTTATTTTTATTATTTATTTAGCGGACTTAGCTCCCTCTCTCTCTTCTCACAGGCACGTAAAAATGCATATTTTAATACACCCCCTTTGTGAGATTGTTTACACCAGTCTTTCTCAAAGTGGGAGATAATGCCCCCTTGTGGGCGCTAGAGGCCTAGAGGGGGGCGGGGGGATGCTGATGTAATAGTGATTTTATAGAACGCCTTTCCCGCAATTTTCCCTTGTATAACTTTGATAGGGTTATGGTTAGGTTAGGTTATCAAGGGTGTAGTCGCTTGTAAATAAAAGCCCAACTTAGTACACAACGGGTTTATTACGTCACGACAAAGTCAGTAACAGCAATAAAGGATAGTTAAAAAATATTACAGCTATTTCCTTATATATGAGCGAAAGCCAAAACTTATTTAGTGCGAGTCAACTATGAATAGCGCCATCTGTTAACGTATTTGGGAACTAACGTTCCGTGCTATAGTGACTGATCTTACATCCCTTGTATTTCGGTTGATCGTCCAACGATTTTTGATAGCATTTCCATCGTCATATTCGAGTGCACGTGACTTTAGTGCTGTTACAATGGTGCTAACTAATGACAAAGTTTAAGATTATGTGGTTTAAACCATCTCTGGAGAGACATTTTGTTTCTATATCAACTCTCTCTCTCTCATAGGTATTGTATGTTTCCTTATAGGTAGTAACACGTGCGCGCACGGCGCGTTCGTGTGCGGCGCTCGCTGCGTTCTCGCCGCGTACGTGTGCGACGGACGACGCGACTGTCTCCGCGGCGACGACGAGGCGCCGGCGCTGTGCGGCGAGCTGCCGTGCGCGCGTGAGTGTGTAGTGTAGTGTAGTGTAGCGCTTACAGTGGCCGACGACACGCGACGTGTGCGACGGACGACGCGACTGTCTCCGCGGCGACGACGAGGCGCCGGCGCTGTGCGGCGAGCTGCCGTGCGCGCGTGAGTGTGTAGTGTAGTGTAGTGTAGCGCTTACAGTGGCCGACGACACGCGACGTGTGCGACGGACGACGCGACTGTCTCCGCGGCGACGACGAGGCGCCGGCGCTGTGCGGCGAGCTGCCGTGCGCGCGTGAGTGTGTAGTGTAGTGTAGTGTAGCGCTTACAGTGGCCGACGACACGCGACGTGTGCGACGGACGACGCGACTGTCTCCGCGGCGACGACGAGGCGCCGGCGCTGTGCGGCGAGCTGCCGTGCGCGCGTGAGTGTGTAGTGTAGTGTAGTGTAGCGCTTACAGTGGCCGACGACACGCGACGTGTGCGACGGACGACGCGACTGTCTCCGCGGCGACGACGAGGCGCCGGCGCTGTGCGGCGAGCTGCCGTGCGCGCGTGAGTGTGTAGTGTAGTGTAGTGTAGCGCTTACAGTGGCCGACGACACGCGACGTGTGCGACGGACGACGCGACTGTCTCCGCGGCGACGACGAGGCGCCGGCGCTGTGCGGCGAGCTGCCGTGCGCGCGTGAGTGTGTAGTGTAGTGTAGTGTAGCGCTTACAGTGGCCGACGACACGCGACGTGTGCGACGGACGACGCGACTGTCTCCGCGGCGACGACGAGGCGCCGGCGCTGTGCGGCGAGCTGCCGTGCGCGCGTGAGTGTGTAGTGTAGTGTAGTGTAGCGCTTACAGTGGCCGACGACACGCGACGTGTGCGACGGACGACGCGACTGTCTCCGCGGCGACGACGAGGCGCCGGCGCTGTGCGGCGAGCTGCCGTGCGCGCGTGAGTGTGTAGTGTAGTGTAGTGTAGCGCTTACAGTGGCCGACGACACGCGACGTGTGCGACGGACGACGCGACTGTCTCCGCGGCGACGACGAGGCGCCGGCGCTGTGCGGCGAGCTGCCGTGCGCGCGTGAGTGTGTAGTGTAGTGTAGTGTAGCGCTTACAGTGGCCGACGACACGCGACGTGTGCGACGGACGACGCGACTGTCTCCGCGGCGACGACGAGGCGCCGGCGCTGTGCGGCGAGCTGCCGTGCGCGCGTGAGTGTGTAGTGTAGTGTAGTGTAGTGTAGCGCTTACAGTGGCCGACGACACGCGACGTGTGCGACGACGCGACTGTCTCCATGGCGACTTGGCCTTGCGTGATTGTGATTGGTGTGATTGATTAGTACCTTTGTCAGGGTTCCGTACCCGAAGGGTAAAAACGGGACCCTATTACTAAGCCTCCGCTGTCTGTCTGTCTGTCTGTCTGTCACCAGGCTGTATCTACTGTGATAGCTAGACAGTTGAAATTGCCACTATAACAACAAATACTAATTTTATAATAGGTAGACATTGTAAATCTGACCTGATGGTAAGTGACTATGCGGCCGAGGATGGGTCGTGTCTCATGTCTGACTAGTAACAACCTATTTACTTTTTTCTAAAACTAATCCCAGTCATAGTATAATTATTTTATAACTTAAACAATTATTTTGCAAGTTTTTTTTACGAAATCAAATTGAATTTCGCTCACAAAAATTAATCGACTGTGTCATCCGGTGGGACTCGAACCCACGCCCCCATGCTATCCTGGCGAGTGCTCTTACCAGCTGAGCTACGGAGGACGACGGATACATGCGGGTACATTCCCCAAGTATTGATAAAATCGAACGCCGGCTCACTGGCGTAGCAAGCACTTACAGAAATTCGTCGGCTGACTAACGTCCTCCGTAGTTCAGCTGGTAAGAGCACTCGCCCGTATAGCGTGGGGGCGTGGGTTCGAGTCCCACCGGATGACACAGTCGATTAATTTTTGTGAGCGAAATTCAATTTGATTCCCAGTCATAGTGTTTAGAGAACACTTCAGCCGGCAACGAATTCCATACTCTCTAGCCATACGCAAGAGGAACGTAGATTGAAAACGTTTGGTATGTCGATACCAAGGTGGAAAACCCGTTAGGTCTTAAAATATGTACCTACCCAGAGAAGCTTAAAGATGGCGTTACATGGCACGAGTAGTTTTGTTCTGCTCCGCGTAAGTGCGATGCAGTAGCCGACGCGGCTGTATCTCTTCTTTAGTGACGACGAAGCACGCGCGTGAGTATTTAGTACTTAAAGCGGCCAAGAGATGGCGTTGGGTGTCTGTTAGATCGCACTATGTTCTGCGTACGTGTAGGAGCCTCCATATCGACGACGAAACGCCCTCACTGTGCGGCTAAGCACCTTACGCGCGTTTTTTCCCGACTGCAGAAGGAGGGTTATGTTTTTCGAGAGTATGTTTGTATAAATGCTTACAGTTTTTGTTATAAGAAGTGTCGTTGAATTCGTCAGAATTGTGATAATGACATAGGCTATACATTTAAAAATGGAAATAAAGGGGGGAGGGGGATTGAGTTTTTCCTTACCGTAGCAATATGGGTATCAAATGAAAGCCAGTAAAAAGACCATTTCAAAAATATGTATAGTATTTTTTGCAGCCGGGTGTTTTGTTTTTTTATTAATTATGTTTGCTTGTTCGATTGGGTAATCGATAATTCGTATTTGCGATTTTGCTATAAAATTGCTGCTATCAATTTTTTTTTTATTAGGATTATAATAATAATATTTTTTTTATTTATCGACCAACTTAGATCATTAGTTAGTAATACATGAGAATCTTAGCCTATTTTAGTAACATTCAAAATTCACAATTAAACCAAATAAATTAAAATAAAATCAAATAAAGTTATTATGAATTAATTACAATAAAATAAAATAAAATTGCAAAAAAATAAATAATAATAAATAAATGTTACAGATTAAAGTGCCACAACATGAACCATGCTGCAATGGTTCAGGTAGTCTCTTAAAATTTGAAAAATAAGAGGCGCTTAAATAATCGCTAGTCGAAACCTTGATACCCTGGATATTTTTAAGCACATTGTTAGGCAACTTTTACGGTATTTAGTTTTCCTTGAGACAAAGTCTAACACAAGCTTTTTGGGGTCCCGTTGCAGTCTCACGCGTTTCTGTCACTCGCGTTCTTAAGCATCTTGGACGACCTCTAATCTGTAATTTCCTTTCCCCTTAGCAACGATCGGCTAAACTCCTCGTTTTTATTTTGTTTTGCTTTAATCCATACTAATCTTATAAATGCGAAAGTGTGTCTGTCTGTCTGTCTGTTACCTCTTGACGCTAAAGCCATGGAACCGATTGAGATGAAATTTGGTATGGAGACAGTTCGACACTCTGGAAAAGACATAGGCTACATTTTGTCGCGATATAAAAACATAAAGGGTGATGATAAGGAGGATGGAAAATCCAACTCTTGCGGGCGAAGTCGCGGGGAACCACTAGTGTGTCTATAAATTGATTTGGTTTTCCTTTTATTTTAGGCAACGATCGGCTTAACTGTTCGTCGGGTCGCTGCATCCCGCTGGCGGCTTGCTGCACGCACGCCTCGCCGCTCTGTCGCCAGCCCGCCTGCTGCCGCGAGCGAGCGCCGCCCGGTGAGTGCTCTCTCTCTCTCTCTCTCTCTCTCTCTCTAGTGTGAGTGTCTAAAGCACGACGAGCGACTGCTGCACGCACGCCTCGCCGCTCTGTCGCCAGCCCGCCTGCTGCCGCGAGCGAGCGCCGCCCGGTGAGTGCTCTCTCTCTCTCTCTCTCTCTCTCTCTAGTGTTAGTGTCTAAAGCACGACGAGCGACTGCTGCACGCACGCCTCGCCGCTCTGTCGCCAGCCCGCCTGCTGCCGCGAGCGAGCGCCGCCCGGTGAGTGCTCTCTCTCTCTCTCTCTCTCTCTCTCTCTCTAGTGTGAGTGTCTAAAGCACGACGAGCGACTGCTGCACGCACGCCTCGCCGCTCTGTCGCCAGCCCGCCTGCTGCCGCGAGCGAGCGCCGCCCGGTGAGTGCTCTCTCTCTCTCTCTCTCTCTCTCTCTAGTGTGAGTGTCTAAAGCACGACGAGCGACTGCTGCACGCACGCCTCGCCGCTCTGTCGCCAGCCCGCCTGCTGCCGCGAGCGAGCGCCGCCCGGTGAGTGCTGTCTCTCTCTCTCTAGTGGGAGTGTCTATAGCACGACGAGCGACTGCTGCACGCACGCCTCGCCGCTCTGTCGCCAGCCCGCCTGCTGCCGCGAGCGAGCGCCGCCCGGTGAGTGCTGTCTCTCTCTCTCTAGTGGGAGTGTCTATAGCACGACGAGCGACTGCTGCACGCACGCCTCGCCGCTCTGTCGCCAGCCCGCCTGCTGCCGCGAGCGAGCGCCGCCCGGTGAGTGCTCTCTCTCTCTCTCTCTCTCTCTCTAGTGTAAGTGTCTATAGCACGACGAGCGACTACTGCACGCACGCCTCGCCGCTCTGTCGCCAGCCCGCCTGCTGCCGCGAGCGAGCGCCGCCCGGTGAGTGCTGTCTCTCTCTCTCTAGTGGGAGTGTCTATAGCACGACGAGCGACTGCTGCACGCACGCCTCGCCGCTCTGTCGCCAGCCCGCCTGCTGCCGCGAGCGAGCGCCGCCCGGTGAGTGCTGTCTCTCTCTCTCTAGTGGGAGTGTCTATAGCACGACGAGCGACTGCTGCACGCACGCCTCGCCGCTCTGTCGCCAGCCCGCCTGCTGCCGCGAGCGAGCGCCGCCCGGTGAGTGCTCTCTCTCTCTCTCTCTCTCTCTCTCTAGTGTGAGTGTCTATAGCACGACGAGCGACTGCTGCACGCACGCCTCGCCGCTCTGTCGCCAGCCCGCCTGCTGCCGCGAGCGAGCGCCGCCCGGTGAGTGCTGTCTCTCTCTCTCTAGTGGGAGTGTCTATAGCACGACGAGCGACTGCTGCACGCACGCCTCGCCGCTCTGTCGCCAGCCCGCCTGCTGCCGCGAGCGAGCGCCGCCCGGTGAGTGCTGTCTCTCTCTCTCTAGTGGGAGTGTCTATAGCACGACGAGCGACTGCTGCACGCACGACTCGCCGCTCTGTCGCCAGCCCGCCTGCTGCCGCGAGCGAGCGCCGCCCGGTGAGTGCTGTCTCTCTCTGTCTCTCTCTCTCTAGTGTGAGTGTCTATAGCACAACAACCGGCTTAACTGCTCGTCGGGTCGTTGCATCCCGCTAGCGGCTTGCTGCACGCACACCTCGCCGCATCATCATCAATTAATTTAAAAAAAAAGTGATTATTTAGCACCAAAACTACAAAACAGCGGGGCGACTCAGAGTTTCTAATATTTTGGTACGAAAAAGACCTCCGCTCAGTGTATGTCAGTGACAGCAAAAAAACATGTCACGACTACTTACTTACCTTAATTACCATCCGCAGGACGTCTACTGCTGAACATAGGCATCCCCCATAGATTTACAAGTGATTAGCTAATCCATCGCGATCGTGCAACTTTTACAAGTTCGCACACTCGCATTTATAATATGAATATGTATTTGACCCTTTGTATTGACATGTGGACTATGTTATATTCTTCACGACTCGAAGACAAGTCATTTATTTAATTAAGGACAGAAAATGTTATACAGGGTGCTTATTTCAATCCGAGCGATAGTTAGTAAAACGACTTATAATCAATTACAAAACACGCATTAATAACCAATTAATACGAGAAAAATAAAATGAAATTATAAACGATATTTTTTTTAAAACCCTTACTGTACTGTGGCGTAAGATACTGCGATACGTTTGCACTGTACGAGTAGCAGGCGCGACGAGCGATAGGTACTTACCTACTCAGCTAGTATCTCCTTGCTGACTTTTATCTGACGTCTGCGTTGTTCCTAAATGTGTAAATAGCTATTTGCAAAACAACTAATCTCACGTACTTCGATTAGTTGATACCAAATTTCCCTTCCTACTTTTAACGGGCTTAGGACCAACAAACATACCTAAAATTTATTTGTACCGTATGACACCTATGAATTCAATACACTTAGTTTGGGCAATCAATTAGAAATTGGTCCCTGAGCTTTCAATATCTTAATCAACACTAACCCAAACCCTTTTAAAATTGAATAAGATAATGACGTGAAAGTCGTCTGTATCTTATTGAGCACGATTATTACTGCATACGGGAGATCAATCGGGAATCGAACCCCGAACTTTCAATACCTCTTTACATTGCTAACCTAAACTTTTTAAAATTAATTGGTTTTTATTGTTTATTGATGCAAAGTGAAGTCTGTAACTTATTGAACACGATTCGAGTGATCAACCGGGAATCGAACCCGGAACTTTTTGTACTAGGCTAAGCTAACTTTTTTAAATTGAATACCTAGTTTTAGTTGTATTAATGAATGAGACAAGAGTCATCTTGTAACATTGCTTTAGTGAATTCGGGCAATAAACCGGGAACTGAGCTTTCGATAGGTATATTAATTTTCGCTAGGCCTTAACCTTTTCAAAATTAAATACCTAAAAGTAAGAACATTATTAAATGTCGTGAACCTTAAGTATTTTTGGCGTAGTTAAAAATGTGGAATCAACTTATTTACAACGATTTATCTTAATACCTACCTAGTTTTATGTACACTTTTATTTGCACTAACCTTAATAAATGTTCAAAGTGGCCGCCAGACTGAGCAATATACAGACTTGCACGGCGTCTGCTATTCCTTTTTAAACTATTCAACACTAATTGATTATGTTTGACTGTTTGGTACGCACTCACTATTCTTTGTCTCAGGTCCTCAACACTTGTTGATTCTTCCGTATACACTAATCTTTTTACATCACACACCTGTAGATGGACATCACACACCCGGTCTGGGGACCGTGGTGGCCAAGGCACAGGTCCACCACGCCCGATCCACTGACTTCCGAATATACGATTCAGGTAGTCACGCACTTGAAGACCGTAATGAGGCGGTGCTTCGTCGTGTTGGTAGAAAAGGTTATGAACTTATGATGGAGAGACAATGGTATGTCTTCTTACATCTCTTCAACGACGTTTTCCAGCAGTTCCGGGTATGTAACACTGGTGAAGCGGCCTTCGATGAAGTAAGGTCCCAACAGGTGATTCCGTACTATCCCAGCCCACACATTGAGACTAAAGCGATGTTGAAATGAGTCTCTCTTGGTGACGTGTGGGTTGTGGTCACGGAGGGTCCACCAGTGCTCAGTGCTCATCAACTAGCTCAACGTTAGAATAGTTTTGCGTTATTTTGAAAAAAACACACGGACGAGTTGAATTCGCGTTGTTTTCGTTACAACTAAGTTGGGCCGGAGTAAGTGTGACAAAGACGCCAATAGTGGCGGCTCCCGATCACAGGCGCCGCCCGGGCGCCCGGCGCGCGCGCTAATCCTTTGTATGTATTGTAGTGAGCGCGTCAAAACATTCGTTCGGCGAGTGTTGGGGTCCGATTCCGGAATCGAATGGGGACTATTATGAAAATCTTGATAATTTAATAATTAAATTAATTTTTTTTTCGAAGTTTGTTTTTTTTAGTGATTCGTGATCAGTATAAGGTACATAATCACTTCTGAAAATACCGCTCGGATTGAAATCAGCATCCTGTATAGTGCCCAAATAATATTTTAATACAATAGACTTGACTGCAATGTGACCTGACCAGGCCTGTGTATCTCCCCGCGTAGGTAGCAAAAACGTACCTACGCGCGGCGACCCTTTGTAAGGGGCTGAAACAACTTGCGTGTCGCGGCTACGTTGCGGGCTGGACGAGCATGAATAAAGTGCTAGAAAGAGGCCCTAGATGGCGTTAGTAGCTTCTTGTAGCAGTCAACCCTATCGCGTCGCGTGATATTACGTCACTGTAGGTTTAGTGTATTATGAATCATATTCCAGAGTTATAAGAATGAAATTAACTTGCAATGTATTTCTGTAGGTGTCTACACGAAAATGTGCTCGAGTCTAAGGCGAACTAAATTACACCATATCGTTGACAACATTGAGTAGACATTTCTTTGAATTTAATTGCAAAGTTAAACTTCTGTACGGAGTACTTATTTTGTGACCTGACTGAGATTTTATGTATAAATTGCGTTCAAACTTTAGTCGTCATCGAATGACATCCACTAAATTGTAATGGATTCTCTAATTTCTTTACTAATGTTTAGTCTGACGTTTCTAAATTAATACTGTTTGTCTCTTTTTTTTTGTTTAGCAAAAAAAGGTAGAGACTGATGAAAAAAAATTTGATCTTAAACATGGAACATTGGAATGGAATCGTCACGTCAAATTAAATTTTTAGCTATTTCCGATGTCTTATTTACAACATTTTCCGTATTTTCTTTAAACGTTATAACCCTGCCACCAACAGTAAATCAGCTTGGAGTGTATTCAAGTTGTTCAAATGGTTCCCAGTCACATCTAAAGACAGACGATGAATTTCTGAGTGCAATATTTATTAAAAAGAAGTGTGTTTTTCAGTCCAAAAACCATTAACGCCTCAAAGGATCAACTTCATTTGTACTGAGTTGTCATTGTTACTCGAGATAATAAATAAATTCATTCATTCATTCACTTCGCCGTCGTCCCGTATTTCTCTAACTTCACGTACTAATTGAATGAATGAATAAATTTATTTATTTACTCAAGTTACAATGACGGATGATGTTAGTAGTAGGTACTTAAAAACTATGTTACCCAAGATAAATAATATTTAAAAATCTAAAAGACTACAGTTTAAAATGGCCACTCCTGTACCACACCCCCGAAATGGCACAAGAACGGCTTACATATCGGCAGTCTAGTCTACCAGCGATCATATTCAGGATGCTGTCACAGAATATGTACTAGTACTCCGTACAGAAGTATGACTTTGCAATGAAATTCAAAGAAATATCTACTCAATGTTGTTAACGATATGGTGTAATTCAGTTCGCCTCTGATTCAAGCACATTTTCGTGTAGACACCTACAGAATTACATTGCAAGATAATTTCATTCTTATTACTCTGGAATATGATTCATAATAGACTAAACCTATTCAGTGACGTACTATCACGCAACGCGATAGGGTTGACTGCCACAAGAAGCTACTTACGCTATCTAGCGCATCTTTCTAGGACTTTATTCACGCTCGTCCAACCAGCAACCTAGTGTCGCGCACCGCCGGTGAATAAAACGCGGGAGCGTGTCGCTGCCGGCTAGCGACACACAACTTGTTTAGTCCCTTACCAAGTGGTCGCCGCGCGTAGATACGTTTTTGCTACCTACGCGGGAAGATACACAGGCCTGATGCTGTTGCCGCTAGCCCGCACCTTGAGCACCAGAGACTAAGAATTTCGTCATTAATTTTTATTTGAGTACAGAATTTTCAATTTGTATTATTGTTTCGTAGCGGGTTACTTCGAAGCGGAGATGCCGGCGGCGCACGACGACCGGCACGCGCCGGACGACTACGGGTTTATACAATCCACCATCTACACCGTCACCGGTGAGTTCGCACACTATACATACAAACACCAGGACCAGTTTTGCAAAGAGATTCCCTAGGTTTTGCCCTGTCGAAACGTACAATAATTTGGCCGCTCTGTGATTTGAAGCATTGCTTTGTTGATGATGTGAAGAGACGTGTGATGCAATTACTCTTTTTTGACGACTACACGCAAACTGAATCACTGATATGTAATAGTTCATTTTACATTAACTAAATACAAAGAGACACACACACATACTCGTACATGCAAACACACACACTTAGTTACAAGTATACATTGATTTGTCTCCCAAGACAAATACGCAAACACACATGTGCGTATTTACTCACTCATTGGATCATACACACACTCACTCGATCACTCAATCATACCTATTCACACTCATTCTCTGACTCATCTAGACACTCGCTCATTATGAACATTACAATTACAACATGACGACTACTCGTTCATACAGTTCACCATCTACACCGCCACTGGTGAGTTCATACACTAGCTTATACGTACAATGAGCCCTGCATGACCAAAATTAGTCAGAATAACTCAAATAATATGACTATGTGATCAACATAAGGTTGAAATATGTTTGTGAATAATTGACATATCGGGGTAGGTGGCACTTGACTCATTCACTGACTTCCTTAGAGACACGTTCATTCACTCACTCATTTAGATACGCGCTCATTCACACATTCTGACACACGCTCATTCACTAACTCATACACATGCTCAGCCATTCGTTTAGACATTATTCAATTACTCTAGTTGGGGCACTCGCTCACATACTCACTAATTCAGGGGCACGCTCATTTACTCACTATTCAAAGCCATGTCATTCACTCATTCATTTAAACAGTCACTCCTTTTTAGACACACGCTCTATCGCTCACTCTCTCATATATACACATTCACATAATAATTCAATAACTCAAAAGTTGACACACTCCTTCACTCAATATTAAATGATTTTTCATTAATTTTAGTGGGGGCTTTGATAAAGTACTAAACAATAAAGAGCTTTTAATGACTTTTGGTAAAAAAGGGAATATTACATACTTGTTCATTCATTTATTTTTTACAGAGATAGAAGATTTACAGTTTCAATTATACAATAAACTATAACTATTTTTTTTTTCTGCTAAGCACCGTCAATAAAAATCATGGCACGCGGTGTGCACCTATTAGTGATAATGCAATTAGTTTTTAAATATTGTTAGTCTTAAGTTAGCATCATTGTTATTATCGTTGGTGTACCTTATAAATAACAATATCCGGGTTGGTTATAAAAAGAAACGAAAATATGACAAGTGTGTAAGACTAACCGTATTTTTTCATTTATTTTTTATTACTTTCAGTTTGCTTCTCGTACTGTAACACTTTTAACAGACATTTTATTTGTATACATTCGCCCACAGCTTGCGCGCTGATCTTCATGATAGCGGTAGTGCTGTTGGTGTCGGCCATTTGCAAAATGCACATGAAGCGAGCCGCGCTACGGAGCTATGCTCGCGCGGACAGACTGAGAGAGCATCACGCTTTGGCGCAGGTAAGTGTTACTTGACTAAGGGATAGTTATAAATAAATAATAATAAATTGTTTCAACAAACACACCAATTACCTAGCCCCAAACCAAGCATGAGCTTGTGCTATGGTGACTAGGATAACGGATAGAAATACATGACTTAGGTACAAATGCTCGTGCTCATCACACAAGCATGGTTTAGAAGTCCGGTGCGCGAATGACTACACCAAGACGGTCGCCGATAAAAGTTGGTAAAAAGGGGTCCCTAACTAAGTGACAGGTTGTGAGAACACCATATTGCTTTCAAGTTTCCCCTAGCTGAGAGACACTGATCTAAGGGTCGGGGGGTAGTTTTTATAACGTTTAACAATCTTCTGAAGTTTACGGAAACTAAGATATACTTCATTAAGAGTTGATTCTTCAATAGTAAAATAAGAAATAGCTGTCTAATAAAACACACAAAACAATAAAATACAATTTATTGTGAACGAAAATTTGGGTTCAATTTGATTTTAAAATGTCATCACCTCATTCAGTGGACAGTCATATTGAATGACATTTTAAAATAGTCAATACTTTATCAGCCATATATTTTTAGCGGAAAAATCGGCCCTTAAAAATATCCATGCAAAATTCTTAAAAATATGAGTGTGTACGTTGGTCATTTGACGAGACTATGATGATAACCAAGGAAAAAAAATTGACAAAGGAAAATAATATTGTCATGATGCGTCTTCGGCCTCATTATGGTTTTTCATAACCTTTGTAACTGTTAATGCCTCTACTACTGATATTATACATGCAAAAGTGTCTGTGGACTTTCCACTCATAAACTGCTGCACCGATTTAGTTGAAATCTAACCAGGTTTCAAAGTTATGGCCCTAAGCAACTTTCTGGTTAGAGGTGACCGGGAAAGATCATAATGTAGTTTCTATCCTTATTGGCTGTAGGTTTAGTTTTTAAGTTATATCACATATACTGTACTAGAGCTGTGAATCTTGTAATTAAATAAAGCCAAGAAATCCAACACTTGCGTGGAAGGAATCCCGGGGAAGAAGTATTGTTATCCATATTAATATTATAAATTCGAAAGTGTGTCTGTCTGTCTGTCTGTTACCTCTTGACGCTTAAACTACAGAACCGATTGAGATGAAATTTGGTATGGAGACAGTTGGAGACCCTGGAATGGACATAGGCTACATTTTGTCGCGATATAAAAACATTAAGGGGGGAAATGGGGGATGAAAGTTTATATGAAAAATTCAACTCTTGCGGGCGAAGTCGCGGGGAACCACTAGTAATTAATAAATATTATATTTCTCAGAGGCACCGCTACCCGCCGTGCTACTCGGCGCAGTTGCTAGAGCACCACTCGCCCCTGGCCAGCCCCACGCGAGACAACCAGGTAATTATTAAAAATATATATTTATCGGACATCAAATATCCATTTGGGTATTGGTAATAATGTCCCCCTAACCGAATTTCGACTACGGCGGCCTATCTCAACAGAGATTAGCCAACTGCGCGGGACATATTATAGTGCACAAGTGTGTGCGCAATACATAGGTGCACTCTATATTCCTTCACTCTTATAATTTCGGTGAGACGGCAGTCCGACATGACCGTAGAGAGATCAGGCGCAGGACCAACGGCTTAACATGCGCACCGAGGCACGGGGGTGTTAACACCACCAACTTCCTCACTCTGGAGATGTGTCTGAGTAATTCAAGACAGAAAAACCCAAACACTCTCGGCCCGACCCGGGATTCGAACCCGGGACCTCGTGGATAGTACCCAGCGTGCTGACCACTAGACCAACGAGGCAGTCATTGGTAATAATAAGCAGTCGCTCCACTTTAATTACCTGATCTGCCACATCCTGGATAAACATGGGTAGTTCCTGAATGAATGACACGATTAAAGTACTTCACCTATCTAGTTCATATGTATCAATCACTTACTATAGTCCAAAGCAGTTCATTTAGTTCAGTAACTCAATGTTATGAGAGTAAAACGTACGGATATATTTGTTAATACTACAAGAGCGAGACAGTTGCACGGCCCGGCTCGGTAAACATCAAGCTAGTTTTGCGCCTTATCCGAATCCTAAATATTTGAAACAGTGGAAATATTCTTTAATGTATATGAAATAAGACAGTATTAGTTACTGATTTGTGCCAAAATCTTAAAAATATTAATTTTTAGTCATTAGAATAGTCTGTAGTACACGATACATTAAAACTGAATGAAGTAGTGAGTTAGATATTGATAGTAGATCTGCTGAACTAATTGAACTAGACGAGTTATACAAATCTTCAACTTCCACTGAACTATATCACTTATTTCACTTCAGTGAACGATTTTGCGCATGTCTAATCCTGGAAACTCGTTCAGATATGCACTCACTCGTTCATACACTCACTCACTCACTCGTTCAGACATTCATTTACTCATACATATACACACGTGTTCATGCCTTCACTCACTCGTTCAGACAATCACTTATTTAGACATCCATCCACTCGTTCAGACATTCACTCACACACTCGTGCAGTATCTTATGCATAGAAAAAGTGGTAATTTTAATTCACTCGTATAATTTTCCTTTTGCATGTTAATTTCCATATATCCCATCTCTATCCTATTGTTATTAATTAATTCAATTTAATTTACTTTCTTTACTAATTATAATCCAATTATTTTATTGATGTTATATAATGTATAATTAAATTAATTTATCAAATTACCATATTAGCTTGATAAGCATGCTGTGTAAGCGCTCTTGGAGCTGCAACAAATTATAATGACTAATTAATTTTGTATTGTATTGTAATGAAACTGTTATCTCTGTAGTTTGCACCAAATAAACTAAATAAAAAATAAAAATGATTATCTCAGTTATCATTATGTCAGTGCGCCATATCGACGGGTTCAGCCAGCCCGACCAACAGCGAGAGAAGGACCCGTCTCTCGGCGCTCACTTCTGTGTTCTCATCACGGTACAGGCAGGTGGGTACCGTCAACATTCGCTGACCCTGGGGATGATCACGTAACTCTGTTGCTAACAATTCTTGGTTGAAATCGCTCGAAATGTCCTATTTGACAGCTGTTTAAGCTGGCCATTCATTTCAAGTATTGTTTATCGGAATTAAATCAAATTTCACTTACAAAAATTAATCGACTGTGTCATCCGGTGGGACTCGAACCCACGTCCCTTCGCTATCCGGGCGAGTTCTCTTACCAACTGAGTTACGGAGGACGTTAGTCAGCCGACGAATTCTTGCAAGTGCTTGGTACGCCAGTGAGCCAATGGAAATATTTTCACAAATATTGAACCATCAGTTAACTTTTGCAAGTGAAATTTGATTTAATTTCGTAAAAACTTGCAAATAATTGCTTAAATTATAAAAATAATTATATTGTTTATCGGATTTTGAATTCAGAATAAGCCACATCGACTAATTCAGTGCTAGTTCTATGTAGATGTGCAATATTATCGACTGGGCACTGATTTTAAAAAGTCGCAGTTCATTCATTAAAACACAATTTACCGGATTGCTTTTAAAATTATTTACATTTTGTTTGAGAGTTTAGGCAGTGGATTACACACGTGTAATGGCGACAATGATAGGTGGAAAATCAGTCAGGTCTGAGCACTTATAGCTAGGTACTTGCAACATCAGCTTTCAGGGTTCAGGTATCACTTCACAGGCCACAATCACTCGAAATGTTTGTAAGGAGCTTCACAGGATACACACGCGGCGAAAGCACTCTGGTCAGTCTAGTACATGTGTCATAGGGAACGTCTCGATGTCGACTCGATCTTCGGGGTTCTCACGGTACGTTTTAAACAAATAAAAATAAGGCAGGTATGCGTGTGAGTGTGCGCGGCGTAGTATCAATAGGGTACACAAACAAATCAAAATATTGTAGTAAACACATTTTATTAAATACTTGACGTTTCGAACACTTTGCATCGTTTGTGGTCAATTAGACGGGTAGACCTATAGAATAGAATAGAATATTTTTACTGCCTTCATTACAAATAAAGTGGTTACAGAAAAACACACAAAAAATAGAAAGCAAGTGGAAGCTGGCTCAGCTTGTGCTGACATAGGATGTGATCCCACGCAGCGCTGGTTTCCAGCCACCTAGACTTTATTTAGACCTGTTTAAATTGTTAATAACTCTCAAAATAATCTGTGAAATTGTGTTTTAATAAGTTCGCCATTCGTACGAACGTAAGAAAAAAATTGTCACATATAATAATGTCCTGTTTTCGCCAAGGTGCCAACCCAATGCACAGAGGTAGAGATGACAGCGGTGACATCCACTGCGACTAGTTCCCCCTCCCGCACGGTGGAGTACCGCAGCCCCGCCGGCGGGCCCGTCAGCGAGGGTGCGCCGCACCTGAACGCTACGCACGAACACCCTGACAGGCATAGGTAAGTTGATGGCATATTTTAGCACTGCGCACAGAGCACGCACGGTTAGAGCAAGACGGAGATAGTCGTAAAAACTTACGTTACTTTGAGCGCATATTTAGTTACATTTTTACTAGTTTATTTTTATTTTTTAACACTCACAGTGTTCAAATTATTATTTCTTATTTATATAAGTTTTAAATAACAACCTAAAAATAGTACACGGGCAGGATTTGAACCCACGACCTTTGGCTAACCTGACCAACGCTCTTACCAACTGAGCTACCGTGCAGTCCATCCACCCGTGCGAAATTCTTGGTCTCTTTTTGAATACGTCATTGCGTGACGTCAGCGACATCTACCCGAGCTGCATTGCAACAGCAGCGGGCCAAGTAGTCATTCTTTACAGAATAAATTCTAAACTAAACCACTAAACCTATTCATTGACGTACTATCACGCAACGCGATAGGGTTGACTGCCACAAGAAGCTACTTACGCCATCTAGCGCATCTCTCTAGGACTTTATTCACGCTCCAACCAGCAACCTAGTGTCGCGCACCGCCGGTGAATAAAACGCGCGAGCGTGTCGCTGCCGGCTAGCGACACACAACTTGTTTAGTCCATTACCAAGGGGTCGCCGCGCGTAGGTACGCTTTTGCTACCTACGCGGGGAGATACACAGGCCTGACCTAAGTATAAAAATATCCTCAGTATATCTGTAGGTATGCTATGAAATAATATTGTAATATTGATAACAATAGTTACTCGTCTACGTGTCGGCAGTGAGACAACAAGCTCATTCAGAATAATCAGCTATTCTCTTCATCCACAGACTCACGCTCCAACTGGGTCGTTTCCAACTGAGCATACCGCGTTTCGGCCGGAGCGAAACCCGCCCCGACACGCCCAACGTGGCGGAGATAAACATAGACGACCTAGACTTCGTGCGACTCAACTCGAACGAGACGTACACGCTGAACGGACGAACGATCCGCCTGTTGGGAGGGAACTTTGAGAACTATCCGCCGCTTTCGCATGGAAGCCATCCGCCACCGTACAACGAGGCTATGAGGTAATTAAAATAAGTTATTTATTTAACCTTCTGCCACTGAGGTGGAATTATTGTTTCAATTCTACTGAGGTGGTAGACACCTTTTTGAGATTTTGTACCAATTACACTTTGACTTTAATGTTGGTATTTTTTGTTCTTAAATATGTACTGTAGTATATACAACATATCTAAATGAGAAAAGTGTGAAACAACAGTTAAATAAGCAAATTACACAAATGTTCCTAATGGTACATTCAGAACATCAATTTACAAGGTCTCACTTGATCCGAATTATAGATATTGTAACTAAGTTTTTTTATTTCAAAAAACTCAATTTTATTCATAAAATTTCATTTTTCCATAGTAATCACAAGAACATCAAATAACAAACAGTAATAAAAAGTTAACAAAAATAATTAATTATATTTTACATCGTCAGTGTCTCTAGAATGTGAGATTTAAACTTATTTTTATATTGATATAAGGTCTGACTTTCACGCTCTGAAGTAGGGGTTCGATCCCTGATCGGGTAAATTAAAAAAAAAAGTTTTTTTTAATATTGTTTTGGGTCTGGGGGTTTTAGTACCAAATGGGTTTCTGATTTCAATAACATAAGTGCTTAAGCTACTTACTTTGGAGTCGGAGTAATGTATGCAATGTTGTCCAATATTTATTTATATCCCTACTCATTTAGACTTTTACTCACTCGCGAAACCAGTCACTCATTCGTTCTAAGAGTTCTAATATAAACTTACTCGCTCGTTTGTCACGTTCATTCACACACACTAGTTCAGGCATTAACTCACTTACTAGTTCAGATATTCACTCACTCTTTCAGACATTTACTCACTCAGTTGTTCAGACGTTTTCTCCCTCACTCATTCAGTTGATTTTGTTTTATGTAAAATAAGACCTTTCTGGGAGCTATTTTTCAAACAATTTATAAATTATTTAGTATGCTTTCATAATTTTATGGTTGATGTCGATGGACGATGGGTCGTGGGTTTGAGTCCTACCTGAAGCCGTTTGGTTTTTTAGTGCAATATTTTACTAGCTTCAAGATTTTTTTAACACTCAGTCTATTTTTTATTTTAGTAAATTAAACTTTTTGGTTTATTATTTAAACCTACTGCAATATTTTACTTTATATTTTGTATCTCTTCTCAGGTACAAACTCTACGGCCCGCCACCAGAGTACTTAAGTAGGGACAGACTAAACAGAACAGCCAGTGTTGACGAAGAAGCGAGAAGCAACATAGAGATGCCGCCCTGCTACGATGACCTCAGTGCAGGCAATAACGGAACCGTAATCGCCAGTAACGGTATCGCTATGACCGAAGGAAGAATCGTCATAGACACAGACGTTGCGGCGAATAACGTCATCGGTATTTTAGATGTAGCTACCGGCGGTACCGGATTATGTCTCATTGGTGAGTCCAGTAGCGGTAGTAACAACATTTTCGATAACGCTATCGTTAATGAGTGTAACGCGGGCGTTATGAGCGTGAGTCACAGCGGTAACGTGATGAATACCGTTACGCCTACAGAGGAAAACGCAACTTGTATAGCGAATACAAGCAATGTAAATAATAATCTCACAAGTGAATTAGATTTAATTGTCAATAACGAATCGAACAACGATAATAATAACGTTACCAATGACGGCAGGTACGTAGGTAACGTATCGCAGCTATCGCTGGAGAGGAACGGTAATAACGATACCGTTGAGACGTTAAAGTCGGTGATCGATAATTTACCAGCCATAGATAGTGATGTGAATGCGAATGATAACGCTGAAAGCGTTAGTTGTTAAATACCGTTGTTTATTTCGTGGCTTGGGTTAGGAATTGTTTTAAAAACAAATAAATTGATTTTGTGGTTAAAATATAAAAAAAATCTTTGAACAGTATATTTAGATAAATGAAGTGAATATTTTTTTGCTAAATATATTTTTGTATTAACTCATGACTCTACTGTTTTTATATATCAAAAACTTAAGCATGTCAACTAATCATTTTAAATTGATTTAAGATCTAGAAAAGGCTTAATTTACATTAATTTTAGACATGTTTAACTCCTGATTTGTGCTAAAATCTAGAATCTAATCTAGAATCTAGACTCGGGGCAGTTTTAAAAGTGCAACTAAGTAACTTTATACCAACTCAAGCCACGGTATGAAATCGACGAGTGACGATAGAATAGTGCCTTACACCGATACTTAATCTAAATGTCTGATGGATGTAATAAAATGCCATTTCGACAGTTATTGTTACTAGCTTGTTAATACTACATTGTTGTTTTATGCTTGATACAAACAGGTCTTCGCACAGAGTAAAAAAGTGAAAAACTTCTCAGTACCTTGACGACAATTTCTTCAGATTTTTTTTTCGGAATTTATTCGGATATATTGTTATTTTATTGAAGTGATATATTGAAGAGTGTCAAACGTTGTAAACAATCTTTTTATGACTTTTAAAACTAATACCGGTGAAAAAAATGTTTAAGCTCTAAAAAGCTGCTTAAATATGAAACGATAAACTACCATCTATCTTATTTTTAAATGAATAATTTCGTTAAAAAGGTATGTCAAGATTGTTTACAATGTTGGACAAGCAATGAAAAGCGGAGTTTACTTATCTAAAGTACGATTTGGGCAGCTCTTAAAAAATAAGGATTTTAGACATAATTTTTTACACATTATGAAAGAAAAATGTAGTATAAAATGTCTTAAGTATAAAATGTCTCGGAATAGCATTTTATTATATTCATATATAAAAATCACTGTTTTATAGTTAAAACCGAAATCTGCTTAAAATCCTTGACATAATAACATGATTTAGAAGTAGTAAATAAAAAATAGGCATTCATGTAGATATTTAACCCCCGGTGTTACATTCAAGATCAAAGAATTTAAGTCACTTAAAAAATAAAAAAAACTCAAATTCTGTATGTCTTTCCAAAACTCAGGTATACATTGAAAGACAGTTTGTCATTAATAAGCTTAAATAGCTTGATTTGATGCTCAATTCTTTGCTCTTGAGTGTAAAACTTAACTTGTAGCGCATATAGACTATGGTTAAATTTGACAATAAAGTCATATCTGTAACGAAGAAAATATACATCTATTCATGTTTTTAACACAATATTTGGGTTTTAAGCAGATATTTACGTATGTTAAAGCTTCTTACTGTTGCCATATCAACGTTTGAATAACGTATTTTCTTTATAGTGATATTATTTTTAAGTGTAAATATTTTTTTGCATTAGATATGTTCTAGTTTATCTTAATATTAGAGCGAAATCGATTTAGAGTTATGAAATTATTTAACCATTTTGTATCGAAAAATAAACTAGATTTGGTTAAATAACATAATAAAATGAAATATTTTTGACATATAAATAAGATGTGAATGAAATGCATTACTAAGGCCGCTATTTTGTCTAAAATTTGAATTTTTGATATGTCATCTTAGGTATTCGTAATAACCCGTATTTGTAGCCCGATCTTCCAGAAAAAAAGTATTCTTACTTTGATCTTAAAATTGGACAGTTAAATTGATCTGATTATCATATTATGATATAATATGTAAACATTAGATGATGTCGATTTAATTTCACGGTGAATACGTTATTGTTTTTCTACATACACTGAAAACAACATGCAATCACAGAGCACGTAAAAATGTTAAAGTAAATATTGCACTCAAAATTCATCTTCCGAACTCGAACCCAAGACCGTTCGCTATGGGGGATACTGAACTGCGAAGGACAATATATTAATGGAAATCACTATTGTTTATTGGTAAATAAATAAATGTTTCATGTGAAAAAGTGAGATCGGGTTAGAAATGCGGGCCTAAACGTCACAAATCTTAGATCTTAAATTGAGTGAAAGAGAATGAGAGTCTGTCTACCTCTGTTACTCGTATGTCCGACCAAATAGTGCTGTATGGGATAGTTATCAATAATAATAAATAAAATAGTGACGTATAAGCTTTGTAGGAAATATATTATACCAGTGATTGATATTATTAGTAAGTAACGAAAGTTATCTTAAATTGTCTCTTATTCAATAAAAAAATCTCGTTTTACTCTATATTTATGTAAGTTTAAATACGAAAATTATTTATAATAAGTCAGCCTATTAGATCCCACTGCTGGGAAAAGGCATCACCTCAACTATGAGGAGGAACGAGCCATACTTCACCACGCGGGCTCAGTGCGGATTGGTGGAGGGGTGTATGTAAGGCAAGTGACAAACCTTACTGTCAGAAGTTATCAAGCCGCCCTAGGGCCTCTGACTAGGCTTAACGACTAATACCACAGATATTAGCCGGGACCAACTGCTTAACGTGCCTTCCGAAGCACGGAGATGCTTGTCATAGACGTCACTTAAATGGTCGGAATGGTCACCCATCCAATCTCGACCGCGCCGTTGGTTGCTTTACTTTTGGTATCACTACCAAAGCGCTGCCGCCACTGCACCACAAGCACCTCCATTATTTAATCTAGCAGAAAATTATTTAATCTTATCTAAATAAGAAAAAACACTGTGAGTGTTAAAAATATTAAAAACTATTTAAATCCGAAGCCAAAAATTCGCACACGGTTAGGATTTGAACCCACGTCCTCAGGCTTGCGCAGGCGCCATGCTAACCAGGGTTGACACGCAAAATCGTTAAGCGAAACACTGTGAGTGTTAAAAAATATTAATAACTATTGTTTTACTCTGTTTTTTTTGTGGCTATAAAACAGGTACCAATATTTTTAACTCCAGTGTAAAACAAACAGTCTAAAGACAAATAAAATGTGTTTACTACAATATTTTGATTTGTTTGTGTACCCTATTGATACTGCGCCGCGCGCACTCGCACGCATACCTGCCTTGTTTTTTATTTGTTTAAAACGTACCGTGAGAACCCCGACGACCAGTCGACATCGAGACGTTAGCTATGACACATGTACTAGACCGACCAGAGCGCTTTCGCCGCGTGTGTATCCTGTGAAGCTCCTTACAGACATTTCGAGTGATTGTGGCCTGTGAAGTGATACCTAAACCTGAACCCTGATGTGGCAAGTACCTAGCTATAAGCGCTCTGACTATACCAATTTTCCACTTATCATTGTCGCCCTCCACGTGTAATCCACTGCCTAAACTCTCAAACAAAATGTAATTTTATTATG
Organism: Pyrausta nigrata; assembly: GCA_949316185.1. Taxonomy (NCBI): domain Eukaryota; kingdom Metazoa; phylum Arthropoda; class Insecta; order Lepidoptera; family Crambidae; genus Pyrausta; species Pyrausta nigrata. The sequence continues at coordinate 444,804 of OX438965.1, forward strand.
TATATAAAACTCAGTGTTTGTTCAGTGTGGTGTATATTTTTCTACAAAGCGTAAAAGAATGAAATTAAAACTATTTTCGGATATAACTGAACATTCGGTAGCTTGTGACATATGAATAAGTAAATGTATGATTGGAATAGCAGTATGTACTAGTGAGTATTGACCACTGACCTCTTTAATACAAGTACGTTGAACTGCATACTGTCAAACTGAAAAAATGAAGCCATTTGATTATCGCCATTTTGGCGCTGACGCACTGTGGGTCGAAACGCCATTTTGAGGGACTTAGCATATGACTTTCTATTTTCACTTTTTTCTTTTTACCAATGGATAGCCTATTATAGCCTTAATCGAAAATGTCATAAGGCATTTTGTGCTAAACCTTATAGTTTAGCTGTAAAAAAATAAATAGTTTTTTTTTGTATGGGACGGATTACTTAAGTCTATATTGTTGTTGACCTAAGGGTGATCACGCGTTAAAACCTTTTTATTCTTATTATTTACCTATAGGACTATAAACAAGCACTAACACCGTGTCTATAAGTCTGCAATTCTCTGAGTTATTGCGATCGGAAAATAAATAAATTTTATACCTTACAAAGCTTGATTTTTGAATAACATTTATCAAATTAAACGTAAAATAGTAACTGATGGTTACGTATTTTACCATTTGTGATTAGGAAACGAACAAAAGCATGAACCCATACAATCTTTGAGTACTTGAATGTTAATGAGACGTTATAGATGCTGCTTTAAAAAGAAAAAAGTTTTGGTTTGTGGCTATTCTATAGACGTTTATGCTGGAATCGCTCTGCATGTTTCAGAGATAATTGGATTAGATAAATACAATAAAATTAAACGTTAAGCACCTGAGCATTTATTTTTAAAATATTGTTCATTGACACAAAATATAAACATTTAAGTAGGTGCATAATTAAGAACATAAAAATTATTAGAAAATTACTTAAAATTAAGCCAACAAAACATACAAACATCAACGAACCACTGACTTCTCGTTTTGCCTTAATATTTTAAAACATTTACACAAATATATCATAAATGTAACAACACAAAATCATAAATTACACTTAAATAACAAAGAATTTAATAAAATAATATGTACAAAGCTACCATTCCAATATCAATAATACAAGTATTTACAATTATCTTAAATCACAAGGAATTTTAATACAATGAAACTTACTCACTATCACTATTACTATCTTGTAAATTATCTACATCAATAAAATCTATTGCTGGTTCTGTCGGAAAATCCAGAAGAAGCTCTTTGGCTCTCGAAGAGAGAACCAATAGGTTTCGTTTTACCATCCGAGGTCTAAGACTGGTAATCTTAGGATCAGAAGACAAAAGAAAATTGTGTAAAATATCTTCATTCGTCGCTATCCTACTTACTTTCCTAGAATGGTGTTCTCTATAATTACGGAAGTCTTTATTGCGAGCTTCTGCTGCTTCTTCCGACAGTTTACCAATTGGAATGGAACCAAAATGCTGAATAATGGCAGAACCATGCACTAAAAGTTTGTGCAAACTGGAAGGCATATAATACCAGGGATACAGTTTTACATATAATTCCGCAGTATCATTGCAAAATTGAGAGAATTTAGAAATATCAACGCGTTCTCCACACGCAACAGTTTGGAGAATCACGTGTAACCTTTCAATTAAATTCTGATCAATTCCAGTGATACGGGCTGTTGTGTCTGCTTCCCTGAAAAATTTCCTTGCAGTATTGCCATCGTTAGTGGTGCCAACTCCTTGCTTGACCACATCAATTAGCAAACCACTGTCCTTTTTGAATGCTTCTTGAATAGCGCTTTTGCGTAGCTTCATTTTTTCTTTGTCATCACCTCTGCAACTCCATGTTTTGAACTCCAACCGGTAGGCTACAAAACAAGCAAAAATATAATGAAAAATAATGATTAAAAATACTAATACTACTACTAATTATTACTTCAAATAATATGTAATTTAGCGTGGTGAAAATTATAATTTTTTTTCTTACCTATATGTAGTAAGCACTCCATGCACCTTATCCAAGCATGAAGAGATGATAGCCCATACTGATACATATCTTCATTATGCTGTCTTTGGGGATGGGATTCCAGATCATTCATTTCCGATGGCTTCGCTTTACAAATATCGCAGACAGCTGACGAAGTCCCTGATAAATAGGAGGCTATCTTGCCGTCAATCATTGTCAAATGTAATTGGTGTTTTACTGCAATCTGTTCAATTCTGGACGGTAAAAGTGCTTCTATTTCTCCGGATATGCTGGCTTTTATGGCTGTTACAGTTGCTTGAGATTCTTTTGTAAATTTAAACATAATTGGACGGCAATAAAAGGTTGAAGAAGGTCGGTCATTTTCCCAAAGCACTGTTCCATCAGGTTTCTGCAGCCTAATCGGTACTAGACTGGCCATAAATATACTGCTCTCATGAAACTCTGTATCAGACTTTTGTTTGTAATTACTTTGACCTGAAGCACCATCAAAACCCCATTTGCTCACAAGTTGTAAATCAGTGGCAAGTTTCAGGTCCAAAGTAATCGAATCCAAAAGTCTGTATACAGTTAAATCCAGCAAAGCTTGCAACTTAATTGATGCTCCGTCTTCAGTAACCAAGATGTCTTCTGTTTTTGGATAACAATTCTGTTTTTCCTGTCTAACTTTATAGTACGAAGGGTACAAGTCTGTACCATTTTCGCTAGCTGCCTCTCTTAGGTTTATGTATTGCCACTTCGAAAGTTTAAGGGAAATTATTAAAGCCAATGCTTTTTCGGGTGTATATGTTTTTCTTTTGTCTTCACTTTTACCTATACAATCTTTTACTTTTTCAAGGTCTTCTGGGTTATCCAATAAATGTTGCATAATTTTTGCCACATCTTCGTTTCCAGAACTTTTTAAGCTCCTCATAGCAACCGCATTCACTTCTTCAGGGGACAATGACAGCGATTTATTTATTTCCTCCACACGTCTTCGCTTTTGCTTGGAGCCCAAATCTTCAAAAGGTTTTCTTGGTGTAAACATAGCTGTTGAAGGTCCTGATGTAGGAGATTCTGACGTAGAAGGTTGTGATGTAGATGGTTCTGACGTAGAGGGTTGTGATGTAGATGGTGGCAGATTTTCTATATTATCAGTATCATCACACGTGTCTTCATGATCTTTGCTTAAGATAACTTCTTCAGGCCAAGTTATTGGACTTTCTAGCCAATCTCCATTGTTCCGTATAAACTGAGGTAAAACGCGACTACTCCTTCTCCATCTAGCACTCACAATAGAACAAAATCGCTCACAGAACTTTTTAAGTACAGCACTGGTCTTCTCCGGCACATTCATTTTCTCTTGAAGAAAATCAAAAAGTTTTTTACTGTCCGACAGTGATCCCAAGTTTTCTCTCAAAATCACAAACAAATCTAAATTATTTACTATATTTTCCATCTTAGCGAAAAGAAAATAATTCACAGTCACAAGAGATTTAAATAGCAGTTAAACGAAGGTTCAACGAATACTAGTTATGATTTTCTCATTACGGATATTATATACCTTTTGTAACACCAGCAACTATTGAATTTTCATAATAAAATAACAACCCTAATTAGTAATTAGAAACCTAAAATAATGAGTACTTGAAAGTGATTAGTGGTATCACTTAATTTATTTCATAAATAGATAATAATGTGAAACATAGTTAGTTAATCACGTAATCATTAGCTATTTTAGCAGAAAACATTACCAATTAGCGTAAACATAATAGTAAGTATTTGTTTTCAAAGTAATTTAACTAATTTCTTAATCCTTTGTATGTTTTTGAGTACTTAAAGATTGTGTGGGTTAATGGTTTTGTTTATTACCGAATCACAAATGGTGTAATATTTAACCTGCACCTACTATTTAACGTTTAATTTGATAAATGTTATTCAAAAATCAAGCTTTGTAAGGTATAAAATTTATTTATTTTCCGATCGCAATAACTCAGAGAATTGCAGACTTATAGACACGGTGTTAGTACTTGTTTATAGTCCTATAGGTAAATAATAAGAATAAAAAGGTTTTAACGCGTGATCACCCTTAGGTCAACAACAATATAGACTTAAGTAATCCGTCCCATACAAAAAAAACCTATTTATTTTTTTACAGCTAAACTATAAGGTTTAGCACAAAATGCCTTATGACATTTTCGATTAAGGCTATAATAGGCTATCCATTGGTAAAAAGAAAAAAGTGAAAATAGAAAGTCATATGCTAAGTCCCTCAAAATGGCGTTTCGACCCACAGTGTGACGGCTGTAGTGAGCGTCCGCGGAACTAATGAGAGTTGACATAAATATATGCAAGCTACTCTATTTTAGTTCCCTGTACACTCGGTGAGGGCGCTTTGATTCGGCACAAAAATTATCTGTCATTTCTTAAAGAATGTTTAGTCTAGCGTACTTGTATTATAGAGATCAGTGGTATTGACTAAGAAATGAATTAATTACATTACTGCATGCATATTACTCAACTTATTTGTTAGTTATTACTCAATAATAATTATCATTCGCAGTTAGATATTGTGATTCTTATGTATTATACTGTACGAGATGTTATACAATAAGGCCCCCTCACGCCCGGATTAGCTAATCTGGACTGGCGCAAGTGGACCTTCCGGATTAGCTAATCCAGACTTGTGAAAGTGGGCTTTCAACTCAGATCATAGGCCTTGTGCTTGACTAATCCGGACTGCCGCATCTGGACCTTCCGGATTAGCTAATCCAGACTTGCACAAGTCTGAGTTAAAAGCCCACTTGCGCAAGTGGGCTTTCAACTCAGATCATAGGCCTTGTGCTTGACTAATCCGGACTGCCGCATCTGGACCTTCCGGATTAGCTAATCCAGACTTGTGCAAGTGGGCTTTCAACTCAGATCATAGGCCTTGTGCTTGACTAATCCGGACTTCCGCATCTGGACCTTCCGGATTAGCTAATTCAGAATTGCACAAGTGGGCTTTCAACTCTGATAATAAGCCTTGAAAATGTCCGGAATAGCTGATCCGGGTGTGGGCAAGTGGGCCAAAGAATCACACTGTCTAATAGTATGTTAGGCAATTTGTAAATACGTATCATAGATCTGCATATTACCATTTAAAATAGTTCTACAGTAATATTGATTCCGACGCATATTTTTTTTGTTTTTATAACACTATTATTTTTGTTATAGACTAGCAAACACGAATAACATTAGATTTTAATTGACAATCGAATCTGAAAAAATAATTAAAATTGGCCCAAACGTACACGGTCGCACATCAGACTACCCCATTTTAACCTTGAGTCCACCCCTATTTCGTACGTAATAAAAGCTGTTATCGTTGTTCACATGGGTAACCTGACGTGCTGCCGACTGTACTTGCCCGAATTATAAAATTGGCTAGTCTATAATATTAAATAAATACTTAAACACAATAAATCTTGCCATTTTAATAGAATCGAATTTGTGTATTTTGGTTTGTTTTTAGCAAAATGTACTTAAATAAATAAATAATAAATTGGCAACTTAGATAAAGATAATAAATTAATATTAAATGAAATTCTCATACTACCAGTTTGACGTGCACTGATATTGGGCTCAATTCCAATGTGCCCTGTAAAAGATTAAATTTAAGTTCAGTCTCTCTCTTTCTCTGCCAAACAAACGAAAAGGGACAGGGCTATATTAATTTAGAAATGTCAGACTAAACAGCTGTCAGTTGCTAAGGAAATTAGAGAATCCATAGACAATGGAGTAGGGATGTCATTTGATGACGACTAAAGCGAAAACACGCAAAAACTTGTACAAATACGTTATAAATCGCGTCACCTTATTTGAAGTTTCTATCTCTAGTATCTCTTTTCATTTGTTTAGGAGAAAGAGAAAGACTGAACTTAATTTAATCTTATACAGGGCACAGTGGAATCGAGTTCATCCATTGTTAATAGTCGACGAGTTTCGGCTAAAAACCATCTGATCTAATGAAAACTGCTGAATTTTCATTGGTACACAATGTACGGAAAACTGAAGTTTAATATTTTTCAGTGGAATTTAGTAAAATTGATATAAAAAAGAGTACTTTGTGAAAAAAATATAAAATTATGTTTGTCATCCATCATGAAGTTATGTCACGTTGTTTAAGTACCTAAGTTACTTTTTGTAGTAACATTAGATATTTTTATTCGCAAAAAATCGCTACGTCAAGTAATTTTCGTGCGATTTCTAATACACAAAATTAACATCTCACTTAAAAATGAGTTGTATTTATAAGTTTAAATAAAAACAACAAAAATGCGCACACGGGTAGGATTTGAACACACCACGGCCATTAACTACCGGGGCAACGCTCTTACCATCTGAGCTACCGTGTAAAATCCACCCATGCGAAGTTCTTGGTATCTTTTGAGTCATTTAAAAAAATTATAATTATTTTAATAAGTTCTACTGAAAGATATATTTTTGGCACAACTCACGTGTAAGTCCATGTAGAAATCGTTGTAACTAGTAAGTGAATAATATAAATAACTTGTTATCTCTCTCTCACGTGCTCACAGATTATAATTGATTTACATATCAAGTTGGTGTTGTGTGAGCTTTTTATTCACTGTTTTACAGTTGTTGTTGGTTCAAAAACGTTTTTTAAAATGTTGGTAAAAAAATCATTTTTATATTGTATTGTGTTGTAAGATCAGGCCCTAACTCTTGATAATAATTTGGGCCATCTTGTATGATATCAAAAGTATGTATGTATATTAAGTACAATCCTGCATGAATTACATTGACATCTTAACAATTAATTATTTTATTTTTTAACAGTTATTATTTTTGCCATAGAATATGCGATTTATTTGAACCAACAGCAATAAATCATCACTCACTGTAAAAAAATGCCTAAATTAATTAAAAAATAACTTTCTAATTCTTTAGGGCTACTTGTCATTATAATTTATTTTTTCAAAATTTAAAAAACGAACGGTATGCAAAACAATATTATGACGGCCGGTTTCTCTTAGATTACAAAACGATATATCATCTGAAATAAACGATACTAATATCACCATCAGTTTAGTTTTCATGCGACTTTAGTTGGTGATTTACGTCAAATTACCTATCTTTTTATTATTATTTTAAAATATTTTTTACTGCAATCAACTTTCGGAAAATAGTTATAATAATATAATAACACTGTATTGTATAATGAGTAGCCCCGTCAGATGTACAGTACAAAGTACTACGCGTCCAGCCTTTCCGATGCCTTATTATCACTGTAGTTTTAAGAATAAACTTCATGTTTTAAAAATAACAAGTTGTCTTATTTTTTATTCCTACAAAAATCGACAAATCGCTGAAGATGATCTGCGATTGCTGCTTTAGGTAACTGTGATTCAACTAGTGTTGTAAAAGAACTGAGTCTTTTAGTCCTCATTTTGCGGCTATGAGTTCTTTTTGCAGAACTCAAGACTAATTAGTCTTCCGAGTCCTGAGTCTTGAGTTTAGTCTTTTTAGTTCTTTCAGTCCTAAATTTTTTTGAGTCTTAAGATTTATTCTAAGTCCTTACGGTTTTTTTCAGCCCTTTGAGCTCTGTGAGTCCTTTGAGTTCTTTCAAGTCCTATGAGTCATGACTTATATAGCAGGACTGCATTCCAATCAAAAGGACTTGGGTCATGAAGCCTATGAGTTCTTTGAGTCGTAAACTTTAAAGTAGAGGACTCAGGAGCTCAATCTAAAAAAACTAGCATATTATGAAGTTTTGCATTTTTTAAGCAGAGGACTGCAGTCTTAATAATCACATCACTCACAGTTCGAATAAACAATTGGAAGTAGAAGTTCATTTCATTGATACCATACATACATACAATTACGCCCTTTATCCCCGAAGGGGTGGGCAGACTTGAAGAAGCACTAAGCTTCTTTAACAACTTTTAACCATTGATCTTATACATTAATTTAAGACTCAGTCCTGGGTTCTTTTTTAAAAGGACTCATTAGCGACTTCTTTATAGACAAGCTAAGTTCTTAGTTAAATGACTTAGTCTTGAGTTATTTTTACTGTCTTGAGTTCTCTTTGGCAAGACTGGAGTCTTTTTTAAAAACACTAAAAACTCAGAGAGACTTGAGCTTTTACTTATTCTTTTTTGACTTCGAGTCTTAAAAAAGGACTCTAGTGTCAATATTAGGATTAAAAGACTCAGTTCTTTTACAACACTAGATTCAAGTTTTCTACCAAACTTATACAACGTACGCTGAAGTAAAGGTTCTCTAAGAAATGATAGGTAATTTTTGTGCCTAATCAAAGCGCCCCCACCGAGTGTCCAGGGCACTAAAATAGAGTAACTTACGTACGTTTATGTCAACTCTAATTAGTTCCGTGGACGCTTACTACAGCCGTCGGCGCCAAAATGGCGATAGTCAAATTGCTTCATTTTTAGGTTGACAGTATGCAGTCCAGCATACTTGTATTATAGAGGCCAGTCGCGCCCCCCGATAGGGGTGGTTGTTCATACGATACTGATGCCAAACAAATAGGTACCTTAATTTTTCACGGGAAAACCCACAAAATAAATTTATTATTGCGATTCTGGCGACCGAGTCGAAAAACTACCAAACTATGATCGCTAGCTACGGCGTAGTTTTTAGTGGCTACGCGCGAGTCAGGTACAATGATTTTGACTCTAGGAAAATCGCTCATTAACAGATACTTAGGTAGGGATGGTGCTTTTTTCAAAGGAAATAAAACGAACACATTACACAAAATATGTTTGTTGTACATCTACACACAGTAACATCGCAACTCTAAGCTATACACGCTCTAGATAGCACGGTCTACTGTGTTACGCCCATCCATCATTCAACATACATTCCAATGTGCCCTGTCTAAGATAAAACTTAAGTTAAATCTCTCTTTTTTCTGCAAAACAAACGAAAAAAGACAGACTATACTAGTTTAGGAACGTCAGACTAAACAGCTGTCAGTTGCTAAGGAAATCAGAGGTTCAATAGACAATTTAGTAGGGTTGTCATTCGATGACGACTAATGTTAGATGAAAACACGCGAAAACTTATAAAAATAAGTAAGAAATCTTTTAATTGGACGTTTCTAAATTATTGTAGTCTGTCTCTTTTCGTTTGTTTAGCAGAGAAAAAGAGAAACTGAAATAAAATTTAATTTTAGACACATTGGAATAGATAGTGTGAAATGAAATATTTCGGTGTTGCTTCCATACAGAAAGTTGTTGTATTTGTGCACCAGAACCGGCTTTTATGAAAATTGAGTAATAAATTAATGTTTTTAAAAACAAAACCTTAAATCAATAACCCTGTATATTGTCGTTAAAAATTATTTATCTGTGGAAGTGGCATGAAATTATATAGGTATCGGGATGGGCGCAACACTCAAAAATTTCTGATTTTGTTCAAAAATAATACTGTTACAGTCCTATTGATAATGTAGGGAATAATGTTTTATTCATTGTAATGATAGGCAGTCCAGAAACTGCACAGTCTTTCTGAAAGGAGTGCTTACCTATACAACTAAAATTGCCCAATATATTTTAGGACTTGCCAACTATGACATTACTGCAGTAAATTAGTAAGTATTTTAGAATTATTCACGTACTTTTTGTTTATTTACATTACTTTTGGTAAAAATAATGATAATTTACTGTTGGTAGCTGTTTGTACAATATTACAATATTCCCAACATCATTAAGTAAAACTTACAAAACAAATACAAAGACAAAATAACTGTCTTAACTTAATATTTACTACAGAACTACCAATTGAGAATTGTAAAACATTCTTCAAAAATAGTCATTCAGCTGCCTTCCAAAAACTTAGGAACAACAATAAAAAATAATTAAACTTACACGTCAAAAAATACGTTTAAAATTTACAACATGGAAAAAATGGCGAAAATGTTGTGACAAAGATAAGCTCAGTTTTACTTATTTGTTGATTGTTAGACTTACTGCCGTAATCAGAGACGTCAATGAGGGACTTTGCTAGTGTCAAAAATCAGTACTTAAAAATCCGCTAGATGGCGTTGACCAATCTATTAGTGAGGCAGATTTTTATTTATGAAAAAGGCTGGTTTTAGCTTATAATTATTTTTATAACTTAAGCAATTATTTTGCAAGTTTTTACGAAATCAAATTGAATTTCGCTTACAAAAATTAATCGACTGTGTCATCCGGTAGGACTCGAACCCACGTCCCTTCGCTATCCGGGCGAGTGCTCTTACCAACTAAGCTACGGAGGACGTTAGTCAGCCGACGAACTGGTTCGAGTCCCACCGGATGACACTGTCGATTAATTTTTGTAAGCGAAATTCAATTTGATTTCGTAAAAACTTGCAAAATAATTGCTTAAGTTATAAAAATAATTATAAGTTAAGCGGATTTTATCTTAACTGATGGTTAAATATTTGTAAAAATATTTCCATCGGATACATGCGGGTACATTCCCCAAGTATTGATGAAATCGAACGCCGGCTCACTGGCGTAGCAAGCACTTGCAAAAATTCGTCGGCTGACTAACGTCCTCCGTAGCTTAGTTGGTAAGAGTACTCGCCCGGATAGCGAAGGGACGTGGGTTCGAGTCCCACCGGAAGACACAGTCGATTAATTTTTGTAAGCGAAATTCAATTTGATTCTGGTTTTAGCTTTTAATATATTATAATGTTTAACATTTTTAACAATTTAGTGATCATCAAGACGTTTTTTCTATAAAATTTTATTTCTTACTGCAATTTGAAACTAAACTTGCTGATTTTTAACGTAAGTATTTCCACTAGATGTCTGTACACATAATATTACAATAGATAATTTGTTTTTGTTTTATGTTCAATGATTTCAACGCAATAAATAGCGCCATCTATTAACATACAATAAAACTAAAATTTTAAGTTGTCAGAAAATCCCTTATTAAAGTGAATCCTTCGTTAAGTCTCATACCGTCCTTTTCTATTTCATTGACGAAGAAGGTGACAGAACGAGACTTAATTATAGATTTTTATTTGACGTCTCCGGCGGTAAGAGATAATATTGTATTAAAAAAATCTATGATCATGGCATTTGAAAACGTCAAAATATCGGAAACTCACAAATAAAAAGTTACATGGTAGCAATCACGTAGAATAATCAAGTTAAAATATTTTTCTTTTTAATCGCCTTGTCTTACAGAACGTGAAAGCGTTTGATTGCCGCACAAAAACTGGTACTGTGTTGCCAGTAAAAAAACACAGGGAAACATGTTGGTACTAAATTAATACCTATATTATTGTTTGTTTTGTCTCTACATCTACGCTGTATCGAAAAATAAACATTTTGCATATTTTCTCATTCTGGCCTATCAAAATATAACTATATGAAATGCATTTATCGTTTTCTATAACACTAAACTAGTAGTATAAGCATTAATATCTATAATACTACTTGAGATTTCTATACATTTTTACAAGCCGGACGGCTATGACGGCTACCTTGGGGCAGAAAGGTCGTAAAAGTCATAAACCTTGTATGGCTTTTACGACCTTTTTACCCCAAGGTAGCGGTCATAATACTAATTATTGTAATACGTACAGAATGTCCTGTAAATAACGGATAATCCTTTAGGTACCGATTAGTTACATCATGCCCTACTACTATTGTGCTTGTGGCGCAGTGGCGGCAGCGCTTTGGTAGTGATACCAATAGTTAAGCAACCCACGGCGCGGTTGTGATTGGATGGGTGACCATTCCGACCATTAAAGTGACGACCATGACAAGCATCTCCGTGCTTCGGAAGGCACGTTAAGCTGTTGGTCCCGGCTAATATCTATTGATATCAGTCGTTAAGCCTAGTCAGAGGCCCTAGGGCGGCTTGATAACATCTGACAGTAAGGTTTGTCACTTGCCTTACAGACACCCCTCCAAAAAAAAAACGCACTGAGCCCGCGTGGTGGAGTATGGCTCGTTCCTCCTCATAGTTGAGGTGAGGCCTTTTCCCAGCAGTGGGATCTAAAAGGCTGACTTTACTACCTACTATATGCCAAAAAAAATGTCAAGTAAAAGTGTTGCCATTTTCGAGATATAAATATTAAATTGTGGTTGTTGTCTACAATTAATGACTTTTAAAAAGTCTGTTTTTGTATATTCCAGACACTATTAACTTTTTACTTAAAATTATAGCAAAGTAATAAAAATAATAAAATAATAAAAATAAATAACAAAAATTTAAAACCAAAATCTCAAAAATGTCAACACATTCACTTGTATTTTTTTTTGGCATATCATCATCATCATCATTGCAGTCCACTGCTAGACATAGGCCTCTCCAAGACGGCGCCAACTTTCACGGTCCTTCGCTTCTCGCATCCAGCCACCACCGGCCACCTTCCTCAGGTCATCGGTCCACCTAGCAGGGGGGCGTCCAACACTACGTTTTGGCATATAGTAGGCCATAATGTACCTGATCTGTACCTAACGGTTTATCCTTTATTTGACACCATATATAATTTAATATCATATTTTTGTCCTTTTCAACTGTCAAAGTGTAAAAATGACGATGATTTTTTAAATTTTAATATAAAAATCGTAATTTGAATTACGCCAAAATTTATTATTATATTTACTATTTACAGGGCCAGCCTATGATTAGCTCGTTTTAAATGTTGCTATACTTATTATTTTGGTAATTACAAACATTACTTATTTAGCAAGCGAAACGGTTACATTTTAAAGCAGTTTTTCGCTCAACTTATTTACAGCCCAGCTCACTTAGCTCAATTACCGTGTCGTAATTCGTATGATGTTGCCAGTAAAATTTTGTTGGTTGGGTTTGGTTCTATGAAAATATTGATTTATTGAACTTTAAAGGCCACTATTGAAAATCTATGGACTTATTCATGTTCTAAGTAATAACTAATTTATCAGATTTATTAAACTTTTTTTTTTGAAACCTAGAAGAATATATTTTTGTGACGCCAATGGTTTTTTTTTATTTTACAATAATATACACTTTTCTATGAGATTCGTTAGACCATTTGACCATCTTAAATTGTTCAAGCGCTTGTCAATGGAACCAGTGAAGGTATACCTACGTTTTTGTCTGTTTAGTCCTCGATTAGCTGTACTTGTATGATTTTAACATAAAAGTCAACCAAGGTGACGGAGTCCACAAAAATTACGTCAAGGTCAACCAAGAAAAGTAATAATATCTTAACGTATGGTCTGTACTTTTTGAATTAACCTTGGAGGTCAACCAAGATGGCGGAGGTTAACTAAAGTGACATTAAAATCATGTCAATGTCAACCAAGAAAAATGACGCAGGTACATCTTAATTCTTGCGCTCTGTACTTTATGATCTGATCATAAAGGTCATCCAAGGAGACGTTAATATTACGTCAAAGTCAACCAAGGAAGATCACGCGAGGCATGCTTTGTTTTCTGTATTTTGTGATTTTAACATGGAGGTCATCTAAGGGGACATCAATAATAATACATTGTTTTAAAAAACACACCAATTACCTAGCCTCAAACTTAGCGTAAGGTTGTGCTATGGCGACAAGAATAGTCTTGTCACCATAGCAAAAGCTTACGCTTAACAACAGCTTAATGTTGTCAAGGTCAGCCAAGGAAGATGACAAATTTCCTTCCAATCGGTCTTTACTTGATGATTTTAACATTAAGTTCAAACAAGGTAGCTGGCCTATATCCTGCCGTGTTGTCTATAGTTCTGTACTTTATAACTTTAACACGAGTATCAATCAATCTAATGGAGCTCATCTAACGTGAAATCAATATCATGTCAAGGTCAACCAAGGAAGATGTTGTATATCGTCCCATGCGGTCTGTACTTTATGATATTAACATGAAGGTCAAACAAGGTAGATGGCCTATATCCTGCCGTGTGTTCCCCGTCCCGAAACTCTTCGGGGTACGTGAAGGATAATCCCGGGCATACTTGCTCCATCGTAGACCTTATCTTTGCTCTCGGGCTAAGATGAAGATCAAGAGTTAGCTTATCTATGTTCTGTACTTTATGATTTTAATGAAGGTCTGGTGTCTATGTGACCCACGCCCTACGTCTGGCCTGAGTCATCGTCGTCCGCCTGCAGGGCGACCATGTCGGGTAGCTTGAAGTGCTGCATGTGGAACGGTGGCTCTGGGCTATTGCACGGCTTCAGTATCTGCTGTGAGTAAAAAAATAAATTAAAGTTGTAAAGGTTTTTAAGGTTCGTGACATAACCTAATAGAGAAGCGCTTTTCTAATTGGCTAGCTAATAGCTTAGTCCTGCCTTAAACCCGGTACTAAGTTTTTGGAATAACGAGGTTAGAGTTTAAGCCAGCAAAATGACTCTCAGTTAAACCGGACTCGGCGGAATAACTCTAAGCTCTAGGGCGTCAGTGTAATGTTGATTGTTATAATCTATTGAAAAAATGATTTCAGGTAATTCAAAAATGACCTACTTGTGTACTACGCCCGCGCCGTCGCCGCGGTAGGATGCCCTTGCGCGCCATGAAGAACCTGAAAAAAAGTGAAGATTTAGGTTTTATAAGTTTTAATTTCAGATGAATTACTCGCATCTGGTATCATCTAGTTGTAGAGTTTTCTTATGTTTATTATTTGTTCATATTTTTTTGGATTTTTATTATTTTTATACTTTTAGGTACTCGTGATTTTTTCATGTTTTTGTTATGTAACTCCACCTATTTTATTTTATTGCTGTTTTTTTTTTTGGATTAAAAAGTGTCTTGTAATGTTTTAACCACTTTTTATAGATTTTCTTGTGAATTTTAAATGTTTTTGTACTGTAGTATTATAATTATTTTTATAATTTAAGCAAATATTTTGCAAGTTTTTACGAGCGAGTGCTCTTACCAACTGAGCTACGGAGGACATTACTGTAGTATTATTTTCCTTCTTTTGTGTTAATTCGTTAATTTATGTTGCTTTTTTTAGTAATCATTGTTGGAGTTTGAATATGTGTCTAGTATTTTTCCAACCATCTTGGATAATAAGTTGGGTTTTTGGTTGTTCAATTCAATCGGTTCTGAATTAGCTTGTATCTGTTTTTTTTATTTTGTCTTATTTTGTGTTTTTATCTCACCTGATAGTAGATATAGGTATGTTGAACTGCTCGGACACGGTCTGGAAGGTGAGCCCGCGGCTGACGCAGTCGGCGGCCTGCCGCAGCACCGCCTCGCTGCGCCGGATGCGCTTGTTGATGTTGTACTCCGGCTGCGTGGACTGCGGCAGCTGGAACTGATGGGTCAAGCACTCATTACACCATCCTATTTGTGTAGCATCCTACTTAGGAAATAGAAAAATGTAATCGCAGTCACAGAATAAGTACTAGTACTTCGTACAGAAGTATGACTTAGCAATTGTATTCAAAGAAATGTCTACTCAATGTCGTCAACAATATGGCGTAATTTAGTTCGCCTCAGAGTCAAGCACATTTTCGTGTAGACACCTACAAAAATCCATTGCAAGATAATTTCATACTTATTGCTCTGGAATATGATTCATAATACACTAAACCTATTCAGTGACGTAATATCACGCGACGCGATAGGGTTGAGCTACGAGAAGCTTCTAACGCCATCTAGCGCCTCTTTCTAGTACTTTATGAGTCGTTCTCTTGTTTCGTCCGGATTTGTCGATTTCCAGAGAATAATTTTTTTATTAAGCTATTGCGATAATTTTCATAACAGGAGTGCGCATATACCCATTGTATTGTATTTTTTGGGAGGCACTTATGTACTTCGTTTAATTGTAGAGAAAAACGAAGGATAGTAATGATGGTGTGGATGGAAATGAAAACATAGTGGATGGTAATGATTGACGTGGGGAAGGAAATGAAAAAATACCTGATAGTAATGATTCACCCATGAAAGGTAATGATCAAGCTGATGTGAATAAAATATTGTTCTTACTATTGAACGTTAAGATAATTTGTTTGAATACTATTATCAAAATAAACCAAATAATTAAAAAAAACCTTTAATCAATCTTTTATATCAAATTATGTTCACATCTTCATTTTCAATTACTAAAAAGCCTTTGTAAACTTAAATATTGTAAAAAATACAAAAATAGGTTCTAAAACTAAAAATATCTTATCTCCTTTTAAATTCTTTTTAATATTTACTTAAAATTAAGCTTAGGCAAATGTTTAAATAAAAATTGTCCTCTCCGGTTTTCTTGTGGTTTCTCAATAGATTGTTGTTGACAATTGGCCAACCAAACAATACGCCACGAGCTTTTCTCTTCTTTAGAATGTCGAGTAACCAATATCCGATCCGTAAGGTATCTTTTTTAATAAAACAATACATCAACAACGTGTTGCTGAACATGGTGTTCAGCAGCACGTTGTTGATGTATTGTTTTTTCCTGGAGCTATCTATCTATAAGCGCAGTTTCTGGCCCTGCTTAGGCGCAAATTCTTTATTTTTTAAGGAAAATGGATTATTCAGAAACTCAACAGCTTGTTTACAGTTTTCATGACACAAATAAATTACACATTATCACTTAAGCCAATTAAAGAGTTCCATAACATGTATTTCTGATTATGTCGTGCTTAGCAAACAACTAGTGCTTTGTGATAGCTCGCCGATAAGATGCACGAGACCAGCAATGTTGGTAAATCGATGGAGAAAAAAATATTAATTAAGATGCCTAGATGATAATAAGATAAACGTTTTAATATCCTACTGTTGAATAGTCCTCCTCCCATACCAGAATCGCACACGAAATCGGCGGCTCATACAGTAAGAAAATATATATATTATTTATTTTTTATTTAAACACAAAGCTAACTTTTAGGTTTTCCATAATGAGATTTTATTTCAGTGCGCAATCGTCTCTTGAGTGCATCCTTACTTAGGTTAATTATATCTATATGTTTATAATTGACATTGTATGTGCGAGGTAATCGTGACATGACAGCATTAGCAGCATATTTGGTGCGGTTCCTAGGTACACTAAATAAAGGAGTATGCCTGGTTCGATATTTAGTTTAAGTTTAAGTTTTGAAAGAATGCGGTACTTGAAGAGCTTATCCTTTTTCTTAAGGTTGTCTTCTGCAATGGCACGTTTTTCTTTTTTATTCGAAGTTGTATACTAATTTTGATATTCTCTTGTCACTGTCTCTGAAAAGATCAGTTTCCTTTTCACTTTATCAATTTTTTGGTTATTTTTTATGTCTTCTATAATATTGTTTACCGTTTTTTCTGATGTGTCTTCAGTTTTCTTATTATTTTTTCTTTCTTTTGTTCCTTGCGTGGGGTGGTGTTTTCTCTTTGTACTTTATGTAACTCTTCTTTTAAATGTTTTATCATTTTTGCATGTCTTTATCTCATTTTCCTTATGTTATATTGACAGGGTTTTGCGGAATTTGCTTTGTGTGGTTGCTCTTGAACCGAAGGTGAATTCGAAGTAGAACCTTTTAGGACCAAACCACGATTTTCATGGATATTGTAAACTTCGTCTTCACTATCCGGTGGCGAGTTTTCAACTAGAATTTGCTGAATTTTTCTTTGTTCTTTTATTTTATTTTTGTATTTTTGGGCTTTTTTCTTTTCCTTTTTTTCGACATATCGTTTCTTTTCTTTTTCTTTGTACAGTTGGAAGCGTCCGGGATCACTTTTTATTTCCGTATTGTTTAACTTTTTTCGTAGTCTATCTTTTGCTAGCTTTTCTTCTTTAGTACTTTTCTTCTTAGTTTTTGCCATCGCAGCCCTGACTGTTACCTGTAATAAACATTAGCAATACATAATAAAAAAAATAGCAAAGTCAAAACAAAAAAAAAAAACATCAGCATCCTAACAAAAGTTTACAGTAATGAATTAGTAACATCTTGTACCTGAATTAGGAAAACGCTTCGTATATGTTTTTTGAAAGTTAAGTATCTATTTTATAATCAATTCATATTTATCCATATAAAAGTCAAGTCAATTTTAAAATCAGACGTTTCAGTAGGTATTTAGGCTTACGGAAATCAAAATCCCATGACTGCGAGACTTCCCAGTATTATTCCGCAGTAGGTTTGAATTGACTGATGATGAAAAAAATACAATTATTTTGCTTTAAATTTCCGCTAAGAGACGCTAGCGCAGGCAACAAAACCACACCAACCGCAACCGCGTTCAGTACCAGTTCAGGCAAATGTAGAATGCACCGCCCTCCCTCCCTCAATACGCATGCACTACAGCTAATGCAGTTGTTAGTTACCAACACCAACGCCTCGGCCGAGGCGACAACATCTCCTGAGGATGCCGCGTGGAGTGGCGAAACGCGTCGAGGTTTTTTGCATGTTGGTTTTGGTAACTAACAACTGCATTAGCTGTAGTGCATGCGTATTGAGGGAGGGAGGGCGGTGCATTCTGCATTTGCCTGAACTGGTACTCAACGCGGTTGCGGTTGGTGTGGTTTTGTTGCCTGCACTAGCGTCTCTTAGCGGAAATTTAAAGCAAAATAATTGTATTTTATTTTTCCCATCTGATAATGGATTTCCGCAAAGTAACGCCTGATTCTATTAATGATGGCAATATTATTTTATTAAAATTTCTAAGCATACTAAGTTTTATTTTTATTTACGTACTTAGTAAGTGACTTAGTTTATAGAAATAAAACTGACATATATTCATCAACAAGTATAAACTGGTCTGATTCAGAGTATCTTTAAGTAATTAATTAGTTATTCAGCAACAATGCACCAAGTCAAAATCCAAAAAATATATTACAAGCACATTATATTTCCCATTAAAATCTCTGGATCATTTCTTTCCAAAGTCGGTCATTACCATCCGCGCAAATTTTGGAAGGAACGGATGGAAATGAATTGGAAAGAAATGACCTTTTAACGGTTTTTTTCAAATTGTCGTAAAACTTGTTGTCATTCAAGGTCATGCTTCAGAATGTAAGAAGGTCCGCTAAAAAGCTATATTATGTGCAAAATACAAAACTATTTTGTTATTGATCACCTTAATAATATGTGGATAGAAATGAGCACTTACCCGTGACAAATCTGCTTTTCGGACGCGAGAACACAATTTTTGCCTCAACTATGCGCACACGGCTTCACTTCATTAGATCTATCGGCACACTGGCACCGGAACGTCGCGCGGAGGCTTAGACCCCGAGCCCACAAAGCCGTATTTGGGCAATATTTTAATTACAATAGGTGCGGAAGGAAATGAACATTTTTGTTTGACAAAATTAGAAATGGCGTTCACTATTAGTTGCTGTCGATCTAGCCACTTTTCACGTATGTAGGTAACTACATCAATTACACTACTATTAAACAAGAAAATAATTGAAAAAATCCTAAGTAAAGCTGCATTAATTGTTTCATGAACTGAACCACTAACGTTTTGGAGGCGGAAGGAAATGAGATTTTGGCCAGTTTTTTCTTATTTTTTTTTATGAGAGGCTTAAACCAAAATTGAAACCTGCGCCAGTCAGGCATTTTATGGTGTAATCATATGCATATACTCGATTTTAGAATTTTCCACGTTTCATACGTAATATGGCATGGGAATCGAAATCCGGACGAAATCAGAGAACGACCCTTATTCATTCTCGTCCAGCCAGTAACGTAGCCGCGCGGCCGCCGGTGAATAAAACGCGTGAGCGTGTCGCTGGCCGGTAGCGACACGCAACTTGTTTTAGCCCCTAAGTAAGGGTCGCCGCGCGTAGGTACGTTTTTGCTACCTACGCGGGGAGATACATAGACCTGTCGCAGTTCATTACTTAGGTCCCTACCTTCCTTCTTACTAGAGATGGGACTCGTATCACATTTGGTGCGAATCGGAACTCAAATCGAAATCGCATCAAACAGTAATAACTCGATTCGAATGAGATTCCAAATGTTGATTCATGATGAATTATTTTCTTCGATTCGAGTCCGCGAGCTATAATCGAATCAATTTTTTTGATTCGAATCTGTGATTGATATTTTGTTTTACTTTTTAATTCGACAGCTTCATAGTAGCAACATTTTTTGTTTTTTTATCGTTAAATAGAACTATAGCCCGACCGCCTTACTAAGTCCTCGCCTGCGGGGTCGACAAAGATAGAGACAGTGAGCGGTGCGAATGCTGTGTGAATTTCGAAAATAATGTCAATTTGGAATTTCAGAATTACAAAATTCAAGTTACAACTCAGATCACATTAAAAGTTTTAATGAGCAATGAGAACTACGATTTAACAGAATTCTTTGATGATAAATACCTAGATGACATGCATAATTTGGATTAAATTGCAATGAAAAAATAAATATCTAGGTACTCGTGCTCCAGTCCAGCCAGCAACGTAGTGCCGCGCGCCGCCAGTAAATAAAACGAGCGCGCGTGTTGTTGCTTGCTAGCGACACCCAAGTTCATTAGCCCACTGCAGTGGGTCGTTGCTCGTCGGTACATTTTTGCTACCTACGCGGGGAGTTACACAGGCCTGACCTAAGATAAGTTACGTCAAAGGTCCTTACCTGCGCTCTGTCACCGACGTGTATGACGTTGACGGCGGGTACGAACGTGGGTCCGATAGTCATGATCTTCGGCCGCACCTCCACGAAGGGCTGCGACGACACTGATGAGGAGGAGGATACCTGACAACGACAACATTTTGATTTAGGAGCCGCGCAGATGGGTCACTGACCAAAGCTAGCGACAAGCTGTTTTGTATGGAGTCCCCACGTGAAGCAAGTGGGGTCTACTCACGACTGAGTGTCCGCGACATGCAACCGGCGGCGACCACTCGCCATTTTCACAAAGCATCTGTCAAAGGATATGGTGGTCCACCGACCTCTAGTGGCGGCCACCTTTGTTGACGCGGAACTAAAAGACGTGGCGACAACCACTGGTGGCTGTGGTCTATGGCTCGTCTGCGTGGAGCTTTATCGGTCATACAGTAGCTGCGACTCTGACGATTGGTAGTACGAGACTTGACAACGGACATATTTTGGCCGTCGGTCGGCCGGATGCAGTGGAAACTTTAAACTAAAACCCTGTATACTCACCGAAGCCTGGTGTGTAATGAACGCGGGCGGCTCTTTGAGCGTGTAGAAAATCTCGGCATCACTTATTCGCGAGCTAATAGGGCACAGCGCCATCTATTGATATTTGTGTTAGTTACAAATGTAGACATTAACGCTTACTGAAGCCTGGTGTATAATGAAGGCGGGCGGCTCGTCGCGCGTGTCGTACGTGTGGTCATCGGTCGGGCGGACGCACGCGGCCGACGCGGACGCGACCGAGTCCGTGTCCGACGGGCTGTCGTACTGGCACTGCACGTTGGCTATCGCGAACTCCGACGGCTCTGGAGGTATGAAGTGGTAGTTGTCTTTGGATCAGATTGTAGGAATTTCCTGTCCCAAGAAAATTAAAAAAAAAACGGGCAAGTGCGAGTCGGACTCGCGCACGAAGGGTTCCGTATCTACTACTTCATCTTTGTCACTTTAGTAAAACTCTAACCCGGTTATTACAAAAACTTAGTACCGGGTTTAAGCGAAGACTAAGCTATTAGCTAGCCAATTAGAAAAACGTTTCTCTACTAGGTTATGTCACGAATCTGTCATTCATTCCTCTGTTGTTTGCTAATATTTAGACCTAATTTAAATCTGGTCTAATTTTTTTGTAATAACACCGTAAGGGTTTTGTATTTGGTACAAAAATATCTAACACCCAAGTTCTACTAATATTACTGCTAAACTAATAAAGTTATCTTAACCGCTATAGTTTTCCTTTAAAATTTATAAATGCACTATCATCATGATTTTTTTCCGATTTTTCAGGCAAAAGTCAAAGTCAAAGTCAAAAATTCTTTATTCAATTTAGGACACAAAATGCCACTTATGAACGTAAAAATATCAATCAATTATGGCCCATATGGGGCAGAACATGTCTCCTTATCTTTTGGGCCCTACTAGCGCTTCGAGACAAGACACAGACAATCTGGCAAGTGCTGAGAAGAAACGCCGGAACAAACTCAGTCACCACTAGCTGCCACAAAAATAAAACAATAATAAAACAACAAAAAAAAACAAACAAAAATAAACAGGTAGGTACATCAGTTTGGTGCAGGCTGGACTGTCCATACATTCTTGTCATTAAGATAGTCTTGAATTTTATAATACCCCTTCGACATTAGAGTAGTTTTGACATGTAACTTAAATTTATTAATAGGTAGTTCGATAACATTATGAGGTATTTTATTGAAAAATTTGACACAATTTCCCAAGAATGAATTAATTGTTTTGGCTAATCTGAAGTTTGGAATGACAAGTTTGTTTTTATTTCTTGTGTTATACGAATGAATATCACTTTTTTTTATAACAAGATCTAAATTTTTGCGTACGTACATTATATTATCAAATATGTATTGAGAAGCGACAGTGAGGATGTTAATTTCTTTAAAGAATTCTCACAGGGATTCGCGGGGACTAAGTTTGTAAATGGCACGAATGGCTCTTTTCTGTAAAATAAAGATGGTATCTATGTCTGCAGCAGAACCCCACAAGAGAAGACCATAAGACATTATACTGTGAAAGTAACTAAAATACACAAGCCTTGCTGTTTCAACATCAGTCAAATGTCTAATTTTTCTAACCGCAAAGGCAGCTGAAGCAAGTCTCCCAGCCAGAGCGTCAACATGTGGTCCCCACTGCAACTTCGAATCCAATGTAATGCCCAGAAAAACAGTGGAGTTTGATAGATGTTATTTTTCACCGTTGAGTAGGATTTCTGTGTTAGCTTGCTTCACGTTAGGCATGGTGAATTTAATACATTTAGTCTTTTTTGTATTAAGAAGCAAGTTATTGCTAGTGAACCAATTTAATACCTTAGAGAGAGCTCCGCTTACATTGTCAAATGATTCTTCGCCTCTTCTTGATTTGAAGACTAAAGAAGTATCATCAGCAAACAGAACTATCTCACAGGAGTCTTTGGCATAAAAAGGAAGGACATTAATATAGATCAAAAATAACAAAGGTCCCAATATTGAGCCCTGGGGCACTCCCATTTGAAGCGGGGCACCTGAGGAGTTAGTACCATTAACGTTTACTGTTTGTAGTCTGCCTGAGAGGTAAGATTTCAACATTTTAGACGCGTTATTAGATACACCGTAATGTTCAAGCTTAATAATGAGTGTTTGGTGATCGACACAATCAAATGCCTTCGACAAGTCACAGAATACACCAATCGCATCGTGTTTATCTTCATAAGCATCCAAAATGTGTTTGACGAGTGCCACCCCAGCATCTGTTGTATTTCTACCTTTGGAAAAACCAAACTGTTTCTCGTGCAGTAAATTGTTAAGTTTAAAATAAGAGAGCAATTGATTAAATATAACTTTTTCAAAAATTATGCTAAATGCAGGTAGAATGGAAATTGGCCTGAAGTTGCTTGGGTCACTTTTTTCTCCTGACTTAAATAAAGGTATTATCTTACTATATTTCATTAAAGTGGGAAATTGACCTTGATCAATACATTCGTTGAATATATGTGCTAAGTGAGATGCTATGAGAGGTATAATGGGTTTTATTGTGTCAGTTGATATTCCCCATATATCCTCAGTTCTTTTTTGTTTTGATTCCTTGAAAGTTTTTACTATCATTAAAGGATTAATATGAGTGAAATCAAATGAGCAGTTACACCTGTCAACACTAGACACCAGCAGTGATTTCGCATGCAGAGCGCACGAATTAAGTTGTTTTGTGGTTTCGATAGGTATATTACAGAAGTACTTCTCGAAGGCACCTGCAACTTCATTATCAGATTTAATATTCTTATTATCAATTTTTAATGTAAATGTGTGATCACGTGGTTTAGTTTTACAAGTTTCTTTGTTTATAATATTCCAAGTTTCTTTAATTTTATTACTGGATTTGTTAATTTTTTTACCGTATATAATTAGATTTAGCTACCATGCAAACGTTCTTGAATAACTTTGAGTATTTTTTAACATATTCTAGGAATGTTGGGTCATTATTTCTATATACTTTTTGATTATATAATTCAAACATTTTTTTCCTACTGATGTAAATACCTACTGTAGCCCAGTCACTGAACTTCGGTTTCAAATTGTTTATAACTAATTTCTTTTTAGGAAATTTTTTATCAAATTCACTTTTAACTAATTAAAAAAAATACTCATATTGGTTATTAACATTGTCATTAATAAAAGGCAAAAGCGGAATTTTATCACTTAAGTTAGACTTAAATTTTTCTTTACGGGAATCAGTGACTGGTCTTGTTTGAGAGTTTAGGCAGTGGATTACACGTGGAGGGCGACAATCATAGGTGGAAAATTGGGAAAGTCAGATCGCTTATAGCTAGGTACTTGCCACATCAGCTTTCGGGTTTAGATATCACTTCACAGGCCACAATCACTCGAAATGTCTGTAAGGAGCTTCACAGGATACACACGCGGCGAAAGCGCTCTGGTCGGTCTAGTACATGTGTCATAGGTAACGTCTCGATGTCGACTGGTCGTCGGGGTTCTCACGGTACATTTTTAAACAAATAAAAACAAGGCAGGTACGCGTGCGAGTGCGCGCGGCGCAGTATCAATAGGGTACACAAACAAATCAAAATATTGTAGTAAACAGGTCTAAATTGAATTACATTTTTAGTTGGCATAAAACGGTGTTCAAACGTGACTGACTGACCGCAGTGATCGGATTTTACAAAATTTACTATAGATTTTTTTATCGCAACAGAGTTACAGAATATACTGTCTTAGCAAGTAGCTGTTGTAGCAGTAATTCTAGTCGGTTCAGCAAAAACAGGCATTAAATTGAAAGATTTGAAAAGGCTTAAAAACCTCACTCGATAGGTTTTTTCTTCATCTATAATATCGACATTGAAATCCCCACATACAACTACTTTCTTTTTATTAGTAAATAATTTCCTGAGTGATTCTTCCATTATTGACTCAAATAATTTAAAATTACCAGTTGGGGGTCTATAAACACAAACAATTATGTAATCGTCCAGCTCTGCACATGATAACTCAATAGTTCGTTCAACAGAGAGAGATACAATATCTTTGCGCTCTTTACATTTTAAATTATTATTGATTAATATTAATGACCCACCATGGATGGCCGCCTCCCTAGAGAACGAACTAATAAGGCTACAATTTTCAAGAGACAACATAAGTTCATACTTTTTGAGCCAGTGCTCAGTGACACATAAAACATGAATATTCCTTTCTTGTATGAATAATTCTACTTCTTATTCTTTCCCGGATAAGATTTGAACTTTCCAAGCTAGCTAGGCTTTGTTGTAAGCAAGAGTTTTCCTCTATTGTCTGAATATTTAATTTAAATGATTGTTAATTGGAACGGATTCCAAAGGATGAATATTCATGTCATTGGTCTGCTCAATAGAAGCAGACTTGGTAGCCAAGTTCTTGGCTGAATAATCTATACAATATGATAGCGAAATAGCTATGTCTTTTGAGATAATTATTCACAAAATATTTTTCTCTCGTCAGGTAAATCTTATTTTAAAAATAATTATTTATGTCACTTATATGGAATTTATGAACATTATAAGATGTCAATTTATGCAAGTCTAGGTTTATTTTATACCTTAGATTATTTTCTTCGTCTGTCAAACCGCCGCTTTATGGTAAGGTAAACAAAACAATTTTACCTATTTTTTAGCAATTGCAAACTTTCAAAAATATTAAGGAATTTCTTTTTGTTTACATTACCTCTATTTCCTATAAAAATTATTAGGGTAGAATAACAAGTAAGGCTAGTAGTTAAGGTTTTAAAGGGGGTGGGGGGGGGGGGGCGACTTACTGTACCAAAAAATTGCACTTTAAAGTTTAATATTTCGTAAATGAGCAATGAATAAAAAAAATTAAAAAACTTAAAAAACGTAAACGTAAAATAATTTTTTAAGTTATAAAAATAATTAAGCTAATTTCATCTTAACTGATGGATAAATATTTCCATTGGATACATGCGGGTACATTCCCCAAGTATTGATGAAATCGAACGCCGGCTCACTGGCGTAGCAAGCACTTGCAAAAATTCGTCGACTGACTAACGTCCTCCGTAGCTTAGTTCGTAAGAGCACTCGCCCGGATAGCGAAGGGACGTGGGTTCGAGTCCCACCGGATGACACAGTCGATTAATTTTTGTAAGTGAAATTTGATTTAATTTCGTAAAAAACTTGCAAAATAATTGCCTAAGTTATAAAAATATAATAAATTAAAAAACCCCTAAGTTATTTTAAAAGACATAAGTATTCAACGATACCCCACACGATAGGCAGACGACAAAAAAAAACACCCCCACTTCACATGTAGGGGAGCTACCCTGAACAAATATTTTCCAAAATTTTATTCTACCACTATTTCGGCGTAATTGGTTTACATACACCTACAAAATTACAGCTTTGGAGTACTTTGGTTAGGGAAAAAAGGAGATTGATGGAAACAATAGAGTGTAGGAGGAGACGAATGTTGGGTTACCTGATTCGACACGACAATTTTATTAGAACGATAATAGAAGGAAGAATAGAAGTAAAAAGGAAGCGAGGAAGACCAAGAATAAGCCACATGCAGCAAATAAATGAAAAGATAAATATCGGGTCGTATCAGGAGGTCAAGAAAAGGGCGGAAAGCAGAGAGGAATGGAAAAAACACCATCGACAAGAGCCTAGCTCTTAAATTGGATGATGATGATGGAGTACTAGCGGTCTTATAGCAAAACCTTGGACAGACAGACAGACAGACATGACGAAATCATAAGGGTTCCTGGTCAGGGCTACGAAACCCTAAAAACAATGCACATAAAGGTTCACATTATATTTATTTTTATATTGCATCTGTTAAGTACTTTTTATCTTTGGTAACTTGAAACCTTAGAATAATATATTATAATGTTTGCCCTAGCGAAAAAAAGGCCTTAGTTCTCGCGTAGTGTATATGTCGCAGTATGCTTTGATCTTAGTAACGTAAAACTACAATAGTCTTCACATAAATGTGAAGTGACCCTGTTACAAAGGCTGTCCCAGAATTAACACAAGATTTGGATTTGCGGTCATTTGTGCAGTCTTTACTGACATTTATTTTATTTTCTAGGGTTGCCAGAACTTTTTCTGGCAACCCTAGAAAATAAAATAAATGCCAGCAGGTGGTTTAGAGTTGGTAAAAATAGAACTTGAAACGATGGAACAACATGTCTTTATTGTTTACATATCTTAAAATGTCACATCCTCGACCGCATCGTCGCTTACCATCAGGTGAGATTGCGGTTAAATGTCTGCCTATTAAATATATAACATAAAAAATGAAAGTTTCAAAACATGGCTATAATGTTGTTTTTACTTTACTCGTATATAATGCGAAGAGATTGGTTAAAAATTCAGGAAGACTTATTTTTGGACGATCAGTGTGCTTAGTGTCTCTAACTGATCCAGTATATATTCATAAACTTTGATGAAGTCGAAACACTAGTCCGACCATATTTTGCATAATATTTTGGATGATGTACACCAATTAAGACAAATTTTCTACTTTTACTAACCCAACTTCAGGGTTGCAAATAAACTATTTTACAGTTGTTTATTTTTTAAGGTTGCCAGTACCACAGAATAAGTACTAGTATCTACTCCGTACAGAAGTTTAACTTTGCAACGAAATTTAAAGAAATATCTACTCAACTTCGTCAACCATATGGTGTAATTTAGTTCGCCTCAAAGTCGAGCACATTCTCGTTTAGACACCTACAGAAATCCACTGCAAGATAATTTCATTCTTATAACTCTGGAATATGAATCCTAATACACTAAACCTATTCAGTGACGTACTATCATGCGAGGCGATAGGGTTGACTGCTACAAGAAGCAACTTACGCCATCTAGCGCACCTTTCTAGCACTTTATTCATGCTCGTCCAGCAAGCAACGTAATCACACATAGTGCCGTGCGCCGCCGCCGGAGATTAAACGCGCGGGCGTCTCGTTGTTCGCTCACGACACCCAACTTGATTAGTCCCTTCCAAAGGGTCGCCGCGCGTAGGTACGTTTTTGCTACCTATGCCACAGAATACTAGTACTTCGTACAGAAGTATGACTTAGCAATTGTATTCAAAGAAATGTCTACTCAATGTCGTCAACAATATGGCGTAATTTAGTTCGCTTCAGAGTCAAGCACATTTTCTCTGTAGACACCTACAAAAATCCATTGCAAGATAATTTTATACTTATTGCTCTGGAATATGATTCATAATACACTAAACCTATGACGTAATATCACGCGACGCGATAGGGTTGACTGCTACGAGAAGCTTCTAACGCCATCTAGCGCCTCTTTCTAGTACTTTATTCATTCTCGTCCAGCCAGCAACGTAGTCGCGCGGCCGCCGGTGAATAAAACGCGCGAGCGTGTCACTGACCGGTAGCGACACGCAACTTGTTTTAGCCCCTAAGTAGGGGCGCCGCGCGTAGGTACGTTTTTGCTACTTACGCGGGGAGATACACAGGCCTGCCTATGCAGGGAGTTACACAGGCCTCCCAGTACTTAACTGCACAAATAGGTAGCGGCAATTTCAAATCATGCGTTAATTCTTTAACAGCCTTTACCTATGTATTTTTATAAAGATCTATAAGGGGTCTTGAAAAACCTAATCGTTTTCATAATAAAGAGGTGAAAGCAAATAAAACAAATGATTCACGACATAAACCTTAAATGTATTAATATAATCACCCGTACAATACTCATGACACAAAAATTGCAGCAGTTTTCGTTTATTATAGTCGACAAGTAATATAACTACAGCGTGTCCCAAAAAGAGTGCGCTAAACTTAAGAAGATAGGCTAATGGATGACCATCTAGACAAAAAACGACTTTTGGAAAAGTATCACCGTTTTACAGATACATTTTACTAGTCGTAAGTAGCTGGTAGCATGTATAATATTTATACATATAAATGAAAGTTTTGATCATGTTTCGGACAACCTGTATATATAAACATGCAATTCATTACCTACATAACATTAACCAAGACACTATTAAAATGTGTTTTAATGAATTTATACAAGGACACCCTGTATATAATCATTTCTGTTTGGTTTATCCTTCAATAAAATAAAGTACTTTTAAAATATCAATAGTTAATGTAGGTACTGTATAAAAATGTTTTCCTTCAATGTAATTTATTTTATTATTTATTTATTTAATGGCATGGTAACTAAACTTAAACAATGTGTTTCGTTCATTTTAAATATTAGGCGCCTGGTATGTTGTACATATAATATTTGTTATAATAAATCTATATTAAATAAAACATGTTCATAAATGTGTAAAAATATTTCTGTTACTATCCTGGCTTATTATTTAGTACTAATTATATAATTTAAATCACACCTTAAAAGCAAAAAAAATATAATTCGTTGCTCTTTTATTTTGACATCAAAATTATAGTTACAAATAATTAACAAAATGAAAACTACTTTGGCTTGTTAGGAACTAAAAATATATGACACAAAATATTTATACCAGTGCTCGAAATGGTTTTAACGAACAAATATTAAAATATAAGCTTTACTGTAAGATATAAAAAAGTGAGCTGTTTTATTTTACAACCACGCTCTTAATTTTAAATATTTATAATATTATATTATAGTTACTTTACTATGTTTGACCAATATTTATTTTTTCAATAACTAAGAAATGCTATTGAACGTGATTACAAATCAAGCATCAAGCTTAAATAATCGTATTTCTTGTAGATTTTTAAAGAGTAGCGTCCCAGAATGATACTAAATATTAATGTAAGTATTTTAATGAGCTTTTAAATATTGACGAGAGTTTTAGACAATCTACGAGAATTCATATTATAAGTATCAATACTTTTATTACAAAATTCTTCGTAAATAACTTAATAGACTAGACAAATTAAGTACAATTTTATATTCACTACGGTAAATAAAACTTTAATAGTAAGAAAATTACTAACCTTATCATATAGATTTTACTCTATACATGTAATATTGCAATGCCA
The DNA here is from genome assembly GCA_949316185.1 of Pyrausta nigrata. NCBI lineage: Eukaryota > Metazoa > Arthropoda > Insecta > Lepidoptera > Crambidae > Pyrausta > Pyrausta nigrata. The sequence goes on from OX438965.1 coordinate 474,831, forward strand.
GCTTGCCTAAGTATATAAAACGAAAATAATAAAATGTTCACTTATACAGGGTGTCCCGTTAACGAAGGATAATCCTTTAGGTACAGATCAGTTACATCATGCCCTATTATATACCAAAAAAAAAATTCAAGTAAAAGTGTTACCATTTTCGAGGTATAAATATTTAATTATTGTATGGCTACTTCTACAATAAATAACTTTTTAGAAGTCTGTTTTTACTCTTGAATATTCAAAATTAATATTAACTTTTTACTTAAAATGGTAGTATAGCTCCCAAAAATAATAAAAACCTAAATCCCAAAAATTGCAACACGTTTCCTTTTTTTTGGCATATAGTAGAGCATGATGTAACTAATCTGTACCTAAAGGATTATCCTTCAGTAACGGGACACCCTGTATAAAAATTATAGATAAATTATTATTACCACTGCTAGCTATAGCTACAACCTTATTTCCGTATGTAGCTAGGACTGGATCGACTTCATATAATTTACTAAGTTCCATACACGATCATCAAGTGTTATTTGTATTACTTTTTAAAGGTATTCAATTGGTAATTAATCGATATTATCTAGCACTATTTACTATAGCATGCAAATAATATTATTATTAGATATATCGGTTACTTTTAATATAAAACTTACTACTTAAATGTATTGCGTTTAGAATTAAACTTTGACAATGTTTTCATTATCTTTGGCTCTTACTTTTTAATATGTTATCCCTGTAAAAAAATATGTGAACTACACAGGAATTAGCAATTGAATCTAAGGAATAAAAACGATATTATATACAGGCTGTCCTGGTTTCGACTGGCGATAATTTAAGGGCTTTTTCTTTATCAAATTTTAGAGACATGATCCTAATGATTTTTTTTAATTAAAAAAATAATTAAACAATTGCATTTTTAAAGTTTTGTTTAGTAATAGGTTTAAAAAACTATTAAGCTGTTTTAAATTTTTAGCAAGATTCCTTTAAAAAAAATTTTTACTCTATGACGGCCAATAATTTTGAATTGATCTTTATTTCATTTGATAGGCGATAGCATTACCTTTTAAATGATTTTTTTCATAACTTTTAGGACCTCGAGATCCACAGAAATCATATTTTTTTAAATAATTAAAATGGCTGCCATTTCAAGAGGGGGGAGTTAGAACTCAACATTGGGGTTTTTTGTTAATAACATTTGATGAACTAATAGCCCATAAATTATCGCTAGTCCAAATCCGGACACATTGTTTAGTTAACAAATACCTACTAAAATATCTATAAAATATGCTATCGTATGTACGAGTAAATGTAGTTTGGGTGACCGATGACGTGGGATCCAATTGCTAATAAGCCACGTGTTTCACTTATTTTACCATAATAGCTAAAATATCACCGAACACATAACATATAGAGGCGAAATGTCATTAATTTTGTTTCAGAAAAATTCCGTCAAAATTCCTTGGAAATTAATGCCTCTGTTTTTTTTGAACGCATTTTGTTAAAGAAATTCACTTATTTCTTGACATATTTTAAAATAAATGTGTTGTTTAAAAGATTGTTACTACGATTTCAAAACGATATTATAAGAAATATCTCATATCTTATAATATCGTTTTGAAAATATATACTTAAATTGACACTTTTCGTATCAGTGCCAAGCACTAATAAGTTTCGGAGAAAAATAGCGCTTACTTCACCTCTATAGGTTACGTGTTCGATGTAAAATATGCAGTATTTCTATATCATAAGTCTTATTATTAAGTAAGTACAATACCACAAATCTATTTAATATACTGTATTTTTGACTACTCTGGCAGTTTTCTCCAATTATGATTAAATACTAACTGTCTGATGTTCTACTTACTTTGGAGACATCAGGCAGTTTTTTCCAAGGTTTTTCACTATACTCAAATAATCAGAATGTAAAAACGGTTGACTTGTAAAGAAGATTTTCAGTAGTTCTTTTTAATTCGCCAGATGGCGCTAGAAGTCTTAAAGAATTTATAATGTAAGTACTTATGATACGTCCATGGTTAAAGAGATGGTATAATGATTATGAATGAGGCACCGGAATTTTATTAATACAGTAATGTTGACTGAAATCGTGACACTTGTAAAAAAATTGTATGTATTGTTTTTTTTTTGTTTAGCATATATATTTTATTTTTATTTTATAAATATATTATTTACATTTAGACTCAGGCTGTATTTTTTATTTGACATTGGCTGTATAAATCGAATTCCATTGCCTTATATATATATATTCTTTGCTTTATAAATATGTACATATTCGCAAGACTACTAGCGCGATCTCTTGACTCGACTTGACTGAATGCTTATAGCTTTTGTAATAAAATAATATGGTAGGTATTGATACATATTGAACTATCGATAATTATGGAATATTTTAGGAAATATTTGGCAAGATTAAGTACAAATGATTCAGATATTGACTGACTTTGTATAGCTACATACATACAGGATGACTTTTTTATCAGTAGGTATAAATTTGTTTCCAGACATAGCTAGGTATCGTTTCCAAAACTGGTCAGGTTTTCCTTAACAGGGTCACGGAGGTCAGATGGCAGTCGCTGCACTGTAATTATCTGATCGTGGATCATGGTCAGCGGACCCTGGGCCTTTCGCCAAAACTGGTCAGGTTTCCCTTAACAGGGTCACGGAGGTCAAATGGCAGTCGCTGCACTGTAATTACCTGGTCGTGGATCATGGTCAGCGGACCCTGGGCCCTTCGCCAAAACTGGTCAGGTTTCCCTTAACAGGGTCACAGAGGTCAGATGGCAGTCGCTGCACTGTAATTACCTCATCTGCCTAATCGTGGATCATTGTCAACGGACCCTGGGCCCGCGCGTGCGAGTGCACAACCGGGATAACGCTAGGATGATGATGAGGTAGGTATCGTTCACGTAAACAGGCTTGAGCTGTGTCCACGATTTTAGCGATTTTTCGGACGGCTTTCGAGTGCTTTATCTCGATATTTTTGTACTGGACGACCAAAATAATAAATATAGGTTAATAATTTTTGCGTCAAAGATTACTATTCCATATATTCAAATTTGGATACTGTTACAAAAGTCACCCTGTATTAAACGTGTCTCCAAAACTCATAAAGAAAAGACATAAATTTTTTCTGGAGTTTACCTTACGTTTGTTTTTGTTTGCAATTATAAATATCTGCCGAAACGCTTATAGTGCCTCATCAAACCGTTCCGACCTGGCCTCCTGCATCAAATCCAAGGGGTCCAGAATCGGGGCGCATCGGGTCCCGCGCCGGCCTTTCGAAAACTGACTCTTAATATCATACTTTTCCATCCAATTCCGCAAAGTTTTCCGTGGCACACCGTATTTGTTCGACGCCGCATACACGCTGTATCCTTTCTTGACTGCAATGAGAGCATCTCTCAAGTGCTGGGACGAGTACTGCTTGTAGGACTTCTCTTGGAATACATCGGTTTCTATGTTCACTATTGCGTTGGGTCTTCTTCCGACGATGCGGGGTCGAGCGTGTATGTTCAGGGGTATCCCATGGTCCACATCGATGAAGTGCCGCGTCACAATTTCCGTCGAAGTCCTCACACCTGTAACAAGCAAGGAAATGAAACCGCCCTTATTATTTTAGGCTGTTTGCGAGTTTATCGTTAAGTGAACCTGGGCGTTTCTTTTCCTGGCTTCCTACAAGGCATGCGACTTCAAAAGGTTAAGACGTTGGCGTATATTGACAGTTCTATGTATACAGGTTGTCCCTTAATTAAAGGATAATTAAGTACAGATTAGTGACATCATGCTCTACTAAACGCCAAAAAGCTTTGCAAGTTACCATTTTCGAGATATTAAAATTTTCTTTTTGTTACAATATTAACTTTAAAAAAAATCTGATTTTATTTTAATACTTCTTAATATTATAGACATCAAAATTGATATTTTCTTTTTACTAAAAATGTTAATGAAGCTCCTAAAAATAAAAATAACTTTAAATCAAAGTCTCAAAAATGGCAACACTTGATTTTTTTTGGTATAGTGTAGAAAATGATGTAACTAATATGTACTTAAAGGACCATCCTTCAATTACGGGACACCTTGTATAGTATGGTCTAATAATACGCTTACATTAGCACTGTTGGCTTATAAAAGTTTAATGAAATTGTTATTTATAAATTAGTTGTCCTTAAAATAATACATAACTTTAATATACGCCAATATCTCATTTCTTAACGTAACACAATTCATTTTGAATGTCGCATTTCTCAAAATAATTTATAGGTCTCGTGTAAAAAGCAAGGAAAAGACGCGCTAAGGAAATATAAGGTGCTGTGTGAAATCGGCGTGATATAAACATAAAAATATGCTAGGAACGGCCGATTTTTCATACGTGTTGCTTAAATAATTGCCACTTTATTGCAAACTAGCAGTTCCCCGCGATTTCGCCCGCGCCAAAAGTCGGATTTTCCATACAAATTTTCATCCCCCATTTCACCCCCCTATGATTTTATATCGCGACAAAAAGTAGCCTATGTCCTTCCCAGTGTCTCAAACCATCACTGTGCCAAATTTTATTTGATTAGGTCCAGTAGTTTCGGAGCCTATTCGATGCAAATAAACAAACAAACAAACAAATCTTTCGTCTTTATAATATTATAATTATTATTGCAAAAAACTTACTGCTGAACTCAGAGACGTCAATTAAATTTAATCTATAATAACGTCTCGCTCTGTCATTTTAATAATAAATAATAATATTAAATTGTTTCAACAAACACACCAATCACCTAGCCCCAAACTAAGCGTTAGCTTGTGCTATGGCCACTAGGATAACGGATAGAAATACTTAAATACATATAAACGTCCATGACTTAGGTACAAATGCTCGTGCTCATCACACAAACATTTGCCCCTTGCGGGATTCAAACCCGCAACCGCCTGGTTTAGAAGTCCGGTGCGCGAACGACTACACCAAGACGGTCGTCATTTTCTTTGTCAGTGAAATAGAAGGAACGGCATGAGACTTAATGAAGGATTTACTTTAATTGACGTCTCTGAGTACGGCTGTTAGTAGCTATCAGGTTTAAACCAGGACTAAATATTGGCAGAGAAATTGGACAAGAATGACACATTCATGACATTGGGCTCAATTCCAATGCGCCCTAAGATTAAATTAAGGTTCAGTCTCTCTCTTTCTCTGCCAAAGAAACGAAAAGAGACAGAAAATATTAATTTCTAAACGTCAGACTAAACAGCTGTCCGTTGCTAAGGAAATTAGAGAATCCATAGACAATTTAGTAGGGATGTCATTCGATGACGACTAAAGTTGAGAGGAAAACACGCAAAATCTTGTAAAAATACGTAAGAAATCGCATGACTTAATTTGACGTTTCTAAATTATTGTAGTCTGTCTCTTTTCGTTTCTTTGAAAGTGAAAGAGAGAGACTGAACCTAAATTTAGTCTTAGACAGGGCGCATCGTGGTGGAGTATGGCTCGTTCCTCCTCATAGTTGAGGTGAGGCCTTTTCCCAGCAGTGGGATCTAATAGGCTGACTTAACTTTTTTTTTTTTTAGGGCGCATTGGAATTGAGCCCATTACCTAATAGAGAAATGCTTTTTCGATTGGTCGGCTAATTTTAGTCCTGATTTACGTGTTCCTGCTGCAACTGTAATGTATTTAAGTGATAACGTCATCATATCAATAAGAACCTAGGTGTAAAGTTAATATATTGTATGAGCCTTACGAACTGCTTTATTTAATAAGTATGAAGATTTATGCATCCACGATCGCTTTTTAAATATTTAAACAATAAAATTGCTCACACTTCTATTGTTTATTGGACATGTTTATAATGTATGACAATAGTGACTGAGTTTCTTGCGCTGCTTCTTCTCAGTACTAGCCCACAATTTGTCTCGAAGCAGTGGGGCTTAAAAAATATATGTTGGGACGTGTATAAGTGCACCCTGTGTACATACATAAATTAATGATCAATACGAATCAGGATCATATCACAAGTACGTACTTAGAATACCTGTACTAAGACTTACAAGAAAAAGGGGTTTGATATTGATGTCCTAAAATATTTTATTTCTGTACTGAACAACTCAAAATCAAAAGCGTAGGATGCCCACGGGCACAGAATAAGTACTAGTACAGAAGTATGACTTTGCAATGAAATTCAAAGAAATATCTACTCAATGTTGTTAACGATATGGTGTAATTCAGTTCGCCTCTGACTCAAGCACATTTTCGTGTAGACACCTACAAAAATACATTGCAAGATAATTTCATTCTTATAACTCTGGAATATGATTCATACTCGTAATACACTAAACCTATTCAGTGACGTACTATCACGCAACGCGATAGGGTTGACTGCCACAAGAAGCTACTTACGCCATCTAGCGCATCTTTCTAGGACTTTATTCACGCTCGTCCAACCAGCAACTGTCCCGCACCGCCGGTGAATAAAACGAACGCGGGAGCGTATCGCTGCCGGCTAGCGACACCCAACTTGTTTAGTCCCTTACCAAGGGGTCGCCGCGCGTAGATACGTTTTTGCTACCTACGCGGGAAGATACACAGGCCTGCCACGGGTAAGATGGACAGACGACCTTGTAAATATCGCATGATCGCACTGGATGCAGACCGCTTGCAACCGGTCGCTGTGGAAACCGTGGGCGAGGCTTATGTTCAGCAGTGGACGTCCTACGGCTGACAATGATATGATTCAACAACATGGCCGCTTCTCATCGCGAAATTAAACTAAAATGGGGTGAAAGGGAGATGTTGTGTAAGACCAAATCGCTAGTAAATAAAGGAAACACGTTAAATTTTTCAGTATATTTATTGAACTCTCATGATTTAGCAAAACTGGTACAAAATGTTCATATCAAGTGTACCAAACGCGGGCGGAGACTGTTTATCAGTGTATCATACATAAACATAACACATTATGTAGGTAAGCGAAACAAATAAATAATTTGCAATAATCTATTACAATAAGAAATTGTAATAATTTAGAATAATGAATATTTAATTTAATTTGAAATAATGAATATTTTAATTTAATTTAAAATAATTAATATTTCAAATACTATGCGACTGGTTACTTGCAGAATTGACAATTTCAAGTTTATTAATATACAGAAGACTAGTAGTAATTAGTAGTAAAAGATGACGTATTTTTTTTTAGAATCCTTACATTTAGGGCTATCCAAACATCACCTACGTTGTTTTCCAATTTTCAGTAGTTTTGGAGATAATATTTTTTATTAAATTTTGAGAATTTCAGGTCTAAAAACTAAACATCGAAAAACATACTTATGGTATGTTTGGATAGCCTAGATGTAGGGACTCCAAAAAAAAAAATTAGACGTCAGTTTTTGGACCACCCTGTATACATATTAAATCAAAAATATAGACTTTATCATATTTTATACAGCATATCCAGAAAATTAAGGATAGTCAAATAACTACGAATAGTCAAATCATATGCCATTTTTTTCAGGAGAATGTCTAACAATTTTCAAAATATTAATACAATTGTACGTCTATTTCCAACAAATAATGATTTGTTAAAATATTGTTTTTGTTTAAATACTCAGGTATATACTAGACACTGAACTAAATATTGTATTTTAATTAAACTCCCAAATATAATAAAAATCGGAAAGACATATTACAAAAATATAGATTTTTCATACAAACTTTGGCATACAGTAAGGAATGCGAAGAATATATGGTTGTATGGTTGTGTGTGGTGTAATGAGTTATCCTTAATTTACTGGGCACCCTATACATTGAATGTGTTTTGTGTAGTATGTTGCTTTTTAAATAGAATCCAGGGTGTCCGGGTTTCGACAAGCGATAATTTAAGGTCCTTTTATTTATCAAATTTTGAAGACATAATCCTAATGTTTTTTTCTTTTTTTTTTTTTTTTAAAAATCTGGAAAATTGGATTTTTCTGTTTAGTTTTGTAATAGGTTTTAAAACCTATTTCACTGTTTTAAATTTTTAGCAAGATTTATTTAAAAAAAATTTTCTTCCTCTATGACGGGTAATAATTTTGAATTGATCTTTATGTCACTTGATAGGCCATAGCGTTATCTTCAAAAAGAATCATTTCCATAACTTTTAGGACCTCCAGATCCATAAAAATAGCATTTTTTTAAATTAATTAAAATGACTGCCATAATTTCCATTCCGTTCGCGTTAATCCCCGTTTTAATGTGTTCTTATAATGGCTGCCATTTCAAGGGGGTAAGTTTGACCCCCATCATGGGGGTTTTTTGTCGGTAACATTTGATGATCTAATAGCCCATAATAATTTATGTCGCCAGTCGAAACCCGGACACACTGTATATATATCAGTTCCGTTACCTCATGGTAACGTTTACGGCGGTTTTACTAGCTAGCGACGGCGGTTTTACTCGCTAGCGACGACGTAAAAAAAGTGTATAAAAAATTGCACAGCGCGTCTAGCGGTTACTTGGAGAACTAATATTTACCACATACACTTTTTTTACGTCGCCGCTAGCGAGTAAAACCACCGTAAACTCATAGTAACAGTACTGAGTTGAGTTCATGTAGTATGTTGATTTTTAAATATATATCAGAGTGAGAATATATAAAAGGCACTTGTAAACAATTCTACAAGCAATATAACTTAGTAAAAACTGTTTTTTTTTGTAAAAAATACTGCCAAAACGCTCGACCAAACATGAGTCGAAAACAAAAATGTCCAACATAATAGTATTTTTTTAATTAAGTACATACAAATAAATCTACATACACAAAAAAACACATAACATACTTAATACTGCGTACAACATTTTATAATAATAATAATAATATAGTATATTATAGGTAATATATAAATGTAACTAAATGTATATCTACATCGTAGCCGCTTACACACTATTAAATTATGTATATTTATAAATATACTAGGAGGCACTTCTTGGATTTAAAAGTGTTTCATATATTTTAAATGTTGGCTTTTTGCAATATTACATGCAATATGGGTTATATACAGCTTAAGAGGTTAATGTAACTGTATATTATATAATGTAGTTGTATATACAGGGTGTGGCGTAAATAGTGGTCCAAAGCAAAGGTGTGGATACACTGTACACTGAAGCACCACATACCAGTATTTAAAAAAAAATTATGTACAGGGTTTTCAAAAAAAACATATTTTTTTTAATTTTTTTAGAAATCGTTACCTTGCCTTACAAATTTGGTTATAATTTCCAAAAATGACGGTTTTTTTTATCCATTTTTTTTATTATTATTGCTGATCACTTGTACTTAGTACTCCATTCGTTTTTTTTTTTACAAACTGAATTTAATAAAAAAAATTAAGTTTCTTTCAAAATTCAATACTCACTGCTAGCAAATCGTTTGACTTTCAATGCTTTTGGTGCAAAAAAAATGTACCACACTGTCAGTGCCCATTGTTTAAAAAAAATGCCCATCTTTTGCAGATTCTAAAATGGTGCAACAATAAGTGTTACGACTTACAGGAAAAAAGTTATTGCTTTTCGAAACAAAAAGGAGCCCAATTCAGAAAAACAATTTATTTGAAGTTCAAGGGTTTACAAGGGTTGTAATTTTTTTCTGTGTGGTCCAAAGCAAAGGTGTGGATACACTGTACACTGAAGCACCACATACCAGTATTTAAAAAAAAAATATGTACAGGGTTTTCAAAAAAAATTTTTTTTTTTAATTTTTTTAGAAATCGTTACCTTGCCTTACAAATTTGGTTATAATTTCCAAAAATGACGGTTTTTTTTTATCCATTTTTTTATTATTATTGCTGATCACTTGTACTTAGTACTCCATTCGTTTTTTTTTTACAAACTGAATTTAATAAAAAAAACCCTGAAAACCCTGTACATAATTTTTTTTTAAATACTGGTATGTGGTGCTTCAGTGTACAGTGTATCCACACCTTTGCTTTGGACCACACAGAAAAAAATTACAACCCTTGTAAACCCTTGAACTTCAAATAAATTGTTTTTCTGAATTGGGCTCCTTTTTGTTTCGAAAAGCAATAACTTTTTTCCTGTAAGTCGTAACACTTATTGTTGCACCATTTTAGAATCTGCAAAAGATGGGCATTTTTTTTAAACAATGGGCACTGACAGTGTGGTACATTTTTTTTGCACCAAAAGCATTGAAAGTCAAACGATTTGCTAGCAGTGAGTATTGAATTTTGAAAGAAACTTATTTTTTTTTATTAATATCAGTTTGTAAAAAAAAAACGAATGGAGTACTAAGTACAAGTGATCAGCAATAATAATAAAAAAATGGATGAAAAAAAACCGTCATTTTTGGAAATTATAACCAAATTTGTAAGGCAAGGTAACGATTTCTAAAAAAATTAAAAAAAATTTTTTTTTTTGAAAACCCTGTACATATTTTTTTTTAAATACTGGTATGTGATGCTTCAGTGTACAGTGTATCCACACCTTTGCTTTGGACCACTATTTACGCCACACCCTGTATATATAATTTTTAGGGGCAAGCAATTATTATATTTATTTTATTTTAACTGAGTCGGATTGTCATTAAAGCGAATAAAACTTTTTCGATAGCCTTGTGAAATTATAAAGTAATACTATTCAATTTTTTTTAATATTATATACCTAATTGTACAAATAGTATAAAACACTTTCAAGTGGAAACAATTAAAACATCAAAGCAATTTTATTTACTTACTGGAAACAAATATAAAAATTTTAATGCGACTAAAATAATAGAAGCTGGAATCAGAAAGAAAATTAAATCATTTCGATAGACAGAAATAAGAAAGAAAAAAAAAATTTGAATTGTGACAGTATCGGTCCTATGATGAAAAAAATTTTTTTAGGGTCACAGGTCAACGATAAAATAGACTCAAATACATTTTTGGACACAAAAATTGTACAGGGTTTTACTTGATTGTAACTAAAAAATATAAATATTTTATAATTATATATATAGTATTTTTTTTTATTTATTAATCCTGTTATTAGTAAAAATGTAACTCAAATGTAGATTAAATCTCTATTTTAGTCGCACAAAAATGATTACTAAAAGGAACATATCGATTAAAACTACATCAGGCATCGATTACTACATTAAACGATTCGATGTTAACTAATTAAGTACGCTCAAACTTCATTTAATTTAAATATAAATAAAATTAATACATTTTTCTTTAGAAAGCCTTTATGTATTTTAAGTAGTCGTTTCTGTAGTTAATTTAATTGTCAGGTTAGGATGTTAAAGTGTAATAAATTATTACTAAAACATTATTAACACCAAATATAATTTATTCTTTTAACAATAATAGAAACAGTTATATCCCGGTTCGGTTCAGATCCCGCAAGGGGCAAATGTTTGTGTGATGAGCACGAGCATTTGTACCTAAGACATGGATGTTTATAAATGTATATTTATCCGTTATCCTAGTCACCATAGCACAAGCTCACGCTTAGTTTGGGGCTAGGTAATCGGTGTGTTTGTTGAAACAATTTATTTATTTATTTATTATTTAGTTATGAAGTTTAGTGAAACATAACAGGTAATTCACCGACTTGCAAGGTATCTTCTTCATAGTCGTATACCTCATGACTGAGGGTCGTGATCATTTTGTGGAATGGAACACACACAACAACTTTCTTGGCAATTTTTAATGGAGTGGTTTGCCATTGTCTTCTCCATTTCACACACTAGCCAACTAGTGTGCATATTTCCTCACGATGTTTTCCTTCACCGTTAGGCAGCACAGCGATATCATTGAAAAAGACTGTACTTCACTTTTTATACAAACTCATTGGTACAGGCAGGGCTCGAACTCACGACCTCTCGTAGAAGTGAAGTTATTTCCTCTCGGCTATCGTGTCTTAGTTTGCAAAATATATGAAGATTTATCATGTTTTAGTAGTTACTTTATACCATATTTGAATCGAGATCGAATGTTCAGCTCGCTAGTCTGGTGTGGCCATTCACATAATTAAAATAACTACAGAAAATGTTAACGGTGTCCACTATATTTCAGATCACATACAGTCCAAAGTGATCCAAAAACTATAGATCTTTTGACCGAATCCAAAATTCCTACCTTACCTTATAACTATAAACACTAAAATTTCATATTATTCAAGTCTTTTCATTATAATTTGGACGAAGTCCCTTACAAAGCACACATTTTTTTCAAAAAGGCCAATTTTCGTAACATTTTTAACCAACTGATACTTAATAATAATAATAACGCAAATAAAATAAATAATATTACACGAATCTATCAATCGCGGCAAAAACTACCATTTGGAAGCTTCTATTTTAAATTGGCAACACTGAGCCAAAAACTACCTTTTGGTAGATTTGAACAGTAGTCTTTTTGAAACGCGAATTGGGTAATAAATATCTTTGGGATCTTATATTGCAGAAATATATAGGAAATAAATTGCTTAAAATGAATAAAATAAAGGTCATCTTTGGGTAAATAATTTTCAATACAATAGAGTTCTTTTCACTAATCTTTGTTTTTTCTTTGGCAGTTCAAAAGTTTCGTATACGCCAATATAAAATGGCTGACAAAATTTTACTACATTGTACACATTTTTTAATCGTCTGATTTAAGACAGAATTCTTCAAATATACATTCAAATAAATATTTAAGTACTTATGTGTAAAATAAAAATATTTTAAGAGTTGTCATCACTGCACTACAATATTTTGTTTCAGAAACATAAAACTAATGCCTAGACTTTGACAAGGAAATATTTAAAAACAAAGTAACAATGCAATTGAATAAATCGTATCTACTTGTAAGATCTAGGAAACCTTTTCGGCAAACCTGTAGTATAGTGACACAACTCAAAAAATGATTTTTTAGGGAGAATTATTTTTACCAAACATTTTTTTCGTCGACACTACTCATGCAGTGACATGTTAATAGCAGCTTCATCTGCGTCATTTTCCGCCGTTTTCGCTTCATTCTTCTCATCCTCACTTGACACAGTGTTCATTAGGAAATGCTTACCGAACTCTAGATCAGGGTCATACGACGCCACTTCCCCTACATCAGTTTCCGTCCCGCTCTTTTCAACGTTTTGGAAGTTGTACTCTTTTTGCTTTTTGCTGTTTTCAACGAACTGCTTCAACTGTTGCGGCATTGGGAATGAGGATTTGATGTGGCAGCGTTTCATCCAGTTGCGAAGCGATTTGCGAGGCACTTTGTGGGTTTGCGCCGCTCTGCAATTGAAGTAGATCCATTAGCGTTTTATTAAAATCTATACTATTATATTATAAATAAATAAATAATAAATTGTTTCAACAAACACACCAATTACCTAGCCTCAAACTAAGCTCGAAAGCTTGTGCTATGGTGACTAGGATAACGGATAGACATACTTATATACATTTATAAACATCCATGACTTAGGTACAAATGCTCGTGCTCATCACACTAACATTTGCCCCTTGCGTGATTCGAACCCGCAACCGCCTGGTTTAGAAGTCCGGGGCGCGAACCACTACACCAAGACGGTCGTCAAATTATTTATACGAAACCAATAATTCGCACACGAGTAGGATTTGAACCCACGTCTTTTGGTTGAACGAGAACTGCACGGTAGCTCAGTTGGTAAGAGCGTTGGCCCGGTTAGCCAACGCTCTTACCAACTGAGCTACCGTGCAGTCTTTCCAGCCGTGTGAAATTCTTGGTCTCTTTTGAATACGTCATTGCGTGACGTCTTAAAGTTATGTAAATAAGAAAGAACACTGTTAGTGCTTAAAATATTAAAAACTATTGTATATTATTATAAAGAGGAAAGATTTGACTGTTTAGTTTGTATTGAATAGACTCCGAAACTACTGGACCGATTAAAATCAAATTTGGTACAGAGATAGTTTGAGACCCTGGGTAGGACATATGCTACTTTTTGTTGCAATATAACAATAATAAGGGGGTGAAATGGGGGATGAAAGTTTATAGGTGAATTCTGACATTTGTGTAGGTCGCCGAGCACATAACCTATAAAGACGATATGTCATTATTTTGTTTGAAAAAAAAATCCGTCCAAATCCCTTGGCACTGAATGCCTTCGATTTTTCCTCGACACATTTTGTCAAATAAATTCACTTATTTCTTTACATATTTAACCGTAAATGTTTTGTTAAAAAGATTGTTACTTATGATCAAAACCAAAATATATCCTAATTCATAATATCTATTAAAAAATATACGCTTAAATTGAAACTTTTCGTATCAGTACCCAGCACTGATGAGTTCCGGAGAAAAAATGCCCTTACTTCGCCTCTATCCCCGTTATTACAAAAACTTAGTACCGGGTTTAAGCCAGGACTAAGCTATTAGCTAGCCAATTAGAAAAGCGCTTCTCTAGTAGGTTATGTCACGAATGTATCATTCGTTCCTCTGTTGTCGGCTAATATTTAGACCTATTTTAAACCTGGTTTAATTTTTTTGTAATAACACCGTATAGGTTTGGTTAGGTTAGTTTATTTATTTTTATTTTATTTAATTACAATATTCAAAGCTCTAGTACAGTATATGTGATTTAACTTAAAAACGAAACCTACAGCCAATAACGAATCATCATCATTCGCTTGCCCTGTTCCCATTATATTTGGGGTCGGCGCAGTATGTTTTTCTCTTCCATACAATCTTATCACTCGTCATTGACTCATCCACTCCTTTCACAATCATATCATGCTTTATACAGTCCATCCATCTCTTTCTAGGCCGGCCTCTTCCCTTCCATCCACTAACATTCATACTCATCACTCTTTTTGTCACATGATTCTCCTCTCTTCTCATCACGTGTCCATACCAAGATAAACGGTTTCCCGTCATCTTTTCTGTCACAGGCGCCACTTGCAAACTTCCCCTTATATATTCATTTCTTACTTTGTCCATTCTTGTCACTCCACACATCCATCGCAACATTCTCATCTCCGCTACATGCAGTCGTTTTTCATCCATCTTCTTAACGGCCCAGCATTCCGATCCGTACAGTAAGGCAGGTCTTATGATGGTCTTGTAAATTTTGCCCTTCAATCTTAAGGGCATCCGTGGATCGCATGTTGTTGCTGTGACCTGCCTCCATTTCATCCAACCTGCGTTGATTCGATGTTTAATGTCCCTGTCAATATCGCCGTCATTTTGCACGATAGACCCGAGGTACCGAAAGTCGGAACAGACTGGTAAGGGCATTCCTGCAAGGGTTATAGGTAAAGGACTGGAGAGACCGCCAAAGTCCCAGAACAGATACTCGGTTTTGGTTCTGCTGACTTTAAGGCCAACGTTCTCCAGTCTTTGTCGCCATTCCTCCAGTCTGCTCTGGACCTCAAGAGAGTCTCAAGCCAATAACGAATCCACATGTTATATAACAATTTTTAATACTTCGACAATCATAAATAAATAAGTAGGTCCACCGCTCACACCGTGCGTGCGCGTGTGTGTGTGTGTGTGTGTGTGTGTGTGTGTGTGGGTATGTCCTACCTAGTCCTACGACTAAAAGTCTTGGAGTCGGAATATAGCTTAGTTAGTTATATTAGCTAGGTAAGTGCAATCACTGGGAAATCACTAGTAACTTATAAAAGAAACTCACCTATAAATACTGCCTCCTTTCTTCACGTCCATAAGCGCAGCCCACATCGCCTCATTAGAATACCTCCTATTTGGGTTGAACTTGCCCATCATCACTCTCTCCAAATCCTTCCTCGACAACCCTGACGAGCTGACTTCCTTACCCTCAAGAAACTGGTCCAGATCTGACTTCAAAACGGTCTCTCCTATATCTAGATTTTTGTCTTTGAACAACGGAGGACGACCCCGGCGTCTAATTTGAGTTTTCTCCTGATTCAAAGAAGACTTCGGTATCAATTCCACTTCGGACTTCGCCGGTTGAGCCTTAGGAGGTGTTTTTTTCTGCCCTGCTTTTAGTAACGACACTTCGAGTTCACCATTTTGTTCCAGCCACGATTTGTAATAGTCATTCTCTGATTTCTCCTGCGCTTTGAAGTCTTCGGCATTCGCGTTGGTGTTGAAGCCGTATTTGCTAAATTCGTTCCGCATTTCTGAAGGATTCATTTTTGACAGTCGACTTAAGTACTCCGAGTTGGCTTTAGCTAAGTTTTGCAGTTTCGTTTGAAAGAATAACTCGCTTTCCGGTTTCACTCTTATAAAAGGCGCGCGACGACCTAAAAATTTTAAAATATTTTTAATAAAAAATGTTGAAAAAAAATTGTCAATAAGACAACTCCATGCATTTGCGAACCATGAATGCTAGTGCGGAAACGAAAAAATAAAAAAGACAAATGTCTGTAAGATAGTCCTAAGTCTAAAAAAAGAAAATAAAAACATATTTTTGTAAAAAAAAAAACATTCATGGTTCATCTATTTTTCTACTAAATAAATCACGAATTAATATAAAATTAGCCTACCTTACAGACATTCGTATTTCGCATTTTTTTTCTTGTATTTTTTGAGACAATGTCCATTCACAATATGATCTTCGTGCACGCACACTTTTTATTTAAAAAACCGCATCCAATAATTGTTTGAAAAAATATATTCGAATATTTTGAACGTGGGTGTAGTAAAGTAAATAAATAGTAATACTTCGATAAGCATATTATTTCCTTGATAGATAATTTACGTAAATGGCATAACTACCATGTTCTTTTAGATCTAGATACAATATAAGAAATTTTCATAATTTTTATTTAATTTGAATAAATAAAAAGCTATTCGAAGCAGAAAATAAAAGGCAAAGTGACATAGAAGTCACATTGCAAACAAACATTGAATTTTTAAAAGAAAATAAAAAAAAAATAGTAAAAAATAACATTAATTATTATAAAATAAAACTTACCCGAAGTTTGCCCGAGACTGCTTCCTGGTTTCCCTGGTTCTTCATCCTGAAGCAAGATAAAAAATATTATTGTATATAATATAGTTTTTTAGGGTTCCGTAGTCCGACAAGCAACCCTTATAAGATCGTTCAGTCCGTCCGTCCTAGTCTGCCACAGCAGAATATCTTCTACGTTTATAGACTGATTTGCATGTAACTTGGTGCGAGGATACTTCACATATAGATCTCATTTTTAAAAATACATAAAATTAAAATAACTCCTTTTTAAGGGTACCACCCCATACATGTGAAGGGGGAGGGGGTGAATTATTTTTTTGAGTGCACCCCCTTGTCTGGGGAATCGTTGAAAAGGACTATGAAAATAAGGTAGGGTTTCCATACAACACTTTTTTATCAGCTTTACCATTTGCGAGATATAGCCCGCCAAAGTCGTTTACACGGTGTCCCCCCCTGTAATTTCTAAAGTCTTGGACCTATAAACTTCAAATCACTCACGTAAAGAAACAGGCGCGGAAACTCTTATTCAAAATTGTTTCAGGTATCCTGTGATGAATACTTTTTAAATTATAAATAAAATAAAAATATATACTTTTGCCCATACTGTCTAATGTTTTAAGTTAATGGTACGGAACCCTTCGCGCGCGAGTCCGACTCGCACTTGGCCGGTTTTAATATTTTTAACACTCACAGTGTTCTTTTTTATTTATATAAGTTTAAATGAAAAACTAAAAATTCGCACACAGGTAGGCTTTGAACCCACGTCCTTTGGCTAACCGGGCCAAACTCTTACCAACTGAGCTATCAGTTGGTAAGAGCGTTGGCCCGGTGCAGTCTATCAAGCCGTGTGAAATTGTTGGTCTCTTTTGAAAACGTCATTGCGTGACGTCAGCCACATCTACCTAAGCTGTATTACAACTGCTTATTTATGGTGGCTTAATTATATATCGAGTAAAATAATTAAGATATCGAGTGGTGAGGGGTATTCTGTTGGTCAAGTATTATGTTAGTCGGATGGTCTGTTGGCACGGTAGTCCTTTGATCGAGTCAAGTGGTCTGCGTCTATTGGTTGAATGTTCTGTTGATCGGGTGTTCTGTTGCTCGGATGTTCTATTGATCGGGTGTTCTGTTGGTCGAATGTCGTTGGACGGGTGTTCTGTTGGTCGGGTGTTATGTTGGCCGGGTGTTCTATTAGTGGATCGGGTGTTCTGTTGGTCGAATGTCGTTGGACGGGTGTTCTGTTGGTCGGGTGTTATGTTGGCCGGGTGTTCTATTAGTGGATCGGGTGTTCTGTTGGTCTAATGTCGTTGGACGGGTGTTATGTTGGCCGGGTGTTCTATTAGTGGATCGGGTGTTCTGTTGGTCGAATGTCGTTGGACGGGTGTTCTGTTGGTCGGGTGTTATGTTGGCCGGGTGTTCTATTAGTGGATCGGGTGTTCTGTTAGTCGAATGTCGTTGGACGGGTGTTCTGTTGGTCGGGTGTTATGTTGGCCGGGTGTTCTATTAGTGGATCGGGTGTTATGTTGGTCGAATATTGTTAGACGGGTGTTCTGTTGGTAGAGTGACATGTTGGTCTGTTTGTCGGGTGGTCTGTTGGTCGGGTGGTCTGTTGGTCGGGAGGTCGGGTGGTCTGTTAGTCGGGAGGTCGGGTGTTCTGTTGGTCGGGAGGTCTGTTGGTCAGGTGATCTGTTGGTCGGGTGGTCTGGCAGTAGTGTCTTTTTGGGTCGAGTGCTCTGTTGGACGGGTGATGTGTTGGTCGGGTGTTCTATTGGACGGGTATTGTGTTGGTCGGGTGGTCTGTTGGTCGGAGTGGTCTGTTGGTTGGATGATCTGTTGGTATGTTGGTCGGGTGGTCTGTTGGTAGGGTGGTATGTTAGTCGGGTGTTCTATTGGTGGATCAGGTGGGCTGCTGATCGGGTGTTCTGGTGTTTGCCTAATCTACAGCTACCCCCACTGACCTCATTATACTCCATCTGGTCGGGGTCCAGCTCGCCGTAGTACAGGCCGTCCTCCTCGACGGTCTCCTCCTTGACGTCCGCGCGCTCCTCCGACTTGCGCTTCTTGTGCCCGTTGCTGGTCGCGTGGTTGGTGGTCGGTTTGGGGTGGGGGGTCGATGGGCCTGGAGGAAGGTTCGTATTGAAGGACGCTTTGTGTTAAGTTTCAATTTGATACACTTTATGATAAGGATTTTCTGACAGCTCAAAATTTACGTTTTAGTTTATGTTGATAGATGCCGCTATAATAATGATAATCAAGCGAAAAAATCAAGCGAAACATTGACATTTCAACATTACACGCTGTTTCGCTTGGTTAAACAAATCAACGCTGCTTCACTCCATAAGCAGTGGCACAGCAACGATTCACGTACACACAATCCAGTCGGCTCGCAATCATGGCCAGGATGCCGTTGTCACTGCCCCTGACTCTGCGCGCATTTTTTGCGCATTGTGGCAAAAAAGCAGTTGACATGTGCCTCTGCAAGCATGCCTGAGGCACTGCAGAAGCGAGGCAGTCTCAACAGCACCCTGAACGCATTGGATGGCGATATTCATCTAAGTTATATAAGTATTGCGTCGAAATCATTATGCTTAAAACAACAGCAAAATATTACGAGTACAGACATGTAGTGGAAGTACTTCGTCAAAAATTAGCGATTTTAAAATGCAGTTAAAAATTAAATGGAAAAACGTCGCGATGATCACTAAATTGTTAAAAAAATAAATTCAAATTCAATCATTTATTTGGCACTCAGATAATTTTATAATGAATATTAAGTGGTACATATTAGACCAACTGGTGACAAAAAGGTCCCTGCTCAGCATTAATCGTGACAGCGCGAGGCATATGTCACGATACTGATTTTCAGCAGGAACCCTTGGGGCACTGTGTACACACATACAAAGAAGGACAAAATTAAATTAAAATAATTAAATAACCAAAATTCAATATTAACAATATTACATAATATAATATTATTATTTATTAGATAACATACATTTAATAAATTATTATAATAACATTGGATAACAAAGATAACATAAATTAAATTCATTTTAATTAAAGATTTCATATCATAAAAAATAACTACAACATCCCATTCCTTGTAACTACAACATCAAATTACTTGTCAATTCGCGTGAATATAAAACATGCTGAACATACACATTAAAACATGATTAATGCTAAAACCAGCCTTTTTTTGAATAAAAATCTACGTAACTTATGTTGTTCACCTTCATCTAGCGGATTTTTAAGTACTGAATTTTGACACTAGGAAAATCCCTCAATTTCATTTAATTGTCTCCTGGCACAGGTATGTAAATTAGAACTCTTTTCAAAATTCAAATTACCCAAACGAAACGCCCGCCGCCCGCACTGCTTGCTTTCAACGTTCTCGTCTACCCCTGTACCCCGCAGGCGAGGACTCAGGCAGTCGGTCTATAGATAATTTCGACAACAGCGGCCAATCTCGACAGAGATTAGCGAACTGAGCGGGAGATATTATAGTGAACAAGTGCGTGCGCAATACACAGGTGACCTGTTCCACACAGTGATAGATATAGAATATAGTTTTAATATTTTTTTAACACTCACAGTGTTAAAACTTATATACCTAAGTTTTTAAACTTAGAAATCAAAAATTGGCACACACAAAAATACTAAAACTATAGAATAGCGAATGCGTCATCATTTAAATTGTATTTATTCTGTAATGAATAACTACTTGGCCCACTGCTGTTGCAATACAGCTCGGGTAGATGTCGCTGACGTCACGCAATGACTTATTCAAAAGAGACCAAGAATTTCGCACGGGTGGATGGACTGCGCGGTAGCTCAGTTGCGTTGGCCCGGTTAGCCAAAGGTCGTGGGTTCAAATCCTTCCCGTGTGCGAATTTTTGGTTTTTTATTTAAACTTATACAGGGTGTCCAATTTTAAAATGGTAAAAATAGTTAAACAACTATTTCAAAATTATTAGTTATTTTAATTTTTAATTTAAGTGCACCAAGGTGCGTATTTTAGGCTCAAATAAAATAAAAGTTTTTCAAACAAATCTAGTAAACAACTGTTGTGTCAAAACAAGTTTGCCGGTTTCTATAGTGTAGTAAATTAAATACGAAATGAAAAAAAAAAACATATTTTTGTGAAAAAGGGACAAGTGCGAGTCGGCCTCAGGCCCTGTGGGTTCCGCACAAACTTGTGAAATCATAATAAAACGGTTTTTTTTTCTATTATGTTGCCATAAATTTGCGATTTTCAGATTTATTACTGAATTTGTACTATCAGATTGTTAAATTTCTTTAATTTTTTAGACACCCTGTATATATATATAGAAGAGAAAAACATACTGCGCCGACTCCAGATTAACTGGAAAGAGGGCAAAGAATGATGGTGTGGTAATACTAATATAAGTACTGACCGTTGACGCCGGCGGCGCTGGTGGCGTGCGCTACGAGCGCGTCGCTGGCGCCGGCGAAGTCTTTTGTGTCGCGAGCGCCCTCCGACACCGCCGACTCGCCTGAGCACAACCCTGTATAAAAATATAGTTTGAGAACTCTATTTCTCATTAAGAATAATACAAATTCACTTACTGAGAAAAACATTATCGGTTATTACAAAATAATTTGACCAGGTTTAAACTACGTCTAAATATTAGCCGACAACAGAGGAATGAATGACACATTCGTGACATAACCTAATAGAGAAACGCTTTTCTGATTGGCTAGCTAATAGCTTAGTCCTGGCTTAAGCCCGGTACTATGTTTTTGTAATAACAGGGTATACGTTTCGAAAAACATATGCAATGAGCGCACTTTTATGTTCAATGTTCAATACATATCTATACATATAATAAAACTGTAAAACCGATGCGTCTGTACATTGAGTATTTTTACCAAAAACTAATTGAGGGTGATGTTAAAATAGTAACAGAATAGGAATCTACAACTTTTAATTTTTTTGTCTGTTTGTCTGTATGTCTGTTTGTCTGTTTGTACACGCTAATCTCCGGAACTACTGAACGGATTTGAATGAAACTTTTTTTATTGTGTAGCTATCGAGTCTGGGCAAATACTAGGCTATAACTTATTTTGAAGATCGGAGTACCTGACGTTGAACCTTAGCAGTACATTTAAACTAAGAGAGATATGAAAGCAGCGCCTTAAGAAAAGTTATTCAGCATGATGAGCATTTTCTATTGACGTACACAAATTGAAGGTCTGGAGCAACTGATATGGAACCCTAGCAGCTCAGCTCAACTATAAGAGATATGAATAGAGCGCCTTAGGGAACGTTGTTCAGCGTGATAAGCACTTTCTATTGACGTACACAAATTGAAGATCTGGAGCAACTGAAATAGAACCCTAGCAGTTCGGCTATAAGAGATATAAATAAAGCACCTTAGGGAACATTGTTCAGCGTGATGAGCATTTTCTATTGACGCACACAAATTGAAGGTCTGGGCCAACTGATTTAGAACCGTAGCAGCTCAGCTCAACTATAAGAGACATGATTAGAGCGTTTAAGGGAACATTGTTCAGCGCGATGAGCATTTTCTATTTACCTACACAAATTGAAGGTCTGGAGCAACTGTAAGAGATATGAATAGAGCGCTACACAACACTACAACACACATACAACAACTATAAGAGATATGAATAGAGCGCTGTTGGGAACATTGTTCAGCGTGATGAGCATTTTCTATTGACTTACACAAATTATTAAGGTCTGGAGAAATTAATTTGCTAAATTACTTTAGACTGATTTCCAAACTCAAAAGGTAATCCTTCTGTCTCCAAGTTACGATCTGGTGACAGAAACCTGGAGAAATCGAGAGAATCCTTCAGATTTTATAGGCATGTATAGCATGTATTTGCTGTAGCGAATTAGCATTAATTTAGGTATTTAAGCGTATACATTTCGGAGTCATAATTTGATGGTGCTGAGCTTAACGCTAAGTAGTTTGTGGATACTTTCACCACAGACGGTTTGTCGAAATTTTGTTAAATAACTTTATTATTAAGTGAATTGGCCCTATTTTTTTATAGTACTTATCACTAACTAACGGAAATCGAACTATGAGTGTAAGAATAGTCTTACTTACTTTACGTTATAAGAGAAAGGGTAGGGAGGCCTTTGCCCTGCAGTGGGATACGAGAGGATTCTAATTATAATAATAACTTTACGATAGTAGTGACTAACAAACCGACCTTTGAGTAAGCTAGGGACACAATAAATAAATGCTAAACCGCATTCATCTATTGCGGTATGGTTTAAGTCTGACTTTTTTCTGAACACTAATTAATACTAAAGTTACTTATATTTTTACAAACGAATAAAACTGCCTTCAATAAAGTTAACTAAAAAGTTTAAAAAAATCCTTTACACTTTTACCAAGAAAGATATACGACAAAATTTAGTTTTAGAGTCGGTGTCACTGCCATGCGAAATTTCTTACCAGAGGAGGATGGCGAGGTGATAGTAACTTTTCAAAAATTTGACCTAGATTTATCATTTCTCTCTTCTCCTTACGACATGGTAGACTCAGAGATCATGATAGCTGGATGGCGACGGGAGTATAAAATATTTTGTATCGTCGAGTCTACGCGTACGAAGTCGCGGGCAACAGCTAGTATTTAAATAAAAAAACAAAAACAAACATCTATAAAATAAATTATATTATTGCACTTGAAAAACTGACCACCAGAGGCGAGAATCGAACCCGCGTTCCTCGCATACCGGGCGATTGCCTAATCGCATACCTGCCTTTGCAATCTAAATTATATTATTGCACTTGAAAAAATGACCGAATGGCGAATGGAAAATGATGAATGGCGTTAAGAAGCACTTGAAAATTTCAACAGGCTCTGCCAACGCCAGGGTGGCCGAGAGGTTAGGCAATCGCCCGGTATGCGAGGAACGCGGGTTCGATTCCCGCCTCTGGTGGTCAGTTATTCACGTGCAATAATATAATTTAGATTGCAAAGTGAATGCTTATCACTTAAAAACAATAATTTATCTATAAAATACACATGTTTACTGCAAGAATCGACAATTATGATCAACTGCGTAATGGACCAAGAAAGAATTGGACCAACCGCGAATCGGACCAACCGCAAATTGGACCAACTGCGAATTAGACTCCCGAGATTAGACTTTTATTTCAGACTGTGTAGATACAAAATAAAATAGATTGACAATTGGACTAAAAGCTTATCCCTTCCATATTAATACTAGCCACACGAAGTCCACTGCTGAACATAGCCTTTCCCATAGATTTCCAAAGTGGATCTATCTATTACTTTTATACCTACTTGGTTTTACATTCTTCGATGTTAGAGCAACAATACTTCGCCCGCAAAAGTTGGATTTTCCATATAAACTTTCATCCCCCATTTCACCCTCTTAATGTTTTTATATCGCGACAAAATGTAGCCTATGTCCTTTCCAGGGTCTCCAACTGTCTCCATACCAAATTTCATCTCAATCGGTTCAGTGGTTTAAGCGTCAAGAGGTAACAGACAGACAGACAGACACACATTTGCATTTATAATATTAGTATGGATAAGGTATCAGCGCAAATATTATATAAATTAATTTTTATCGGTATTATTTACCCACTTAATTTAAAAATAAATACCTCTGATCTGCAGCGCCTCAGCAGACTTGAGCAGGCTGGGCAGCTCCTCCTGCGTCACGTTCACTTCGCCTTTGTACATGAAGTCCACCAGCGCTTGCATTTCGCTAAACCTGCACAGAAATATTACTTTGAGGCTCTAGAAATTGCAGGTTCACAAATTTTATAAAGATCGTCAGTGAAAATGGCTAATTTTGCATTGGTTTTATAGTGTCAAAGAGATCCTAGATTTAAGACAAATTAGTTGTAATTATTCGTGCAAATCTTAACCTTTATTAGGGGTAAATTTGCACGTCTGCATGCAGGCTGACATGCAT
Source organism: Pyrausta nigrata (assembly GCA_949316185.1). Taxonomy (NCBI): domain Eukaryota; kingdom Metazoa; phylum Arthropoda; class Insecta; order Lepidoptera; family Crambidae; genus Pyrausta; species Pyrausta nigrata. The sequence continues at coordinate 499,664 of OX438965.1, forward strand.
ACGCTGAAACAAATCATCGAAAAGTGTCAGGAGTATGGCTATTCTCTATACTTAGCATTTATCGATTTTAATAAAGCTTTCGACTCCCTTGAGCACCAACACATATGGAGGGCACTGACAAACCAGGGCATTGAACCAAAGTACATTAGACTTATTAAAAACGTCTACACCAATAGTTCAGCTCAGATAAAACTTGAATCACTTGGAGAACCCTCCCCAATCAAAAGAGGTGTCAGACAAGGTGACCCACTGTCACCGAAAATATTCACATCTGTACTTGAGGAGATTTTTAGAAAACTGGACTGGGATAACATTGGAATCAACATAGACGGAGAAAATATTAACCACCTGAGATTCGCCGATGACATAGTCCTAATCGCTGATAACCCAGGATCTCTACAACACATGATGAAAGAACTATCAACCAGGAGCAGAGAGGTAGGTCTATGCATGAATAAATCAAAGACCAAAATTATGACCAACCGACTAGAGACCCCTATCTTACTGGAAGGTGAAAGAGTTGAATACGTACCAACCTACATATACCTAGGACAACTCATCTCAATGAAGGATCAAATAAACCAAGAAATTGATAGAAGGGTAACAAACTCGTGGAAAAGATTCTGGTCACTAAAGGGAATCCTGAAAAACAAAGACTTTTCTCTCTCAGTTAAAAGGAAAATATTCAACTCTTGCTTCCAATATTAACATATGGATGCGAGACCTGGGCTCCCACGCAGAAAGCAACCCAGAAACTAATAACTTGCCAAAGAAGTATGGAAAGAAGCATATTAGGCTACACTGTGAGGGATAGAAAGAGAGCTTTGGAGCTAAGAAAAATAACGAAACTTTAAGATGTCGAAACTCGAGTCAAGGCACTAAAGTGGAGATAGACAGGCCACATGCTCAGGGAGCTGAGAGAAAAATGGACAAAAACTGTGACAACATGGACACCTCGATACCAAACAAAAAGAAAAAGAGGCAGACAATATAAAAGATGGTCAGACGAGCTCCGGAAAACTGTTGGGCCGAAATGGCCAACAACAGCAAGAAACAGGAAAGCATGGAAAGGGCTGGAGGAGGCCTTTGTGTCAAAGGACAAGCTTTAAGGGGAATACCTAATATTATTAACTAGTGTTGTCTTCTTAACCAAATAACTTTGTATCTATCCAACCCCCTTTTAGTAAATAAAGGCTTTTGAATTTGAATGCAGGCTGAATACTAGAAAACATTTACTTATGTTAACTTGAAGACCTTAAAACCATGTATGTATTCTAGCAAATAAACTTTCTGATTTCTGAAAAGTATTAAAATGGGTTAGATTACCTTGCAATGGCCAGCAAGCACTCACGGAGATTCGTCCAATGATAAATATCTAACTGAGCTCAGTTGGGCGAGAATTCGCCTACGTTCAGAGGTGAATGAATGTTTGACGTGTGTGTGTGTGTGTCGTTTAGTACCTACCCAGAATAGTTTTATTGCCCGACAATAAGATGGCGCTGTAGTCTATTAACTCGCGCTATAGTTGTGTTACCTTATATCCCTCATAGCATAGAGTGCCTATGCTATCGGAGCTATCGGATCGAGTTGTGCTTCTGCTAGCTCAGGTATCTCAATATCTTTGTAATGGCCTGCTGTAAATGGTTGTTTAATGTGTGTGTCTTGGGTATCCTGGATGGTAATTCCGTGACAACAGATGGCGCTATAGTCTATTAACTCGCGTTATAGTTGCGTTGCTTCCTGACTATGAATGCTGGTTTTTTTCTGACCGCTGATTACCTCATATCCCTCATGAGCACTATCGGGTGTTCGCAAGGGTTCTGCAGCAGCAGCCGCTCCAGATACGCGGAGCACGCCGACAGCACCAGCTTGTGGCAGCGCAGCTGGCGCGACTCGCACGCGAGCGTCACGTCAGCGAACTGCTCTGTCAGCAGCAGGCGGGGGAATACCGCCTGGAAAGAGGAGTTTGTTGGTAAGTTATTATGATTTATTAATTATTTATTTAAACTTTGCACACAGTTTATTGTACAAATAGCGGACTTAATGCTAAAAGCCATCTCCAGTCAACCATAGGTCCCAACTCGCAACGGAGAAAATACAGGAGGTGCAAGATAGCATATTAGGAATATAAAAAAAGTAACAAAATAATAGATATACAGACAAACTAAATACATAAATAATAATATAAATCAAATACATATTGATACATAAACATACACATAATGTAATAATTTCACACAGAATGATGAATTTATTTATATGACAAAGTTGCAAAGACTTATTTTTGAGCAAGCAATTTGCTCAATTTTGCATTCAAATAGGTATGACACTAAATACACACACTGCACATTACATTCTCGGCGCATCAAATTCGAATCGCCGTAAAGTAGGAGATGACAAGTCTACCTCTTTTTAGGGTTCCGTACCCAAAGGTAAATATTTAAGTGGGGCTCCCATACAACAGACGTGATTTTTCACTGTTTTTTGCTTGATATTAAGAATGGCAACAGGCAGACGCTTGAAATATTCATAGAACATAAGGTTGTATATTTACTTCAAAAATAAATTAATAACTCAATTAAAAGGCAGACCCCACCATCAGATTAATAATGCCCAGAAGAGAGAGAGATTGGGGCTCCCAAACATAGTTATTTTAAAGTTATAATACATTATAATTATAGTCTTTGATCTTGAATAGATAATGGTACAAAACTCTTCGTAAACAAGTGCAACTCACACTTAGCCAGTTTTTTAAATACACTGTCAGTGTGACACATCACATAGAAAGTTCAAAAAATGTAAATCCAATGTCAGCTGAATGTTTATACTAAAAACTTGTAAACTCAATACTTAATATAGAGCTGTGAATTTTGTTGTAATAAATAAATTACCTGTAAGTTTGTGTGGTAGGAGTTCCATCGAACGCAGAACTGCTGCGGTGGCGACGCCATCTTTATACCTTGTTCAGTTAGACATACTAATAACTTATTTTATCTTTGGCCGATGTGTTAGTCTATAAAATTGCACTTGTATAAAATGTCCATGAAAATGTATCACAGTGTTTTAAGCAATTTTTTTTAAGTACAAACAATACTTTTTATATAGAAACTATTTAGACTAGATTGTATAACTTTAATACTGGGACCAATTTACTTTTTTGTTTATGTACCTGAAAAGGAAGAAAAAGTATTGGTTAATTTAATATGTGTAAGTATGTATAGTCACGTGCGTGATAATTTTATTATTTCATAATTAAAGTTTTTACGAAAGTAAATATTGCACACTTAATATCATCGTCCATCTTTAGGGTGGGACTCGAACCCACGACCCTTCGCTACCTATCCAAAAGTAATCAAATATTACTGATCAATAGTCTGATTGATTGGTAATTTGCTTGGCATCCATTCATAATCTAAACTGTAATCTTAAGGACTACAGGTAATATGAAAGGTTTATGTTCCAGGGTTAAAAGGAAAAAGGCAAATTAAATTATGTACCTACCTAGTTATTAAACATGCTAAGTAGGTACACAAAACAGTGGATGAAAATGAAGAAAACAAACTTCTAAAAAGAACAAAATTGTGCTGCAGTTTGAGACATCAAGAATAAATAATTAGGAAAAACATGTGTTTATGTAAGTTCACTAAAATCACTTTTTACTACAGTTTTTTGTCGCATTCGCAAAATATTGAACAAAACGAACTTTTTAAAGGTAACTGCTGTCAAAAACTTTTAACATTTTCATCATGCAAGTGCAACAGATGATTCCAAGAAAAATGTTGCCATAAAATAAAATTAGTTTTCCCATCAGTCCAACAAAACAAAACTAGAGAGAAAAATTCAAATAATGCATTTAAAAATTATAATAATTTTACTGCTCTAATACAACAATTTTTACAATGGGACCTACATCGAAATCTAAAAAAAATATTATTTTCGCATAAGGACGTCTGTAACACAGCTGATCAGTAGTCTAGAATAAAAAGATGTATTTTGCGCTGATTTTATATCCGAAGGTACTTATCAAATACAAACTCTTTCAAACGGTTCAACATCGAAATATGAATAGTTTACTTACAAAAGTAGTGATCAGCTATATAAGGTTAAATAAGAAACCAAAAATTCGCACACAGGTAGGATTTGAACCCACGTCCATTGGCTAACTGGGCCAACGCTCTTATCAACTGAGCTACTGTGTAGTCTATCCAGCCGTGTGAAATTTTTGGTCTCTTTTGAATACGTCATTGCGTGACGTCAGTGACATCTACCCGAGCTGTATTACAACAGCAGTGGTTTAAACTTATATAAATAAGAAAGAACACTGTAAGTGTTGAAAATATTAAAAAACTAGTGATCAGCTCATCGATTTATATATATAATAAATCAATGAATCAGCTAATCTTTTCTTTTTGGGATTTCGATGTTGGTCTCATAGTAAAAGTTGTTTTATGAGAGCAGCAGACTCGACCCCTAAAAGGAATATATATATATATATATATATATTTATTTATTTATTTATTTGAAATGGGTTTGCTCTACTCTAGACTAAGCCAGACGTGGCACAGACAGAGTCGATAGTTGTAAGACCCTGTATTATATGCGGAAACCGCCCTGGTTCTCATCCTTTCATTTAAATATAATTGTATGTAAATATGCCATACAGTTTTCCAGGTTCCCATTTCGTTACTTTATTGATCGAAACTGTCTAAAACTTGCTACAAAGTCAATGACACAGGACAGGAAACTTCCACAAATACAAAATGCATTGAAAACTTTGAAAAAACAGCTAACATATGCGATAGATTGAGTGTTTAGGTATACGGCAAGTTATTTTATTTATTATATACATATTAACCATACCTGTAAATATTGCATAAAACTAACATCCGTGGGACATTTGTGGGACTTTTAATCCGATTATGCGTATCTACACATTTGTCTTTAAAACTTCAATGCTATTAATTGTCATCTGTTCTTAGTTTACAGGCCCATGTCCAAAATGGATGGGTCATATGAATCACCAGAGGACTTATATAGGACGATATAAGAGCATAAAATAATAAGATTCAGCGCTATGCCGTCACTACTTGTAAGCTGTCCAACTGAGTGCTGGTGAGAATTCAAAAGTGCAGGAGAAGAGTACATTTTGGTCATATAATTTTGTACGGCATTTTTACCATCGATAGATCCATGAAAAATAACAATAAAGTGCCGTAAAAAAACGATTTTGGGCCACTGCCTTTCCCTGCCTTGATCTTTTGATAAGTGACTAAATAAGTAATTGTAAAAATAGTAGTCTATGTAAAAATGAACGTCTTTGTGTCTTCCAATCAAACGGGTCCCTACCACTATACGTTTCATTTTGATTGTACTAAGAACATAATTGGCCAACTTTTCCGTCGGCGAGCGAGCGAGACAAGCGTATGTCGGAAAACTCCTCCACGTTAAAAGTTACAAACAAAAAGGCGGTTGAACATAAAAATCAATAGCGCCGTCGTAAAAACAGGGCTCGTCTGACCCTAGAGGAGCTACACTACGTAATTTGACCTAGAGTATAATAACGTCGAAATAGACTCAAATTAATCAAGTCAAAATGGTCCAAGTAATTAATTTAATCAATTCAAATAAAATATTTTCACAATAAAATTATTGACATAGACTCAGATTATACCTTCATTTGCGTTAGCTACAAAGTCACTTAACATTAAAATTTTATAGTGCTTTCGAAAAAATACCTTCCGTAACTTTTACTGAATACCAAAAAACACAAGGTTTTATTACAAGGAAACAAAAAACTTAATTTTAAAAGGTGTCGTCAATAGCTAGATTTTAATCTTCTCGAAAACATTAGTCTTTTAGCTTTTATCTTTGTCAGAACAGTCTCGAATATTGCCGGCACACCCACCCCAAGTTAACTTTAAAAAGTAGACAGACAGACAACCTACCCGTGTTCGACAGGGGTGTCTGATAGTCATAGCAACCGGCGGAAAATGATCCGCATCATAATTGTCCGGGGATTGAGTGGAGCCCGGGTTTGTAACACTCAATTATTTTGTAGATGTAATACTCATTTGATCGTTTTTTCATATCGATGGCCAGTAAGGATTTACATACTACTAACCTTAGAAAAATAAGGTACACTAGAATATACTTATCATTAAAAAGAGCTGAAACACACAAAAAGCTGTTGTCAGTGGAGACTTTTTTCGATTCTTCTTTGTTTTCTGCCCTTCTCTGGACCTCATGATACTACGCCTTATACGAGTAAAACCATTACCTAAATATGGCACAACTTTTGACACTTCAAGAGACAGTGAGATCCATCCATTCATTGATGTTTAAGTGACAATGTACACGCTTGATTGGATTTAAAGTCCAAATACTGTCAAAGTAGACTTAAAAATTTCACGCAGCTTTCAGTTTTATACAATATTTACAGATATTAAGAAAGAAAAAGAGTTTGGGCATCACAAAAACCAACATTTAGCAGGAAAATCGGAACCTATAGGGTACTTCCCTTCCCAATTGATTTGGCAAGAACGAAGTTCTACAACACATAAAAACGAATATTTGTGGTGACATCATTTAAAAATCGACATTTGTTTCTACGGAACCCTCACTGAGCGAGTCCGACTGGCACTTGCACGGTTTTTTTTCACATGGCATGGTCTATTTTTTTAGCTAGGTCTCTAGCTTTTTGATTTTATAAATTCTAATTCAAATAACTAAAGTGGAGTTTCATATCAAAGTCATTTCTACCTAAACCAGAGCTGCACCGCATCCACTTAACTAGACCCAAAACTCGAACTTTTGGTTTTAGAGAAAGACGACTGGTTACTTTATTATAGTTGCTAAGAAGACATTTGGACGCAAGCTCGCATGATGGAACGAGACGATGCGACCAAGGATGGGTCTTGTGATCTGACTACCTTGCAGCCTCATCATCGTCGTGAACATGAAACTCTAAGGATAAAAAGAAGTCAATGGCCATAGCTTGTGCAAAATTGCTTCTAATCATGAGCGTATTCAAGAAATAGAAACATCAAGAGCATTTAACTATGTCTCACTGAAGCTCGTGTTTACATAATTATTTATGTATGTGTTCAGCTCCAGTCCTTTCTATCCAACCAATTGTGAAATGATCGATACATTTCGACTGGACTCTGAATAAGTCATGGTAATTCGAATGCTATGCAATTGCACGCCATCCGGCAGCTTGATGGCTTTAAAATGGCTTTCAAACTGACATCAGGAAAGATATGTGACGTCCAGTTTAAAAGCGATCGAAATGTGCACCGTTACTAGCAATGAACACCAGTATTTAACGCTAGTGATCACTTTCTGAGACATGTTCAAGATTTTGTGCTTCAGTACGGAGAGAACTAACTATGTACATTACCGAATAGGTACTCATGCCAGCTCAATAAGCAGATAGTACACTTTACCTGACGACAATTATCTAAGAAACAACGTTCATTATTACATTATTTAGCTTTCGTGACGTTCAGTTTAGAGGTCATTTAAAATCAACTGAGTCTTTTGTTAATTCTAAGCACAGGAAATAGCGGCTATTTGTTCTTTATGGTTATATTGTAATAATGTACTGGCGATATTTTCATAATGACAAAGTCGGGGCAAGGTGAATGCATAAATATTTATGAATGCAGTTTCAGGAGCGTCTAAAGTAGCTATGTAACCATAGCCTTTTTTTCTCGTGGATTTAACTATCCAAATATCAGCCTTGCCATGATGGTTTTTTGGAATTGGGATAGCTATAGCCTATGAATAGAGGTCCTAGGTTTAATTTCCAGATAAAAAGTAAAGTTAGCCTAGGTATCCCACTGTTGGGCAAAGGCCTCACCTCAACTATGAGGAGGCACGAGCCATACTCCACCACGCGGGCTCAGTGTGGATTGGTGGTGGAGGGGTGTCTGTAAGGAATGACCAACTGCCCTAGGGCCTCTGACTAGGCCTAACGACTAATATCAACAGATATTAGCCGGGACCAACTGCTTAACGTGCCTTCCGATGCACTGAGATGCTTGTGATGGACATCATTTAAATGGTCACCCATCCAATCATGATCACGCCGTGGGTTGCTTAACTTTGGTATAACTACCAAAGCGCTGCCCCCACTGCGCCACAAGTACCACGATGTTAAATAAATCTACACTATAACATCTAAAAAGTCTTAGCAACACATACTATTTCAAATTATTAATCAATTATAATATCTTTTCATTGGCTGGCAGACAGACACACTGGCAGACACACTGGCTGGTTGTAAAAAAATCTAGTATCATTTGTTTTTTTTACAAATTCAACAGCGAATGTATTTGTTCGAATTTTATAGCATTTTCTTGGTTTAAGTATTAAAATTTAGTATTCTGTATCAATTTTATGATTTAAACAATTATTAGAAAATAGTTTTGAACGAATTTTGAACAAACAGATTTTGAGACATTTTTTAGGGTTCCGTACCCGAAGGGTAAAAACGGGACCCTATTACTTACTAAGCCTCCGCTGTCTGTCTGTCTGTCACCAGGCTGTATCTCATAAGCCGTGATAGCTAGACAGTTGAAATTTTCACAGATGATGTATTTCTGTTGCCGCCATAACAAAAAATATTAAAAACAGAATAAAATAAATATTTAAAGGGGACTCCCATACAACAAACGTGTTTTTTTATCGTTTTTCGCTTGCTATTAATAACGGCAACAGGTAGACGCTTGGGGGAATAATATTCAGGGATTATTAAGTGGTATATTTACTTTGAAAAGAAATCATTAAATCTTAATAATTAAATCAAAATAATATTAATATTTGAGGGGGCTCCCATACAAAAAAACATGATTTTTTATTCATTTATTAAATTGTAAAATTGAAATTTGCTTAGACTTTTTTGATGTGTGTATTATAAAGAGGAAAGATTTGATTATTTATTTGTTTGTATTGAATAGGCTCCGAAACAACTGAACCGATTCAAATGATATTTGATACCTACAGAGATAGACCCTGGGAAGGACATAAACTACTTTTTGTCGCAATAAAAAATCATCAGGGGATGAAATGAAGGATGAAAATGAGCATGGAAAATCCAACTTCTGGCGCGGGCGAAGTCGCAAAGAACTGAGCTAATCCATACTAATATTATAAATGCGAAAGTGTGTCTGTCTGTCTGTTACATCTTGACGTTTAATCCACTGAACCGATTAAGATGAAATTTGGTAAGGAGACAGTTCGAGACGGTGGAAAGGACATATGCTACATTTTGTCGCAATATAAAAACATTAAGAGGGTGAAATGGGGGAGGAAAGTTTATATGGAACTCCAACACTTGCGGGCGAACTCGCAGGGAGCCATTAGTAATTAATAAATAATGATATTACTTTCCATTTGGTATCCAATAATGTTAGGATTGCAGATGAGTCATACTGACAGTCATCAAAAACGCCTATGTGACAAGTTTTCACTCTTTAACACAGTGCGCATCTTGAAATATTGTTTTCAAGAGTTAATAGCGCATTTTTCGTCAACTCTACATCCAACATGGCCAAGGTAAATATGTTTAGCACACCGCTATCTATCAGAGGGAAATATTGAAACGACACCAGTATTCCATTCAGCGCGAATTTGTATGCGTCCACCTAATCCGCCTTTGTATATGTACGTAGCCTGAAGTCCGGTTCCAGGTTTATTTAAGTCACGTAATAAGACAAGACAGTTACAGATTTGAAGATGCTCAATATGATACGAAAAATACATAGATATAGGGTTAGGTTACTAACTACTGTGACAATATTACATTTAAGCAAATGCAGTTTCACACCAAAAAATATTTTGGATTTAGTATCCCTAAAGACTGGCCTGTTAACTGAATCAAACCCAATTCCCAAGACACTCAAGTGAGTTTCACTATCACATCTTTAATCTTATCTACGTACGTTGGGTCTGTGACCAGTTTCCTAAGGTACGATAGATAACAATAAGCTTGTTTAAGCAATTTGGATACATCGTATCAGCGGTTAGCAGGTTTATCAACATTAGGGTTACTAAATACAATCACAAAATAAAAACGCTAATGTCACTAGCGAGCTATATTCTCAATAGAATGGAAAATTTCAAACGTTCCACTTTGATTTAGGTTAGTGCCAAAAATATCTAAGATCTAAGTCTTATCAATTTTTTAGGCTCAATCACTTATTAGAATTAGACAATATTGGTACGGATTTGGTTATCAAACTGATATACAATTGTACCCATTATATTGTATTGACAAACATTTTCGGCGTACATTCAAAAGCTGACGTAAATGCATTTCCTTCTTTCCACCAAACAATAACGAATGTTTGACTATGAGGAAAGTACAACGACACACAACGCGATTTTGGGCCATCATATGCAACGTACAATTCGTGACATTTTAGTCAAGTTAAAAATCCTGTTCGACGTGACAGGATTTTACTAGTATTATAATTGTATAGCAAGCGAAAGGGAGCGATATCTCAGTGATAAGTAAAAAAACGAACCGAGGTCTGGACTGGAGGGCCGCGTTCAACGACCCTAGGGGCGCTCCCGAAATAAACCGCGCGGGGGTCTCTGCTCGGCTCGTATAAATAAACTGGAGATTTGAGGCCAACGATCATGCGTGGTCGCTTGTCTTTAACATTTGACAATTTATACTATGGAGTTTTATGCTAGGGACGATGGGAGAATTAGAAGAGCATAAAATACTTTTTAGGGGAGCTGTGTCTTGGAAGGCATGTTCTGATCAGGCGGATGCAGTAAAAATGAACTACATCTTAAGACCTAATAGCAGAAGATGATGAAACAATGAACGAAATCTAGTAACGTGGTGTTTCGATGATTTACTATTGGCATTACCGTCAATGCAGCAGCAATACAATATTTATTTATAAAACAGAAGGATCCTTTTCACTTGTAAATTGACCAGCACCTCAGTCTATATATTTTCGTAGTAAAATCCCTCCTAGTACAACTGCACAAATTGCCTCAGAGTTTAGTTTCATTTCCTGCCGTCCGGACCTACCAAAACCTAATAAACACAAATGATTCTGATGATAGATCAGCATCTCTGAATGAATCAGATACTACGTTTTGGTGTCATCTTGAGTTTATTTAAGCCAAATTCAGGGTCAAATATTCGACTAAACCGATTCGAGAAACAGTGTGAAATGACACGTAACGTGTTTTAAGGTCAGCGAACTACGACCTATAGATTGATGTTTACAACAAATCGATGAAAAACTTAAAGTGGGTACAGTAATTTGATTGCTCTATCATTTACCTTCAACGATTGTTTAGTCTTAATAAGACAATAATATATTTGGACTCCCACAAGTTACTCTGAATAGGCTGTAGGTAAAAATAGGCAAGTACCTACACGTATTTAGACCTCATTTTAAACTCACGGAGATTTCTCAGAAGACTTTTGTTCTGAGATAGCCTTAAAGTTCCTTCACATTTCGAAACTGCCAAAAATGATGAACTACGGAATATTCATGATGAGCGGAAATGACGTCCCGTAAAATAATATTGTGGCTGCACGGCAGGGCCTACTGAGCACGAACAATATTTTGTCGCCATTTATAATATATTTCCCATCGAAATAGAACCTGCAAGAGATTCGTGATAACAACAATAGTGATGTGTGATGTCATTGAACGTCTTTGCCTAATTGATGTCTACGGGTTTAGAACAATGATTATACGTAACGTATTATTGTAAGGAGGATCCGTGATTTTGAAGGTCAAATTAGGTCTACATGACAATTTCTCAAAATTGAAAAGGTCACCAATGCTGTCTTTATAAATAAGCTGGCCTTGTGCTGGAAGATGGACAATGATCAAAGTGTGTTAGGGTCCAAAAAAACAATTGACAAATATTACACATTCATTGTCTAGATCCACTGCTGTAAGGTAAATGGGTAGGTTAAGCAATTCGATATGTCAATAGACACCTAAAAGTGACACCTTTAAATTAAGCAGACACTAACAATATTATGCCAAGGTGTTCAATAACATCTATTTAAAAACTTCCGAGTACTAAACAGTACAGTCTGGGTCCAAGAATCACGAGTATTCATATCAAGGTCTTTGAAAAACGATAACGAGAAATAATTCGCGTTGGTTTGATTGTTGAATCACGAATTTTAAATGCTCGGTAGTAAATGTTATGCTACGAAAATGTAACGAAAATATTTTTAATAATTACTGGCAGGAAAAAATAGCGAAAAAGATAACGAATAAAATGTTGGCCCCTAGATTGAAGCTAAAGTACTTGAAAAAATATCTTATCAGATTTACGTTACATGGAGCAGTAAACATCAGGTTTGGCCATTTGACCGATAAAGGTAAAAATTCAGAGTCCACAAATTGTTACAGCTACGACTCACCGGAAAATGATGAAAACAAGCAGGAAACGAAACCCATAATACTCCCTTGGCAAGTACCTCACGGTTACGGGAGCAAAATGGTTTTACATGAGCTTATAGCCAACATTTGGCCGCTCCGAAAATAGTAACAGGCCCCACTAATGTTATAAACATTCACAGCCGCTTGACTCACACATGCATGCACTATAAAATCAATATTTAAACAATTAACACAGAGATATCTTTGGGAAAAAACGTAGCGCTGTTAAAAGGCATGAAATGGTTGCCTCTGAAAAAATGTGACTGCAATCAGACCATCTAATAAGGGAAAACAACTAAAATAGACTTGTACTCACATAGACCTCGCGACATCGCATCACGTATGCAATTAGTTAGCGGTGACTGTTTTTTAACGATGAAAAATCAATAATTTTTAAGAGCACAAAATTGTTCATATTTTTCCACCGGGGCCCGCTTTCCTCTTGTGGTCTCAGTCGCTCGGGCACTTAAAAATGAAAAACCTATTGCAAGAAAACTGTGGAAACGAAAGAGATGCATATACGTCGCCGATTGTAAATAATGACAGGGGCAAATCATAACAAATGAGAGAGACAGTATATCATGTCGGAGGTCTCAACAAAAACAAACGAAAATCATTATTTTGAGTTTCGACCAATTAATCAAAAGTGACTCACCAGTTTCCCTTTTTTTTGATCCAGGTAGATTTGGGGTGTAAAATACGTGTTTTTATCATCGCGAATGCATTTTGACGGCACGCGATCATCCGTCACGCGGACGCCATTTGCAAAAGCGTGCAGTGCTACTGGGTTGCTAGTTTCTCAGTAAAAAAATCCGTCCCATTTCCCCTGAAGTCTAATAAGACTAAGAAAGTTATTAGACTATTCAGCAGACAGTCTTACTAAGACTCTGCGTAGTGTAATAAGAGTTAGCCTGTAAGTCTGTTCGCCCCATCTTGGTCTTTCACAGGATGAAAGGGCGAGTTGGGGCTAAGACGCAGCAGACAGCATATGTTTTAATAAGCCTTTCAAGTTATAAAGAATCATCGACTACATATAATCGAATTATTAGTTTCATTAACGCATGAATTTTATTCTACTTTCTGACCATGCTTATTTAAGGTTTAAGTTATTTATTGATATTTACAAATAAATGGCATCACTTGTAAGAAGTAATCGTTAAACTACAAACCGTCATTTTACGTTGTTTTACTGTGAAATTGTAATAACCCCAATTTTAGGGAAAGTTTGCTGTACCTGGTAACCCAATTATTCACTTGTTTTCGTATTTTTATAATATTAATTAAGCTACGTATTTCTTTAAATTATTTTGTTTTATTTAGAACAGAATAATCGTTTTAAACACGGAATAAATAAATAATATACTACAAGCTTTTTTTGTTCGTAGCAACATTTTTGTATGTCAAAAATAACGTAACACGAAGATGTAGCGATCGGCGCGAATTTCAAAATTATTATGGACAGATTTTTCAATTACCTACTATATTTTGGCCATAAATATTTTATTTATCAGATAATTTCAAATAGAATAATACATGTATGTACTTATGTAGTAAGTGCCTTGTGCGTGATTAATTCATACTTATTTGCACGTTAGCAACAATTTAAAGCTAATTAACTAAAATTGGGTAGGATAAAGGCTTTTTGACGTTGTATAGAAACTAAGAGAGTGAAATGGGGGATAAAAAGTAGTTTTAATGAAAAAACGGACTTTTTACTTACTAATACAAGGTTATTTTGAGAGTAGGGTAATAAAACACATTTATGAAGTTATTGTAGTTTATTTCAAGTAGCGTTATAAGTATTTTATTAATTCATAAAAATCTTCTGAACTCGCCCAATGATCAGTTGAAGAAGTTGATAATAATGTGAGAACCTGTAAAATAGAGAAAAAAAGGATTAGTATTGAAATAGTATGTAAACTGACAGTATTTAGTATGCATATGATGTATTTTGTGTATAAAGTGTATGTATTGTGTGTGACTGCTTGTTTATTTTGGTACACAATGGTGGCAAAAAAACTTGATTTTAGGAATTTTAACAATTTACTCAATGAAGACCTAACAGTACAGAAGTTTTATAGCAATTGAGTTCTACCTACAAATCACAATAAAAAATAATGTTTTTGCGCCTGCACAAATACTATACAGGGTGTCCCAAAACTCAGCGTTAAGCGGAAGTGACGCGATTCTATTGCTCAAACACAACAACTTTTTGTATGGGACCAACATCGAAATCTTAATTTTTTTTTTGACTTCTTCATACAAACTGCTCTCAGCTGATCGGCACTTTTGTATGGGGAAGCTAAAAATGTTTTTGAGATTTCGATGTTGGTCCCATACAAAAAGTTGTTGTGTTTGAGCAATAGAATCGCGTCACTTCCGCTTAACGCTGAGTTTTGGGACACCCTGTATAAGCAACACTCCCTACGAAGAACGATTGTCACTGTCGTACACGAAGGCACTATGGGCCTGAACACTGCTAAGTGTGTATATGGTAAATGTGTGTGTGGTATGCATATTGTGTGGTAAATATGTGGTATATATGGTGTGTTAACTGTAAGTGTGAAGCATCGGTGCATATTGGTGCGTAAGTATTGTGTGTTAATGGATAGCATAATGGTGTATACGGTGTGTAAGTAGTAAATGTGTGGTAACCATCTCCATAATGGTGTGTTAGTGGTAAGATATGAGTGTGTGTGGGGTGTGGCGTACGTTTAGTGTGTCTACATACTGACCCACAGAGTGAGGTGTAGGTAAGCGGTAAGATATCAGTGTGTGTAGCGTTAGGTTGGACTGTGTCTGCCACGTACCCTACAGTGTGAGCAGGTAAGGCGCGCGTCCCGCCAGCAGCGAATTGTTACTTACTGATATTATTGGTAGAGAGGTAGTTTGGGATCCTGGGTAGGATGTGGGCTACTTTTTGTCGCTTTAGAAAAATTAAGTAACTAAGACTGAGTAGGGTACAGGCTACTTTTTGTTTCGATATAAAAACTTACTAACTAAGATTGTAGAGAGGTAGTTTGAGACCCTGAGTAGGATAAAGGCTACTTTTTGTTGCTATATAAAAACTAAGTAACTAAGATTGAAAACTATTTTTTAAGTAAATTATAGTTTATTTCAAGTAGTATGTAAGTATCTTATTCATTCATAGAAATTTGTTGAACTCGTTTAACGATAAATTTAAAAAGGTGACAATAATGTGAGTAACTGTAAAATAAGATAATTATTGTTTTTAAGTGATAAGCATTCACTATGCAATTTAAATATATTATTGCACTTGAAAAAAACGACCACCAGAGGCGGGAATCGAACCCGCGTTCCTCGCATACCGGGCGATTGCCTAACCTCTCGGCCACCCTGGCGTTGGCAGAGCCTGTCGAAATTTTCAAGTGCTTCTTAACGCTGTAATGCCGCGTTGCTTTCATCAATGTTATTGGGATTATACCCTCAACTGTAAAATAGAAAAGAAACGGATTAGTATTGAAATAGTATGTAAACTGACAGTATGTAGTATGCATATGGTGTATTTTGTGTGTAACCTGTGTGTGACTGCTTAGTGTGTATATGGCAAGTGTGTGTTATGCATATTGTGTGGTGAATATAATGTGTTAACAGTAAGTGTGTGGTGACGTGATGTGTATATGGTAAGTGTGTAGCAACGGTGCATATTGGTGCGTAAGTATTGTGTGGTAATAGTCAGCATAATGGTGTGTAAATGGGAGGATGTGTGTGGGGTGTGGCGTACGTTTAATGTGTCTACATACCGTCCTACAGAGTGCGGTGTGAGCGGTAAGGTAATGAGTGTGAGTAGTATTTGGCACATACACTCTCTATAGAGTAAGCAAGTCGGGCGCTCGTTCCGCCAGTAGGTCGGCGGCGGCGCTTATAGCGCACCATGCGTGTGTCCCTGTCTACATACCTACATAGTGTTGGTAGTTTGGGATCCTAGGTAGGATAAAGGCTACTTTTGGTCGCTTTAGAAAAATTAAGTAACTAAGACTGAGTAGGGTACAGGCTACTTTTTGTTTCGATATAAAAACTTACTAACTAAGATTGTAGAGAGGTAGTTTGAGACCCTGGGTAGGATATAGGATACTTTTTGTTGGTATATAAATACTAAGTAACTAAGATTTTTTGTTACTAATACAAGGTTATTTTGAGAGGAAGTTAATAAAACACATTTTTGAGTAAATTCTATTTTATTGCAAGTATCATATAAGTATCTTATTCATTCGTAAAAATCTTCTGAACTCGCCTAACGATGAAATGAAATAGGTGACAATAATGCGAGTACCTGTAAATTATGGAAATAATGCATTAGTATTGAAATAGTATGTAGTATGCATAAATTGTGTATTTTGTGTGTAAACCGTATACAGGCTGGTCCGTCCAATAAATAAATAAATAAAATAACATTTATTTCAGGCACCTTGGCCCATAATTCTACATAAAAATTAAAAAATTAAAATACATATAAAATCGTTAACAAATCATTCACACCAAATTGAACAAGCACATCAAGAGCCCACCGCCGCCACACCCGTAGATACGGCAACATGTCTGTTGCAGCAGTTCCAGATGTAGGGGCAGTCGACTCTATCAGCGATCATCTTCAGGACCGTATTGGGGCTGCCCCGAACCTTGCGCATCAACGACCAGCACCGCTTGCGCATGTTGTGTGGAAACAGTCCAATGACGTCAAGAATTTTTTTTTTATTCCTCCCTCCTAGGGGTACCCAAAAATACCCCATGTATGTTCCCCGATTTTCTTTAGTTTTCGAGATACGATTTTTTTTATGCTTTCATCGAAAATTTCGCTAGTGTTTACATAAAAAAATTACATAAAAGAAACTGATTGGTTTTTTTATGTTTTTTTTTAAACCTAATTCTCGTGAAGTGTTCTTTCACATGCATAAGAATTAACTGCCTAACATTGCTGCATGTTGGAACAATTTTGATCCAAAGTTAATAAATTACGTTTCTGCGAGCTAGAGTTTAATTTTCAAATTCAAATTAAAAAAAAACAAGAAGGTTGCAAAGATTCTAATAAATTTTAAAAACTTCTCTAGTCTCTAAGCTTCCAAAAAGTACAAAAAAGTGGTAGGTAAAGGGGCCATTATTTCCTGTAATCGGGCTTCGGTGAAAATTTGGCCAATCAAGTATTAATATATTGTATGTGACTCAAGTGTGTATAAGTGTGTGTTATGCATATTGTGTGGTGAATATAATGTGTTAACAGTAAGTGTGTGGTGTCGTGATGTGTATATGGTAAGTGTGTAGCAACAATGCATATTGGTGCGTAAGTATTGTGTGGTAATGGGTAGCATAATGATGTGTAATTGGCAAGATGTGTGTGTCACGAGGTTGGTGTGTTAGTGGTAAGATGTGTGTGCGTGTAGTGTGTCTGGCACGTACCCTACAGAGTGAGCAGGTCGGGTGCTCGTCCCGCCAGCAGGTCGCCGGCGGCGGCTACAGCGTCGCTCCAGGCGTGTGTCCCTGTCTACCTACCTACAGAGTGAGCAGGTCGGGTGCGCGTCCCGCCAGCAGGTCGCCGGCGGCGGCTACAGCGTCGCTCCAGGCGTGTGTCCCTGTCTACCTACCTACAGAGTGAGCAGGTCGGGTGCGCGTCCCGCCAGCAGGTCGCCGGCGGCGGCTACAGCGTTGCTCCAGGCGTGTGTCCCTGTCTACCTACCTACAGAGTGAGCAGGTCGGGTGCTCGTCCCGCCAGCAGGTCGCCGGCGGCGGCTACAGCGTCGCTCCAGGCGTGTGTCCCTGTCTACCTACCTACAGAGTGAGCAGGTCGGGTGCTCGTCCCGCCAGCAGGTCGCCGGCGGCGGCTACAGCGTCGCTCCAGGCGTGTGTCCCTGTCTACCTACCTACAGAGTGAGCAGGTCGGGTGCTCGTCCCGCCAGCAGGTCGCCGGCGGCGGCTACAGCGTCGCTCCAGGCGTGTGTCCCTGTCTACCTACCTACAGAGTGAGCAGGTCGGGTGCGCGTCCCGCCAGCAGGTCGCCGGCGGCGGCTACAGCGTCGCTCCAGGCGTGTGTCCCTGTCTACCTACCTACAGAGTGAGCAGGTCGGGTGCTCGTCCCGCCAGCAGGTCGCCGGCGGCGGCTACAGCGTCGCTCCAGGCGTGTGTCCCTGTCTACCTACCTACAGAGTGAGCAGGTCGGGTGCTCGTCCCGCCAGCAGGTCGCCGGCGGCGGCTACAGCGTCGCTCCAGGCGTGTGTCCCTGTCTACCTACCTACAGAGTGAGCAGGTCGGGTGCGCGTCCCGCCAGCAGGTCGCCGGCGGCGGCTACAGCGTCGCTCCAGGCGTGTGTCCCTGTCTACCTACCTACAGAGTGAGCAGGTCGGGTGCTCGTCCCGCCAGCAGGTCGCCGGCGGCGGCTACAGCGTCGCTCCAGGCGTGTGTCCCTGTCTACCTACCTACAGAGTGAGCAGGTCGGGTGCTCGTCCCGCCAGCAGGTCGCCGGCGGCGGCTACAGCGTCGCTCCAGGCGTGTGTCCCTGTCTACCTACCTACAGAGTGAGCAGGTCGGGTGCTCGTCCCGCCAGCAGGTCGCCGGCGGCGGCTACAGCGTCGCTCCAGGCGTGTGTCCCTGTCTACCTACCTACAGAGTGAGCAGGTCGGGTGCTCGTCCCGCCAGCAGGTCGCCGGCGGCGGCTACAGCGTCGCTCCAGGCGTGTGTCCCTGTCTACCTACCTACAGAGTGAGCAGGTCGGGTGCTCGTCCCGCCAGCAGGTCGCCGGCGGCGGCTACAGCGTCGCTCCAGGCGTGTGTCCCTGTCTACCTACCTACAGAGTGAGCAGGTCGGGTGCTCGTCCCGCCAGCAGGTCGCCGGCGGCGGCTACAGCGTCGCTCCAGGCGTGTGTCCCTGTCTACCTACCTACAGAGTGAGCAGGTCGGGTGCTCGTCCCGCCAGCAGGTCGCCGGCGGCGGCTACAGCGTCGCTCCAGGCGTGTGTCCCTGTCTACCTACCTACAGAGTGAGCAGGTCGGGTGCTCGTCCCGCCAGCAGGTCGCCGGCGGCGGCTACAGCGTCGCTCCAGGCGTGTGTCCCTGTCTACCTACCTACAGAGTGAGCAGGTCGGGTGCTCGTCCCGCCAGCAGGTCGCCGGCGGCGGCTACAGCGTCGCTCCAGGCGTGTGTCCCTGTCTACCTACCTACAGAGTGAGCAGGTCGGGTGCTCGTCCCGCCAGCAGGTCGCCGGCGGCGGCTACAGCGTCGCTCCAGGCGTGTGTCCCTGTCTACCTACCTACAGAGTGAGCAGGTCGGGTGCTCGTCCCGCCAGCAGGTCGCCGGCGGCGGCTACAGCGTCGCTCCAGGCGTGTGTCCCTGTCTACCTACCTACAGAGTGAGCAGGTCGGGTGCTCGTCCCGCCAGCAGGTCGCCGGCGGCGGCTACAGCGTCGCTCCAGGCGTGGAGGCGCGCGGCGAGGGCGGCGGCGCCAGCACGAGGCAGCGCGCGAGGTCGGACCCAGCGGATCGTTACGGTCTCGCTCACCTGCGCGGAGCGGACGATTTTAATGAATGTCACGTATTCGCTATGTGCACAGTGGTGGGCATCGGTGAAGCGATCGCAGCGCGCAATGCAACAGAAATGCGGAAACATCTGATAACCTAGCCTCATACTAAGCGTGAGCTTGTGCTATTGTGACTAGGATAACGGATAAACATACTTAAATACTTTTATAAACATCCGTGACTTAGGTACAAATGCTCGTGCTCATCACACAAACGTTTCCCCCTAGCGGGATTCAAACCCGCAACCGCTTGGTTCAGAAGTCCATGGCGTATAAAAATTGTAAACAATTGTAAAAATTCCTAATGACAATGAGCTCAAATCCAATGCGGCCCGTCTAAGATTAAATTTAGGTTCAATCTCTCTTTTTCTCTGCCCAACAAACGAAAAGAGACAGACTATATTAATTTAGAAACGTCAGATTAAACAGCTATACGTAGCTAAAGAAAATAGACAATTTAATAGGGATTTCATTTGACGACGACTACACGCAAAAACTTGTACAAATACGTAAGAAATCGTATCACTCAATTTGGTATTTCTAAATTATTGTAGTCTGTCTCTTTCCGTTTGTTTGATAAAGAAAGAAAGAGACTGAACCTAAATTTAATCTTAGACAGGACTAGCGATGGGCAAGGGAAAGAAAAAATTGGGATGGAAAAGAAAAATACGGGAAAGTATGGCAAAAAACGGAAAGATTGGGAAATATTCCAATTCGGCGGGAAAATACTCAAAAGTGGACTTTAAATAATAAAATGCGAGAATTTAGCTACTGTAACAATGGTTTTACGCCTGTAGCACACCCTTACATAAAACCATAACAGCGGAACCACGCTAATTTTGCCTGTTTTTCAGTTTTATTACACCAAACGTAAACTGCATGTCTTTTTTTCTTTGAGATTCGACGATCGTGTAGTATACTTCCTATTATTGTGCCCACGATGTCGCGAATGGGTGCAGAAATGTCGACGTTTGAGAAGGATTGGAGAAATTTCGACGTAAAGAAACAGGGTTATAGTAAAATCTCTACATTAGAAACGGCAGTTTGGCTTCTTTTAAGTTTGAATATTTGAGACAAGTGATAATAAAGTTAAATCTTCGTTATTAAAAACCAGAAATTCAGAAAATAAAACGTGTAAGTTTGTTTTCTTCTAGGTGTCTAGGTGAACATACTCAAAGTCCCGAGTGTGGTAAGTGAGCTATCAACGGAATAGTAAAAGAAAGGCGCCTCTTTTTTATATTTTTGCTTGTAAACTCGAAAGCTGCTTGTTTTATTTTAAGACACATTCATTTAGTTTTTTTTATATAGGTTCAAAAGTGAACAAGATATTACAAAGTATCTGATTTGATAACAAGTTCAAAAACTTAATTCCAACTGCGGACCAATCTCGCAATATTATTTTTTTATAAAGAAAATACTTCCAAAGTGGTAAGATATCTTACTTAAAAATGTAAAAAAGAACTTAATTGGTAAATTCAGTATAGTTTTTAAATACACACATCAAAAAAAGTTTACGATCACTGAAAAATCGAAATCTTTTTTGCTACGGTAGATTATATTATGATTTCTTCTTCATTTAAGATTCTTTATTTAAAAATATACAATTAGAATACAGAACAATAAAACAGGTCAATTGTTTTTCCATATAAAAAGGCTTTCAGTCATAAATTACGCTCACTCAGAAATCTGATTTAGTCAATTTTGACGGATTTTAAATTTTTTTTCGCAAAAAGTTGTGATTGAAAAAATGCCAAGAGGATTATCAGAAGTTTTACAAGCAAGAATAGTAACTTTAAGGGAAGAAGGATACAGCACGAGAGATATAGCACGCAGACTTGCTATATCTCAATCCTGTGTCGTGACCACGTTGCAGAGGTGGGTAATTTAGTTGACCGACCCCGCAGTGGTCGCCCAACTGTTTTGACTCCTGCCCAAAAGCGCTATATTAGATTGCTGGCAGCCCGTGACCCAACAATCAACGCTACTAAAATAAAAGCAGAAGTTCGGGCCGCCTCTCGGTTTGAAGTTAGCACTTAGACCATTCGGAATTGCTTGCACCAGGCTGGATTACGAGCACGGAGGTCTTGGCGAGCGCCTCTGAATTCCCGGCAACGTCAACGACAGAGATTGGAGTGGGCTAGGCTTCGGCAGAATTAAGAAGATGGAGAAGAAAACATTTGGCAAAACTGTCTCTTCGTTGACGAATCGCGAATCAGTACTCATCCAGATAACCGACGTGTCCGTGTCTGGAGAATACCAGAAGACCGTGAAAGGCAAAAAACTGCCACAGGAACAGTTCAGCAAGGCGGGAAATCGGTGTCTTTTTGAGGGTGGTATTATGATTGGAGCTAGACCACCTTTGATCCCGTATCGAGGATTCATGACAGCAGACATGTATAAAGCAGTTGCTATTGATGGAATTGTCAGACCATTCCGAGTAAACCATGGGCACCAATTTGTACTGGTCGATGATAATGCGCCTGCACATCGAGCTCAACGAGTCAACGAGTATGCTGCTCTCCGAGAAGACGACATCACAAGGTTAGACTGGCCTGCCGGCTCGCCTGACTTAAAACCAAAAGAGCACGCGTGGGATGCTCTTAAGCGAGCTGTTTGGAACGTTGGACATGGCTGACGAGCCACGTCCCCAGACAGTGCCACACCTCAGGGAAACCGCTATTCAAGAATGGGACAGGTTACCGCAAGAAATGCTGGATTACTTGATCCTCAGCATGCCCAGGAGGATCTCCGCATGTGTTCGAGCCAGGGGAGGAGTTATATTATATTGAATAAAAACATTTTATTTATAAATTGTCGTTGAGTTTGGTTAAACAACACTTTCCTTTATATCAAATTTCTCTTACAATTACATTATGGTTAATTACTCAATTTTTGTTATTAAAATAAGTTTTTTTTTAACGAAATGTGAATATAATACGAGTATCCTACTCTTGACTATTTAATTTGACTAATTTAGGTGGCGGGAAACACAAAAAATATAAAAAAGATGCGCCTTTCTTTTACTACTCCGTTGATAGCTCACTTACCACACTCGGAACTATGTTCACCTAGACACCTCGAAGAAAACAAACCTACACGTTTTATTTTCTGAATTTCTTGTTTTTAATAACGAATATTTAACTTTATTATTACTTGTCTCAAATATTCAAACTTAACAAAAGCCAAACTGCCGTTTCTAATGTAGAGATTTTACTATGACCCTGTTTGCTTATGTCGAGATTTCTCCAATCTTTCTTAAACGTCTACATTTTTGCACCGATTCGCGACATCGTGGACACATTAGTAGGAAGTATACTACAGTATCGTCGAATCTCAAAGAAAGAGAGACTCAGATAAACCTAAGCATTAGAACATGCCGTTTACGTTTGGTGAAATAAAACTGACATTATTTAACCTAATTGACTTAAAGTTGATAAAGCAATAATCTTTTTTAAATCAAATTCATAATTAGCTGAAATTCCAGCTATAAATATAGTTAAACCTGATAAACAGGCAAAACTAGCGTGGTCCCGCTGTTACGGTTTTATGTGAAGGTGTGCTACAGGCCTAAAACCATTGTCAAAATATCAAAATTCTCGCATTTTATAACTTTAAGTGCACTTTTGAGTATTTTCCCTATTTTCCCGACGAATTGGAAATATTCCGCATACTTTCCCCGAATTTGGGAATAAACCCAACAGTTGGAAATATTCCGGGGAGTAAACCCAACGCTAGACAGGACGCATTGGAAATGAGCCCAATGAGCGACTTTCCTAATGTCAAAAATCTATACCTAAATAACCGCTAGGTGCCGTTACACAAAATAAATCCGATAGATATTTATTTATGAAAAATGCTAGTTTTAACATTGATTATATTTATATTATAACATGTTTTAGATTCATGCGTATTAACATAAAATAAAACTAAAACTTTTAGCTGTCCAAAAATACAACAAAAAAAGGACGCAATGGCCAAACGGAGAAAACTTCACTTCTAATCCGTGAGTACGTCAGTTCGATCCCCGCCTTTACCACTGAATTTGTATTCAATGATATCGCTGCCTAACGGTGAGGAAACCTGCACACTAGTTGGCTAGTGTGTGAAATGGAGAAGGCAATGGCAAACCACTCCATTAAACATTGCCAAGAAAGTCGTTGTGTGTGTTTCATTCCACATAATAATCACAGCCCTTAGTCTTAAGATAAACGACTGTGAAGAAGAACTGACACAAGAGACAAAAAGACAATTTTTTTTTTAACAAAAAATACAACCGCCCAACAAAAACGTACTAACCAGCATAAAACACCTCTTAAATACTTATTTTTCCTTCGATAATAATGGGTCTTGTTTCACCCATTTTCGTATGAGTACCCACATCGTCACCGATTTCCTTCCACTTTTCTTTCACTTGGCAATCATCATCGTCATCATCATCTTATCAGCCTATTGCAGTCCACTGCTGGACATAGGCCTCTCCAAGACTGCGCAAACTTTCACGGTCCTCCGCTTCTCGCATCCAGCCACCACCGGCCACCTTCCTCAGGTAATCTAAATAAAAACTATAACCTGAACATTTTCGGTGACTCGTTCCGTTGTATCAGGGGTATGATAGCGAGGGGGTTTGTTTGTGTATGATTATTGTGTATCTTGTAGGTATAATTTTTGTATTTGTTAATATATTTAGTAAATCTTAGTTAATCCTATTTAATGTATTGTGACACTCTCTTTTAACTGATTTAATTTTATGGCAAGTGCTATGTATGTCTATAATTAGCAAATGTACAAGAACAAAACAATGTCCTATCTTAAGTAAAAACTGTGTACATTGTGCTGTTGATGTACTTAAATAAATAAATAAAAAACAAAAAAAATAAAATCGGTCCATCTCTAACCGGGACCTTCCTCAGGTCATCGGTCCATCTCTTACAGGGACCTTCCTCAGGTCATCGGTCCATCTCTTACAGGGACCTTCCTCAGGTCATCGGTCCATCTCTTACAGGGACCTTCCTCAGGTCATCGGTCCATCTCTTACAGGGACCTTCCTCAGGTCATCGGTCCATCTCTTACAGGGACCTTCCTCAGGTCATCGGTCCATCTCTTACAGGGACCTTCCTCAGGTCATCGGTCCATCTCTTACAGGGACCTTCCTCAGGTCATCGGTCCATCTCTTACAGGGACCTTCCTCAGGTCATCAGTCCATCTCTTACAGGGACCTTCCTCAGGTCATCGGTCCATCTCTTACAGGGACCTTCCTCAGGTCATCGGTCCATCTCTTACAGGGACCTTCCTCAGGTCATCGGTCCATCTCTTACAGGGACCTTCCTCAGGTCTCTGTTAGAGATGGACCTCCTTTTTTGTTAAAAAATACCTTATTTTTTTTAGTGATCCTTAACACAATACCAGTTAAAGTTGCAAGTGCAATTAAAAACATTTAAAATTGTTTACAGCATGATTAATTCACCGGATCCTTATGAAAACGGTCACCCATCCTAAAGAGACCACACGCAAGGTTGCTTAACTAGATATTTTCCATACCTGATCAATATGACCTTTGATCAGTCCTTCAGCCAGCGCCTTCATGACTAAGAGTTCCACTTCATCATGAGGCACGCGTGCTTCACGAGCAATCTCGCTGAAAGCGAGCTTTCGCTGCGCTGAAGTACGGTTGAACGCCATCTTGAAAAATATGTAAAATATTTTAGCATAGCAATTTTTTTCTAGCCAAATTAGGAATATGGCAGCCAAACTTAATTATTCAAAATAATAAAAATAAAATAGAAAAAAATATAATAAAAAATATTTTATAATATTTTTTTACATATTATAGTGCACAAGTGTGTGCACAATACACAGGTGGGGCACACTTTTAAAAAATATGTTCCCTTCGTATTCTTTAAATATTAAAAAATATATATTATTGCACTTGAAAAAATGACCGCCAGATTCGATTGTTAAATATGTACTTGCAATAGTATTTCTTTCGAGTGTTGAGGGTGTAATCCCAATAACATTGATGAAAGCAACGCGGCATTACAGCGTTAAGAAGCACTTGAAAATTTCGACAGGCTCTGCCAACGCCAGGGTGGCCGAGAGGTTAGGCAACCGCCCGGTATGCGAGGAACGCGGGTTCGATTCCCGCCTCTGGTGGTCATTGTTTCAAGTGCAATAATATAATTTATTTATTTTATTTATTTGAAACCATACATTAGGAGCTTAATCTGCACACATTCAAAAAAAGTGGAACAAAAACCATCTTTGGTTTTACTAATACTCGTATTTTACTAATAAGCAATCATATTAGACTTTTTTTTTTGTCATGATGTTGTAGTGTATTTATTTATTTATTTATACTTTTCTGCACAAATTTAAAACAATTTACAAATGGCGGACTTAATGCCAAAAGCATTCTCTACCAATCAACCATAGGTCAAACACAGAGAAGATACAGGCGGTGCAAAAGTAGAAAGAGATAAATTATCAACGAAAGTATCAAGTGAGAGTATGCAGAAGGTAAAGACAAAATAATAAATAAACATACATACTACTTACTTAAATAATATCGACAATAGAGGTGGGACAGCTTTTAGGGAGAGCAAGAGGTGGGAGGGAGATAGAGAGGGGAGAGAGCTAGAGGATGGAGAGAACTAAAGGGAGGAGGGAGCTAGAGGAGGGAGAGAGCTAGAGGAAGGAGAGAGCTAGAGGGGGAGAGAGAGCTGGGGAGGTGAGCTGGGGGGGGGAAGAGCCATAGGGGGAGAGAGCCAGAGGGGGGGGGGAGAGAGTATAAAGTAGTACGGTCCACAAGTAAAAACAATGTTATGAACTTATGGCAGTAACACTGACCTCCATAAGGCACAATATGGCCAGCTTCCTCGCCAACTGCTGATCAGCTCTCCTCAGGTCAGGATGTTGGGCCTTCTGCTGAGCTGCAGCGAAGGCTTGTATGTCTCCACTGGCGCAGGCACGGACCAGTTCTATGGCCCACGCGTCGGAGGTGCCTTCCAGAGACTCTAGTATTGGGTGAGCTAGCTGGGGAAGAGAAATCGTCGTGTTGTAATAGGCTATTTACGGCTGTTGCAATACAGCTCGGGTAGATGTCGCTGCCGTTACGCAATGACGTATTCAAAAGAGAAAAAGAATTTCGCACGAGTGATGGAATGCACGGTAGCTCAGTTTGTAAGAACATTGGCCCGGTTAGCCAAAGATCGTGTGTTCAAATCCTACCCGTGTGTGAATTTTTTGTTTCTTATTTAAATCATATTTTACGCAAATAAAAACTTAAAAAAAAGGGTAATTATAATCATTTAAGGTAGTCGCTCACCAGCTCACCGAGGTCGTAGACGCCGGGTGCCAAAACTCCGGCTAATGCCAGTCGCAGCGCCAGCGATCGACGCTCCTGGAAACATACATGTAGGATATGACTTCTGGATGGAACGGAACGACAATATGATTGAGTTAGAGAGAAGCATTGATTAGAGTTCGGTATGTAAAGTAAAATATAACCTATGTCATCCTCACTGTCGCCTCTCAATACATATTGAATAATATCATGTACGTACGCAAGCTTCTTATTAAAAAAAAAGAGATATTCATTCGTATAACACAAGAAATAAAAACAAACTTGTCATTCCAAACTTCAGATTAGCCAAAACAATATATTCTTTCTTGGGAAATGTATCAATAATATCCCTCATAATGTTATCGAACTACCTAGCAATACATTTAAGTTACAAGTCAAAACTACCCTAATGTCGAAGGGGTATTATAAAATTCAAGACTATCTTAATGACGAGAATGTATGGACAGTCCAGCCTGCAACAAAATGATGTACCTACTGTTTAGTTTGATTTGTATATTTTTGTGGCAGCTAATGGTGACTGAGCTTGTTCCGGCGTTTCTTCTCAGCACTTGCCTGATTGTCTGTCTTGTCTCGAAGCGGCTAGTAGGGCCCAAAAGATAGGAGACATGTTCAGGCCCCATATTGATTGATATTAATAGGCAAGACGACAGATTTTGAAAAAGTGTTATAAAATATTCTTAAGTATATTCTATTCCCAAAAAAATATATTATTTTTGCAATCAACAAAGGTAATATTTAAAAAAAAATGCAATTTAAATGAAATGTTCATAATTTGGCGCTAAAACGCGGTCAGGGTGTCATGGCGTCTGCTGTGACTGCACTCCTCAGTAAACATATTTCAAACGTTAGTGTTATAGTCAAAATTAGTATTATAATTCAGTGACGGTGACTGACAGTGACAGTATTTACTGAGGTGTGACGTAACTCGAATCTGAATGGTGTTATAAAAAACATGGCGGATTTCACTATTTTGCAATTTTATTTTCTAAAATAAACTAATAAAATCGTCTTAAAAATAAAAGATTTTTTCCATAATCTAAATACTATATTTTACTAGATAGACACATTATTTTAAAGATTTTTGCTTACTGTCATCTTCCCTGTTATTGACGTTCATAAGTGGCATTTTGTGTTCTAAATTAAATATATAATTTTTGACTTTGAATTTATGCTTATTCCAAAACCATTTGGTGATTTTACACTCTTAAACACTATTTCGTGCTCTTTTGTTACTCGGAAAAAAAAAGATGGAGTTTATTTTTACCAAAATACAAGCAATTATTTAACATTCATACAAAGTCAAAAATTCTTAGTTCAATTTAGAACACAAAATGCCACTTATGAACGTCAAAATATCAATCAATTATGGCCCATATGGGGCCAAAACATGTCTCCTTATCTTTTGGGCTCTACTAGCGCTTCGAGACAAGACACAGACAATCTGGCAAGTGCTGAGAAGAAACGCCGGAACAAACTCAGTCACCACTAGCTGCCACAAAAATAAAACAAATCAAAATAAACGACCTCTAAACAGTCATCACATCCGCCGCTAAACTTATATAATCTGTGACTAAACAACGCATGTGTGTGTATGACTTGTCAAATCTCCGGAATGCCAAACGTGATTGGCTGTCATGAATGAGTGCGTGTAAGTTAGTTGTCGTTCTGCACGTGGCAAAGACATCTATACTTAAACAGCCATACTATAATAAAAAAAGTAAAACTTCAATAAATCATAAAAAATAAATACTGCGTGTAAAACCATTTTATTCAATTTAGTTTCTTAAAACAGGTTAAACTTTCAGAAAAAAATATAAAATAAATACCCTTAAAACCACTTTACATACTGAATTGGCTATTTGACGTTACCAAAGACTGACATTGGCTGAAAAAAATGCATTTGTTATGGCGGTGAAGGTGTTTAACGCCTTACCAGAGGAGATAAGAGGAATTGCGGGGTCCTTATTTAAAACAAAATTACACTCGTGGTTGATAGATAATATTTTTTATAATCTTAATGAATATTTTACTCATATCAGCCTATTGCAGTCCACTGCTGGACATAGGCCTCTCCAAGACGGCGCCAACTTTCACGGTCCTCCGCTTCTCGCATCCAGCCACCACCGGCCACCTTCCTCAGGTCATCGGTCCACCTAGCAGGATGATCTCGTTCCGGATTCTATCCCTTAGCGAGATCCCCAGCATAGACCGTTCCATAGCTCGCTGAGCGACATGCAGTCGGTGGGCCAGCTTGACTGTCAGTTCCACGTCTCGGCCCCGTAGGTCATGACAGGTAGGACGCACTGGTTATATACCCTGCTCTTCAGGCATTGCGGTAGAGGCGTCGAGAAGATGTGACGCAACTTCCCAAATGCTGCCCAACCTAGTTGCACCCTTCTGGCGATTTCGCGGTCGAAGTTGTCTTTACCCAGTTGCAGCACTTGCCCGAGGTAAACGTATTCCTGGACAACTTCGAGCATCTCGCCGCTGACTGCTATCGGTTCCGGGACAATATGTTCGTTGAACATGACCTTAGTCTTGTCCAAGTTCATCCGGAGACCAACGCATCAACAGGCAGAGTCTAGACTGTGCAGCATTTTTTGCAGATCCCGCGGCGATTCTGCCATTAGAACTATGTCGTCGGCAAAGCGGAGGTGCGTGAGATATTCGCCGTTGACATTGATGCCCAATCCCTCCCAGTCAAGAGTCTTGAAGACATCCTCCAGTGCACTTGAGAACAGTTTCGGGGAAATAACGTCCCCCTGTCTCACACCTCTGAGCAGCTTGATGGGTCTTGTCTTGTGACCTTGAACTTGGACGGACATCGTTGCCATATCATACAGGCCTCTTAGCACCTCCACATATCGCCAGTCGACTTGGCATCGCTGCAAGGATTCCAAAACAGCCCAGGTTTCGACGGAGTCGAAGGCTTTTTCGTAGTCAACAAAAGCTAGACACAATGGCTGGTTATACTCTTCGAACTTCTGTATAACCTGCCTGACTGTGTGGATGTGGTCTACGGTACTGTAGCCTTTACGAAACCCGGCCTGTTCCGGTGGCTGAAAGGCGTCCAATCTTGCGGCGAGGCGATTTGCGAGGACTCTCGAGAACAGCTTGTAGACGTGGCTCAGGAGCGCGATTGGCCTGTAGTTTTTCAAGAGCGACTTGTCGCCTTTCTTGAAAAACAGCGCTACAACGCTCCCACTCCACGCCTCCGGGGTAGTCCCATTTGCAATGACGGCATTAAATATCCTCACGAGCTCCTTGATGACTGGAGGTCCTCCTGCCTTCAGGAGCTCGGATGTAATGCCGTTTTGACCGGGAGCCTTCCCATTGCTAAGCTGTTTGAGAGCCCCCGCAACTTCGTCTTCGTCCACATTTGGGAGGTCTTCAGTGTAGTAGCGTGTCAGCGTGGCTCTTGGGTCAGTCGCACCGGGAGGAGGCTTCGAGACATGCGAGGCATATAGTCGGCCGTAGAAGCCTTCAACTTCGACGAGAATTTCTGGAATTGAAGTGACTACGTCGCCGTTCGAGGTTTTGAGTTTCGTCAGATGGCTCTTGCCCAGTCTTTTAGTAAAGACTTTTGACCCCCGATTTTGCTCAATCGCTTCTCGTATGAGCTGCGTATTGTAGCATCGGAGGTCGTGTCTCACCGACTGTCGGATCTTTTTGCTGAGACGCTGGGTATCTGACGAAGCTCCCTCCGGCATTTCACGTCGAATTTTCATCAATTTCAGAGTTTCCCCCGATAATTTAGACTTCTGGCTACCTCGCTTCCTCCTAAAGTGCCTATTTCCCACTTCGTGGATCACCCTAGTCACGCTTTCGAGGTCCCGGTCAACGCTCTCCGTGGTTACTAGTTCTGCGAAGCGATTGTGAAGTTCCAGCTGGAACTTTTCGGTGCCAATTTCGAATTGGAGCACAGTCGGATGAAGAACGGATTTGACCATCCGACTTCTCTCGACCTTAAAATTGATATTTAGGATGCCTCTTACCAGTCGGTGATCGCTACCGGTGTCAAACCTGCCGATCACAGAGACATCCCTAAATATACGTCTTTTGTCCGTCAAGATGAAGTCTATCTCGTTCTTCGTCTTACCATCCGGGCTCCGCCAGGTCCACTTCCTATAGGGCTTCTTTTGAAAGAACGTGTTCATGCAGAACAGCCCCTGCATGTCGAAGAAGTTGACCAGCATTTGGCCCCTAAGGTTTCTGTGTCCGATTCCGTGTGGCCCGATTCGCGTTTCGTCGCATTCTCGCACTCCCACTTTGGCATTAAATTCCCCCATGACAACGGTGAAGTGTGTTTTGGTGGTGGTGTGTAGGGCCCTCGAGATATCCTCGTACATGGCCTCAACCTCATTATCCGGGTGTGATGATGTCGGCGCATATACCTGTATGACCTTGAGAGTGTATCACTCGGTCAGTTTTAGTACGAGGTACGCTACCCGGGTCGACACACTGGATACCTCCAACACGTTGTCACGAAGAAGTTTGTTGACCAGAAAGCCTACGCCACCCTGTGACAGTTGGTCGCCTTCCCGAAAGTAGAACATGTGGCCTGATTCTAGGGTCATCGTGTCCTCCCCTTTCTACGGACTTCAGACAACCCCAGAACATGCCACTTAATGTTTTTAAGTTCTACCTCGAGTTGGACAAGGCTTTCGTCCTGCCGTAGACTGCGTCCACGCCGCCAGGGTCAGATTATGGCAGCCTTCTGTAGCCCGGGGATTCTTCGCATCCCCTGCCCTACCGTTACCGGAGCCGCTGCCGTGGCCCGGAATAGTAGGGCGGCCGGGAACTGGGGGCCGTTTTACTTTTGGGTCCGTTCTCAAAGGTAATGCCCATACTCACCACGCTGGGCAGGCGGGTTGGTGAGCGCAGGACCGAGCCTCGTACCGGCGACGCTGCTGCCCGCCGCCGGCCAGAGGAATTTGGCTCAGCCTTTAGATGGTTATACCGCCATCGGTTCGGTCGCCAGAGCCTCGTCTGTTAGTCGGCAGGGCGCACCACGTGCACGTGAGGTTGACAATTGGGCTTCGTAAGATGGTATTCGGAGCCCCTTACACCCACTATATTAGAATATTTTACTCGCTAATATAATAATACTCTATGCTCTAATTTGAGGTGAGGAGGTGCTTGTGGCGCAGTGGCGGCAGCGCTTTGGTAGTGATCCCAAAAGTTAAGCAACCCACGGCGCGGTCGTGATTGGATGGGTGACCATTTCGACCATTTAAGTAACGTCCATGACAAGCATCTCCGTGCTTCGGAAGGCACGTTAAGCAGTTGGTCCCGGCTAATATCTGTGGTATTAGTCGTTAAGCCTAGTCAGAGGCCCTAGGGCGGCTTGATAACTTCTGACAGTAAGGTTTGTCACTTGCCTTACATACACCCCTCCACCAATCCGCACTGAGCCCGCGTGGTGAAGTATGGCTCGTTCCTCCTCATAGTTGAGGTGAGGCCTTTTCCCAGCAGTGGGATCTAATAGGCTGACTTATATGCTCTAATTTATCCATCAGCGATTATTTCCTTTTTTATTAACCTGATCATATATGTAGTTGTGTTTGTTATCTCATACTTACCTGTTGTATCACTTTTAAGCAATTTAATATTTGCACGCTAATTACATAAGAGCAAATTTTGGTGAACTCAAATCATGTAACACAATTTAAGACTTTTAATGTATACCCAAACTTACGCAAATAAATGCATTTGTATTTGTATTTGACGTACTTTTTAATGAACTGTCAAAGCGCTCGAATAGTTATTAATGGGATTGCTAACATGTATCTTTTTGTTTGTGAGGGGAATTGTGAGTTTACGAGTATGAAAATCACTTTTTAGTGACCATAAAATTTTAAATAATAATATATTTTCAAAATGATCTGTTTAGGGTTCCGTACCTAAAGGGTCAAAACGGGACCCTATTACTAAGCCTCCGCTGTTTGTCTGTCTTTCTGTTCGTCTGTCACCAGGCTGTATCACATTAACCGTAATAGCTACACAGTTGAAATTTTTACAGATGATGTATTTCTGTAGCCACTAAAACAACAAATTTTCGAAACAGAATAAAATATTATTTAAGGGGGGTCCCATATAACAAACGTGTTTTTGTCGATGTTTCTTTCTCGATATTAATAAGGGCAACAGGCAGACATTTGAAATATTTACAGAACATTAAATTGTATAAAAACTTTAAAAATGAATTATTAATTATATTTTTTATAACTTCAGCAATTATTTTGCAAGTTTTAACGAAATTAAATCAAATTTCACTTACAAAAATTTATAGACTGTGTCATCCGGTGGGACTCGAACCCACGTCCCTTCGCTATCCGGGCGAGCCTCTTACCAACTAAGCTACGGAGGATGTTAGTTTATTTTTAGTTAGTTAGTTGAAATTTGATTTAATTTCGTAAAAACTTACAAAATAATTGCTTAAGTTATAAAAATATAATAAGTTAAGCTGATTTCATCTTAACTGATGGTTAAATATTTGTAAAAATATTTCCATCGGATACATGCGGGTACATTCCCCAAGTATTGATGAAATCGAACGCCGGCACACTGGCGTAGCAAGCCCTTGCAAAAATTCGTCGACTGACTAACGTCCTCCGTAGCTTAGTTGGTAAGAGCACTCGCCCGGTTAGCGAAGGGACGTGGGTTCGAGTCCCACCGGATGACACAGTCGATAAATTTTTGTAAGTTAAATTTGATAAATTATTAAATTAAAATAACAAAATAAGATCATAGCAGGTCTAATGTTGTATAGGTACGGAACGCTACGTGCGCGAGTCCGACTCACACTTGACCGTTTTTTTTTTTCAATTTTGTTCAGACAATTGTATAGGTTACCTATTAAAAAAAGAGGTACTTAGGATAATCGGTGAAAGTAATATCTAATACGCACACACACAAACACACACACGCACACACACACAGTGAGAGACATTAATACACGTAATGTTATCTGATGACCGTTACTTAAAATATAGTATATAAAATGTAAATCCATCATTGGCTGTAAGTCTTACATGTCTGTATTTTATGTTATCATATTAAGAGCTGTAGATTTTGTAATACAAATAAAATAAAATAAAAATAAATAAAATAAAATAAAAATAAATAAAATAAAATGTGTGTACCTGTTGCGAGAGTTCGGCCCCGCCGCTCGTGCAGCCCAAGTAGCGAAGTGCCGCGCGGTAGTAGCGCGCCATGGGTCCTCGGACTCTGGCGACAATAATCAACACCGTCAGACCGATAGATCCAGGTCATTACAAAAATTGTGTTCTCCCACTTTGTCATTGGTATAGACACCTACAAAATAACAGCTTTCTAGTACTAACGGTCTCTTAGCAAAACCTCACACAGACAGACAGATATGACGAAACTATAAGGGTTCTTTGTTAGAACTACGGAACCCTAAAAATGTGTCTAAAGTCATTATAGGGGGTTTTGAAAATAGACCCAATTGGTGTTATTACATAAAAATTAGACCAGATTTAAAATAGGTCTAAATATTAGCCAACAACAGAGGAATGAATGACACATTCGTGACATAACCTAATAGAGAAGCGCTTTTCTAATTGGCTAGCTAATAGCTTAGTCCTGCCTTAAACCCGGTACTAAGTTTTTGTAATAATGGGGTACTTGTTTTAGATATCATTCCTCATGAAGGATAAAAAATGGAGTATATTATGCAAAGAGTGGAATACCTCACCTGTAATACTCAGAAGCGAGTTTGTAGAACCGGCCGTGCACTGGGGTGACCCCGTCTGCATCCTCCAGCGTGCCCTCCAAATGCTCAATCACCTTCTCCGTGGAGTCCAGGTCGTTCAGGTGTTCAAGGTAGATCTGGCCTTGGAGGACCTGGGGAAAATATAATAGAATTGATGGACTTTATGACTATAACGGCGATATAGGTATATATGTAGAAATGCTGCCTTATAAAT
This sequence comes from Pyrausta nigrata, assembly GCA_949316185.1. Lineage (NCBI taxonomy): Eukaryota > Metazoa > Arthropoda > Insecta > Lepidoptera > Crambidae > Pyrausta > Pyrausta nigrata. The sequence goes on from OX438965.1 coordinate 534,933, forward strand.
TTTTAGTTCTGTCAGGCCTGTGTAACTCCCTGCGTAGGTAGCAAATAAGTATCGACGGTGCGGCGACCCACAGTGGTGGGCTAATCAAGTTAGCTGTCGCGAGCGAGCAACGACATGCGCGCGCAATTTATTAACCGGCGACGAACATGAATAAAGTGCTAGAAAGGTGCGCTAGATGGCGTTAGTAACTTTTTGCAGCAGTCAACCCTATCGCGTGTACCAAACAAAGATATAATTAATTTTGTGATAGGGTATTACAGGACATCACATTTTCAGTAGCATGTTGGTTTATTGGGAAACATTTGTATTTTGACACATGTAAAAAAATTGAATCTAAAATGTGCAGATTTTGTAGGGCATAGTTTATCCTAGTTAATTTATCGAAGGTATGATTATATAAGCTCTACTTTACCTTGCACAGAGCCAATGCCTCATCATTGGCCTTGATCTTGGGCTCCAGCTTCTCAAGGAACGCGATAGCATCTTTCTTGTTGGTGAACTGCTTCACGATGTGCGCGACGATCTCGACCAGCGAGAGGGGGTTTATTCTGAAACATATTTACGTGATTGTGAATAAAAATATAATAAATATATAAAATAAAACTTGATTTCTCTGATCATGAGTAATAGTACAAAGTGGGAACTTGGACAAAATAAATGAAAGATGTTATTCTTGGATGTGTGTATAATTATTAGAGATGAAACGGATATCCGGTAAATATCCGGTATCCGGCCTATTCTGGCCGGCGAATTAAAAAAATGTGGATAATAGTTAAGTAATTAATTGCTTTATTTAGTTAGTCTTAGTATCACTTAAGAAATATAATTAGTTTTAGTTGTAAATTTTTAATCACACAATAGTAAATGAATGTAATAGAAAGAAAATAAATTTATTAGTAACTCATACTGCACTAAGGGCAAATAATAAGTACTAGTACTCCGTACAAAAGTATGACTTAGCAATGAAATTCAAAGAAATATCTACTTAATGTTGTCAATGATATAGTGTAATTCAGTTCTCCTCAGACTCAAGCACATTTTTGTGTAGACACCTACAGAAATGCTTTTTAAGAAAATTTCATTCTTATACTCGGAATATGATTCATAAATACACTAAACCTATTTGGTGACGTACTATCACGCAACGCGATAGGGTTGACTGTCACAAGAAGCTACTTACGCCATTTAGCGCATCTTTTTAGGACTTTATTTATACTCGTCCAACCAGCAACCTAGTGTTGCACACCACCGGTGAATAAAAGGCGCGTCGCTGCCGGCTAGCGACACCAAACTTGTTTAGCCCCTTACAACGGGTTGCTGCAGGTAGGTACGTTTTTGCTACCTACACAGAGAGTTACACAGGCCTGCTAAGGGCAATTCATGGTGAATAAATACAAATTTCTCTGCATTGCGAGGTAGCAAGCTGTTTCTCTTCATAAATAAGGACAGCTTCAGAAAAATGACTATTTTATTTTATTTTATTTCGCTGAATACACTGCTGCAAGGTGCGTTCGCGCCGCCTACGCAAGTGTGTGTGTGTGTGTGTGTGCGATACACCAAAATGCTAAGTTTGGCCACATGGTTGGCCGAATATCCGGTATCCGGCCAAATTGCTATCCATTTCATCTCTAGTAAATATTTTCTCAGGTTCCAAGGTAGGATAAAGATAGGTGTGCCCTTGACAACACCAAAATGTATTTACGTACTTAAGTTAAATATGTCAAAGAAAACAACATATTAACACAAGAGGCCCTACTCTGACTATTTCCGACTGCAACTGCCCCAATAACTCATGCCGGCATGAGTTTTCGCTATGGAAACAAATGTGATGGCTAGATCGCAGCTTTCATTTGTCTTTGGACTAGTTAGTTAGCAAAATACAAGAGAAAGCCTTTCCTCTATTTTTGGTTTACAAAAAACAGGATAGGAATGCCAATTTCATTGCAGTGCAGGACACCATTGTTTCAGTAGTGCATCCAGAAATCCTGTCCAGTACAGTGGAATAATAAGAGCTGGGCTTTATGTCTAATGCAAATTCAGGGAGGTCAGTGACGATAAAAACTAGAGCCTATTTAGTCAAGTCAAGAAAACTGTTTAAAACTAAAGATATCGGAGAAAATATCACCACAACAATGATATGACTTGCAAAACTTACTTGTTCTCAAAAGTTGTTAAGAAGTTGTTGTAGAGTTGAATTAAGTTGTCACCGTTCTGAAGAGTTGGATGATTAACGAATTCTAGCAGTTTTAGGGTCAATTGATGCCATAATCTGCAAAAAACAAAGCAGAGGTTAGAATTGTTTACATGTAAATATTTGGGTAATTATAGCAAAGGGAAGACGGAAAACTTACTTTTTATTGTACAGCTCCTCTAGTCTAGCCCAATCGGTAGCGATATCGGGCTCTGCAGCTTGTTTTTTTGATAGAAAATCATTAACATCAATAACAGCAAACTTGACGGTGGCCATCTTTCGAATTTGTAGCACGTAATGGCATGAAGTTGACAAGCTTGACTGTCAAACAAATGTGACAATGGAATTATTGCATTCAGCCAATGTGAAGTTAGCTCTAAGTGATGCTATCTAGCGGCGAGTAGAATGACTAGGTATATTGCAATGTGGGCACATAGATGGCGCTTTAGAAGCACTTTAAACTGTCGGTAGATGACGCTACAAGTTCAATGAAAAGTTAAAACACGAGGGTAGAGCGTATTTTAATATCCGTGGTAAAGCAAAGCACATTTCGTATAATTCACTTTCAAATTTACAACAATATCATATTAATAAGTCGAACTCCAGAAGACTTGTATTAAACTGTTATTTGCCTATTTTATCACATTCATTCAACGGTGAACGTAACAACTCCATAAATTAGCCATTCTAATCTCAATGAATGTAGAGTCGCTTTGCTCTACCTACCACAAAATAATAAAATATTGTCGAAAACTTTAAAAAGAACAAGTAACAGACAGATCGACTCCCGGTACCACTTTGTACCGTTTGGAGTCGAAACACTGGGTTCGTGGGGTCCCAACGCTATCACTTTTTTCAAAGAGATTTCCAAGAGGCTAGTTGACATCAGTGGTGACCTAAGAGCTGGTAGCTATCTTGCTCAGCGTATAAGCATCGCTATCCAGCGCGGTAATGCTGCCAGCATCCTGGGAACCTTACTACAAGGACCCTTTTTATAATTTTTGTTTTTGTTTTGTATTTAGTAATATATCTTAATTTTTATTAATAAGTTGTATATATATTACTAATGTACATCGATGTAAATTATATAAATATTAGATTTTATTGTATTTGAAAAAATTAACACTAGAGGAAACACACACCTACTTATTGTTTACTTTGTTAGCTCCTGAACTACTCGTAGAATTATTTAGGCAGCCTACTCCCAGCTCCGATCGTTAAAAAAATCGATAAGCGTAACCAGACATGTGCAAAAAATTTGATTGAGCCAATCTGTTAAAAAACAGCTCCAGGTGCATTGAATTGAGAAAAAAAACACAATAGCTTCACAAAACACCCTTGCAACACCCCTTTGCGAAAGGAGTTTTTGTATGGAAAGGGATTTTTTGATAAAAAACAACAAATTGGCGATATTGTCGGATTTTAAAAGGGGAAATCGTTTTTTTTCGTTCTCTTTTTTAATAGGAGTCGGGTAACACAGATGTGTTTAAAAATGCTTGTAATTTTGGAATGATTGTATCTTTAACCAATTTCAATAGGATCTAGTCACCAATTTCAATAAATGCGTTTAAATTTATACGCGAAACTTTATCAAGTAAAAACTCCTTTTCTATAGATATTAGGTAATCTTTTTGTTTAATTAAGTTTTCCAAGGGTACAATGTAATTTGTTTTTATTTTATTTCATTATAGAAGAAAACTCTATATTAAAGGGAGAATTGAGTATCTATTTATCAGTTAGTTAATAAATAAAACAAAATAAAATTCAGAAATATTTAATTTATGATTTTTCAAAAGATTCCACAACAAATTATGAGAGATAGATAGTAGGTTATTTATTTATTATTTAAGATTGAAAATCAGCTAAAATGTGTTTTATTAAAACCCACGTTCATTTACTTAAATTAATTTAATAAACTGTTGCCTTTGTCATAAGTGTGAGTTGTGTGTACCTACGTTACTTTTTTGTGCGATGAAGAAATGATCTTCTAATGTAAATATTAAGTTCTAGTGCACCTCGGTGTAGGGTAGATCAGTATCGGTATCTATTATGTGTAGTAAATAGCTAGGTAAGTAGGAAGGTACCTAAATAAGTGGGTTTGATAGAGGATGGGTTCGGAAGTGCCTGCATAGGTACTTATGAAAGTACCTACTTAGGTAAAAATATGTAGGTAACTAATATTTTTCTGTTTTTTCTCTTGTGTTATGTATCTGACTGCCACAACCTACTGTAAGTACGTAGGTAGTTTTATAAACTCTGAGTGTATGTAGCTATACCAAAAAAATACATTAATCAAGGCCGTGGCATTCTTCTTTCTAAATAATATGGGAATTAATGTTAAAACTATTTCCATATTTTGTAATCACATCTTTATTTTAAATTAACTTAAGCTTAGTGTCTTATTTAACTTTATAATTAGCGTTTTCAATTCTTCTCCATCTTCTCCATTCTTCAATGATGCTACGCCGCCGGCTTGGAAAGTTAGCAGGCTGTACAGTCTCTCCAAATTGTTGTAATACAGTACTATACAACCTACTACCTCACCGTGCCGACGGCTTTCAAATGTTCTTCATTCTTCAGATCTTCTCCACGCGTGCTGTGGTGAATAATTGAAATTCTTCGAATGTAAAATCTTGAGAAATTCACTGAAATAGTATAAAATGGAAAATAGGTATATCTAAGAAGGTTAATATATTTAGAAGCTCCAAACATTACACATTACATGGGATAAAAAATTTATGAACCAAAATTATTATGAAACACGCACAGTAGGTAGAATTATATAACTTAACTACTCGACCAAGGCAACTAGACAACTGTCAAATGACGACGACGAATACAACGAAAACTTTGTTACAATGGGGATCCACACTGCCATATTCTCCCTGTAGGTGGCGCATTGTTGATGCGGCCAAAGCTAGCTGTCATTCCAGTACAGAAGTTGTGTTTTTTTGAGTATTTTTTGTGTTACGAAAGCATAATGCCGTTATGTGCTGTGCCAGGTTGTTACAATAATGGTGTTCATTTATTTCCAAAAGACCCAGTTTAAAAAAGAAGTAGGGAAACGGCTATAAAAAGAAAATTTATTATTTTTAGGTAGTTTACTGGAACTATTTACATCATGATAAGCTTCTAGATCGGGAAAATTTATCGTATAACTAGATTGTGAAGCTACGACACAAAAATTCCCAGTATCATCGCGGTTCCGATCGTAGAATTCTAACCTAAAAAACAAACATGTACGTGTTTTATTATTTTAGTTGTATTTATTAAAAACCTTGTTATGTAGTTAATTTGGAACACAAATACAACAAAAACAATTTTAACAACCAATTAAATGTATGCTGCGCCATCTGCATCAAGCTTTGCGTGTGGATCCCCATTTAGATGAAATGCCTAAGTTTATTTTAACGCCATTGCTTTTTAATTTAACGTATTTTCGTTGTATTCTTCGTTGAAAGTCGTTTGTCAGTTGTCAAGTTGGCTTGGTCGAATACTATTATGTAAAAGGTGGTGTGGTAAGGCGTAGAAATAATGTAAAAACTATTGCCTTATTCGAATTATATAAAATAGTAACATAGTCAAATTTAAGTAATTATTATTTAATTAGTAAATCCTACCAAAAATACAAATACATTCTACCAAAAAAAAGAAAGTTATTACAAGTCAAATTCAATACTATATTAAAATAAAATAATTTAACAAAATAAAATTCAAAGGAATGGATTTCAAAATGATAAAGTGACATAAGTCAATTATTAAAAAAAAAATGTTCTTATAGATTCGTTTGTCTTATAAAACTTGTTCATAAAATTATTTGTTTTAAAAGGTATCCTTTAAAATGGCTTATTAAGTATACTTAGTCAATTTATCATTTTGAGAAAAAAATAAATAAAACATAAAAACGTACAAAAAAGATACGAAAGCAATTGAAAAAAAGAGATAAAAAAACAAGAAAAAACGAAGAAACGATGAATTCCCGCCAAAACTGTGCCCGCGTATCACCAAACTTGTGTGGAGGTTACATGACGTAGCTGTCATACCACGAATGAACCAAAAAGTTTTTAAACAAATGGCGGGAAAAACTACCATAGCTTGTATGGTCAATTTTAGACGTTTAAGTAGTTTGTTTTGGCAAAGGATTGTGAGGTTGAAGCCATTTATTTTTCTTTTTGGCATTTGTTAGCATGGCAGAGATATCACTGAAGCCTCCATAACGTATTAACGCACAAGTTCGGATCTACGGGTTCCAGTTGAGGGGGCCAGCGGCGGTTTAACTAGAACAATAATTTTGACACACATCTTTCATCCAATTCGAGTTGCAAAATAGATAATAAAATATAAGAAATCGAAAAGATAGAATTAAACATTGTAGTATTTTTACATAACAGAAACACATATCAGTAATATTTTAGACAATAAACACAGAAAAAGTTGTTAATAAAATATAAAAATATTATTCTATAAAATAAAAAGGGTATTGAGAAGGCAGGCAAAGAAAGTGTCATAGTATTAAGAGCATAGCACAGGTAGACTTCTGAAAATAAGAATTTTAATAGTAAAAAGTAAAATTAAAAATATTTCCTTATTGATTTTTTAATAATTTTGGAATTCGGCAGCATAATTAAATTTAAGCAGAAAACATTGTTCTGATGAACTTGGATAGCTCCAACATGCTGCCAGCAATAATGCTAACTAGCAAAATTTTAAAATAAATACTAAAAACGAATTTTCTGAAGGAATTAAATCGGTAATTAGCTACAATTGGGAATCGAACCCGTAGTCACCACCATATTCACAACAACCTCCTCTCCCTTCAGTTACCTTAAGTGAAGCCCAAATCAAGTTTTAACTTAATCTTCAATTGAATTTTGAATTCAGTTTCAAACTTCTTAACGGGACTTGCCCCCTCATCTCTCGACTATTTCCTACGATTGGATGGAACTCCGGTTTAGCCAGGATCTACGACTTGGTCTCAATGATAGTCGCAAGTCAACCATTAGTTATTTTTTGTTAAGGGGGTCTACTCTGCAAGTTAATGTCCGAATAGACTTACTTGTCAGATATGACTTATTCTCGGCCTCATACCATCAGGTGAGAATGTGGATCTGCCTCTCAACTAAAAGATAATTTCTGGCTATCATGCTACCTTGCAATATTAAGCTGGTATAAGTGTCAGGGCCTTTAGACAAGATGCAATCTATTTGATAAAAAACTACGATATCGTTAACTAAAAGTCAAAATTGTATGCAAAAGTCACGTGATGTTACGATGGCTTATGTCAGTTTCATAAATTTTGATGGTAATAGCGAACTTCACTTTAAAATAAATTGCAACTTGTCTGTACGAGCCCAGGGACAGTGATAGTCGAAAATATTGGTATTGTCTTACGCCCGAAATTAACCCATTCACTATCAAACTTGAGACAAAATAGAAAATCAATTGTTATCAGGCACCGGTGCGTGCTAAAACAAGTTAATAAGCAATCCGTAATCAAAGAATAAAATCAATTCAGTCTATTTGCGCATCCATTGAACAGTTCACGGTTACCACGGTTGCCCGTGTCACAATGCGTGTTCAATGGATACGAAAATGACCAAGATTGCTTTAGATCTTTGGTTTCGTATTAGTTAAAGCATTCCGATCCTTTGACAATATTGCCTAGTCTCTTCCTCTGCTTCTTCTCAGCTTTAGCCTTCAATTTGTCCCGAAGCAGTTGTAAGGTCTATCTTAGCGATGGGCGATTATTACTAAATTAATCAAATTATTCGAATGGTCCCTGTAATCGAATGTATTCGATAAACAACTGCAGTCATTCGATTATCATTCGATAATGCGGCGAGAAATACCGGAGCATTCAGTGCGCAGGCCGTATTACTAACTACTAACGAATGAATCGTCATTCGTCGCGTCGATTAATCATTCGTTCGCTGCCTGTCCTGTCACGGCAATTCAATCGAATGCATCGAAGGGCCGAGTATATATTATCATACGATTGTCGATTATTATTCGATTTTTTTTCCGAATGACTAAATCGACATTCGATAGTTTGAATGGTAGATTGTCGATTCATTCGATTTTTTTTTCGAACAATCGCCCATCGCTAGTCTATCTTGTGACGGGTATAAGTGCCCCCAGTGGGTCTACTCGCATACTTAAATGACGTTTAGGACCATTGAGAGTAAGGCATTATGAGAGAGCCAAGCTGTCTGTTGACTTATACCAACAAATGTAGTTTTTACAGTTAAAAAACCTCTTGGATAGATGCTTTAAAGGCTTCCAGTCTTCCAGCCATCAGCATTTTTAAGATTCCATTTTATTAATTACTACTATTATAGGTAATCTACTCTTGCATTGCGCAAAACAACCAACTAATTAGTGCTATAGCTCCAACGAAACAATCATCTCTAGTGCTAGCGACGCAAAGATAAAAGTACTTGCTACTGAAAATTTGCTTGTCACTACTGCTTTAACTACCAGCACAATTTCTTTATTTAAACATTATTTTTAAAAGAGGCTTTGACAATAGTGACTGAGTTTCTTGCACTGCTTCTTTTCAGCACTAGCCCACAATTTGTCCCGAAGCAGTGGTAGGGCTTAAAAATATGTTAGGACGTAGGTACCCGAATGGGTCCCCAATGAAAATCAGCTTCGTTCTGCTATGTTGTGTTGTCAGGATTTATGTGAAGCAGAGGCCTTTCTGGTCCATGTGTGATTAATGTACCTAATTCATGTAAATCATAAGACTGTTGTCCCAATTAAATAACTTCATTTTTTTTACTATCATGGGATATCTGCAAAGACCAACAGTTATTATTACCTACGTGCCTTCAAAACTTTTAGGTTACGGTAGTGTTATAGTAGACGACACATGGTGGATATGGTCACCCATCCAATCACCAAAGCGCCTATGGGTTGCTTTTAACTTTCTGAAAAATTTATGAAAAATAGTTGGTGCCACTAGAACCTTTAATTCTAACCCCCTTAGTAATAATGATTTTGCCATTGCTATAATACTTGAATAAGAGACGGCTAATTTGAAATGTTTTTACGTTTTGTAGTACTATATGTCATGTCACCTATCTGTCCTGACATTTATTTCAAATTAACCGTCTCATATTTTTACAAGTGTTAAAGCAGTGGCATATTCATTATTACTAAGGGGGTAAGTAACTTAAGCAGTTATCAGATAAGTTTTCTAATAAAATGGAATCTTAAAAATGGCTGTTGTATCTTCGTCAGGATCAATCTGAAAAACACAAATTAAATTATTACTAAAAGTACAATAATGAATAGTAATAGTTTTACAGTACGTATATAAAGCAATTCATTTTTTATGACCTGACAGTTATAAATATTTCATCTTACAAAAATAAAGTTAATCTAGCGTTATAGTAGCAAGAAATTCTCACGCAACGTCTTTAAAACAGTTTTTGAACAAAAAAGCTGAAATGACATTTATCACTTCTAAAAAATAGCCGACATAATGCAACCGTTACCTAATCTCACACGTAGTTTTTTCTCCAAAAATACTAAAAACGTATTTTTATCCCAAAAAACAGTAAGATCTTTTGTCGAAGAAGAAACCGTGACAATGCAAGTTGCATATTTTTTTGCTAAAAATAGGGTGCGTCTTGCTATGTGATATTACTGTCAATTTTGCGACAGTAACACCGTTATAAATGGCCTATTATGAATGGTAGAGAAGAATAGGTAAAGGTGATTAACACAAGATCAGACTGACGTAAAAGTTTTTAGTAATATTTGATGTCTCAATAGAATCCGTATTGAAATTCAGTATATTTAGTCTCTCCATTATCTTTGCCTGGTGGGTATTTTATTTAAAAATTAAAATAGTTATTGATGCGTATTTTTATGAATGTTGGAATTTGTAGATTTCATGTTAATACCTACCTACTAATTTAGAAAAAGTACTAGAAACAATAAAAAACTTAACAATATAACTTAAAATACAATCATTGCATATGACCTATTTTCTAGTTTCATGATTTGTTTTTTATATAAAACTAATTAGGTAGTCTAAAAGTTTACAACTAACAAAACTTTCTGTTTTCGTTTGTCCATTCCATACTGTTCGTACCATAAACAAAACAACGCGCTAATTTTTAATATAATCACGACAAAGGAATTACACCCTCTTTAGTGTCGAGTAAAAAACGAACAGGTGTGCCCCTGGCCGACTTCCTTTGCGCGAAAATTTTGTTAAAAAACACAAAAACAAGATGGCCGCGTGAGAAAGTTGGCAGATGTCGATCGAGTAGCGCCAAAATGAGTGTGGCGTGTTTTTTGCTGGAAAAAACTGTAATTTGCGATTTTTTGAGTTGTACCGTTATTTTCGATGTTTAGTGAGGGAGTTTGAGAATTAGAGTCACCAAATGAATTGGGTACTTGACACTATGCACAACTAATTCCGAAATCATATTTCTTGAAAATAACAGCATATTTTAAACACAAGTTCATTATTTTTTTTTAAACCATCTGCAGTATTTGATTTCTAATTTAAGTTGACTGGATAAAAAGTAACTTATTTGAGTATAGTGAAATGTGTCATCATCTCATAGTTTACTAATTCCATACAAAATCAATGGAAGAAGAGCGTTTTGATAGCTTATTAAAAGTATGTCAACGATTGGTTAAAAATGTAATTCAGAAGACAGATGAGGCAAAATTACATTTAAAATCAGCCGTACCTACTGTATTTAATAATATAATGAACTCAGTCTGAGGAAATGAAATGAAATTGATTTATTTCAAAGGATGTGGTATCATAGGTTGTTCGTAGGTATTACACTGTTTTCTCTGCCTATCGAAAAATCTGTATTTCCTGATTCAAAAGAAAAGCCTCATACTTAAACAATCTTAACACTATGTACCAAATGATATTAGGGTTCCGTACCCAAGAGGCAAAAACGGAACCCTATTACTTTTTTTTGCCGTTTTAAAACTAAAAATATGAGGAAATCCGGTAGGAACGACTTAAAAACGACTAAACGAACGATCTGTTTTTCGAAAAGTCGCGCGAAATAGCTATAAAAAACTGACTTACTACCTAGTGATGACATAAACATTAAAAAGTGGATCGATAAAATAACATTTGAAATGTAATATGATATGATTGTAATACTATTCCTAATTATCGATTAGAGTATAAAGTTACAAATTATAAATAAATCACATCTGTTGCGTTTGGTGTCTATTTGTCTGACATTGACAATGATTCAGCGATCAGTAACTTTAAAATATTTGTTTAAACTTAAGCAATTTGTTTGAAAGTTTTTACGAATTAAATTAAATTACACTTACAAAAACTTATCGACTGTGTCCCACCGGATGACACAGTCTATCAATTTTTGTGAGTAAAGTCAGCCTATATAGATCCCACTGCTCGGAAAAGGCCTCACCTCAACTATGAGGAGGTACGAGCCATACTCCACCACGCGGGCTCAGTGCGGATTGGTGGAGGGGTGTCTGTAAGGCAAGTGACAAACCTTACTGTCAGATGTTATCAAGCCGCCCGAGGGCCTCTGACAATAAAAAAACCTAATTTCAGATACTATAAACCAAAAATTAATATGGGACAACATCACATTACATTGCTATGATCCCTTAGTAAGTAGCTAAAGCACTTGTGTTTTGGAAATCAGAAACAACGGTGGTGCCACAGCACCCAGACCCGAGACAACATAGAAAATATGTATATTGCACCGACCGGGGATCGAACCCGGGAGATGGCGACACCTTGAAAACCGGTGTGCGGGCCACTCAGCCACGGAGGTCGTCAAATTAATGTTTATTAGTTTTAAATTATAATGTTCTCTCATAAGGTTCTATCCTAAAAAGGTAATAAAGCATGTTAGGGGGCGATTCTGGTGGCTAATTCCCCCCCCCCCCCTCAAACGTAGAAATTAAGTATTTCCTATATAACCAAAAGGTTGTCCGGAAGAGATCGCTCTTAGCGATAAGACCGCCTAATTTGTACATCTTTCTATGTAAATTGTATTGTTGTCACTTTTATGTTTTCCAAAAAGAGTTATATCTATCTAAATGAAAAATAAATCCACGTTCTACATATGTATATACCTAATAGATTCTATAATAATAGATTTTCGTCTCGGTTTCATACGAAAGTAGGATTACCCCTAAGGAAGTACACTAACATACTGCTTATTTAAATTTACTTTTAATAAACATACAGATTTTCTGAGAAATTGACTTGCTTATAAATAACCAACAAATACACCAATATCTTGTCCCAAACTAAGCGTGAGCTTGTGCTATGGTGACTAGGACAACGGATAGACATAATATACATTTATAAACATCCATGACTTAGGTACAAATGCTCGTGCTCATCACATAAGCATTTGCCCCTTGCGGGACGTGAACCCGCAACCTCTGGTTTTGTAGCCCGGGGCGTGAACCACTACACAAAGACGGTTGTCAAGTCAAAAATTATGACTTTCCTTAACACAAAAATTCTACGTTAAAGGCACTTATAGGTACCATACCTACAGCATAATCTATACTAATATACTAATAATATTATAAAGAGGAAAGATTTGTTTGTTTGTTTATTTGCATCGAATAGGCTCCGAAACTACTGGACCGAATCAAATGAAATTTGGCACAGAGATAGTTTGAGACACTGGGAAGGACATAGGCTACTTTTTGTCGCGATATAAAATCATCAGGGAGGTGAAATGGGGAATGAAAATTTGTATGGAAAATCCGACTTATGGCGCGGGCGAAGTCGCGGGGAACTGCTAGTAATTAGATAACTATAGATAGATAGATACTCTTTATTGCACACCACACACGGTATACATATACATAAATGCTCATAGAGAATGGTACAATTTAGGAACTAGGAATAGCAGTGAACTTCAACCGTAGCCCTAAAAATACCGGATTGATCTCCTTAAAACCGGTTCAAGCCGCCCCAAACCGCTTCCCGCCGGTTCCAACAAGTTATTACACTATTTCAAGTTGCAGATTTGCAACCTAGCAACCGTTTCGATAACCGTCTAGACGGCCCCGCCATGGGGGCGACCCCCAAAGTGGTGTGGGGGGCAGTCTAGACGAAGCATAGACGCCTACACCTGAAAGTATTTTTGCGCAAACAATACCAAGTTATTTTGGATCACCTTTGAGTTGTCTTTGGTTTACTGTAAGGTGAAATATAATTCTGAAGTTAGCAAATAATACGTCTTTATCATATCTAATAATAACAGTTTTTTTTCTATCGATTCTCTTTTGGTTTAAGAGCGAAGTGACATTAAAAGTAAAACTAAATCATTCCATCCAAAAAAAACTTTGACGAGATTCCAATTTTTTTTACTGGATCCTTTTATGTAAAAATTGCGCTAATTAAGTATGGCGTGCAGTGAGTTTCAAACTACGTATCAAATTAAATAATAAAACTGTTGAAAGTTGAATTCAGCAGACACTGTGTGTTTTTTTAATTGATATCATTTAATCCTTTTTTGTGTACTAAATTTTAACATATACAACTTATCAATGAAAATTAAAATGATTTTTTTATACAATAGAAAAACAATTATAAAAGGGTACTATTTTTTTAGTTGCAAATGATTGCTTAAAATTAGAAAAAAATATATATTGAAATTACCTGTAAAGTTAATTCCTTATTCGTGTTCTGTAAGCAGGTAAGGCTATTCCGGACTTTTTCAAGGCCTATTGTCTGAGTTGAAAGCCCACTTGCGCAAGTCTGGATTAGCAAATCCGGACTGGGGCAAGTGGGCTTTTCTTCTTCTTGAAACTTCATCTCATTGCAGACCTGAAATTAAAAAACATATTGTATGAATAAAAAGAAGTCTATTGGATGAAGTGGTCTTTCGAAAGTTTGGGGAAATGTATGCTCTGTCACTGAGTATTGGTCATTAAAACATAATGTTTTAGTCGAATTCCGACCGCGGCCAATCTCAACTGGGATTAGCAAAATGCACAGGATATTTTAGAGTGCACAGTTTGTGCGCAATGCACAGGTGCACTCTCTGTTTGATTACTTTCAAAATACGCATGAGCACTTAGACAAGATCTATTCTAATAGCTTGAATTGCATCTCGTCTCATCTTGTGAACTTCGTTATCTTCAACGAAATGTCAAAATATGTATGCAATAGTCACGTGTTGTTTCGATAGCATATATCATCATATAATCATATCATCATTGAGGTGCTTGTGGCGCAGTGGCGGCAGCGCTTTAGTAGTGATATCAAAAGTTAAGCAACCCACAGCGCGGTGGTGATTGGATGCTCTCCGTGCTTCGGAAGCCACGTTAAGCAGTTGGTCCCGGCTTATATCTGTTGATATTAGTCATTAAGCCTAGTCAGAGGCCCTAGGGCGGCTTGATAACTTCTGACAGTAAGGTTTGTCACTTGCTTTACGGACAGCCCTCCACCAATCCGCACTGAGCCCGCGTGGTGGAGTATGGCTCGTACCTCCTCATAGTTGAGGTAGTCTACTGCTGGACATAGGCCTCTCCAAGACTTTTTTTTTTTTTAAGAAGCCTCTCCAAGACTGCGCCAACTTTCGCCAGCTTATATCAGTTTCATATATTGTTAGCGATAATAAATTTTCTAAGTGCACCTTCGCCAACATTGTTTTCACACACACCACACATAGGTATTACATATTTATAACTCAAGCAGTTATTTTGCAAGTTTTTACGAAATCAAATTGAATTTCGCTCACAAAAATTTATCGACTGTGTCATCCGGTGGGACTCGAACCCACAACTCTTCGCGATCCGGGCGAATGCTCTTACCAATATTACATATTTGTTAGGTACTTCTCGACCAAGCTAACTAGACAACTGTCATACAACTTTTGACGACGAATACAACGAAAATACCGATGGAAATTAAAAAGCAATTATTAGGGTTCCGTAGTTCGACAAGGAACTTTTATAAGATCGTTTAGTCCGTCCGTCCTAGTCTGTCACAGCAGAATATCTTCTACGTTTATGGTCTGATTTGCATGTTACTTGGTTCGAGAATTCTTCACATATAGATCACATTTTTAAAAATACAAAAAAATAAATTTACCCCTTTTTAAGGGTACCTCCCCATACATGTAAAGGAGGGGGTAAATGATTTTTTTAAGTGCTCACGTAAAGAAACAGGCGTGGAAACTCTTATTTAAAATTGTTTCGGGTATCCTGTGATAAATACTTTTGAAATTATAAATAAAATAAAAATATGTAATACTTTTTTCCAAAACAACAGTATAAACTTAAAAAGTTTTTTTGCCTATACTGTTTAATGTTGTAAGTTAATGGTACGGAACCCTTCATGTTCGAGTCCGACTCGCACTTGGCCGGGTTTTTTAATTTTAATTTTAATTTTATTCCAGGCTATTTAATAAAAGAGAAGAAAAACAAAGACATGCATGAAATAAAAATAAATAACATTAAAATCTATTTAATCAAAATTAAACCCGTGTCCTTGAGGCAAGGAGGCGAGGATGCTGGCTGCGTTACCGCGTTGTATAGCTATAAGTACTTATGCTTTGAGCGAGGAACGAGCCAGCTTTACTATTTGCCAAAACAGAATTTAATTTAGGTGCAAAGCAATGGTGTTAAAATATAACTTAGACAATTCATCTAAATTGTGACAATATTGATTTTTACATTACCTTCGTAAGTATTCGCCGTCGTAAAGTTATTTGACAGTTGTCTAGTCTAGTTGGTCGAGTATTTAGTACCTATATTCGTCTGTTATACAGGTGTCCCTTTAATGAAGGATAATCCTTTAGGTACAGACTAGCTACATCATACCCTATATGGCAAAATGTTTTTCAAGTAAAAGTGTTGCCATTTTCGAGATAAAAATATTTAATTGTTGTATGGCCACTTCTACAATTAATGACTTATTTAAATACTGTTGAATATTCCAAACACGAAAAAAAAAGAAACTTTTTTATTAAAATATTAGTAAGGCTTCCAAAAATAATAAAAGCTCAAAACCAAAATCTCAAAAATGGCAACACTTTTACTTGAAATTTTTTTTGGCATATAGTTGATGATGTAACTAATCTGTACCTAAAGGATTATCCTTTATTAACGGAACACCCTGTATAGGTAAAAATGGAATAACTTGTAAATTCTAAGATGCATCTTGTTAGATTACAATTTAGCCCTTAAGCCATGGTCAAGTAAACTGTGTAATCTGAATTGTAATCTCTTTTGCATTTGAATCAAATGACGTACTGCCGTAACTACGACAGCTCAACATATACAAGATGTGTCTGACTGTCTGTCGTATTGTATGTGTGTTTGTATGACCTAACACTACAATATCTTATCTGCCAGTCTGCACAGTTTCCGGTTATGAGTTAAGTAGTATTTACTTATGGGCTGCTTACAGTGTTTGATATGTTTCGACTCCTTAGTACCTAACTTAGTAGTTTAGCACTTCTTCTTTTTGTTTTAACTTAGGGCCAAGACAAGATACAATGTATTCCAAAAGTATTTCTTTCTTACGTTTACGCAAATTGTTAAACTCATTAAAACACAATTTTCAGGATTACTTCGCGATTTATTTACATTTTATTTAAAACCTGACGTTTCGAACACTTTACAGCGTTCGTGGTCGTCGATTTTCGAGCACTAGCTTCTTGATTCTGTCGATGTTTTCCTTGGTCGTAGCGGTTGAAGTTCTACCAGAACGAGGCAAGTCTACTACTTCTTCTCGGCCTTCTTTAAAAGCCTTATACCATTCATTCGCCCTTCTTTTCGATATACACGATTCGCCGTAGGTATTTCGCAATATTTTTAATGATTCACTACATGAAATATCATTCGAAACACAAAATTTAAGGCACACTCTTTGTTCAACAATATTTTCCATTGTAAAAATCGCCGAGGACTCAAAACTATGACCAACAAAAAGTGTAGTTTAAAACAAATTAAATGACAGATCCCGCTCAAATTTTACGCGCTAAATCAGTACCTACAGTGCTACCAATATTTGTACAAAACGAAACGACGTACTGTCAATGTCACTGACTGACAGTAGCTCGAATTCTCATCAATCAAATATTTTCTTTGAATATAGTTTTAACGGCTTTGGAACAAGGCCCTATTCTTCAATTATTAATTATTCAAAGTGCACTTAATACAATAAAAATTGGTGCTGAATTCATTATTATAGGCAATAGGAGTTTGAGTTGTGTTATGGAAAGTATTTATTCAAGGATTATAGGTAAAGTAAAAATAATCTTAGAAATATAAATATCGTTCCTAACCTCAAGAGTGATTTTATTCGATAATTAAAAAACCTGGTCTAAATTATAAAATATTCATTTACTACTATTTCCTAACCCTCGTAGGTAGCCAATTAGCAATAAATTATTATCATAAGAAATACAAGTTTCACTTAAAATGAGATAAAATAAAATTAAAAATTAACTAAAGATATTGGCCGCCAGCACCCGCTTCAATATGTAGCTTAAGCTTCTTTTTAAAGGAATTTAGAGTTTCACAACTCCTTATATCAGATGGCAGTTTGTTATAGAGCTTTGCTCCCTCAAACAAAATGGTCTTCCTCCCATTGCCAGTCCTAGGCATCCCAAAATTTAGTTCTTTTTTATTCCGAAGACTACGAGTGGGTTTTTCTTGCCCTTGGACAACGTCATTAGAATCCAGGTCCACGTTGTATAGATATTTGACCGACGTTCTTTCGTAATTCAAATTCGAATCGCCGCGCTCCTCGCAGTAGTACTCTTTTTTAATGCACTGTCATTGGCCTAGACAAATAATGGTATGAATATTGAAATGATAATTACAGACTAGTTGCCGACCTCCGTGGTCGAGTGGTTCGCATGCTGGTTTTCATAGTGTTTCCATCGCTGAGGTCCCGGGTTCGATCCCAAGAAATAAACCCGAGTTTAGAAAAAAAATTGTCAATAATATCGTTTCGGGTTGTGGTACGTTCTTGGAATTCACCACAATTAGTATCGGGATTCGAACCCGGTGAATCAAGTTCAGTATGCGAGGAACAATCAGACAGGATGATAGAAGGCACGACACAAGGAATGAAGAATATTATTATCACGGTAGTAATAACTATATTTAGTAACACAATCGGAATTAACAACAATGAGGTAGCAAAGTAGTAAGAAGCGCAACCAGACCAAAATATGTAAGCGGAATATATAAAATTGTT
Source organism: Pyrausta nigrata (assembly GCA_949316185.1). Lineage (NCBI taxonomy): Eukaryota > Metazoa > Arthropoda > Insecta > Lepidoptera > Crambidae > Pyrausta > Pyrausta nigrata. Next base: position 553,331 of record OX438965.1, read on the forward strand.
AATAACACCCAGAGGTGTTGTGGTACAGTGGTACAAATCAAACTAAGTCAAAATACGTAATTAATTATGGTAGAGTCATTCACACGCTCATTAAAAGTAAAGTAAGTAATACACATTGGTCTCAATTCCAATGCGCCCTAAGATTAAATTTAGGTTTAGTCTCTCTCTTTCTCTGCCAGACAAACGAAAAGAGACAGACTAGTATATTAATTTAGAAACGTCAGACTACACAGCCGTCCGTTGGTAAGGAAATTAGAGAACCCATAGACAATTTAGTAGGGATGTCATTCGATGACGTCTAAAGTTAGACGAAAACACGCAAAAACTTGTACAAATACGTTAGAAATCGCATCACTTAATTTGACGTTTCTAAATTATTGGAGGCGAATGCTCAGAATACCATGGACTGCCAAACGCACAAATGTTTCTATTCTCTCCCAGCTAGGCATAAAGACCCGACTGTCCACCACATGTCTACAACGCATACTCTCCTATTTCGGCCACGTTATGCGTAAAAAGGATGGCAACCTCGAAAAGTTGGTCATCGTTGGTCATACTGAGGGTAGAAGATCACGAGGTCGATCACCGACTCCATCCAAATTCTACCATATGGTGAATGAAGGCTGCTGCAGACCGGAATTGATGGAGGCAAATCGTCCCCGTTTGAGAGGCTCGAGTGACCACGATCCTCAGTAATGAGGGACCGATTGGAGAGAGAGAGAGAGAAATTATTGTAGTCTGTCTCTTTTCGTTTGTTTGATAGAGAAAGAGAGAGACTGAACCTAAATTTAATCTTAGACAGGGCGCATAGGAATCAAGTTCATTGGGTTTAGTTTTATAACCGATTAAAATAGGTATGTAACTGTTTTAAATTTTTAGCAAGTTTTCTAATCAATCATATATTATTTTCTCTATGGTGGTTATGGTTCATTCTGAATTGATATTCACTTGATAGGTGATAGCGTTACCTTTCAAATGAATCATATTCATGACTTTTAGGACCTCCAGACCCATAGGAATTGTACGTTTTATAAATAACTAGTGGTTCCCCGCGACTTCGCCCGCAAGAGTTGAATTTTCCATTTAAACTTTCATTCCCCATTTCACCCCCTTAATGTTTTTATATCGTGCAAAATGTAGCCTATGTCCTTTTCACGAACTATCGTCACACCGAATTTCATCTCAATCGGTTCAGCGGTTTAAGCGTCCAGAGGTAACAGACAGACAGACACACTTTCGCATTTATAATATTAGTTAAAATGGCTGCCATTTCAAGAGGGAGGGAGTTAGAACCCATTATGAGGATTTTTGGTCGATAACATGTGGTTAGGGCTGAGCTGTAGGCTACTAACGGAGTCACAGGTGGCGGATAGTGAACGGCCACCAGATATGGTGGTTAGCTGCGAATATGTAGAATAAGCAGTCCCCGACCACACAGCGGCAGGATACCAGAATGTAGTGGGGAGTTCAGTGGGATGAACTTCCCTGCAAAAAGCTACAATATTCATTGACGATCCTGTGCCATGGCGAGTCAACGCCGCCATCAAATAAGCGTTCCCCTGGTGTTGTGCAGCAGCAATATCAGTACTGGCAAAAGGCCGAAGATATAGTATCAAGAAGGGCTTTTGACTGGATATTAAGATGCGGGATAAACCGGTTCTTAAACTGCGGTGTGGAAGGCAAGAGGGAAACCACCACACTATCTTTCCTAATTTGGAGTTTTATGAACATATGATAAATTATTAGCCTATAAAATTTATTATCGCTAGTCAAAACCCGGACACATTATACAGTTAAGTAAGGTATGTTATTGTAAAGGGTCTCAAAACTAAATTTGCTGGAAGCCTCAGAAATGTATAAGAAGCTTAGTCGGGAATGGAGAGCGTTGAAAAGTCCATTTTTACCCGACAGCGGAAGAAGGAGGGTTATGTTTTTCGAGAGTACGTATGTATGTATAATTGTTTGGCACGCCCTACAGCCCAAACGGCTGGACAGTTTTTGAAATGTGAGGTGTCATTCAATTCTGATGAATTGTAGAAGTGACATAGGCTATATATATTTTTGTAATGGCGCCCGCAAATGGAAGCAAAGGGGTGAGGGATGATTTTTTCCTTATCATAGCAATATGGGTATCAAATAAAAGCCAGTAAAAAACCATTTCAAAAATATACTAATTTTTGCAGTCAAGTGTTGCGTTTTTTCAATAAGTAGGTAATTTGTTTGCTTTCTATGACAAGTACTCGTATTCGATCGTGAGAGTTTCAAACCTATTTGACCAGAAATTTCAGGACAATCGTCAAGATACTTATGGATCTGGAAATACTATAGCGGAATTTGGTTCCAAAGAAAACCCCCTAAAGTAACTTACTTTGCCATTTTGGCATTGTTAATATTGTATGATACGTTTGCTGTCATAAAGTACAACTTAATAATCACTTTTACATAATGTTAGTTACTTCGTGTCACACACAACATTATCTACATTCCAATAACTGATCTCCTAGCTCCTACCATTTATTTATTTTTATTTATTTACTAGCTGTTGCCCGCGACTTCGCCCGCGTAAACTACTATTTCTGTATCCTACAGGAATTGTGATTTTTTTTTCGGGATAAAAAGTAGCCTACTCGTTATTCCAGACTATAATCTATCTCTGTGCCAAATTTCATCCATATCCGTTCAGTAGTTTTTGCGTGAAGAAGTAACACACATACACACACACACTTACAAACTTTCGCATTTATAATATTAGTGGGATTTATTTGGCTTTTCAACAATGAGTACACTATTACAAACTAAAAAAAAATACAATAACTTACAGTGTCTTAGTGACCCATTACTTAAAGAAAGCACTGCATGTACCAATAATTGTGTACAATAAAGTATCCTAATACATATATGTGTTTGTTTATAAAAATATAACTAACTCTCTTAATAAACCAAACCTAAAAATAATAACGGTAATCCCTATTTCCCAGTGAGTACAGCCTTCTTTATACCGCGTGTAGAAGTTACATTCAAATCAATAGCCGCTTCATGATCATTGTACCATTCAAGTAATAATATCAACAAGTGCCACATAAGGTCTATTCATGGATAATAACACGATATCAACTGGACACTGAGCTATTTACACTAGATAACTAAGTTAAATAAACCTATTTTATCTATTAGACAACCACCAATCGAGAAGAAGGATTTTATCGAGTTTCTAATACTTAAGATAAGGTTGAGAGTATGATAGGGTTTTTGAAATGAACTAGAAATATTGTGAAGTAAGAGATTAGGCAACTGCGCCGAAGATATTATAGTGCACAAGTGTGTGCGCAATACGCAGGTGCACTCTCTGTTCCTTTACTCTCATAATTCGATGAGACGGCATTCCGAGATGACTGTAGAAAGATTGGGCGCAGGACCAACGGCTTAAAGTGCCTTTCCAGGCACGGGGTGTTAAGCACGCTGGGTACTATCCACGAGGTCCCGGGTTTAAATCCCGGGTTTTGAGTTTTTCTGTCTTGAAATAACACAGACACAGCTCCGCAGTCAGGAAGTTAGTGGTGTTAACACCCCCGTGCCTCGGAAAGCAAGTTAAGCCGTTGGTGCTGCGCCTGATCTCTCTACGGTCACTTCGAACTGCCGTCTCACCAAATTTTGAGAGTGAAGGAACAGAGAGTGCACCTGTGTATTGCGCACACACTTGTGCACTATAATATCTCCCGCACAGTTGGCTTATCTCTGTTGAGATTGGCCACTGTAGTAGAAATTCGGCTAGGAGGATTATTATTGTGGAGTAAGTGACGTACGGCTAGAGGGTGGAATTCGTTGCCGGCTGAAGTGTTCCCTAAACACTACGGTTTGGATTCCTTGTCAGCTTGTCACATCCTCTAGTGTGCTTCTAGACAGACATGTCACATCCTCGGCCGCATCGTCGCTTACCATCAGATTGCGGTCAAATGTCCGCTTATTAATAAAAAAAGTTGTTAGTTTATTTGTAGGAGGTAATCTCTGGAACTGCTGAATCGATTTTAGTAATTCCTTCATCAGTAGTGAAAAAAGTAAAAGTAAAGTTAGCCTATACTATATGTTTACTACAATATTTTGATTTGTTTGTGTACCCTATATTACTACTACGCCGCGCACACTCACACGCATACCTGCCTTATTTTTATTTGTTTAAAACGTACCATGAGAACCCCGGAGATCGAGTCGACATCGAGACGTTCCCTATGACACATGTACTAGACTGACCAGAGCGCTTTCGCCGCGTGTGTATCCTGTGAAGCTCCTTACAGACATTTCGAGTGATTGTGGCCTGTGAAGTGATACCTGAACCCTGACCGCCAAGTACCTAGCTATAAGTGCTCAGACCTGACTAATTTTCCAACTATCATTGTCGCCCTCCACGTGTAATCCACTGCCTAGACTCTCAAACATTCTGCTAGCAGAGCATAGTTTTTTATTAGGACCCCTTATTAGTAACGTAATTTGTTTAATTGAGAGTTATTTATTTGCTACTTTCCTTTGTAATTTGAACAAAACGTCTCGTCATATACCTAACCTATTTACAGTAAATTCCTTAATAACATTCGAGTACAACCCCTTTTACATAAGTGTCGATTAAATCGATTAGCGCGTTAATTACCTACCCTTTGAGTGCAAGTGAGGTGCGCGAGCGCTTTTTTTCCCTATTGATCACGCCATTACCGCGTGACCGCGTGCGAGTTGTTTACGAGTTACGTTTGCTATACCGGGTGCATCTGTGCCGTCCCTATTTGTTCCTTTACGCATTCTATTGGAATCTTTTGTGAGTTTAATTTACCTACCTTGTTTCTTACGATTTAAAGTAAATAAAATGTCGGATACCGAAACCGGCAACGAGACCGTAAGGGCCGTACTTTACACGGATACAACTGAATACCGTGAAGCTATAGGTGAACTCCGTTATATTAGTGACTGGGTTGATGATTCCCACCGAGTTCTTGAGACCTTTTCCTCCAATCGTATGCGAGCGCGTCTTTCCGACCTGCCGCTAATGTGCGATAAGTTTTCCGCCGCTCGTTCCAAGCTGTTAGGTAATCTCGATCCTGCGATTTATGAACAAGAATATGTACAAGTTAAGAACGAGATGCGCGTAGTAAGGGACAAAGTAGACGACTTAAAAATTAAGTTAGACGAAATACGACCTCACCAATTTGAGACGTCCCGTACTAGCACCCCCTTCAAGGAGAATAAATCCCTGGCTATTGATAACCCGGCTAGTAAATTGCCTGACCTACCTATACCTAAGTTTGATGGCCGTCCCGATAGTTGGATCAGTTTTATAGACCAGTTTGATAGCGTGGTGGACAACCAGCCTAGCCTTACCCCGACTTTGAAGCTACACTATTTAGTGGGAGCCTTATCGGATGAACCTCGTCGATTGATACAACACCTCAAGATTGAGGCGGGCAATTACACCGTGGCCCGTGACCTCCTAAAACGTAGGTACCATAACCTTCGTGTTTTAGCGGATACCCACATAGCTCAAATAATGATGCTCCCTATTATAACGCCTAAACTTTCCGGGTTACGTGTGTCGTTCCTGAACCCGCTGCTTTCGACTTATCGATGCTTAGAGAGATTGGAACTTCCTGTTAAGCATTGGTCATACCTATTAGTTCACTTATGCCTTGCTAAACTGCCTTCAGAGTTAAAATCGAGATTTGAACGTCGTTATGGCGATAATCCTAATCACCTCCCTACTTTTGATCATCTTATTACCTTTCTTGAGGATGAATGTAGGCACCACGACAATGTAGGTAGTGCTTCTGTCGTTGACACTACTACCTCCCCTACTGTGAGCTTCCCTCGTTTGCCTAAACCTAACGCGCGTTCCCCACCTCCTGCGAGAGCCTTTGTTACTCTTGCGACGACATCTAAATGTCACCTTTGTAATTGTACTTCGCATTACTTACGCGAGTGTCCCGATTTTATTCGCCTTCCTACACGTCAACGTGTTACTTTTGTAAAAGAAGCCCGACTGTGCTATCGATGCCTGGATAAACACTCCATATCCCAATGCACGCGAAATTATCGCTGCTGCACGTGCCGCCGTTCCAGTCATCACACGTTACTGTGTTATGATGACTCCTCTCCTGTGAATTACGATCGCGAGCGCCCATACCGAGACGTCGCACTGTGGGTCGAAACGCCATTTTGAGGGACTTAGCATATGACTTTCTATTTTCACTTTTTTCTTTTTACCAATGGATAGCCTATTATAGCCTTAATCGAAAATGTCATAAGGCATTTTGTGCTAAACCTTATAGTTTAGCTGTAAAAAAATAAATAGTTTTTTTTTGTATGGGACGGATTACTTAAGTCTATATTGTTGTTGACCCAAGGGTGATCACGCGTTGAAACCTTTTTATTCTTGTTATTTACCTATAGTACTATAAATAAGCACTAAAAGCTTGTCTATAAGTCTGCAATTCTCTGAGTTATTGCGATCGGAAAATAAATATATTTTATACCTTATAAAGCTTGATTTTTGAATAACATTTATCAAATTAAACGTTAAATAGTAGGTGCAGGTTAAATATTACACCATTTGTGATTCGGTAATAAACAAAACCATTAACCCACACAATCTTTAAGTACTCAAAAACATACAAAGGATTAAGAAATTAGTTAAATTACTTTGAAAACAAATACTTACTATTATGTTTACGCTAATTGGTAATGTTTTCTGCTAAAATAGCTAATGATTACGTGATTAACTAACTATGTTTCACATTATTATCTATTTATGAAATAAATTAAGTGATACCACTAATCACTTTCAAGTACTCATTATTTTAGGTTTCTAATTACTAATTAGGGTTGTTATTTTATTATGAAAATTCAATAGTTGCTGGTGTTACAAAAGGTATATAATATCCGTAATGAGAAAATCATAACTAGTATTCGTTGAACCTTCGTTTAACTGCTATTTAAATCTCTTGTGACTGTGAATTATTTTCTTTTCGCTAAGATGGAAAATATAGTAAATAATTTAGATTTGTTTGTGATTTTGAGAGAAAACTTGGGATCACTGTCGGACAGTAAAAAACTTTTTGATTTACTTCAAGAGAAAATGAATGTGCCGGAGAAGACCAGTGCTGTACTTAAAAAGTTCTGTGAGCGATTTTGTTCTATTGTGAGTGCTAGATGGAGAAGGAGTAGTCGCGTTTTACCTCAGTTTATACGGAACAATGGAGATTGGCTAAAAAGTCCAATAACTTGGCCTGAAGAAGTTATCTTAAGCAAAGATCATGAAGACACGTGTGATGATACTGATAATATAGAAAATCTGCCACCATCTACATCACAACCCTCTACGTCAGAACCATCTACATCACAACCTTCTACGTCAGAATCTCCTACATCAGGACCTTCAACAGCTATGTTTACACCAAGAAAACCTTTTGAAGATTTGGGCTCCAAGCAAAAGCGAAGACGTGTGGAGGAAATAAATAAATCGCTGTCATTGTCCCCTGAAGAAGTGAATGCGGTTGCTATGAGGAGCTTAAAAAGTTCTGGAAACGAAGATGTGGCAAAAATTATGCAAAATTTATTGGATAACCCAGAAGACCTTGAAAAAGTAAAAGATTGTATAGGTAAAAGTGAAGACAAAAGAAAAACATATACACCCGAAAAAGCATTGGCTTTAATAATTTCCCTTAAACTTTCGAAGTGGCAATACATAAACCTAAGAGAGGCAGCTAGCGAAAATGGTACAGACTTGTACCCTTCGTACTATAAAGTTAGACAGGAAAAACAGAATTGTTATCCAAAAACAGAAGACATCTTGGTTACTGAAGACGGAGCATCAATTAAGTTGCAAGCTTTGCTGGATTTAACTGTATACAGACTTTTGGATTCGATTACTTTGGACCTGAAACTTGCCACTGATTTACAACTTGTGAGCAAATGGGGTTTTGATGGTGCTTCAGGTCAAAGTAATTACAAACAAAAGTCTGATACAGAGTTTCATGAGAGCAGTATATTTATGGCCAGTCTAGTACCGATTAGGCTGCAGAAACCTGATGGAACAGTGCTTTGGGAAAATGACCGACCTTCTTCAACCTTTTATTGCCGTCCAATTATGTTTAAATTTACAAAAGAATCTCAAGCAACTGTAACAGCCATAAAAGCCAGCATATCCGGAGAAATAGAAGCACTTTTACCGTCAAGAATTGAACAGATTGCAGTAAAACACCAATTACATTTGACAATGATTGACGGCAAGATAGCCTCCTATTTATCAGGGACTTCGTCAGCTGTCTGCGATATTTGTAAAGCGAAGCCATCGGAAATGAATGATCTGGAATCCCATCCCCAAAGACAGCATAATGAAGATATGTATCAGTATGGGCTATCATCTCTTCATGCTTGGATAAGGTGCATGGAGTGCTTACTACATATAGGTAAGAAAAAAAATTATAATTTTCACCACGCTAAATTACATATTATTTGAAGTAATAATTAGTAGTAGTATTAGTATTTTTAATCATTATTTTTCATTATATTTTTGCTTGTTTTGTAGCCTACCGGTTGGAGTTCAAAACATGGAGTTGCAGAGGTGATGACAAAGAAAAAATGAAGCTACGCAAAAGCGCTATTCAAGAAGCATTCAAAAAGGACAGTGGTTTGCTAATTGATGTGGTCAAGCAAGGAGTTGGCACCACTAACGATGGCAATACTGCAAGGAAATTTTTCAGGGAAGCAGACACAACAGCCCGTATCACTGGAATTGATCAGAATTTAATTGAAAGGTTACACGTGATTCTCCAAACTGTTGCGTGTGGAGAACGCGTTGATATTTCTAAATTCTCTCAATTTTGCAATGATACTGCGGAATTATATGTAACACTGTATCCCTGGTATTATATGCCTTCCAGTTTGCACAAACTTTTAGTGCATGGTTCTGCCATTATTCAGCATTTTGGTTCCATTCCAATTGGTAAACTGTCGGAAGAAGCAGCAGAAGCTCGCAATAAAGACTTCCGTAATTATAGAGAACACCATTCTAGGAAAGTAAGTAGGATAGCGACGAATGAAGATATTTTACACAATTTTCTTTTGTCTTCTGATCCTAAGATTACCAGTCTTAGACCTCGGATGGTAAAACGAAACCTATTGGTTCTCTCTTCGAGAGCCAAAGAGCTTCTTCTGGATTTTCCGACAGAACCAGCAATAGATTTTATTGATGTAGATAATTTACAAGATAGTAATAGTGATAGTGAGTAAGTTTCATTGTATTAAAATTCCTTGTGATTTAAGATAATTGTAAATACTTGTATTATTGATATTGGAATGGTAGCTTTGTACATATTATTTTATTAAATTCTTTGTTATTTAAGTGTAATTTATGATTTTGTGTTGTTACATTTATGATATATTTGTGTAAATGTTTTAAAATATTAAGGCAAAACGAGAAGTCAGTGGTTCGTTGATGTTCGTATGTTTTGTTGGCTTAATTTTAAGTAATTTTCTAATAATTTTTATGTTCTTAATTATGCACCTACTTAAATGTTTATATTTTGTGTCAATGAACAATATTTTAAAAATAAATGCTCAGGTGCTTAACGTTTAATTTTATTGTATTTATCTAATCCAATTATCTCTGAAACATGCAGAGCGATTCCAGCATAAACGTCTATAGAATAGCCACAAACCAAAACTTTTTTTTTTTAAAGCAGCATCTATAACGTCTCATTAACATTCAAGTACTCAAAGATTGTATGGGTTCATGCTTTTGTTCGTTTCCTAATCACAAATGGTAAAATACGTAACCATCAGTTACTATTTTACGTTTAATTTGATAAATGTTATTCAAAAATCAAGCTTTGTAAGGTATAAAATTTATTTATTTTCCGATCGCAATAACTCAGAGAATTGCAGACTTATAGACACGGTGTTAGTGCTTGTTTATAGTCCTATAGGTAAATAATAAGAATAAAAAGGTTTTAACGCGTGATCACCCTTAGGTCAACAACAATATAGACTTAAGTAATCCGTCCCATACAAAAAAAAACTATTTATTTTTTTACAGCTAAACTATAAGGTTTAGCACAAAATGCCTTATGACATTTTCGATTAAGGCTATAATAGGCTATCCATTGGTAAAAAGAAAAAAGTGAAAATAGAAAGTCATATGCTAAGTCCCTCAAAATGGCGTTTCGACCCACAGTGCGTCGCGGCCTTAGCTTCTAACCAACCGCGGCAATCTCCACAAAGTCACTTAACGGACCGTGTGTCACCCCCACGTACTGAATGGCACTGTGTTCGTACCCCGCCCCCTCGTGATTCCCGTAGAGCATCACCTCCCCGTTCGGGCGGGCGATCCCCACCTGCACCCAACGGTAACCGTACTTATAATGCCCCTCTAGGTCAAAGAACCCAGGATGAACGTGCATTTCATCATAAGTACAATGAGGCCCCACAATTCTGACTGGATAGCCCCCCTTCCATACCCGCTTTTACATCTTTACCTCGCAATTCTCTTGTTCTTTTACCTACGGCCTTGATTCATGTTAAAACCTCGTCTGGATATTATGTGGAAGCGCGTGCCTTATGTGACACTGGTGCTTAGGGCTGCCTTCTTACTACTGAGCTTGTTGTTGACCACATGAACTTACCTATCATTCCTTCTCCAGTTCCTGTTCGTGGAATAGGTAATGTTCAAGCGATTAATTCCCCGGGCATTGTATCCTTTTCATTAAAGCCAGTTAATTCTGTCTTTTCAGAAATCTCCACCAGTGCAATAGTTGTTAATGTGATTGCTGGTACCCTTCCAGAGGTAGACTTACCTAAAAGTGTAATTAGCTGTACTAAGCACCTCCCTCTTGCTGACCCTTTATTTTACAAACCTGGTACTATAAGTGTACTTCTTGGAGCTGACGTCATTGGTCGCCTTTTAAGGTCCGAGTTGTTTGTGTCCCCTGATGGCCTTACTGCTATCTCGACGATATTTGGTTATGTCCTGTGTGGTCCTGTTTATCGATGATTGACTGATTTGGAACCCCCCATGACTGGAGTCTCGCTGTCCCAAATGGTTGAAAAATTCTGGAAAATCGAAGAGGCCCCCCAATCTCCAGTTGCGAACCCCTTGGATATAGAGTGTGAAACCTTTTTTAAAGCAACTACCACTCGTGAAAGCGATGGTCGATTTATGGTTAGACTCCCTTTTCTTCATGATCGTCCACCTCTCGGTGATTCTAAAACCAATGCCTTACGGCGATTTCATAATCTTGAGAAGCGTTTGCAAGCCAATCCTAATTTTCGAGAGAAATATATTTCCTTTATGCGTGAGTACCTTGACCTAAACCATATGTCCCTTTCTTCATATGACTCGACCCGGGAACATTATTTTATCCCTCATCATGGAATTTTTAAGTCCGTTAGTGACAAAATACGTGTTGTGTTCGATGGTAGTAGTCCTACGTCCTCTAAAGTGTCCCTGAATCAATGTTTACATACAGGCCCTAAGCTTCAGCGAGATATTTCTCACATCCTCCTAAATTTCCGCAGGCACGAGGTAGTGTTTGTAACAGATATTCGTATGATGTTTCGTATGACTTGGGTACATCCTGATGATAGAAGGTACCAACTTGTGCTTTGGCGTGAGGATTCCTCTCAGCCACTTCTTGCCTATGAACTTAATACCAATACCTATGGTCTTCGTTCCAGTCCATTCATTGCAATTCGTGCCCTTCTTGAGCTCGCTGAACAAGAGAGACTTACCTTCCCTCGAGCTGCTGAAGTCCTTGAGAGAGATATTTATATAATTAATAGAATCAGGCGTCACTTTGCGGAAATCCATTATCAGATGGGAAAAATAAAATACGATTATTTTGCTTTAAATTTCCGCTAAGAGACGCTAGCGCAGGCAACAAAACCACACCAATCGCAACCGCGTTGAGTACCAGTTCAGGCAAATGCAGAATGCACCGCCCTCCCTCCCTCAATACTACGATTGTGAATTTAATTTTAGGGTGAATATTGTTGGCTTAATTTAAATTAGAAGTAGAACAAAACGATAGTATTAATTTCTTAGATTTAACAATCACAAGGGTGCAGGGTCAACATCAATTCCAAATTTATAGAAAACCAACACATACTGACACTGTCATTCATGCATCATCTTGTCATCCGTGGCAACATAAGATGGCCGCGTTCAATTCATATATTCATAGACTATTTACTGTACCACTTGGTAAAGACAATTACAGGAAGGAATTAAACATTTTGTATCACATCGCCATATCAAACGGATACAAGAGATGCATTATTGACAGCTTAATAAAAAATAAAATTAATAAAATACTAGTTTATTATACTCTGTTCCTAATGAAAAGGTTAACAGGTATAATTCTAGTTTAGTTTACTTAGGAACGGTGTCGGAACGTATTTCTAAAACCCTAAAACAACATAACATACGCGTAGCTTTTAACACTAATAACTCATTAAGATTAATTTGTAACGGAAAGGATAAGCTTGATAAACACCAAAAATCTGGTGTTTACAAGCTTAACTGTAGTGCATGCAACGCCACTTATATAGGACAGACCGGCCGTAGCTTCAACACACGTTATAAAGAACATATTTCCGCGTATCGAAACAACCATCCCGAAAAGTCACACTTCGCCAAACATCTTTTAGATTCAGGACATAGTATTCCTAATAATCATACTTTTTCCATTTTACACACATGTGAAAAAAGTTTTAAATTGTCCGTTCTGGAACAATTAGAAATCATAAAACATAATAAAGATAATACGCTTACATTGTTGAACGAACAGGTCAGTTATACCACCTCCGCACTTTTGAATCTATTTTCAAATCAACAAAATGTTATTAATAACCATCAGTCATCAACGGTTTAACTTTTTATTTTTTTAACTTTAACTTTTTGTTTGCGTTTACGTAACGATCGCGTTAACGTAACGATTACGTCAGCTCATTAGTGGGGACAGTATAAAAGGCCTGTTCGCCAGCGACTCATTTCAGTCGTCCGTGCTCAGCCGAGGCGACAACATCTCCTGAGGATGCCGCGTGGAGTGGCGAACGCGTCGAGGTTTTTTGCACGTTGGTGCTGGTAACTAACAACTGCATTAGCTGTAGTGCATGCGTATTGAGGGAGGGAGGGCGGTGCATTCTGCATTTGCCTGAACTGGTACTCAACGCGGTTGCGGTTGGTGTGATTTTGTTGCCTGCGCTAGCGTCTCTTAGCGGAAATTTAAAGCAAAATAATCGTATTTTATTTTTCCCATCAGAGATATTTATGTCGACGATGTTCTTACTGGTGCTGATACTGTTGCGTCTGCCCGGGCTTTGAAAACTGAGCTTATAGGAATAATGGCCTCTAGTGGTTATGAGCTCCGTAAGTGGATTAGTAACAGGCCCGAGCTCCTAGATGATATGCCCCCGGATCATTTGCAACTTCCTCATTCATTCTCAGACCCAGATAATCCTCAGACTGTCGCTATTTTAGGTGTCCAATACAATCCTGTGAGTGACTCATTTACCTACAATTATACCTGTGATACCCGTGATACAGTTATTACAAAACGCAAAGTTTTATCATTGGTTGCCCGTATGCATGATCCTTGTGGCTGGATATCTCCCGTCGTATTTAAGGCTGAGGAATTCATCCAACGCTTATGGATGTCAGGCTTATCCTGGGATGATCCTTTAAATGAACCCCTGTCTTTAGAGTGGACTGCATTTGTTCAGGACCTAGCGAAGGTTAGTGAAGTGGCCATTCCGCGACATATTCTTCCCAGAGGTTCCTCCTCCTTATCCCTACATGGGTTTTGTGATGCTTCTGAATTGGGATATGCTGCCGCTATTTATTTACGTGCGGAACTTCCGTCTGGTGTTTGCTCCGTCCATCTTGTTATGGCTAAATCTAAAGTTGCCCCTGTTCGGACCCGTTTAACAATTCCCAAGTTGGAATTGTTGGGAGCTACCCTTCTCTCTAAATTACTTCATCACGTCGCTCTTTGTCTGCAAAGGTCGTCTGTGTTGACTTCAATCCATAGTTGGACGGATAGTAAAATCGTGTTGTGTTGGTTAAAAACCACTCCTCACCTCCTTCAGACTTTTGAGGCTAATCCGGTCTCCCAGATTAATAATAATCCTACATCTAGTGAATGGAGGCACGTCCCTGTGACTGTGCATCGAGAGGTATGTCAGTCACCCGACTGATCGACCACTCCTTTTGGTTTTCACCTTTGTGGTTGACGCAGTCTCCTGACAACTGGCCCGGTATTTCGGAACCTAACGCAAGTAGTGATCTCCCTGGACTACGTTGTTTAGTAGTCTCTGCCGATGTTCCTACCCCGGATCCCTCATTCTTATTAGAGCGGTATAGTTCTTTCAACAAGCTAATAAACGTGGCTTGTTACCTAAGGCGATTTTTATTTCCTAAATCTTACACGTCCTACCTAGGCCCTGAGGAACGGAGAGATTCCCTTTTGTTTTTAGTGAAAATTGTTCAATTTACCTCCTTTTCTGATGAACTTGATCGCTTACGGCGTGGCGATCCTATCACTAACTCCCTGAGAAAGTTGAATTTATTTCTAGATGACAGAGGCCTGATTCGAGTTGGAGGTCGATTACGAAACTCCGATCTATCCTTTGATGCGCGCCATCCCCTTCTTCTGCCTAAGAATGGTAATTTCGTGAACATCCTTATTTCACATTACCATCGCGAGAATGCTCATGCAGGTGTTAATGCAATTCTTGCCATGTTAAATGGAGAGTTTTGGATCTTGTCTGCACACAGAGCTATTCAGCATGTGATTTTTTAATGTCTTCCCTGTTATTGTCTCAAGGCGGCTGTATCTCAACCCTTCATGGGTGACCTACCTAAAGACCGCGTCACGGCTGCTAGACCGTTTGACGGTGTAGGTACCGATTTTGCAGGACCCTTTTTTACCAAAGTCCAGGCCCATAGGAACAAAAGGTTAGTGAAAAGTTACCTGTGTGTATTTGTCTGCCTTTCCACTAAAGCCGTTCACCTTGAGGTTATGTCGGACCTAACTACTGAAGCCTTTATTGCGGCCTTTTCCCGATTCGTGTCGCGTCGTGGTGTACCTCGCCTAATCCGATCTGATTGCGGTCGAAATTACATCGGTGCTAACAATAACCTGAAGGAGTTAGAGTGTTTCCTGTCTCAAAACCAGGCGGCTATTGGTTCTGAGCTTTCAAAGCGGAACATATCCTGGGTTTTCGATCCTCCTGTTTCCCTCATTGGGGAGGTCTTTTTGAAGCTGCGGTTAAATCGGCAAAATCGCACCTAAAACGAGTAGTAGGCGATACCCCCCTTATATTTGAAGAGCTCACTACTGTTTTTGCTAAAATTGAAGCAGTTTTAAATTCACGCCCATTGTGCCCACTTTCTCCGGACCCTAATGATGTCGAAGTGTTAACTCCCGGCCATTTCTTAATTGGACAACCCTTAACTGCACTTCCGGAGTACCCTTATAAAGACGTAAAATTGCATCGCCTTACACGGTTTCAGCTAATCCAACAAATTACCCAGCACTTTTGGTCTCGATGGCATTTAGAATACCTAAATACATTACAAATTAGAAATAAATGGACCTCTCCTTGTGATCCTCCTAAAGTGGGTGAGCTAGTATTCATAAAAAATGACAACCTTCCCCCTTTGCAGTGGCGTCGTGGACGCATTATTAATTTATACCCTGGCCAAGGCCAAGTTGTTCGTGTGGTAGATGTTAAAACTCCTACCGGTAGCCAAAAGAGATCTTTGACGAAATTAGTTCGTCTTCCTGTTTAGTGAACTTCCTTTCCCTTGGCTTCCTAACCTTCTCGTAAACACTTGACGTGTTTAGGGCGGGCGATATGTTTACTACAATATTTTGATTTGTATGTGTACCCTATATTACTACTACGCCGCGCACACTCACACGCATACCTGCCTTATTTTTATTTGTTTAAAACGTACCGTGAGAACCCCGGAGATCGAGTCGACATCGAGACGTTCCCTATGACACATGTACTAGACTGACCAGAGCGCTTTCGCCGCGTGTGTATCCTGTGAAGCTCCTTACAGACATTTCGAGTGATTGTGGCCTGTGAAGTGATACCTGAACCCTGACCGGCAAGTACCTAGCTATAAGTGCTCAGACCTGACTAATTTTCCACCTATCATTGTCGCCCTCCACGTGTAATCCACTGCCTAGACTCTCAAACACTATAGATCCTACTGCTGAGCAAAGGCCTCAACTATGAGGAGGTACGAGCCATACTCCAGCACGCAGGCTCAGTGCGGATTGGTAGAGGGGTGTCTGTAAGGCAAGCGACCAACCTTACTGACAATGTCAAGCGGCCCTAGGGCCTTTGATTATATCAACCGATACTAGCCGGGGACCAACTGCTTAACGTGCCTTCTGAAGCACATAGATGCTTGTGACAGACGTCACTTGATTAGAGGTGCTTGCACTTGCAGCGTAGTGGCTATTGAAAGACAACACTATCAGTTGGGTTGACGACTTCAACGCTCTAAGAAAACGATGTATCCTTAACTGAAATCGTTGCTATCGATATCGATAGTCGATTTATCAACTGACATCCCGTCCCGGGTTCGAATCCTCGGGCCGAGAGTGTTGAGTTTTTTTGTCTTGAAATAACACAGACACAGCTCTGGAGTCAGGAAGTTGGTGGTGCTAACACCCCCGTGCCTCGTAAAGCACGTTAAGCCGTTGGTCCTGCGCCTGATCTCTCTACGGTCATGTCGGACTGCCGTCTCACCGAATTATGAGAGTGAAGGAACAGAGAGTGCACCTGTGTATTGCGCACACACTTCTGCACTATAATATCTCTCGCGCAGTTGGCTAATTCAGTTGAGTATGGCCACTGTAGTCGAGATTATGCTAGGAGGACATTATTATAACCTATCTCGGTACTGTCGATATTACGCCACTTATGTAGGACAGACCGGCCGTAGCTTCAACACACGTTATAAAGAACATATTTCCGCGTATCGAAACAACCATCCTGAAAAGTCACGCAACATCTTTTAGATTCAGGATATAGTATTCCTAATAATCATACTTTTTCTATTTTACACACAGTCATGTGAAAATAGTTTTAAATGGTCTGTTCTGGAATAATTAGAAATCATAAAAGATAATAAAGATAATACGCTTACCTACATTGTTGAACGAACAGGTCAGTTATACCACCTCCCCACTTTCAATAAATCTATTTTCAAATCAACAAAATATTATTAATAACCATCAGTCACCAACGGATTAACTTTTTAATTTTTTAACTTTATCTGTCGATATTATCGATATCGGTAATCGACTATAGCTAGACAGCACTAGCAGGTCGACGACTCCAGACGGGAGGCAGACGGTTTTTCAACTCCGCAAACCGGATTCAGACGGATTGTGTGGTGTGGCCCAAGATAGGGCTCGAGGCGTTAAATGGGGTCCTCGTAGTATTTTTTAACACTGGTTCATGTTACAACTTTATCCCAATACCCCCTTGCCTTACAGACACCCCTCCACCAATCCGCACTGAGCCCGCGTGGTGGTAGTATGGCTCGTACCTCCTCATAGTTGAGGTAGAGGCCTTTTCCCAGCAGTTAGATCTATTTAGGCTGACTTTACTTTTTTATATTATAAAGAGGAAAGATTTGATCGTTTGTTTCTATTGAATAGGCTCCGAAACTACTGGACCGATTCATATGAAATTTGGTACAGAGATAGTTTGAGACCCTGGAAAGGATACAGGTTACTTTTTGTCGCGATATAAAACTATCAGGGGGTGAAATGGGGATAAAAGTTTTTATGGAAAATCGAACTTTTGGTGCGAGCGAAGTCACAGGGAACTGCTAGTTTTTTATTATAAAAAATCCAAACCTTTAAAATTAAAGTGCACAGGTAATTTTTTCATGTCAAAACATTCAGTCAAAATTGGATACTTTTACATGTTTCAAACAAAGTCGCGGAGAATCGTTAGTTTTTTATAACTTGTGCCAATCTCGACTGAAGGATTGACCTGAAGTAGCCCCTTTGCCCTATTTCCCCACCTGTGTTGCACAAATCTAGACCAATATTACTTTTTACCTAGTTCGAAACTATGCAAAACAGCAATGCTGTTTTTTTTAAATAAACCCGACAAGTGCGAGTCGGATTAAAACATGTTTGCAACAAACTTTTGTAAGGACCATCATTCAACCGATTTTAGTTTTTTCTTTTACGTCAAAAACGAAAAGAAAGGAAGGTCTTACCTACAGGCCAAGCACAGGGTTTTTTTAAACCGATGATTTTTCGTTCCAATCCAAAAAAGTTTTTACGATTGTACAAGTTCGGTACGGAATCCTCAGTTTATGTCTCGACTCGCACTTGTTCAGTTTTTTACTTTTCTTCTAACTGGAGAACCCTAATTGGCAGTTCTGACATACGGGTCTTTTAAAAAGTACGTGTTTTTTTTTCTTTTTTATTCACAAAAGAATAATATGGCTATACCAGATTATTAACTAAAGTGTTGGCTAAGCTTTTGAGTTAATACAGAAAAGAGATAGATATACAGCTTTTGATTGTAAAAGAAATAGCATAATATATTTTCGTACCTAGTTGTTCTTTGATGATTGACGTATCAACCCTAGAAAACCAAATATATTTTTTTATTAATTTCTGTTCAGAGACTTACAAGTTTTTTTCACTTTATACACGTCCCGAGCTCATCATAGAACTCCCTACTAATGCTTTGGGCAATGTGGGCTAGTGCTGAGAAGAAGCAGCACAAGAAACTTAGTCACTATTGTCATAGCCTCTTTTCAAAGTTTCACAATATTTGTACTTTGAAAAGAGGCTACTTTTTATGAACTATCAAAATGCTAGTCTTACATAGACTTTGCATGGAGATAGCATGTTTGGATGGATGTGATGTCACTCTGTGCTATGCTCAACTGCCTAGTTATCGATTTTAAATAAGCTATTACGAAAAAAATGAAGGAATATCATTTGCAAAACAAATTTTCTCTTAAAAACCTGCTAAGAAATTGCTCAAACTAAAAAACTTATAATTATTAAAAAACGTAAGGCCTATTTTTGGTGCAGATTAATGGCCAGAATATTTATTACAATAAAATACTAAGTAGGTACTTCTATCCAGTTTACGTTGTACAAATAGCACCATTTTAATTGGTATAGGAAATTGCAGGCGTCTCGCCAAAATACCCTTCCAAAGTTGCAACACAATGATCAATGGTTTTGGGAACGTATTGAAGACAAACATATTAAGAAATATTTTTATTATATACAAAAAGAAATCTTGGTTATGTTTGTTCGTAATTAGGTGCTTAATTTTAGTCTTACCTAGGTACTAAATTTTAAAGACTTAGGCATACATATTATGTAGAGGACGCTGTAAAATTCAATTTTTTTTGGTTCTGGTGGGTTTTTGTTCCCATATTTTTATCTGATTTAATAAAAAAATGGCAATTAAAATGGACTCAGATGTCATGTCCATATAGTTCTTTACGAAACAACTCGTGAATCGTGAATTCGTACCGTTTGCGAAAAAAAGCGAGAAAAAACACGTCATTGTACCATCCCTTTCGTGAGTAGAATAAAAAAGGTTTAAAAACTCCTTTGTGCGACCTCCATTCGAGAGCAGCTGATTCCTTCGGCGTAAAATTAAAAAGTAAACTGTCATGCGTTTCGCGGGTCCGTGGTTGGATATTTTTTAAATCAAAAAACATAATCCCTAACTAAATAGTTGAAATGATGATAAATCTGTTTGAGATATAAGTTTTATTTCAATTTTATTGCTCGTGATGATACTACACGTAAAAACTTGTTTGGGTCAGTAAGACAAGTCTCGACTTGTCTTTGGATATCTAATTTATTCTTAATACTTAGTTCCTACCGTTTTCTTATTCACTGCATTGATTTATTATATCCATAATATACTATACTATATACTATACTATCCATACTAATATTATAAATGCGAAAGTGTGTCTGTCTGTCTGTTACCTCTTGACGCTTAAACCACTGAACCGATTGAGATTAAATTTGGTATGGAGACATTTCGAGACCCCGGAAAGGATATAGGCTACATTTAGTCGCGATATAAAACTTATAGGGGGTGAAATGGGGGATGAAAGTTTATATGGAAAATCCAACTTTTGCGGGCGAAGTCGCGGGGAACCACTAGTATATACTATATATTAAATCAATGACTCACTGTGTTACAACTACTATAAAAAATGTTTCAACAAACACACCAATTACTTACCTAGCCCCAAACCCAAACTAAGCGTGAGCTTGGCTATGGCGGCTAGGATAACGGATAGAAAAACTTATATACGTTTATAAACATCCATGACAAGGTACAAATGGTCGTGCTCATCACACAAACATTTGCTCCTTGCGGGACTTGAACCCGGTTTTGTAGTCCGGAGCACGAACCACAACATCAAGAAGGTCTGTACAACTCATCATCCTCCTAGCGTTATCCCGTTTGTGCACTCGCACGCGAGGGCCCAGGGTCCGCTGACCATGATCCAGGATGTGGCAGATCAGGTATTTACAGTGAAGTGACCGCCTTCTTACCTCCGTGACCCTGTTGCCAGGGGAACCTGACCAGTTTTGGATCATGGTTACACATGCAGTCTCCTGAATGTGCAGGTTTCCTCAAGATGTTTTCCCTCACCGTAAGAACATCGGTTAGTGAAACAACTAATGTTCATAACTCAGAAAAAGTCATTAGCACATGGCCGCACGTGGGATCGAACCGGTGCCTCCCGCATGAGAGGAGACCCGCTAGCCACTGCACCACCGACGACTACTAGTTATTATAACATCTGTGCTAATATCCCTAAAAACTTTCATCCCCCATTTCACCCCTTCAAAGTTCTGACTATCAAAGTAGCGATGGGCGATTATTACTAAATTAATCGAATTATTCGAATGGTCTCTGTAATCGAATGTATTCGATAAGCAACCGCAGTCATTCGATTATCCTTCGATTATGCGGCGAGCAAACTAACGAATGATTCGTCTGTCATTCGTCACGTCGATTAATCATTCGTTCGCTGCTTGTCTGTGCGCACAGTCGCGGCAATCTGATCAAAATCAAATGCATCGAAGGGCCGAGTTTTAAGCGTAAGCAATAGTTGTTTTATACAATCATTCGAATGTCGATTATTATTCGATTATTTCTTTTTGAATTACTAAATCGATAGTTCGAATGGTCGATTGTCGATTAATTCGATAATTTTTTTTCGAACAATTGCCCAAAGTTTATAAAATTCTCATTTCCCTTATTTCGTTACCCACACAATATTTTTTAAAACAACTTCAAATTGTAAACAAAAAATAACTAAAAAATGTATCAAAAAGTACGAAACCAATACTTACTTTTTCAATAAAAACTGAAGGTTTTTTTGCATTTCTAAACCTATTATTACCAATCGGTACCGTGTACAATTTACCCCATTTGTAAGGGTAAAACTTTATAAGGGTCATAATAACGGGATTGGGTTGTGAAAATAGTATTTTAGCAAATGATTTGATACGGTATGGGTACGGAATTTATTTACAAAAAATATCTATAAATATTAGTCTTTGTATTTTTTATTTCAATTTTTTTACAATGAGTTTTAATATTACTCTCATAGAGACAGTCAGGGTGCATCAAGAAAAGTAAGGTACATTATAATAAATCCTATAATCATTGTTGTACGCACAATTGCTGGACCGATTTTGATGGATTTTGGTATAAAGACCAGACCGTTTCCACGGATAGAGAAGAGGTGAAATGTTTTTTTATTTGAATGTTTCCACGGATAGAAAAGTGTGAAATGTGATTTTTAAATTAAATCAAATTTCACTTACAAAAATTAATCGACTGTGTCATCCTGTGGGACTTGAACCCACGTCCCTTCGCTATCCGGGCGAGTGCTCTTACCTTATAGTGTGATTTTTAAATTATCTATATATAAAATCTGACTGTGCAGGATAGGTATTTACGGGAACCTAGGGCTTAAAAAGGGGGATCTAATAGGAACAGGACATTGAGGCACTATACAACGTGTCCCGGCGGTGTCGGAGCCTTCATGTGGTGACTAAGAAGCAAAATTGCTACCCCTTTCTTAATAGGATCAACTTTGAAATCCCAAAATATTTTGACACTTCCACTATTTAGTATAGGTACATTTGTATGGAAAGGAGATAATTTTTGGTCTATTTTCGAGGTTCTTGTAATAGAGAAAAATGTTGCAGGGGAACTCATCTATCACCTCTTGAAGGCTCCGACATCGGTGACGGGACACACTGTATATAGGGTGAGAACTGTTTTTATTTACCCATAATAAAAGGACAGCTACAAAAGGTGATATAAAAACCATAGATATTTAAAAAAAGTTCATATGATAATAATTTTTATAACTAAAGCAATTTGTTTGCAAGGCATTCGCCCGGATAGCGAAAGGTCATGGGTTCCAGTCCCATCGGATGGCGTCGATCTATTTTAGTAACTGAAAAGACATGTCCACTTTTTGTATGGAGGCTGGTTTTTTATTCCAAGATATCACTAACCACCAATAAACTATATTTATCTTTAAGCTACAAAAATATGAAACACGTAACCATAGAAATCAGAATTTTAAACGCGTCCGTTTTGAAAAAAAAAATGTTTTGTAATGTGGCATTATCCATTGATCACTCATTTATATTTCCTAGCTGTTTGGGATTAATCCTTGGCCTACTCAAAATGGGTGAATTGATTCAAAAAGAATTTTTGTTTTCTTTTTTTTTCATTCAATCATTCATTCTTGAAATGTCAATTTTGTTGACAATTTTTTTTCATATGTTAATTGTTATAGCCGAAGGTGCGGTTTATGTACAGACAAACAGTAAAATAAATTTAAATTTTTCTCTAAATCGGAGGCCTTAAAAATATATTAGTTATGAAGATAGGCTATTTTTGTGAACTCTTTTATATAATATCTAATTTATTCTGGTTAGAAATATTGACGAATAAATAACTGTTTGAGAGTTTAGGCAGTGGATTACACGTGGAGGGCGACAATGATAGGTGGAAAATTCGTCACGTCTTAGCGCTTATAGCTAGGTACTTGCCACATCAGCTTTCAGGTATTACTTCACAGGCCACAATCACTCGAAATGTCTGTAAGGAGCTTCACAGGATACACACGCGGCGAAAGCGCTCTGGTCGGTCTAGTACATGTGTCATAGGTAACGTCTCGATGGCGACTGGGTCTCCGGGGTTCTCACGGTACGTTTTTAAACAAATAAAAACAAGGCAGGTATGCGTGTGAGTGTGCGCGGCGTAGTATCAATAGGATACACAAACAAATCAAAATATTGTAGTAAACAATAACCATTATTGGACAAGTCCTTTAATTTAATTGAGTACAAATGAGATGAGGGTTCACCAAGCACGACATGCCTCACTTTTTATTGACACCTATGACATAATTTATTTTTTCAACGACCGTCTTGGTGTAGTCGTTCGCGCACCGGGCTTCTAAACCAGGCGGATGCGGGTTCGAATCCCGCAAGGGGCAAATGTTTGTGTGATGAGCACGAGCATTTGTACCTAAGTCATGGACGTTTATACGTATTTAAGTATTTATATCCGTTATCCTAGTCGCCATAGCACAAGCTCACGCTTAGTTTGGGGCTAGGTAATTGGTGTGTTTGTTGAAACAATTTATTATTTATTTAAGTTTTGACCACTGGCCATCTATCGCCGATTGACATCGACACGAACTTGTCACATTTTGACACTGAAATTTGCGTCGACTAAGCCGCAAGCAACCGACGTATGGCATAAAGCATACATGTATGTATAACGCCATACAAAAGTCATAGACCTCTATTTGACCTGACACAATGGGACAACCATAAGAGACTATTATAATTATTATTAGTGGATTATAACAAATCGTCAGTCCAGTCACGAAGTCTGTCGGCCTTTAAAGATCAATAGCATTGTTTTTTAATTAGGTAAAATCTTTTTAGGGTTCCGCAGTTAAATTGTAAAGAACCTTAGGTATAGTTAAAATTTTTAATATGGGTACCAATTTAACCCGGGTATGACCTCTTTCTTGTTTTTGGGGTTTTTGATTTCCAATTACACAGAAACGCAGTCGGGTATTTTAGTTTTTTAAATTACCGTTTTTTTAGTCATATTTTAATGTTTTATCTGACTCCTGTTTGTATAGTGCATTAAAGGTAGGAATCAGTGCAATTGATCCTGTGTATAAAATCGTTTCAGGTTCCAAAGATAATGAAGCGTGTAACGTACGCCCATAAAGACAATTGAATTTATATTTTACTCAATGTTGTAACCACTTATTGTTCTTGGTAATACTATAAACAATATGGCCTTACACTGAAAGCGAGGCGATTCGGAAATAATGCCTCAAGCCCACTTCAAACGTCAAAGTGAAATAACTAGCTGATTGCCGCGACTTCGTCCGTCAAATGTCGAATATCCCATACTCAATTCCAACCCCCGTTTCACCGCCTTACAGATTGCATTTTCAAAAATCCTGAAATAAAAGTTAGCCTGTATAGATCCCACTGCTGGGCAAAGGCCTCTATCTCAACTATGAGGAGGTGCGAGCCATACTCCACCACGCGGGCTCAGTGCGGATTGGTGCAGGGGCGTCTGTAAGGCAAGTGACAAACCTTACTGTCAGATGCTATCAAGCCGCCCTAGGGCTTCTGACTAGGCTTTATGACTAATACCAACAGATATTAGCCGGAAATACCTACGACATTTTAAATTTCTAACCAAATAGCTAAACCACCATTTTTTATCGATTTAGCTTTAAAATTGACGAAGTTTTATACAAATATTCCCCCCTTTCACCCTCTTAGAGAGTGGATTTTTAAAAATCATTGTTTTTATAACTTAAGCAATTATTTTGCAATTTTTTACGAAATCAAATTAAATTTCGCTCAAAAAATCAATCGACTGTGTCCGACCGGATGACACAGTCGATTGATTTTTGTGAGCGAAATTAAATTTGATTTTCAAAAATCCTTTCCTAGTGCTCACCTACACTATAAAAAGAAGCATGCTGCAAAATTTCAATTTTCTTATCCGGGATAAAATTACTTTCTTGCAATATTTTCGATAAGTAAGTAGCTATTGATGTAATAAAACCTGATACATATTTTAAATAAACACTTACATAGATATTGTCATGTTTGTTTTATTGTCGTTATAGACGACCGTCTTGGTGTAGTGGTTCGCGCTCCAGACTACAAAACCAGAGGTTGCGGGTTCGAATCCCGCAAGGGGCAAGTATTTGTGTGATGAGCACGAGCATTTGTATCTAAGTCATGGATGTATAAACGTATATAAGTATGTCTATCCGTTATCCTAGTCGCCATAGCACAAGCTCACGCTTAGTTTGGGGCTAGGTAATTGGTGTGTTTGTTGAAACAATAATTTTAACTGCCGTTGTTTAAAGTGGTATTATTTCATCATCATATCAGCCTGCAGTCCACTGCTGGACATAGGCCTCTCCAAGACGGCGCCAACTTTCACGGTCCTCCGCTTCTCGCATCCAGCCACCACCGGCCACCTTCCTCAGGTCGTCGGTCCACCTAGCAGGGGGGCGTCCAACACTACGTTTCCCGAGACGTGGTCTCCATTCGAGAACCTTCCTACTCCAACGCCCGTCGGTTCTGCGACAGACATGACCAGCCCACTGCCACTTCAGCTTACTGCACCTCTGAACGATATCTATGACTTTCGTCTTAGTATTATTTAGTTTCCCTTAAAATTTCAACCTTTACGTTAGACCCTTAATTTAACTTCTCTAAGTTTTTGCCTCAGATTGAATAATCTAGATCAAATAAAAAAATACTACTTACACACAAAAAACCCCCGTCAATATCTCTACACGTAGCACTGAAACACCCTGTCTCTACTTTTGGCACTGAAACACTCACACAACATAACACATCTTTATTTTAGACCATTCTAAAAAAGTTTTCGAACTTATTTTCGC
The DNA here is from genome assembly GCA_949316185.1 of Pyrausta nigrata. Taxonomy (NCBI): domain Eukaryota; kingdom Metazoa; phylum Arthropoda; class Insecta; order Lepidoptera; family Crambidae; genus Pyrausta; species Pyrausta nigrata. The sequence continues at coordinate 579,396 of OX438965.1, forward strand.
GACGTATTTTTTCGGGAGCAACGAATCACACCCCGACGTTTTCACCCCTCGAACGATCGAGGTCTACTGAATGAAATGAAAGTCGCAGACAGAATGTCTCGGTTCAAATTTCGAACTAGGATCCTATTGTGATGTTGTGGCAATTGGATTTGAACTTTCAACTTTAAAGGTTAAGATCTAATTTCGAATGGATAGCGATTTGATAAGGTGTCATCGGAAGGTGAAAATCCTGACACGTACAGGCCTCAACTTACCCAAATCTGTTAAAACATCTCAAATGATATGGAACTCTATGTGATCAACATAAGGTTGAAATATAATAGCGGAAATTTGACAGACTTGGGTGAGTTGATGCGAGGCCCACTGCATCAACAGTCCAGCACATTTTCTAAGACAGTTAAATTTAGAGTACGCGGTATTCAGTCAGTCTTACTTACCTGTAAGTCTGTCTGCCCCATCTCGCTTTTTCACAGTATGAAAGAGTGAGATGGGAGATAGACTGTCTCAGTGAGACTGACTGAATCACGTAGCCTGATAACTCCTTATGGAAAACTGACTTAATGAACGACTTACTGACTGAAATATCAACGCACAGCCCAAACTTCTAGGATTAGAAACATGACATTTTGCACCATGCTTCGTTTAAAGTGTAGGTGAACACATAGAGAAGTTTAATTGAAAAAAAACCGGCCAGTGCGAGTCCAACTCGCGCGCGAAGGGTTCCGTACCAATAACTTAAAACATTAGACATTATAGGCAAAAAAAGCATTTATTTTTATAATTTCAAAAGTATTCATCACAGGATACCCGAAACAATTTTAAATAAGAGTTTTCGCGCCTGTTTCTTTATGTGAGTGATTTGAAGTTTATAGATCCAAGACTTTAGAAATTACAGGGGGGGGGGGGACGACACCGTGTAAACGACTTTGGAGGGCTATATCTCGCAAATGGTAAAGCTGATAAAAAAGTGTTGTATGGAAACCCTACCTTATTTTCATAGTCCTTTTCAACGATATTCTACAAAAGAGGGTGCACATGAAAAAATAATTCACCCCCTCCCTTTACATGTATGGGAAGGTAAGGGTAATTTTATTTTTTTATATTTTAAAAATGAGATATTATATGTGAAGTATCCTTGAACCAAGTTACATGCAAATCAATCCATAAACGTAGAAGATATTCTGCTGTGACAGACTAGGACGGACGGACTGAACGATCTTATAAGGGTTCCTTGTCGGACTACGGAACCCTAAAAAGGAGGATAGGTTTGTAAGAAAGTCCGTCATTTATGAAGCTAATCGACAAAAAAAAATTAAGCTATTTGGTTACAAATTAAGAATTAGGTATTTCAATAACTTTTGCAATGGGATTAGATACCTAATTAATTATTTGTTTTTGTTACACAGACAGGTGACAGTCATAGCATAAAATATTATCTAACGTAGCTACGTTAGATAATATTTTATGCTATGACTGTCACCTGTCTAGCTAGACCGTAGGCCATAAATAGTATATGTTAACAAAATAGTTAAGAGAGGGAATATTTTAAAACGAAAATACCTAACTGATAAAAGTTTTTTTGTACGCACCTTTTACCATAGTAGTTTTATGCGAGTCCTTCAGCCATAGATCATTTTACCTGAAAAATAAAAATGGATTGGTTACCATTACTTCTTCACAAGTCAATTTTCTAAATATTCATATCCAAAATTAAGAGTAGGATACACAGTATTTTTTGGACACCCTGTAAAAATTCCCCCTGTATAGATTCATAAAGATAATTGAACTGCACACCATGAACGAAACAACAATGCAATTTACACAGATTACTACGTAGATGTACAAAATCGCTAAGAGCGATCTCGTCCAGACAACTTCTGGGTAAAGTAAATTATTTATCACAGGAATATATTGAAAAGAAAGCCTACTGAAATCTTCCAATAAGACACTAAACTCTTACCTGCTTACTAAAAATGAATTTCTCACTGCTCTAACACTTGTATAAATATGAGAGGGTAGTTTGGAATTAATGACAGATAGGTGACATGGAGGTGAAGGTTCTCGAATGGAGACGACGTCTCGGGAAACGTAGTGTTGGACGCCCCCCTGCTAGGTGGACCGACGACCTGAGGAAGGTGGCCGGTGGTGGCTGGATGCGAGAAGCGGAGGAACGTGAAAGTTGGCGCCGTCTTGGGAAGGCCTATGTCCAGCAGTGGACTGCAATAGGCTGATATGAGGTGACATGACATAGTGATGACAAACATTTCAAATTATCCGTTACATATTAATCAAGTGATAAAGCAATGTTAAAAGCATTATTAGTATGGCGTTGAAATATAATACTTTCTTATTGGAATCCGCTTAGAGGCGGCATTAGTTAGAAGTTCGAATATAAGAACAGGGTGTATACAGGGTGAAAAAAAAATCCTGTCCTATACACAATCCGTTAGTTCTGGTCACCTACATCTGTATCAACCGCAGGCTGCCTGCCGTGGAAATTTCAAGCGTCTTCCAGCTGCCATTATTAGTATAGAGCAAAAACCGCCAAAAAATCGTTTGTGGTATGGGAGCCCCCTTCAAATATTATTTTTATTCTGTTTTTAGTATTTGCTGTTATAGCGGCAACAAAAATACATCATATTTGAAATTTTCGTTCATGAGATACAGCCTGATGACAGACAGACAGGCAGCGGAGGCTTAGTAATAGGGTCCCGTTTACCCCCTAAAAAGGTAGCAAGATGCAAGAAAACTCTACTAATTAGGTATAAGTACATAAAAGTAAAAACAGTAATGAGAACAAAGCCATGGGGCGTCAGTAGTATACAGTATAAGTGGATCTACGGCTTTTCAACGACCAGTCTGCCAAGTTTCGATTGCGTATACCACAATCCGAACCTTATTGTGCCAACTTTAAGGGCTATACATACAGGGTATCTCTCAAATTCCCGATTTCCAAATGATAAACTGTCTCTCGATGTCAAATGAAGAAGTAGAGAAGCGATTAATGGCTAATTTTATTTAATCTTGGTAAGCAATATCAGTTCATATTCCTTTGTTGTAACGAAAAATAATTGATACTAGCGATTCCTGCGACTCCACCCGTGGGAATGCTGCATTTCCTAAATAAAATTTCATCCCCCATTTCAACCCTTTAATGTTTTTTTTATCGCAACAAAAAGTACCATATGTTCTTTCCTGAGTTTCAAATAAAATAAAATAAATCGGTTCAGTAGTTCAAGCATGAAGAGGACAGACAGGCACACTAACAGACAGACAGACCTCTGTAACTATGTAGGACATATTGAATACTGCTGGATGTTTTATAGGAGCTATAATAAATATAATAATAATGATTATGATGATTACACGGTGTGCCAAAAAAAGTAAATTTCGCTAACAAAAATTGATCGACTGTGTCATACGGTGGGACTCGAACCCACAACTCTTCGCGATCCGGGCGAATGCTCTTACCAACTGAGCTACGGAAACAGTAAACATTAATTGGACACCCTGTATAGCCAGCGGCTGAGGCAGACTGTGCTAAGGCTGACAAGTCTGGGCGCGCACACATGCGCACCTGTCTACGCACACAGAGGTAAGGGTGTCTGCGAAATTTTTAGTACAGGGGACATGAGGCGTCGGGGCTACGTCGACGGAGATACGTTTGTTTGGTAAAAACTTACAGTACCGTTACCATGAGTTTACGGTGGTTTTACTCGCTAGCGACGACGTAAAAAAAGTGTATGGAAAATTTTAGTTCTCCAAGTAACCGCTAGAGGCGCTGTGCAATTTTCTATAAACTTTTTTACGTCGTCACCAGCGAGTAAAACCGCCGTAAACTCATGGTAACGGTACAGGGTTATTGTAATAACAGTAATGTAATAATGAAATGTCCTCCTAGCCAAATTTCGACTACAGTGGCCAATCTTAACAAAGATTAGCCGACTGCGCGGGAGATATTATAGTGTGTGCGCAATACCAAGGTGCACTCTCTGTTCCTCACAATTCGGTGAGACGGCAGTCCGACATAACCGTAGAGAGATCAGGCGCAAGATCACGGCTTAGCGTGCTTTCCGAAGCAACTTTCTCCGGAGCTGTGTCTGAGTTATTTCAAGACAGAAGACCAGGTTTGAGTCCCGGGTCGGGCCAAAAAAACACCCATAACCTCATATAGGCTGATTAAGGTGCCCAAATTCAACTTTACATACAAACAAGTTGGAGGCGAATTCGTATGGGGAAGCTAAAATTTGCGATTTCGATGTTAGTCTGATAGAGTATTTTGAGAACCAGAATCGACCATTAAGAGGTTATTGGTGTTTTACAATAACCCTGTTTAAATAAAAATGTATAGCTTATTTTGTTGCTAAACGCAAAAACTCGGGAAAGGCTGGTCACATGTTTTTTTTTGAAATATTTCTTGAAGTCAGAGTAAGGTTTGAGGAAAAAAAAATTAATTGCGAGGATTTTAATAATTAATAGAAACATAATACATTCTGTCCTACAGAATGTATTATGTATTATTAAGCGGTACAAATTTTGCTGAGTTTTCATTGTACGTTAAATATAAATAAAAATCGAAAAAAAACAAGTAAAAAATATTTCATTTTAATGTTTATAACTGACTTTATATTTACTTTGCTAGCGTATTTTTGTTTATCAAAAATGTTATAATGTAATATTACAAATTAGGTAAATTGCTCATGTCCGCGTGTAATATATGTATTATAGTCTAAACTAAACTACGACGAAATAACTAAGTCGACTAAGTTTATTTCTTCCTCACTTGCCCGATTGTCACGTGTTTGAATGAAAACTTTTGTCTGGTCCTTAAAAAAATTGCAAGAGTACCTGTATAAAATTAAGTAAAAGTAAAGTTTATAAAGATCTTTCTGCTGGGCAAAGGCTTCACCTAAGACTTTTGATTTATTTATATATATTTTTTATTTATTTATTTAAACTTTATTGCACTGTAAGTTGTACAATTGGCGGACTTAATGCCTTAGGGCATTCTCTACCAGTCAACCGCTTGAAGATGCAGAAAGTTGAATCAGTGGCGGAACATTTGCAATTAAATAAAATAAATTATAAAATTTTATTAAATTTATTTCATCGATGATTAATTATTATTAAATTAAGCCTGTCAGATATGGTCACAAAGCGTGCAAAAATGTACTTTTATTAAACGATTCGTTCGATTTTAAAACTGCACCAATTTTTAATTGACTTCAGTCTAGACGTAATAATTCACAAGCACCGTATCCCCTAGACTAGCCGGCGCTGACGCGGCGTCTCGCTCCGCCGTCTTCCGTCCCGCTCACACAGTCTGGGTCAACGACCGGCCGTCACGCGTTTTTGCGGGCACTGATTTAGCCGATATAAGGATCTTGAAACCTGGATTCAATACCAGAAATTCGGCCTTGCCAGAATAGCGCCGGTGGCTGAACTGTGCTAGCATGTTCAAAACGATAATGAAAGTTAAGCAACGTTTGGTCTGGTTGGGATAGGATGGGTGACCGTTGTGGGGTATGTTTTCTAAGTGTATCCATTTGTTCAAGACTTCATAACTTTTCCTACGTTTCTTTCTGCAACTCCTGCTTAACCATGATCTAAAGATTTGACTTCCTTTGATTTGAGGATTGAACTCCCAACTCCCAACCAGTGAAGGATTTAGGGAGTCTGTAAAACTAATAATAAATAATAAATTGTTTCAACAAACACACCAATTACCTAGCCTCAAACTAAGCTCAAAAGCTTGTGCTATGGCGACTAGGATAACGGATAGACATACTTATATACGTTTATACATCCATGACTTAGGTACAAATGCTCGTGCTCATCACACTTACATTCGCCCCTTGCGGGACTGGAACCCGCAACCTCAGGTTTTGTAGTCCGGAGCCACTACACCAAAACTGTCTTACTTACATAATTAAGTCAAAGTGCCGACTTTGTGAAACCAAAGAAACTAATAAGCATTAGCAGTCAGTGTAAGCAGTATTTACCCGACTGCGGAAGGAGGGTTATGTTTTTCGAGAGTATGTATGTATGTATAATTGTTTGGCACGCCCTACAGCCCAAACGGCTGGACAGTTTTTGACATATGAGGTGTCGTTGAATTTGTCGAAATTGTGGTAGTGACATAGGCTATATACATTTTAAAAATTGCGCCCGCAAATGGAAATAAAGGGGGGAGGTGGGATTGAATTTTTCCTTACCATAGCAATATGGGTATCAAATGAAAGACAGTAGAAAGACCATTTCAAAAATATATATAAAACCTTGCAAAATAATTGCTTAAATTATAAAAATATAATTAAAACAGTTTTTAAACCTATTACAAAACTAAACCCAAAAATGCAATTTTTATGAATTTTTTTTAGGATTGAGTCTTGAAAATGTGATGAATAAAAGGCCCTTGAATTATCGCTAGTCGAAACCCGGACACCCTGTAAGTGTATATATATATAAATTGTTTCAACAAACACACCAATTACCCAAACTAAGCGTGAGCTTGTGCTATGGCGACTAGGATAACGGAGAGATAGACTTACATTTAGTATTAAAACTAAAAAAAAATACTGACTGACCGATATATCAACGCACAGCCCAAACTACTGGGATTAGGAACTTGAAATATTGCATCATGATTTCTTTTATAGTGTAGGTGAGCACTAAGAAAGGGTTTTTGGAAATTCATCCCTTAAGGGGTTTAAAAGTGGGGGAGGTGTGAAACTCCGTCAGCTTTAAGCTATTACTATTTAAATATTTGGATAGAAATTAAAAATGTCGTGTTGCAGGATTTTTAAATTGTTTGTCTTCTAAGGGGGTGAAATGGTGGGTGGACTTTTTATGGGAAATTCGACCCTTCAGCTAAACTCAAACTCAAACTTAAACGTTTATTTGCCAAGAACTCAGTAAAAGATAACATATAAAAGTAAGTAGCGCATGTGTTCAGTCTGCTCGCAGACGTGCAAAAATTCAATTATAATGTTATATATAAGAAAATAAACGTCAATTAAATTATGTACATTAGTATTATTAATGTTAGGTAGTTTGAATTAAAAAAATAAATATTAGTATGTTGTCGCCAATTAGAATATTCATTAAAACTATATAAACATTTGTCCAAAATCTAAGATATAGTTCCCATAATTCAATCAAGTCGGGTCGGTTTGGGAGAAAACCATATTTTTTGTCACGGGTCTGGGTGTTGTGGCACCACTGCTGTTTCTGATTTCACATAACCCAAGTGCAGCTACTTACTTTGGGATCAGAGCAAATGTAAAATCAAAAAAACAAATAATTATTAAAAGATAAATATTTTAAATAATTAATTACAATGGTACAAATCAAATAATTATTTATTAACAAGTAAACATAATTTTTGAAAAAACAAAACACCTGACTGCAAAAATTTATTATATTTTTGAAATGGTCTTTCTACTGGCTTTCATTTGATACCTATATTGCTATGGTAAGGAAAAATTCAATCCTTCTTCTCCCCTTTATTTTCATTTCCGGGCGCCATTTTTAAAATGTATATAGCCTATGTCACTCTCACAATTTCGACAAATTCAACGACACCTCATATGTCAAAAACTGTCCAGCCGTTTGGGCTGTAGGGCGTGCCAAACAATTATACATACATAGATACATACTCTCGAAAAACATAACCCTCCTTCCACAGTCGGGTAAAAAAAATTCAACTACCGGGAGTATTTACCCACAGCAAAAAGTTGTCGTCAGACAGCGTGAGTGAAGGAAATGTGGTTAATAATCTAAAGTAGGTAACACAATGTTACAATAAAATTGCATTTTATTTAATTAAAGTTTCAGAAGGTATATATTTTTTTATAACTTAAGTAATTATTTTGCAAGTTTTTATGAAATTAATAAAATTATTTCAGAAGGTGTTCAAATTATCCTCAAATACAGTGTGCACCAATTAAAAGCACTGGAGTTATATTTATATTTTGTAATAGCATTGGGTGTATCTATTTTTTTATTTGAATCGAATTTTTAGCTCTTAGTGAAGAAAAGAAACGATATTACCTTTTATTTGTCAAGAATAGTCTCTCGATTAATAGTGCCAAAAGATTAAGATAGAAGAAAGAAAGAAAATACATTTATTAATGAATACACACACATCACATAACACACGAAAACAAACAACGTAACGGGCACGGTTATAAAACAAGGAACACAAAAAAATTACAATTTATGTGGGTAAGCCAGTCGGACTGTGCAGTTGTGCGTCTGTGATGTCCATATTAAAAGGGCCCCACTCAGCTTAAGTCGTGACCCGCTAGGGGCCCCGACGCTGGTTTTCAGTATTAAACCCCTACTAAACGCCCCTGTTCGATTTTATCCAGACTTTCGGGGACATCCTGTGGTAGCAGATTTCGACAGTCATGTAAAGTTAAAAAAAACCTATTGTAATTTCAAAACGTTTTAGCGATTTTATGCCCATAATCACTATACAGATACTTATAGCACCTAAAATTGAAAGATGGAACTTATTTTTACCCGACTGCGGAAGGAGGGTTATGTTTTTCGGGAGTATGTATGTATAATTGTTTGGCACGCCCAAAATTGGACAGTATTTGACATATGAGGTGTCGTTAAATTTTGTCAAAATTGTGGTAGTAACATAGGCTATATATATTTTTAAAAAGGCGCCCGCAATTGAAAACAAAGGGGGTGGGGGTTGACTTTTTCCTTACCATAGCAATATACCGTGGGTATCAAATGAAAGCCAGTGGAAAGACTATTTCAAAAATATAATATTTTTTGCAGTCGGGTGTTTTATTTTAATGAAAATACGGAATATAATTTACCCTTCATATGCCTTCAAAACGCACCGGAAACCGTTACTATTTGCATGTGTGAGAGTTTCCAATCGTGAAAAAAGTTTGCTTCCAAAGACAATCCTGTAGAAAAAGTCGTCGTAGACATACTTGTGACGTCACAAGTTTAAATTTTCAATAATTAATTACAAAATAGCTTCTGAATAAAAAGTCTGAATACTCAAATTACTTTGTTATTATGTTATATTATTTTTATTAATCAGAAAACCTTTTTTAAGTTGTTTTGTGTCTGGGTGTTGTGGTAAACCGTTGCTTCTGATTTTCATAACAGCAGTGATTTAGCATCTTACGTTCAGATTAATACATGTGATAATGTTCCATAATTTATTTATTCATACTAATAATAAAAATGTTCTCCACGCTCAAACTGCTAAATCGATTTAGATGAAATTTAGTACAGAGATAGTTTCAGTTTCGCGAAAGGACATAGATAGTTTTTATCCCAGAAATATTCTCTTAAGGGGAGGGGGTGGGAGTTTGTTTTTTAAATTTGACATTTGCGCGAGCGAAGTAGCGGGAAACCTCTAGTAACATTATATATAGTGTATGTAAGGACTCTAGGATGCAATGCACCAACTGGTCCTAGTTTGTCCCAGGCCAACTTGGGACGAGATACTGGATGAGTAAATACATTTTTTGTTTTTGGACGAGTAAATACTTCTTTGGTATTTTCACCCCTAACAATGATGGCTACTAATGCAAGCAAGATAAAATGAAGATGGCCGCATAGGTATCAGACTAATAATTGCTTGCGCCATTTCCGTGCACCTCACTCAGCAGGGGCCTACTGAAAACCAGCGCCGGGGCCTCCTGGGGACCTGGCTTATGCTGAGTGAGGTCCTTTTGATTTGGACGTCACCGACACACAGCGGCACAGTTGGCATAGACGTTTTTTTTTCTGTTTCATTTTTTTTTCATTTAATATATTTTTTTGTGTGCTGTTTGTATTAATTATTATGTTTTTTTTTGTAAGCGTGTGTGTGTGTGTGTTTGTGATGTCCTAAATTAATAAAGCATTTTTCTTTCTTCTTCTTTCTTCTTTCTAATTGTTTTATAACTTAAGCAATTTCTTTGTAAGTATTTACGAAATTTTGTGAACGTTTATATGACAATTTCAATTTTGTTTCCGAATCACCCTATTACAATGGCATATGCTGCCACAATGTTTACCTTGACGTGCTGTGGGACACACAGCCCACTTTGACCTTGAGATCGCATATATCCCCTTTGTAATAAAAGCTATTTTCCAAGTTCAAATGGATAACCTGACGTGCTGTAGTCTGTACTAACGGACGTTAGAACTTAGCAATATTTCCAACTCGTCCCAGTTAGACCTAGGGCCCACTTAGGACGAGTTGCTGTAAATAAAAATAAAATTTCAAATTACTTTTAGCTATCAAATTGAATTTCACTCACCAAAATTATCGACTGTGTCATTCGGTGGGACTCGAACCCACGTCCCTTCGCTATCCGGGCCAATGCTCTTACCAACTGAGCTACGGAGGACGTTAGTCAGTCGACGAATGTTTGTAAGTGCTTGCTACGCCAGTAAGCCGGCGTTCGATTTCATCAATACTTGGGGAATGTACCCGCATGTATCCAATGAAAATATTTTTACAAATATTTAACCATCAGTTATTAGCTCAGTTGGTAAAGAGCATTCGCCCGGAAAGCGAAGGGACGTGGGAGTCGATTAATTTTTGTGAGCGAAATTCAATTTGATTTCGTAAAAACTTGCAAAATAATTGCTTAAGTTATAAAAATAATTGTACTTTTAGCTATATATTTCTTTGGGAGTTTTAACCATCAATTTCGGCGTTTATCAAGATTAAGTATACGCAATGTTGCGTAATCTATTAATCTTTACAAAAAGGTTAAATAATATTATTCTTACAAAATAAAAATAACACTGAGAGTGTTAAAAATCTTTGAAAAAGCTATAGTATTATTCTTTAATATTAGGTTAGGACATCCATCATGCAGTATTCCTATTATCCTATATACTCTTGCAACCGTCACTACAAAAGGACATTGACAAAAGTCATAACATCACCCCATCACCCCTCACATGCAACCGAGGGGTGAAAGCGTTTCTCTATTGGTCAAAACCACCCCAGTGCAAAGGAGAAATGCCCAATCGTGACCAGTCGTGTATTGATTTCAATCATTCTGAATGATTTTGTTTTACAAATGCCCCAGACGACGCACAGACGAAGGGAATCCCTGTCCTTTGTCAAGGACAAAAGGTTGCATGCAGTTGGCGTGCCCTGTGTGAAGGACTGAAAGTAAAACGTAATTTGAATTGGCACGTTTTTTCATTTCTGCTTGGCCCAAAGGTATGACTGGTAGAAATGCCACGTGGCGTCAAGTCTGGTCCAACTTTTGTACAAAAATTCGTTTTGCAATAAAAAAATAATTGATTATTATGATAACCACATGTTAAAATGATTAAAAGCATTAAAAGGCATTCTTCTCCCTGATGATTTATAAAAATCCATCATTTTTTTTTTAATTAAAACCCTTAAAGTAAACTAGGCATGAAATCATCTTAGTGAAGATTTGTAAATGAATAAGAAAACTGTTTTTTTTTTATATTTAAGTGATGTAATATAATGACTTGGCATTTGCAACAAAAAGAAAATGATAATATAATTTATAAATTTTTTGACGGCACCAATTTTTTTCTGAATTATTAATTAATTCTTTAGCTTAACGAGATAATGTACACTTCAACCGCTGAAGATCTAAACTTAGCGTATGTGACATTTTCTACCAGTCACACTTATAAGAAAAGCAATAATAAGAAAGATTAAAAAATACATATAATGATTAGATACCAAATCTCAATGTTCTAACCAATTATTACTGCCACTCAAAAATCACATGGCATAAGATTTTTCTTACCACTCATACTACAGGTAGGCTACTCATAAATGGAAAGCCGAAGTCCACTCAAAAAAAAAGTCTATCTCCACAATCTCCTATACCGATAATTTTTATTTCAAAAACCATTGGTCCTTTTTTTAGGCAATTGAGCAAAGCACACGGAACAGTAGGTCGGAGCGAGTTTTTTAGCGTGAATCACCGGCGATGGAGCCCCAGCTACCGGGCTACGCGAGCGCATCTCCACTGCACGCGCTTTGAAAGAATACGACACGACACGACATTTCATTTATTTTTTACCCGACTGCGGAAGGAGGGTTATGTATTTTTCGAGAGTAGGAATGTATGTAGGTAGAAGATAGGTAGGTAGGTATAATTGTTTAACACGCCTACAGCCTATACGGCTTGATAGTTTTTGACATATGAGATGTCGTTGAATTTGTCACAATTGTGAGAATGCCAAGGTTATATATATTTTAAAAATGGCGCCCGCAAATAATACGTTTACAAAAATATGTTATTTGTTGCAGTCGGGTGTTATGTTTTTTTCAATAATTGTCTTATTATTTTTAACTTAGGCTTGCACCGTAACCCCCCCGTCTTTTATCACTGGTGTTCTCCTGTTCTCCTTTACCCAAAGGCTGCCTGGAAAAGATCGCTCCCAGTGATAAGACCGCCTACTATGTACCCACCAACCTGTTTTTTTTAATTATGTTTGTAAAGTGTTTTCTGGTTGCAATAATGAGTATCTATGTATTTCATGACGTACATGGCCTCCCGTTAGATTGCCCCACTTTGACCTTAAGCGACCGACAGAGCATTCGCCCGGATAGCGAAGAGTCGTGGGTTCGAATCCCACCGGGTGACACAGTTTTATTTTTGTGTGCGATATTTGATATTAATAAAAGCTGTTTTCTTAGTTCAAATAGGCAACCGCTGTATAAAAAGCAATGAGTTATTACAGCCGAATTGTCAGAAAGAAATTGCTTTTATCAATAAAACCGCTTATATTGTACGACTTTCTATGTCCATTTTGAAAATGTCTAGGTACTGTGCGTGGTGTGAAATATATGTGTAAAATAAATACATCACACGGCCGCACGTCAGACTACCCCATTTTGACCTTGAAACCGCCTCTATTCCTTACGTAATAAAAGCTGTTATCGTTAATGGAAAACCTGACGTGACGTGTCGAACTGTGTTCAGCACTTGTTTAAATATAAGACCGGTAATTTGGAATTATGGATTTGGTTACTGCTATTTAATAAATAAGCTGGCCTCATGGAGTTGTCAGTCCGACATCATACGCTATCGGCCACGACGCTCTTCTGTAGCGGGGCGAAATTAGCGACTATATTCTGCGTCGAACGATGTTAAAGAAAAACTTATAAAAACTCGAAAAGTCTATTCTAGATCGATTTTTCAACCCCGATAGCATATCAAATTTCAGCGAAATATTTAGAGTGAATATATATTAATGAATAAATATACAAGAACTGCTCGTTTATTGGTATAAGATATAGAGTGTTGAAAACATTTAGAATTACCTAATATTAGTAAGGCGGTAATTTGTTTAACGTGGTAATAACATTCCATAAACATTGTTTAATTTCACTTTCTTTAGTGTATAAGACATCAACGAGCTTTGTGACGTCATATTTTTTTTATTTTTATTTTTTTAAATAGGTCTTTTTTGATTACTAAAATAAATATTTTTATGGTTTCGTAGTCAAGAAGAAACTCTTTCAGCATGTCCGTCTGTCTGTCCGTCCGCTGCTTAGCTCAGGAAACTTTATCACGGAATTGTACTGTGGAATTGTGTGTTAATTTATTAGTAAGTATTTACAGTCATTGCCGATGTTTTTTACACAAAAACTAATTTGTTTTTGTTATAAGTGAATTTGTATTGGTCGTCTCTTAGTTATTTTGGATATGTAAATAATTTTAAGCACTGACCTCCATAATACGCTGGACTGCATACTGTCAACCTGAAGCCATTTGATTATCACCACTTTGGCGCTGACGGCTGCAGTGTGCGTGGGTGACCGTCCACGGAACTAATGAGAGTTGACGTAAACATTAGCAAGTTACTCTATTTTAGTTCCGTAGACAGTCGGTGGGGGCACTTTGATTCGGCACAAAAATTATTTGTCATTTCTTACAGAATGTTCAGTCCAGCGTACTTGTATTATAGTGGTCAGCGGTTTTAAGTGACTAACTGAATCGCATTATTACAATGTCGTGACGTGTTTGACAGTGGAAACGCGCCGTCATATGCACAAGGTCGCCAGCCCAAGTCGGTCGGCAAGTCTGCGCAGTCGCACGTCTGTGCCTGTGGCGTCTGACTATACAGGGTGGCTGCAGTTTGTATTTTTCTAAAATAATTGTTTTTATAAAGATTTTAGTCTAAGCTAATGGTTGTCTGGAAGAAATTTCTTTTAGCAATAAGACTGCCAAAATTATACAAAAAATAACTTCTGCAATGTGTGTGGTGTGCAATAAAGAACAATATCTATCTTTCACACCGGCTCTACAAAGAATAAATTAAAAGGTGTTTTTTTCTATTTTAATAAGATTTAATAAGATTTTAAGATTACTCGTAGAATAACGCATGAGATTTTTAATTTTTTTGTAGTTCTATTTGAAACCACTGCATTGAAAAAAAGGTATAAAAAGCAATTCAAAGGGAATTAATGTCATCAAAATATTTAGATAGTAAAAGTTAAAGGCAGATGTTTGAAAAAAAATCTCCAAGAATGAGATTTTTTAATGAAGTCACAGTTAATATCTTGTAAAAAATAACTGGAGTAATTTTGGAGTTATAGCAAAAGTTGTGCAGATAATTAAGTATGTAAACTCTCCATATAAGGTAGGTTTTTTATTTTATTACGTATATGGCTTATTTATATTCAGGCGCAAATCCCTTTTGTTACATTGGCCCATATAATAAATACCTAACCTATAAACTAACATACAAAAATATTCACAAACTTAACACAACCGTTAGTGGTTTTAATCTCTACTAATAACAATTATAAAGTAACTGTGTATGTGCTCGTTTTGACCCCCAAAAGCACTAAGCTGATTTTGATGTTCTTTAGTGCCTAGAGATAAATGACTGTGTCCTTGGGAAAGGACCAAGGGGTGAAAATTAAACTTAATGGAGGTAAAACAAAAAATGAAACTTTGAATGAGATTTTTGCATGAGAAATAGGTTTTTTTGTATGGGAAATACGTATTTTGTATGAGAAATAGCATTATTGTAATTGAGGTGTAAGCAGTTTGTTTAATAATATTATGAATACAAAAAATAAATATATCAATAATGATGTAATTTCAGGGGTTAGCATATGACTACACATTCTCGTTGAAAAATAAACTTTATTACAACAGCATAAGATGCTACAGTGTTCATGTTGATGTGCTGTCGTCCATACGGTCAGCAGCACGTTAAGTTACCCATTATTAGAACTACAAAACAACTTCTATTACGTAGGGAATAGACGCGGCTTCAAGGTCAAAGTGGGGTAGTCTGACGTGCGGCAGTGTACCTAATGATGTCACTATGATGATGTATGTATGATGTCACTATATGACATCTAACAGATTATTATTTTTTTGTAATATTTAATGGTAAATGTACAGTTTCATATTTTAATATACGTGATGTATATTAGGGACTAGTGGTTCCCCGCGACTTCGCCCGCAAGAGTTGGATTTTCCATATAAACTTTAATCCCCCATTTCACCCCCTTGATATGTTTATATCGCGACAAAATGTTGCCTATGTCCTTTTCAGGGTCTCGAACTGTCTCTATACCAAATTTCATCTCAATCGGTTCAGTGGTTTAAGCGTCAAGAGGTAACAGACAGACAGACACACTTTCGCATTTATAATATTAGTATGGATTAGGATAATTTAAATAAAGCATTCCGCCAATTATACATTTTTAGGTACACAAAATATTGGCTACTTAGGGGTAGGGCCGAGAGGGTAGTTTTATACGAGTACCTAGTAGTTAAACACAGTTCATAAGTATAATGTAAGGGATAAAATACCTACTGGCATGTAAATATGTTAGTTTTAAGTTTTTATTTTTAAAATGTATAATATATTTTATGTATAACTGCATTTTAGTATAATAATTCTTGAATAAAATTTCCTTGATTTCAACAAAAAAAAATGATTGATGATGTTTTTTTTCAGTTCTTTTCAATAAAAAAATCTCATTTCATTGTACCTACTAGTGTAGGTATTGAAAATTTAATTATTTGATTGGCACACGGTATTTGGGCTTTTTGAAGATAAAAAAATATGATGACGATGTGTTTTGTTGATGCATTCATTTATTTATTTTCCTCCTCATAGTTGAGGAGAGGTCTGTTCCCAGCAGTGGGATCTATATAGGCTGAATTAACTTTTTTTTTAATTCATTTATTAGTTTTTTTCTACTGCCAACAATTGACGTCATTACATAATTCTATTGTTATTTTGTACATGACCATCTCATTTATCGTGTCTTTAATTTTTTAAATCACTTATTTGACATAATCAGTATTCTTTTTTTTTAAACGTGACGTCATTTCAAAAGGTTAAGGTTAGTACCTAATTTTGACATTAGGTAACATACAAATTGTCAATTAAAACTACCTTTTTAATTGGTCACAATTTTGTCACGAATTAACGAAAAGATACAAGCTTTTCTTCAAGGCGTCAAGTCGTATATAAGTACGTACACGGTATTTTTTTTCGAAATTAATAATTAAATAATTTTAACCACATAAACCTACCTACTGAAAGATTAATTATTAAAGTATAGAGTTCGAAACATTAGCTAAGTGTTTTCTCCAAAAACATTATTTCAAATAACATTGATTTATTAATTTACATTATCAATCTTCTTCAAAACCATGTCAAATCGTTTAGCACGATTTTAACCTATTTAAATAACAGTTGCCAATGTCTGCCGCCAGGCAGCGCTGGAGGCTAAGTAAAATTGACGTGTCAAATAAATCATTAGGTATTGATTTTCTGATTTTAAAACTTCGAAATCCAATTGGAATAATAATTGAATATAGGCAATTGTTTATTTGGTTTAAATTAGTTTTATTCAAATTCTACTGTTTTTGGTCGCCATGTGTTTGGAAAACTATCTTGGTTAGTTTTTATTTTCTCTTCTACAGTTTTACAAAAAATTAAGTGTTGAAATATTTGAAAGAGCATGCCTAACGATTAGCATAATCACAAATCGTGTTTCAACCCTTAGTATTAGAGAGGGGTTGAATTTTAAGACTGGGTAGAAACTCATGAAAATTATTATATGTTACCTATGATAAGAGGGGTTGAATTTTAAGACTGAATAGAAACTCATGAAAATGATTATACGTATGAAGTAAGACTAACAATGTCAACTGGTATATTTCTCACTGTCTAGAGGTCATTTTCCACGTGGTTGTCATTATAATTAATTGGTTATTTAAAAAAACAGGTATTTTTATGTTTTCAAACTTAGGTCATGATTTCTTTAGAAATACAATTATTTGGCTTTATTTTCAATATAAATAATAGATAGGTTTGGCACTTAAATAAAAATTTCAAAGACAATTTATCATCCTACCTAAGTAGAGATAGGTATTCTGTTATAGTATACGAAATATAATAACAAAAGACTTACATTTATCCAAATCCAATGTCAAAATGTCAATCCGATCAATCCAATAAGATCCACAAACGGAAATCTAGACTTAGGCCAAAAATCAGAACGCCTAGATGCACTGGCTCAAACTTTCACTCCACGTAGCGAGAAAAAAACACACCACCTTTTATTAGGTCACAAAAATGACCTTCCTAAAGTGCTAAATGGTTGAGATTTCAGAAAAATACACGTTCGAATACTATAGCCAGGACAAACTGTATCTTTAAACTTTAAAACAGTGTACTCATTTTAAATTGAATGTACGGCGCTCGCGCAGCCAACGTGCCCTCTCGGCTTAAAAGAGTGAGACGGATATATTTTTGAGAGTGTAACCTCGACCTGGGTTCATTGTACCGGCCTCCAAACGCGTGGGCGAGGGTAAGAGGCACCCATCTCTTTCTCTGGTACGGAGAGACGGTGTGAGAGAGCGTGACAGCGCGGCTCGGCCGACTTTTTGTTTGGATCGTGAATTTTGATCAATATACGGGACGGCATCGAGTTGATACTTGAAATTTTTAATTAAAAATTATTACTGTCTCGGCCATTGGCTTTGGATCATACCTACCTCCCATAAGCTTAACCTTTTTATGGTGGAGTTTTTTTTTCATTTTACTGGAATATTTTTATTGTAAAAACTGTATTAATAACTAAGTTTCTTTACTTGGTTATTAATACAGTTTTTACACGTTTTGCTCTGTAAAACTATCTAATTTCTTCAAATATTTACGTATTTTAATATTAAATATTTTTTCTTTTCTAAGAAAGTAATATAATATTTTTAATATGTTTCGCAATGGCAATTTCGTCTGATTAGATCTCTAGCTGACTGGTAGAGAGCAGTTTTAAGATTTTTTAACACTCACGTGTTATTTTATTTTCATAAGTTTAAATGGTGGTTTCGCTTTACTAAGTCAATAAATAATTGTTTTGTAAGACTTATACGGGCAGAATTTGGTAGAGAGCGATTTTAACAGTAAGATCGCTATCAGTATGATTATGTACGTTAATAAAATAATTTATTTTTAAAATTAATCAAGACAAATATGAGTAAAATTGAGAACCAATAAAAAAACTAGTGGAAAGACCAGAAAAAATAAGAATTCATTAATTATCCTCTACAAAACATGTGTTCTAGCCTTATTGCATTACAATTAAACAACATACTGCCAAAGTGCCAACTGTCTGGTCCGTTTGCAAACTGACCACAACAAGCGCTATTTATAGTGAGCTATTTATATCTAAATCATTCAATTAGTCGTGATAGACGGAGCCGAAGGTAATTGCGCAGGGAATGTTGTTCACTCAGATGTTTTATTATTTTTAAATTTAATGGTATTTTGTCGACTGTGTTATGTACATTTTGTAAATGTACAAGACTTGTAATTGAATTATTCCTGAGGTTTGATGTTCTTATTTCAACGTTATTTTAACTTTCTGCTTCCATTTGTTAACCGAGCCAATATCCTAGTGGCCAAGTGTATTTTTGAGCAGTATTTTGAGAGAGAGCTAAGAACAGAGAGAGGCATTTTCTTGCTCTAATTTTTATTATCGACGTTCATAAGTGGCATTTGGCAACAAATAAATTAATTTAAGTTTTTTCTGAAAAGACATCTTTTTTTTATCCAATTTCACTGTGTTAATACCCTGTATTATAAATGTTTGTTTTACATACATTTCCAATCTAATGATTACTGTTTTTTTTATTAACACGTAACCAATATATTTTCTATTGTATTAAGTTTCGTGGCAGTATAAGAATTGAATAATAAATTAGAACTAAAATAATACTTCTTTACCTTCAAAAAGATTAAATGACAAGAGCCGATCTAATTAAGATGACATTTTTTTTCGAAACTAGAACACTGAATACTAAAATATAAATAATGTATGAACCACTCAAGACTGGAGTTATTTCAGTCTTGAATGAAATCAAGCGAAAATGCATCATAAAATAATGCAATAGGATTGAAATTACCACAAAATTGCATAAAATAAGTGGTGCTATTCTTAGCAGCCACTTGTTTCAACTATTTATAACTAGAACCGGCTCTTATAAGATAGACGCACACTGTAATCCAAGATTCATATTGAAAACTTCAGTTCTTTTCAAAAATATTTTCTCATTTTATTGTACGAGTACCTAGTAGTGTAGGTATTCAAAATTTAATCATAGTTAATTGGTACATGGCATTTAGGCCTTTTAAAGATAAAAAAATATGATGACGATGTATTTTGTTGATGCATTCATTTTTTTCTCCTTATAGTTGAGGTGAGGTCTTTTCCACAGGAGTGGGATCTATATAGGCTGACTTTACTTTTTTAAATTCATTTATTTGTTTTTTTCTACTGCCAATAATTGACGTCATTGTATAAATTCAATGCCATTATTTTGTACATGACCATCTCATTTATCGTGTCTTTGATTAAAATCGCTTATTTGACATAATCAGTATTCATATTTTTAACGTGACGTCATTTTAATAGGTTAAGGTTAGTACCTGATATTAATATTAGGTTACAAATTGTCAGTTAAAAATACCTTTTTACTTGTTTTGTAATTGGTAACAACTTTGTATTTTGTAGACTGTAATCCAGGATTAATATTGAAAACCGTCGCAGTTCGTGTAATCAAGTGAATCATTTAAACTTTTAGGAGCATTAATACAATCTTCATGTTAATTTTTAAGTTACTTACCTACTTAACTGATGGATAGATATGTACATAAAATTTTTATTCTGGTACTTAGTATTGTTTTAATAACTAAAATTGAAGTCATAAAAATGAAAGTACTAATCGGATTCTAGTAAGACGTCAATCAGAAATCAGAATCTTCTTAAAATCCAGATGGTAATACAATAAGACCCTGATGACAAGAAAACTACACAAAAAATACTTTAAAAAATAACTTGGCGTGCTGAATTGTGTATCTTTTTCTTCTTGTGGTGTCGACACTGGCGTTATATTTTTGAGGACCAATACTCGGCGACTAACAAAGCATTATCAGAAGCGTTGTACAGGTCCTCACGTGTGCAGCTGTAGGGGCACGTATAGCATGACAATAGGTATGCCATAGTCTGGGGAGAGACACCACACATACATTTGCTGTTTGCAGCGTAACCCCATCGGTGCATGTGTGTAAAAAATTACAGATAAATTACAATTGTGTATAAAACTTACAGAGCTTAACAAGACCGTTAAGTTGAAAGAAAGTTCTCATTATAGGTTAAGCTTGCATCCCTTCAAAGGGAACGACCGTGAAAAGTTTTACTTAGGGCTACCACTATTTAGTAAACTAAGGCTGTGTTCTAACATAAGTGCTAATAGTCAGCCATATTTACAATCATCTTGGTAGGTCTACCAATTCCAAGTTTAAAGGTAAATAGCTTAATTCCTCGTCTGCTAGGTACAGGCAGGGGCACAGAATTAGTACTAGTACTACGTACAGAAGTTTGACTTGGCAATGAATGTCAAATAAATATATCTACTCAATGTCGTCAACGATATGGTGCCATTTAGTTCGCCTCAGAGTCAAGTACATTATCGTTGAGAAACTCTGGAATATTATGCATAATACACTAAACCTATTCAGCGACGTACGGCTCGCTGGGGTTGACTGCTACAAGAAGCTACTAACGCCATCTAGCGCACCTTTCTAGCACTTTATTCATGCTCGTCCAGCCAGAAACGTAGTGCCGCGCGCCACCGGTCAATAAAACGTACGCTCGCTCCCGAGTCCAAACTTGCTTAGCTCACCACTGTGGGTCGCCACGCGTAGGTACGTTTATTACATTACTTTTATGATACACAATAATTCTTGTAGTAACGAAACGGCCAAACCATGAGACCATATATTTTGACTATGGTTTAGAGCTTGTAGAGCTATGGCATGTAGAGTTGTTTACTTTCGTGTGCTATGTGATGTTTATTAATAATTTAATTTTCTTGCTTTCTTTAGTGTTATAAGCTTGGCTGTACTTTTTGATTGTGCGAGCCATACGGTCTCATCTTGGCGACGAAAAAAATGTTTTTGGTAGGATTTAAGGTGACTAGAGGGTACTGCGATCAAAACCAACTGGTGATGTGGCCCACAAGACAAAGAAGAAATCTCTAAATACCTAATTCAACACTGTCTTCAAAAGATTAATACAAGTATAAAATCACTGATATTCACGCAACTAAGTATGAATTATAATCGAGAGCTAAAAATAAATAAAAAACGTGTCGTAAGCTCGCAACCCTGCGAAATGAATAAAAGTTGCATAAAAAGCCCAAGGTTGCACCATTGTGCAGCGGATCATAATAAATAAGTTGCTTGTTAAGGCTGAGTGCACACGGGTCAAGATCAGCAAGCATTGGGCCATAAATACAGTATTTTTTATGGCCCTTTGAGGAAAGTCGAAAAATAAATAGACTTACGAATAGGTTGATTAAGGAATTTAAGAAAGCTTAACGGTGTTATTACAAAAAAAAAATAGACCAGGTTTAAAATAGGTCTAAATATTAG
Organism: Pyrausta nigrata; assembly: GCA_949316185.1. NCBI lineage: Eukaryota > Metazoa > Arthropoda > Insecta > Lepidoptera > Crambidae > Pyrausta > Pyrausta nigrata. The sequence goes on from OX438965.1 coordinate 601,347, forward strand.
CCGACAACAGAGGAATGAATGACACATTCATGACGTAACCTAATAGAGAAACGCTTTTTTAATTGGCTAGCTAATAGCTTAGTCCTGGCTTAAACCCGGTAGTAAGTTTTTGGAATAACGAGGTAAGAGTTTTTTTTTATTTTGCAATCATTACCTTAAACATTTCGTGCTTCTGGTAATAAAAAAAGAGAATCAGGAAAGTCAAGAACCATTTTATTACAAAAAAGTTAGACTACGTTTAAACCTGGGCTGAATATTAACCGACAAATAAGAAATCAATGACAAATCGGTGACATGACTTTAAAGAGAAATGCTTTTCCAATTGGTCGGATAATACAGACTTGGTTTAAACCTGGTACTAAGTGTTTATAATAAGGGGGAAGATAATATTTTTTGGTAGGTAAATAATTTAATAAAATTGAAGACAAAATGCACCGTGTAAATCATTCCTGCAAAAACTTGAAACCAGTTTTAAAGATTTCATAGTTTTTTTTGGCATAGATGAATAAGTAGTTTTTTTTTAATTAATAGGAAGAAGTTTGACCCCAAGCTCACCTGATGTAGGCAACTATGCGGCCCAAGTTACGTGATGTAATAAAGTGTAAATTTAATTTAAAATTAGAATGAGAACAAATACATACCTAGTTGGCGCTGCAATAGAGCAAGATAAATAACTGGTTTACTTGTTTCAAATAAAATAAAAATCGTATGCTATGGATATAAAATGGAAACATTCTACGGCTAAACTAATAAAAGAGAAGAGAGCGTGGGAGCATCTAGAGAATACTTCGCTAAGTAATAAAACTGGAATCGTGACTCAGTCAGCTCAGAACAAACAAGTTGATACTGTGTGTGTGTGTCCAATGCCTTGAAGAGGTTGTAAAACAAAATATTTACTGTCATCGTGCTTGCAAATATTTGCTGAACACTTCTTTGTACGCAACATAATAACTTGAAAGCCATAAAATGAGTTTAACAGCTATTACTTCAAAGGTAAAAAAATCTAACTACGTTTACTTCTGAAAACAAAGACAAAATGAAAGACCATCTTAACTTATTTTTATTATTTCTAGAATTTTGAAGTATTTCTGTATTTATTTTTTAAAATTGTACTTTCTAGAGCAGCATCTAATAATTACCTTGAACTTGAAGGCGTATGGCAAATGCAAAAATAATTTTAGTGTCCAGCAACAAAAAAGTATGTACATATGTTTGTGTATGTACATATATATATGATTTAATCTTTAAAGTTGATTTTATAATTATTAAAATTAAATCTTCAATTTGTGAGTATTGTTATTTTAGAAATATAGTGAACTAAGTTTTTCTATTCTTAACTTATCTTACATTTTTACTTTTAGGAATATCTTTCTATATATTATAACAATCATGTTTCCTGCTGCAAGTATCAAAACGTTTAATAGCAACCCTATAATTTCTTTGCGTCTTAAAATAACGCACGACTTTCACTCAAAACCACATCCGAGAGAAACGAAAAAAAAGCACCGGAAAAAAGTATCAAGTATCAAGAATGTGTATAGCTAGGTAGGAGTGAGGTAGGCGTTGCGCGTGCGAGCGAGAGGGGTATACGCTCGCTGTTGCGTCTGTGCGTAACGGGTTGCGCAGGCGACGATCGGAACACTTTTTTGAAACTAACACCTTTTTTCGTGTGTTTTAATTTGAATTTCGATGAAAACTTCACTGTTTCGGAAATAGGACACATGAGCGTATACACTGGTGGTGTATTTTTTTTGGATTTGTACCGTTTTAATGGCTTTATAGACGGCTGAAAATCTACAACTTTTTGGCATCATTTTGCGATGCATTTTTTTTCATTTAAATATTTCTTGGATTTACGAAATTCTTTTTATTTTATGTGACGCATGCCTTTTAATGTCAAAATTATTTATTACATCGGCAAAAAATTGGTTATTTTTTATTATTGTTATAAATAAAACGCGGGCGTCTGACGACTCGTAATTTTCTTTCGAACAATTACATAATATTTTTACAGAAATAATATAATTAGTGCTTTATTTCTATAAATTTAGCCTTTTTCTGATGTTTTAAGCTGTGTTGATAAATATTTTAAAAAGCATTTAACCCATTTTCTGGACAGACAAAAACATTTTTACGGCAACTTAAGTATTTTAATGAAAATTAGGTATGTATTTATAATCAAATTAAAACAAAACTTCATAATTTAGATAAGGCTGTAACATGGTAAGAATTATGTAAGTACCTACTATATTATAATTTACATAAGATATTAAAAAAAAAACAATAATAACTCTTGTTATAGGCTATGAGGCTTGGCAAGATTCAAAAACTTTTTAACGTGATGTTGTAAAAAAAATTGCTAATCTAGTTATGCATATAATATAATAAAACTGTGTAAAATCGAGTTTACACATTGATTTGAAAATTAGACACAGGAGAGTGACCTCTCTTCACCATGTGACATAGTACAATTTAAGAGTCATAGTGACTGGACGGCGATGGGAGTATGAGTGATTTTGTATCATTGAGTCTACGCAGAAAAATTCAGGGGCAACAGCTAGTAAGAAATAAAAAACAAAAAAAAAACTCAAGCAAAAATAATTGCCACATAATTCATATCATGCCATTGTAATTGACTCTACTATTTTATCTCTCTTCCTTGGGCTTTAGAGTCTGACGACTAATAAACCATGGTAAAAGCAAAAAAAAAAAATGGTTATTGAAGATTTTAACTGAATTTAGTCGAAAAAATCGATAAGATATATCAACTTTTTTATCCATTGACTTATGCTCTTGTATATTTTTTTAGATTGAAATGGAAACAAATAAAATATTACTTTTTTTAAATTGCCGCACTTTTCCAGTGCCACTTTTCATTAGATAGACTCTATTAATTTCATCTGTAGGCAGTATGGGTATGCCTGCTTGATTTTAATAAATATTAAAATAGTATAAATAAATTGTTTCAACAAACACACAAATTACTTAGTTCCAAACTAAGTGTGAGCTTAGGCTATTGCAACTAGGATATCGGATAGACATACTTATATCACACAAACATTTGGCCCTTGCGAGATGTGAACCCCAACCTCAGGGGTTTTGTAGTCCGAAGCGGGAACTACACCAAGACTCATTCGTCATCTTAATTTTCCTTTACCACTTTTCACTTTGCCCTACTGTACCGTTACCATGAGTTTACGGCGGTTTTACTCGCTAGCGACGACGTAAAAAAAGTGTATGGAAAATTGCACAGCGCCTCTAGCGATTACTTGGAGAACTACAATTTTCTATACACTTTCTTTACGTCATCGCTAGCGAGTAAAACCACAGAAAACTCATAGTAACGGTACTGTATCTTTTTTTGCAGAGCCTCAGATCTTTTTTGGCAACATTGTTTCTTTTTCTTGCTACTAGTATTATTTTTTCTAGTTAGGTACTAATTCCTACCCGTGTGCGAATTTTCTGTTTCTTATTTAAACTTATATAGGAACTAATTATTTTTAGTAGTATTATTATTTACTAGCACTATTACTTACGAATACTATAATTTACTAGTAATATTATTACTAGTACTATTATTACTAGTATTATTATTTACTAGCACTATTATTTACGAATACTATAATTTACTAGTAATATTATTACTAGTACTATTATTACTAGTGCTATTATTTATTAGTATTATTTCTTACCAGTATTATTATTGCTAGTATCTACTATCAAATACTAGTACTTATTTTCTATATTTATTATTTGGTATTTCGTTACAAATATTGTTAAGTAATGCCTAAATAACAGGCTTAAACTTAATTTAATAGAAAGATAGATACTTACTATTGCACACACAGTAGACATTTTACAATTTTTCATAAATAGTGTTACAATTTAAACGGAATTATTGGTAAAAGCAATTTTTCTTCCAGTCACCCTCTGGGTATCTTGAGGACAGTGCAAAAATTTAATTTATTTCTAGGCAATAAAATAAAAAAATACTACGTCTTTTCTGACACAGTTTACGTGAAAGCTGGTAGAACAATATTCATAAATTTGAAATGAGTGTTTAATCTTTTCGCACGCATTGAGCAAAATTATGAAATCTGTTTCCTTTGTTAGATTTCACAACTGTACGTATGGTTTTGAGTGTGTGTGTGTGAGTGTGTGTGTGTGTGTGTGTGTGTGTGTGTGTGTGTGTGTGTGTGTGCGTGTGTGTGTGTGCATGCATGAGGTGCCTCGCCTACTCTTGTCGCTTAAGTAGCATAGAGGGCTAATGAGGTAATAGTTACCCAGGGTAATAATAGGTCTTCACCTATGAAATTATAGCTTTATTTCTCTTATTTTATTCTGCTTATAGCTTTTACGTATTATTTTTATTTTTCTTCCTTTTGTTTTACAATTCATAATTTATTTTAATCATGGAAAAGAAAAACAAAGACATGCATGAAATACAAATAAATATCCTTATTATTTTCTTACTTCATTTTGTATTGTACGTATCTTTTAGATTTCTAACAACTGTACCTATACTAGTGCATTATTCATATTTTCATTATAATATTCTCTGTTTTTTTGAAATTGATACGCAGTGGATAGTTTTTTTAATCTAACTTTTACATCAAAATATGTTTTTAAGGAAGTAAAAAAATCACAGTTTGTTCATACAAATCTCCAATTTCATAGGTAAAGGCCTATTTATTCTAAAGGGGTAAAAGTGCGTGTGTGAATATCTACCTATATGTTTGAAGCACTTTTCCTGAAACTGCTGAACCGATTTGGAAATTTCTTTTACCAGTAGAAAGCTAAATTATTCTTGAAAGGCGTAGGCTTTTTTATTGTTAAAATTTCACCGGTGCAAAACACTTTAATATAATCAGTTAATCCATACTACTATAATAAATGCGACAGTGTGTCTGTCTGTCTGTTACCTCTTGACGCTTAAACCACTGAACCGATTGAGATGAAATTTGGTATAAAGACAGTTCGAGACCCTGGAAAGGACATAGGCTACATTTTGTCGTGATATAAAAACATTAAGGAGGTGAAATGGGGGATGAAAGTTTATATGGAAAATGCAACTTTTGCGGGCGAGTTTGCAGGGAACCAATAGTATTATAATAAATGAGTTTCAGTTAGTTATAAATATACATATAAATACTCACAACTTATCATCGTCATTTACATCATGTACCTGCAAAAACAAAACATTATCAAAAACACGAAAACATTTAATAAAAAACACAATTACTTTGTATAAAACCTAATAACCCGTCGCTCAAAACAAAAAGTAAAAAAAAACACGAAAATTAAACAGTACCGTGCGTAGACGGAGCATCCCCAAAATTAATTCTAAAAATAAATAAAAAAACTTCCCCTTGTGCAAAAAATATATAGACGAACAATGTATGGGTTAAAAAGAAATAGGCGAGGGAAAGGGACGGAGATATGGGATGGAAAGTGATGGCGACGTCCCCCTACAGATGTGTAATTCTATTTGGAATCCGAGCGGCGTTGCCACGCTGTGCGTTTAAATGACTTGCACTTTGAGGTAAGAGGAATAGACAGCGAATAAATTTTTTTTCTTAATAAAGTAGCAGCATATAAAATTAAAAAAAGTCGAATGTTTTATTTTGGGAAAATAAAAAATGGGCTCCCAGTCTAGCATGCTTTACCTACGAAATTGAATAATAAATTGGGGAAAAAATATTAATTATTCATTTCTGACAATTTTTAATTTTTTTATAGAAGAAGAGGAAGCCCAAGAAGAACATACACACAGCAGTAAAATGATAATAATTTATTGAGAAAAAATATTATTAATTCATTTCTGACAATATATTTTTTATAGAAGACGAGAAAGGCCAAGAAGAACATACACACAGCGGTTGAAGGAAAAAGTCGATGTCATGTAGACATGGGTAGTTCCTGAATGAATGATACAATTGAACTTCTTCACCTATCTAGTCCATATGTATCACTCACTCACTATAGTCCAAAGCAGTTCATTTAGTTCAGTAACTCAGTGATATGAGAGTAAAACGTACGGATATATTTGTTAATACTGCAAGAGCGAGACTGCAGTATTCTGCGAGTGCACTGCAGTTTTGTATGTAAAATTTTCGGTATTAATTAATACGTAACGTACGTACATAAGTAACACTTGACATCCTTTGTTAATGCGTATAACAATATCTTCAAAATTAATGAAAATGTTTTTAATTCGTAATTCTAGACTGCCTAAATATTATATGTTATTTTTTAGTCATTACACGATACATTTAAACTGAATGAAGTAGTGAGTGAGATTTTGATAGTAGATCTGCTGAACTACATGAACTAATGGAACTAGATGAGTGATACATATCTTTATACCCGGCCCGGCGAACCTTGATCCCTATGACAGTTCATGTTAGTGATGGGTCGTGTCGATGTAACTTAATGTGATTTGGCTACCGCCCTACCACTGCCAATACAATGCTTTAAAACTTTGTTTTGATGATTGGGATCGAGACGTGCGATACGACAGCATTGTAGATGAGCCGTTTTTGATAAACGTAGGCGACAGCAGCTGCAGTTCAGATTCCGAGTTCGTGACACAAACCCTAATGTCATTATCAGATTCAGATTAAAATATATAAATAAATGATCGCTGAACAGCTTTTGTTTTATATGGTTTTGTCCTACAGTTATTTTTCTAATCTCTTGGGTATACAATCGTGAGTGCATGTATGCCGCGCTCCGTTCTATTCAATAGAGAATGTACTAATACTTAAGTATGGAAAAGTAATGACACTCATAATTTATCACTTAATTATGCCACACATGAAAACTGATACTAATAAAATCTAATCTTAAATAAAATAAAACCTGGTGTCCCCAGAAATATTTTATAAATTTGAGTGAAATAAAAACAATTTGATGCAACTTTTAAACATTCAGCACCTATAACTTAAATGATTATAAATCATGTACACTCGTTTCCACTATCGACATTTGTTTATCGATATTTTTCCGCACTAGTCGATATCTTCCGAACGAAGTAACTTTTGCAGGACGCAAACGTAAAGTCTGATTTAGATAATTTCTTGTAAATGTTAAGAATTGTTATAATTTCAACGGAATATCATTGTAATGGCATATATCTACTGAAATTTAATAAATGACATTTATAGAAGCCTCCAATTCGATTCTAATGTAACGGTGACGCCACTACAATGTTGTGTCGTAGGAATAACTGTCAATGTCATAGGGATCAAGGTTCGCCGGGCTGAGTATAGCTCCCACTGAACTATATCACTCATTTCGCTTTAGTGAACGATTTTGCGCATGTCTAATGTCATGCATGACGTAAGTATAGGGAGTTGAAGTGCTGGCAGAGTCCAGAGACGTGTGGAAAATGCTCCACCGACAAGCGCAGCTCTTAAGTTATGAATGAATGAATAATCTACACTAATATTATAAAGAGGAAAGATTTGATTGCTTGTTTGTTTGTATTGAATAGGCTCCGAAACTATTAGACAGATTCACATGAAATTTGGTACAGAAATAGTTTGATATCCTGGAAAGAACATAAGCTACTTTTTGTTGCGATATAAAGTCATCAGGGGGGTGAAATGGGGATAAAATTTTGTATGGAAAATCCGACTTATGGCGCGGGCGAAGTCACTTGGCGCCAAAAAAAAACTTCAAACGACCGTTTCTTCCTAGGATGATTCTTGCAACTATAGGTAGGTACTTATGGTTTACCGCGACTTTGCCTGCGAACTGACGAATTTCCCATACAAACTTCCACTCTCATCTAGCGATGGGCGATTGTTCGAAAAAAAAAAAACGAATAAATCGACCATTCGAACTATCGGTCGATTTAGTAATTCGGACAAAAAAATAATCGAATAATAGTCGACAATTGGATGATAATCTATACTCGGCCCTTCGATGGATTCGATTAAATTGCCGCTACTGTGCGCACAGGACAGGCAGCGAACGAATGATTATTCGACGCGACGAATGACGATTCATTCGTTAGTAGTACGGCTTGCGCACCGCACGCTCCGGTATTACTCGCCGCATAATCGAAGGATAATCGAATGACTGCGGTGGCTTATCGATTACAGACACTATTCGAATAATTAGATTAATTTAGTAATATACGCCCATCGCTACTCCCATCCCATTTTCACCCCTTTAGGGATGATAACGGGATAAAAACTATTTCCTTTCCTGGGACTCGAACTATATCTACTCAAGTACTCAATTTCATCTTTCATCAGTTAAGCGTAACTGCTAAACCGATCTAAGAGAAAATCACACTTTTTCATTCATTATATTAGTATGGATAAAGATAAAGTAACAACTAATTATATTATTGTATCAATATAATATATTTTAAGATTATACCTAATTCAATTAAATTCTCCTAAGTTTATTTCAGGCGGAGCCCATTAATGTTAGTAATAGCTGTCATAAAATGGTATAAATAGAATGACATAACCATGACTCGTACATTGTATTTTTTACATGCTTAGTGTAGAGTATGACGTATGACGACCGTCTTAGGGTAGTAATTCGCGCTCTGGACAACAAAACCAGAGGTTGCAGGTTCGCATACCGCAAGGGGCTAACGTTTGTGTGATGAGCACGAGCATTTGTACCTAAGTCATGGATGTATAAATGTCTATAAGTATTTCTATCCGTTTCCTAGTCGCCATTGCACAAGCTCACGCTTAGTTTGGAGCTAGGTAATTGTTGTGTTTGTTGAAACATTGTGTAGGTTTTTATGCTACATTGTCAAATACAATCAAATTAAATTTTATTTGCATTGAAGTTTAGTTAATAATAATAATAAATTGTTTCACCAAACACACCAATTACCTAGCCCCAAACTAAGCATGAGGCACAAGCTCAGCCCCAAACTAAGCGTGAGCTTGTGCTATGGCGACTAGGATAACGGATAGAAATACTTAAATACATATAAACATCCATGACTTAGGTACAAATGCTCGTGCTCATCACACAAACATTTGCCCCTTGCGGGATTCGAACCCGCAACCGCCTGGTTTAGAAGTCCGGTGCGAGAACGACTACACCAAGACGGTCGTCAGTTAAATCACTTAATTATTACACCATCCTATTTGTAGCACCCTACTAGGATCTTACTTTGTTAGGATATAGGATAGGATCCTATCCCAACTAGGAAGGTTCCAATCCAACCAATCGGATCTACCTAATTACCTATGATACGAGATCCGATTGGAAGAAGGATCCTTAGTAGGATTCTAAGCAGTGTTGCCAATTTAGTGGGGTTCCCACTAAAACTGGTGGTATTCACATTTTTTTAGTGGGTAAATTCTCAATCTTTTCATATAAAATAAATGAATCTAGTGGCTTTAAAATCTCCATTTAGTGAGTTGCAAAAGTTTTTTTTAATACAAAATAAGTAAATCTGGTGGTTTTAACAGATCTAATTAGAGATTTTACAAAAACATTGTTGGCAACACTGATTCTAAGTAGGATCCTAGTTAAGATGCTACAAATAGAATGGTCTAATAAATACTTTAATATCCGGTCAATTTGATGGATTTGACGCATACGAGCCCATACTTTCAGACGACAAAGTTACTGGACTATTGTCATGTTATCTTAATGATTTTATTTTTAGTATTGATCCTTTTTTTTTTTATTGTTTCAACAAACACCAATTTTACCTAGCCCCAAACTAAGCGTGAGCTTGTGCTATGGTGACTAGGATAACGGATAGAAATACTTAAATACATATAAACATCTATGGCTTAGGTACATATGCTCGTGCTCATCACACAAAAATTTGCCCCTTGCGGGATTCGAACCCGCAACCGCCTGGTTTAGAAGTCCGGTGCGCGAACGACTACACTAAGACGGTCGTCAAATTATGTAGTGTCGATGAAAAAGGCCATTGGTTTACCAATGCTTTTTAATTGCTATTCGTATGTATATTGTTAAAAATATGCGTACGTGTGCACAGAAACCATAGCCCTCTTCCGCGCAGTCGGCCAGACTCGCAAAGCTAATGTCAATTGCGAGTTACCGCTATGCGTTCGCGCACGTGACCTTGCGCTGAGTTCGTTCATCCATGCGCTGTGGCCAGGTTGGGAGTGTAGAGTACTACCACAAAATACCGAGAGTACAGAAAACAAACACCTGTATGTACTTCACTTTTCATACCTACGCTCGGCGCTCGCGCTAGGGCTGTCAACTTTTGCTTATGCACAAAAACAATCGTGGTAGTGGCACTCGTATCTAATTGTTTGATTGATTGTTGAGAATGAAACAGAAAAAACGTAAATATAAACCAATAATAACTAAAATAATTTGATTTTTATCTTATAATACAAATTAAGTTAAATCTGCCCGGGACAAGCCGTGGTGCTGGTTTGGCTGCGGCAAGTGCCGAAACCTTAAAAAAAACAAGTACAGGCAGATCGACTCCCGGTACCACTTTGTACCGTTTGGAGCGAAACACTGGCTCCGTGGGGTCCCAACGCTATCTCTTTTTTCAAAGAGATTTCCAAGAGGCTGGTTGACATCAGTGGTGACCCAAGAGCTGGCAGCTACCTTGCTCAGCGTAATAAGCATCGCTATCCAGCGCGGTAATGCTGCCAGCATTCTGGGAGCCTTACTACAAGGACCCTTTTTATAATTTTTGTTTTTCTTTTGTATTAAATAATTTAATAGTTTTTAATATTTTTAACACTCTCAGTGTTTTTCTAATTTATATAAGTTTAAATAAAAAACCAAAAATTCGCACACAGGTAGGACTTGAACCTTTGGCTAACCGGGCCAACGCTCTCACCAACTGAGCTACTATCACGCAATGACGTAAGACAAAAGAGAACAAGAACTTCACACGGTTGGATGAACTGCACTACAGTTGGTAAGAGCGTTGGCCCGGTTAGCCAAATGTCGTAGGATCAAGTCCTACCTGTGTGCGAATTTTTGGTTTCTTATTTAAAATTAAATGATTTCTCTTAATTTTTATTAATAAGTTGTATATATTACTATTATAGTTTAGTTACTAGTGTTTTTGTTAGTAAGTAAGTATGTAATAATATTCAAATTATTAAAAGTTACAAAGTCATAGAAAATATCTTGCGACGATTTCGACATTAGCGAAATGCACTATTATTATATTTTACCGTGAAATAAATTCCACAATAAAAATACAAGAAAATACCTACTTACCTCCCTGAAACAGCATCTTAAAAAACAAGCATACATCGTTTATTAAACTACTTGACCGTCACTGGAAGCTTTATATTGAGAAAGCATATCCGTATCCGTCGATTTCTACCAGTTCTAGTACCTTTTTACCCCTTCCCTTGTTTCCGGGACAGTGGCAACACCTGGCGGCCGCGCGACATTTTTAGTTTCCTTAAGTGTGTAGCGCCATTTTTGTTCATTGGCGTTTTGTATTCCGTCGAAGCAACTTGTGCGCAGCAGGCTCTGCCTCTGCCACACTGTAATTTGCTTAAAAATAATTTTAAGTGAAGTAAATATAATCAAAGTGAGTGAATATAAAACCACGTAAGTAGAAAAAAATCTACCTTACGAAATGTTGTTTACAGTGAAAATACCAGGCAGTCATGACATTCAACGGTTTTTCCGTTCGGATCTCGTGGTAAGTTTTTTAAAGAATTGCCAGTTCGTAATTTATAGATTTTGACTTGCTAAATCAAATAAAATAAGTACCTACCTACCTAGTTTTTTGTAATGCATGAAAACAAAAGTAACATCGCATCGAGCAGAACGCGACGGGGGAAACGTGCTCAGAACTACTCTGAGCACATTTCCCCCGTCAGACAGCAGTTCAATATCAAGCTCGTTTTGTCTCAGGTTGGGTTCACTGGGTGTGTTTACTTCTCTTACAGGGCTGACCGGCCATATGCTTTCTTATTTGTGGGACCGGCAAGGACAGAGGCGGTCACGCCGCCGCTGTCAGCCCTGTAGGAGAAGTAAGCACACCCGCCATTCCGAATACCTAGGAAATGGGTGAGCTCTGCATGTTTCTAATCGTATTGTTCCTACTGATAATTGAAATAGTGCTGAAATATAAATTGTTTTTATAAATAAAGCAATTTCTTTACAAGTTTGTACGTATTGATATAGATTATCAATACGGGGTTCGGTTTGTTCAGAGCTTAGCGAAAAACAACGTCACTGACGACTGTCATAGCGACGAACGCCATATCTTTACTTACGATATTGAAAATGTTGCTACCCAACGCTTGGGTTGTTTCACTTGGGCAGAAGTTAGATTTATGCTGATACACAGAATAATTACAACCACACTAGTCATAAAACTAGAAACAAACAAGAAGGTAAAAACATTTATGACACCTTCCGCTACCAAGCATAATATGTTTATAGGTCTTATCCTGCTATATTCATTCAATGCTTTTGCTTTCGGTATATTCTGCACGGTAGCAGTATTCTGTGACGGTAGCCACTACGTGGAACCAATTACGTTTTAAATTGCTTTTGGTAACAATTCCTGTACATTTTACCTAAGTTATCGAAATTTGTGTCTGTAACTTTAGCCTGGGTAAAAAGGGTAATGTAATGTCAGTAAAAATCAAATCAAAATATCATTTATTTGTAAAAAGTTTTTCATTCATTCTTTCCATCAAAGTCGGGTTACAATCTAAATCTAGTGTAACTAATGGCCGCCCCTCGCGGCGCGGGGGAATGGCGTCCGAAAACCAGCAGTTCCATCGTGTGGAACTCATAATATTTTTCATGAACCAAACCTTACTTCCTATGCACATGCATTCTTATTCATATAACAACCCACCCTCGCAGGGTGGATCCAACCAAGGTAAGTTTTTGCATATGGGTCAGCACTTAAATGCTCAATATAGCCGCCCTTCACAGGGGCATGGCTTGCGAAAACCAGCAGTTACATCGCATGGAACTCATAATATTTTTATGAACCAACCCTTACTTCCTATGCACATGCATTCTTATTCATATAACAACTCACCCTCGCGGGGTGGATCCAACCAAGGTAAGTTTTTGCATATGGGTCAGCACTTAAATGCTCAATATAGCCGCCCTTTGCGGGGGCATGGCTTGTGAAAACCAGCTGTTACATCGCGTGAAACTCACAATATTTTTCATGAACCAAAGCTTACTTCCTATGCACATGCGTTCTTATTCATATAACAACTCACCCTCGCGGGGTGGATTCAACCATTGTAAGTATCTTGATATGGCTGAGCACTTAAATGCTCAAGATAGCCATTTACCACTCTTCGCAGGGGCATGACCTGCAAAAACTAGCAGTTCCATCGCGTGGACCTCATAACATTTTTCATGAACCAAATCTTAACTCCTATGCACATGAATTGTTAGTCAAAATATAAAAACCCACACTTACGGGGTGGATTCAACCAAGGTAAGTATCCGCATATGGGTCTGCACTTAAATGCTCAATATAGCTGCCCTTCGCAGTGGCATGCCTTGGAAAATCAGCAGGTTCATCGTGTGGAACTTATAATATTTTATTAATGAACCAAACCTTACTGCCTATGTTCTTCCATTCTTATCATATAGCAACCTACCCTCGCGGGATGGATTCAGGCAAAGTAGCTCCCCGCACTTAAATGATCAACACGAAAGTCAGAATTCTAGAGGAAGTGGTTCATTTCACAACAGAGGCTTTCGCCCCGCTCGCGGCATCCGAGGCATCCGAGGACGCTCCAAGTGGCTCTAGTGTAAGCTGAAAAACTTTAGACAATGACTCGTTTCAAGCAGGTAAGTTACGTACTATCACCGACAGTGGAGGAAAATGGGAGCACTAGGAATTGTATCAAAGCTGAATATTACATTTCCAAATAAATCAGATGGATCAGCCTGTCCAATACTCGACTACGTGATAGCAACCTCAAGACTGGTTGTGCAAGTTCCCAGTCATATTGCCATTTGAAAGTGTGTGCGTGCTTTACCCACACACACAGGCGCTTTCTTACGTCTGATGGACAATAAAAAATTGTTGGAACTGACGTGCCCGCTATTCGGCTTTAGCACGGTTCCAGAGACCTTTTACACTATCACGAATTGGCTAGCCTAAATACTGCGTGACAGATGGAATGTAAAAATAATTGTTTATGAGTCTTTTAACAACTTTTTATAGCCCAAACACACAAATGCTTCGCGAGTGGGTTTGACTGAAAGTTCACAGGTTCTTGGATGAAAGATCAAGTTTGAAATCTGTCTTATATCCGCAAAGCATAACTTTTTAGTAATAATTTGGAGGACTTGGAACTATCTAAATTCCTTGCCGAAAATAAAGTCTGTTGCAAAAATACAGCGATCAATAAATCTAAGGACTACCGACTATTAATTTTTGCCAGCTTTGTTGCCTCTCGAAGTTTGCTAAATCATCAACAGTTTTTAACGTTACTAAATCTTCAAAGATCCACGAATTAAATTGCTACTTGCCTGGTGTAAATGAGCCAATGAACAAAAATGGCGCTACACACTTAAGGAAACTAAAAATCGTCGCGTCTAAAAGTCGCCACTGTCCCGGAAACAAGGGAAGGGGTAAAAAAGGTACTAGAACTGGTAGAAATCGACGGATACGGATATGCTTTCTCAGTATAAAGCTTCCAATGAGGTAAGTATTTTAATATACGTTTTATTGCAGGAAAAACGCTGCTATTGTTGAATTTAAACAACCGTCTACTGAACAGTTATAATATTTTTTTCTTTGTAACTCCATTTTTGCACAAAAAATTTCACAGACGCGTTTCTCAAGCGGAGTGTGCACTCGCACTCGTACTGTTCCTAACCGTTCCGACATATCGTGTCTGTGAGATGCGTCTCGAGCGCGCCATGTATGTAGATTGTCTTCTGTACTCTCGGTATTTTGTGGCCGCACGTCAGACTACCCCACTTTGACCTTGAGACCACCTCTATTCTCTACGTAATAAAAGTTGTTTTCGTAGTTTAATGGGTAACCTGACGTGCTGCCTGTACTTAGTGACAAGACGCTTGGTGCTGAATTCAGTGCAACTACCGGGTTATTTTAAAAAGTTAGTGACAGCAAATTGTTTGGGCCTGAATTCAGTGTAAACACAGGGTTTTTTTTTAAAGTTAGTGTCAGCGATACGCTTCGGACTGAACTCAGTGTAAAAACAGGGTTATTTTAAAAAAGGTAGTGTCAGCAAGACGCTTGGAGCTGAATTTAGTGTAAAAACAGTTTTTTTTAGAAAGCTCGTGTTATCAAGACGCTTGGGACTGAACTCAGTGTAAATACATGGTTATTGTAAAAAGTTAGTGTCAGCAAAACGCTCTGGGCTGAATTTAGTGTAAATATAGGGTTATTGTAAAAAGTTAGTGTCAGCAAGACGCTTGGAGCTGAATTCAGTGTAAATACAGAATTATTTTTTAAACAGTAACCCCCTTATTATGAATTTGCCACTGCTATAACACTTGTATGAATATGAGTTATAATTTGGAATTAATGATAGAGAGGTGACATGAGATTTCAACACTACAGATTTTAATATGATTGTATAGTTTTGAGTTTTAAAAGATAATTATTGAATTTTCGAGATTTTCATAAAAGACTTGGCCATTAATGGTTTTTTATTCGTCAATATTTCTAACCAGAATAAACTAAATATTATATAAAAGAGTTCACTACAACTAGCCTTTCTGCATAATTAATATATTTTTAAGGCCTCCGATTTAGAGAAAAATTGAAATTAATTTTTCTCTTTGTCTGTACATAAACCGCACCTTTGCCTATACCAATTAACGCATGAAAAAAATTTGACAGCAAAATTGACATTCCATTGACAGTAGTACCTATTATATAATCTGTGGTAGTACCTAGTAGTATTTATCCACCAGTGGAAAGGCAATGGTACATAGCCATACAGCCAGGAAATACAAGTAAGTGATCAATGGATGATGCCTGTTACAAAACATATTTTTCTCAAAAATAGAGGCGTTTAAAATTCTGATTTCAATGGTTACGTGTTTCAAATTTTTGTAGCTTAAAGATAAATATAGGTTTATTGGTGGTTGGTGATATCTTAGAATAAAAAACCAGCCTCCATACAAAAAGAGGACAAGTCCTTTTAGTAACATTTTGTCTGTTAAACAGTGCAATTCCCTAAAACTAATGTCACAAATTCGCGGCAGAGTTTTTAAATTGGTAGGTTTCTGTAAAATTTATTGTCAGTCAATTTTGACGCTAATGTATAAGATGACTTTTTACTGTCAGTATAATTTTCAATAGAACAAAAAACAGCAAAATCGTAGCTAAAGCGGACCCAGACTGCCTTTTGCAATGACATCCTCATTTTATTTTTATCGGCAAATCTACATAGATGCTGATCTAAGCTTAAGTCGTAAGATATAAATAGAGCTGCCTTGTGAGAAAGGATATAAATTTCACGCCAGCAAATTAATCAAATCGACTGTTGCTAATCTACTGATCTGGGCGCACGGTAGTGTAGAGCCAAGTTCAGGGTCATCTAGAGTGATAACTAATGTTACAGATAGTAAAAATAGGCGGTCGACATCTTTTTCCATCTTTTTTTTAAAGAAATAAAGTATATTATTATTATGAGCATGATGTCCCACTGCAGGGGCCCCTTTTCAACTGTCCACACGATCTTGGGCAGCTGTTTCCTAGTCGCCCATGTAGGCATCCGCATCCAGTAAAGTACCTTTATTAAGGTCAAATAAAAACAAAGAATAGAAATTAGGTAAAAACAGTATTTTTTTTTGTTTTAAGTTCTGTGATCATATTTTTTTACATTAATTTTATATTATGCACCCTGAGTTTCTATCTCTTATTTTTATTTTACTCAATTCTCGATATTAATGCAGAAAGTTAAGGTTGACGAGTGAAATATATTTTTTAGACATCTTTGCCATTCGATCCTTTTTGTAGTTTGACACTGTATTTGAATTAAAAAAATAATTACACTGTATGAAAAGTTCCTCTTAAAATCTGACTCCTGTACTAAGTAACAAAATATCAAGTATATTTTAAGTATTGCTATTCAGCGGGGTAATGCTGCCAGCATCCTGGGAACCTTACCATAAGGACCGTTTTTATAATTATGAACATAATCATGTATTATAATATTATTTATTTATTGTTAAGCTGTATATTTTTAATATTTGTATATTTTTTCCCATCTGCCTCATGCCACAGAAATTATTATGTTTTTATAACACTGAACTTGGCTCTTTTTCAACTGTGTGTCTCTCATACAAATGTATTCTAGTTATATAAGTGAATCACCGGCGCCGGCTAGCGCCTGGCGCCACGGACTTTCGCAAAGATACGTCTCCGGATTATTTTGTAACTGCTAATGAAGAAAAATATTGATAAGGTACTTTTAGGGTGAATTTTGCCAACAGCAAATTTTACGCGGCATAAGTGAAATCGGCAGTGCAGGGTCATACTTGAAGATCCCTTTAGCCGTCACTATGATCAGTCTGGTGAGTCTGCCAGACTGGCAGCGGGTCCACGCCACGTACCTACCGTCCTAACGCTGCTACCCTGGGCGACCTGGGCGCAGCTATCCTACCACAACATTCCTTATTATATCTAAGTATCTATTGTTAGGCGGGGCTAGGGCTCTAGGGAGTTAGTGTCTTGGGGTAAAGAGACATCTACGCTCACTAGGGAGTTAGTTTCCTTCCTTACCTTATAGTTTGACTGACAGGCGGGACTTCTTCCCGGCCTATACAGATACAATGAGGCTTAATTTTATTGTTATCCTTTATACGAGACCATAAATATTTTTTGATTAGAACTGCGTCAAATTCGGAATAAAAAATGATAAAGCACCATATTTTTCATTTCAGTTGCGCGGTCAAATCCATTTTTCTGTTTAATTTCCCTTATATTGTAAAAACTTTTGGTTATTTAGTATTATTGCTTATTTCATTTAAATCGTGAATAGTAATAGTACTATCACATAATAATTTCTTAATTAAATCTATTTCATTAAATGACTTATAAGTAAAAATGCATGTGGTCAAATAAGACTTTTCATATCGGTGAATTTTAGTTTGTCGAGAATATTTTTGTGTGTAGTACTCTAGCTCCTGTGTATCTTCCCGCGTAGGTAGCAAAAACGTACCTACGCGCGGCGACCCCTTGGTAAGGGACTAAACAAGTTGGGTGTCGCTAGCCGGCAGCGACACGCTCTCGCGTTTTATTCACCGGCGGTGCGCGACACTAGGTTGCTGGTTGGATGAGCGTGAATAAAGTCCTAGAAAGATGCGCTAGATGGCGTAAGTAGCTTCTTGTGGCAGTCAACCCTATCGCGATGCGTGATAGTACATCACTGAATAGGTTTAGTGTATTATGAATCATATTCCAGAGTTATAAGAATGAAATTATCTTGCAATGTATTTCTGTAGGTGTCTACACGAAAATGTGCTTGAGTCAGAGGCGAACTGAATTACACCATATCGTTAACAACATTGAGTAGATATTTCTTTGAATTTCATTGCAAAGTCATACTTCTGTACGGAGTACTTGTACTTATTCTGTGCCCCCGCGCTAAAACGCTACATACCAGTGCCCAGTGCCGCCTCAGTGCTTAAAGTGAAAAGACGTGCACCCCTTGCTCCGTGTTCCCGCCAAAAAAGTAAGTAGTGGGTTTCGGTGAAATTTTATTTTTCATATCCGCAGGTTGGAATATATTGACATCTAATGCGCTATTAAATGTTTGATATATTTATTAGTGTCCTTCCCGAAGTACCTACGTCTATTAGTTTGGAAAACTACGCAAAAGCGTGTGTTACCAGTGATGATAGACGGATCCCGAACATGGTCTCTAACCATGGGCCTTATAAGAAAGCTCAAGGTCGCGCTACGAGCTATGGAGAGGGCTATGCTCGGTGTTTCTCTACGGGATCGAATCAGAAATGAAGAGATACGTAAGAGAACTAAGGACGTAGCCTTGGATCAGCAAGCTTAAGTGGCAGTGGGTAGGGCACATTGCGCGGAGAACTGATGGCCGCTGGGGCAGAAAGGTTCTTGACTGGAGACCATTTGATCAAAAGCGTAGCGTAGGGCGTCTGCCGGCAGGATGGACATGGACAGACGACCTAATAAAGGTCGTGGGAACGCACTGGATGCAGGTCGCTTGTAACAGATCACTTTGGAAATCTATGGGGAAGGCCTATGTTCAGCAGTGGACGTCTTGCAGATGATGATGACTTTTACACTGTACTTACTTCGAACAGTACTGGTAAGGCGTTGGTGTCCTAGAGGACAACTGAGCCTTATCAGTCCTGTTCGAATTAAGTACAGTCAGGCCTGTGTATCTCCCCGCGTAGGTAGCAAAAACGTACCTACGCACGGCGACCCTTACTTAGGGGCTAAAACAAGTTGCGTGTCGCTACCGGCCAGCGACACGCTCGCGCGTTTAATTCACCGGCGGCCGCGCGGCTACGTTGCTGGCTGGACAATAATTAATAAAGTACTAGAAAGAGGCGCTAGATGGCGTTAGAAGCTTCTCGTAGCAGTCAACCCTGTCGCGTCGCGTGATATTACGTCACTGAATAGGTTTAGTGTATTTTTAATCATATTCCAGAGCAATAAGTATGAAATTATCTTGCAATGGATTTTTGTAGGTGTCTACACGAAAATGTGCTTGACTCTGAGGCGAACTAAATTACGCCATATTGTTGACGACATTGAGTAGACATTTCTTTGAATACAATTGCTAAGTCATAATTCTGTACGAAGTAATAGTACTTATTCTGTGGTACAGTGTAAAAGTCATCATCATGCACCAAACCGCTTTTTCAGGATTGTCAGATATTTTTTCCACCCATTTTTCAGCCAGTAAAAACTATTTGCTGAACTTATATACCTTTTTTCTGTGCCAATGAACAATGCCAGGGAGAAAACAAAACGCAAAAGACAGTTGAAGATAAGAGAAAAACGTCAAAACAAACTTCCTAACCAAAAAAAGTATAGATAGATAGATAGATACCCTTTATTGCACACCACACACAGTATCAATTTACATAAATGTTCATAGAGAATGGTGCAATTTAGGCGGTCTTATTGCTGAAAGCAATTTCTTTCAGACAACCTTCGGGTAGAGGACAGACCAAAATTGAATTAGGTCGGCGGTGAAAACTGTCAAAATATAGGAAAATGGGTAAAGAAATAAAAAATTAAAAAGACACGATATAAGCATACATATACATAAAATGCTAAGGCTATTAAATGTTAATAATACTATTAAATATTCTGAGTACATAAACATACAATTAATGATACTATATACATACTATACCTATCTATACTATTATACTATATATAATATTATAAAGAGGAAAGATTTGTTTGTTTGTTTGTTTATTTGCATCGAATAGGCTCCGAAACCACTGGACCGAATCAAATGAAATTTGGCACAGAGATAGTTTGAGACACTGGGAAGGACATAGGCTACTTTTTGTCGCGATATAAAATCATCAGGGGGGTGAAATGGGGGATGAAAATTTGTATGGAAAATTCGACTTAGGCGCGAGCGAAGTCGCGAGGAACTGCTATTATTTCATGTAAGTATGAAAATATTTAGGATTATTTTGGGAAATTCTATATAAATAACTATTTTGTCAAATAATAAAACATTCAAAAATATTTTCAGCAGCGTGTTATTACTATCGCAACGTAAGTGACCTACTTCCCGATCGTTTGTTAACACAATCGGCGCACGCGCACGCTCTTATCTCAACGCAATAGAGTTCAGTTTCGCTACCAAATTTAACAGGCGCTATTCAGTCTGCTTCGTGAAACGGTTGTGCTAACTCCTTTGTATTGTGTTTTCATTCATTTTGTTAAAATGTATGACATTGGTAGTATGTATAAAACTTTTGACGTACCCGGCCGCGGAAGGCATTCAAGGTAAAAAGACAAAAATATTTTTAGATCTGTAACAGCCGTTTCCAATATTTAGTCTGCCTATTGCTTTATCTTACTGAAGGCAAAAATTATCTATCTCTTATTTTTTTAATTTAACTAAACTGTTATAATATTTTGTTATTTTAACTAACTGCGTTTTAATACACGTAACCATGAGTGCACAATTTTTGGGCCGTAGGTACCTAGGTAACATAATTTTGTGTTATTTTCATGAAAAAATGATAATATTATTATTTTAACGGAATGTTTAGGTGGAATAAAATTCAATTCAATTTATTATACCATGTAACCAACAAGGGGCACTTATGCACGTCCCAATATTGACCGTACCAGTTCAGAAAAATTGTTGACTATCTGAAAAAAAAATTGGTTAACAGTAGCCAAAATTTGGCTACTGGTAGGCCGTTATCTAGTGACTTGCGAACTTCTGGTTATCAGTAACAAACTAGTTTTGTTACAAATAACCAGAAGACTGTTTATATTTAACAAAAATTGACTTGCCTACAACGAAACCTCAAACAAAACTAGTTTGGTTGATCCTTTTTTTCAGATTGCGCCAAGAAGCAGCGAAAAAAACTCAGTCACTAAGGCCCACACGCGCATGCTCGGATTAACTAATCTGGATTTGTTCAAGGCCTATTATCTGAGTAGAAAGCCCACTTGCGCCAGTCTGGATTTGGTAATACAGACTAGTGCAAGTGGGCTTTTAACTCAGATAATAGGTAGGCCTTTAAAAAGTCCGGATTAGCTAATCTGGACTGGCGCAAGAGGGCTTTCTACTTAGATAATAGGCGTTGAACAAATCCAGGATTAGCTAATCCGAACATGCGCACATGGGCCTTAGTGACTGAGTTTCTTTCGCTGCTTCTTGGCGCAATCTGAAAAAAAAAAGGATCAACCAAACTAGTTTTGTTAGTTGAAGGTTTCATTGTAATGAAGTAATTTTTGTCAAATATAAACAGTCTTCTGGTTATTTGTAACAAAACTAGTTTGTTACTGATAACCAGAAGTTCGCAAGTCACTAGATTATGGCCTACCTACTAGTAGCCAAATTTTGGCTACTGTTAACCAAACATTTTTTTCAGATAGCCAACAATTTTCCTGAACTGGTACGATCAATATAGGGACGTGCATAAGTGCCCCTTGTTGGGTGTACCCTACTATTACTATAGGTCCACTTGCGCCAGTCCGGATTAGGTAATACAGAGTAGTGCAACTGGGCTTTTAACTCAGATAATAGGCCTTTAAAAAGTCCGGAATAGCTAATCCGGACATGGCAAGTGGGCCTAATAAGTAGTAATAGTATTTTAAAAGTAAGTTTTATTTATTTTCTCTTTGAATAATTATCAGATACATTCGTTACTTGAGCTTATTTCTATGTGATATTAGATTAAATAGTCAAGTACTAGTATCAAATGTCAAACTATTGCAGTGAATAATTCATGAGTGGACTTGTAAACCAATTGAATATGTAGGTATGCAACTTTTCATGAGTCATTCTTTAGCGTTTAAACTTGACGTCAGGTATTTTACAAGACAGCTTTACGCTTACGTAGGTATTATTTTGGTCTGTATTTTCATGAAATAATAAAAAATTATAATAAAACGCTTTGGATGGCAATTTACTTGCTCTTTCAGGTAATCAAATTGGACCTAACCTATAAAAAAAACCATTGGAAAGGATTTAAGTATTTTGTAGACATATAAAAATACTTCAATACTAGTACACAATATACTTAATAACCTATAACAAGATTTGTATTAAGTAGTTATTCTTTACTGGAAAATGACAGAAAATCGAGAAGTAGGTTGCAAATTTATGATTTTTCTAGCTAGAGCTTAAAAACAAAGTACGATGTTGAAAGTAGTTCGAAGTATAGATGCCTGAGGTAGTTACTAGTTTATTGATAAAAAATATCAAGCCCCTTTTAAGCTGTACTACTGCCCTTAAACAAAGACACACAGACAGACACACATTTATTAATAAAGAGATAGATAGCATGGAATTGAGAAGAATGAAGAACATTCCACCGATAAAAACATAGCTCTTAAATCATAAATAGAGTGAGATAGGGTATAAGAAAAGGAGAAAATATATCGACCCTCCTGTTCTTGACGAATAATATATTTAACCTCACTAAAGACACACATTCATTTATTTATAAGCTCTATTGCACAACTAAAACTTTGTAGAGAAGGTAAGTTGTAAAACTTAATAAACGCATCAAATCTTCGAAGCGTCTCCCTTCCTCGCCCTACAAGGGCAAATGCGACGTTGCCACACTTCCCAAAGGGCGGGAGTCGCACGCGCATGCCATTGGCCGTTTTAAATTTGGAACGACGCATCCAATGCACCCAACCTGCCATCCTAGACCCCACTATTGGCCTATTCGAATTTCGAACGGCCAATGCGCTTTCAAACCTCAGACCTTTTTCTATGTCCCTTTTTTTCTAGGATGGTCTATTATGTGATATATAACCTTTTTACGCCGTATCTTATTGGTTGGATTCTTTTTTTAAGGTTGTTATATTTGGGTTAGGGACTAGTTTTATGTATGGTCATTTACATATTTTTTATGGGATGTTGTGTGTTTCTGGGAATATCGGTTTTGGGTTGGTATGTTCGGTTCGGTAGAGGCGGTTTATTTACTTTGAATATAGAACATGATTTATTTTGTATAACACCTCGTAGGTACTAGTCGTTTTTTGACTCTAAATGGAGATCATAGACTCAAATCTATACCAATATTATAAATATGAAAGTGTGTCTGTCTGTTGCTGCTAAACCGATTTACTTAGATTAAATTGTGTACAAAAATAGTTTAAGATTTTGAAAAGGACACACCTAGGCTACTTTTAGTCATGATATAAAAACTATATAGTGTTGAAAGTTTATGTGGAAAACACGACATTTGCAAGGGCGTGATTGAAATTAGTCTTGTATACTACGAACTAAATGGTATGGTGGTCTTTTATAATTGTTTACTGACAATAAAATAGAAGAATAACCTACCTTTTAATCTGTCTTAAACTTCAACTCCCCAAGCGGTTTACAAACGGAAAATTCCTTTAAAATTCCGTAAAAACAAGTTAATATGCTCACTGCCACAGCGAGCACTTACAAAAATTCATCGAGTGACTATCGTCCTCGGTAGCTCAGTAGGGAGAGCACTCGCCCAGATAGCAGAGTCGTGGGTTCGAATCCTACTAAAGACGGTTGATAGATTTTTGAGTCCAATAAGCACTTTCGTCAAACAATCTGCCTAGCCAGGACAACCAAGCTTACCTATTAGCTTGGCCACTCAAAGGGGCAATGTAGCCAGCCTTTTGGGTACTTTTCCGCAAGCGGGTGATCTAAGTCAGATATTCTTATTTAAACTTATAGTGGTGAATATAGTATCGATCCTTATGTGTAGGTATATATTAAGTTTTATAGGTATTTGTGTATACACAGGGTGTTTGGGGCATCGTTTGCCAAATTGAAATGGCGAATAAGGGGGGTCATAAAAATTACTAGTTAATTACTTACTAGGCCTTACATTTTTTTTTTGATGAGGCCAAAGTATATCAACGCAAGTTGCGTCCCAAACTAAAGCCCAACCCCGCTCCCAGGGAATGAGCGTGAGACCATCGGGTCTCTTGCTATCATCACGGACCAAACCACGTGGCTCCAACGTGGAAGGAACATTGATGCTGGCAAGAGCTCTTCTGATGGCGTCAGTAAGAGTAGCGTGACAGGCGAGACGACCAGCACTTTGCTGGCAACAAAGACAGTGGAGACCATATTTGTCGACCTCCATGCCACAGGGACACGTAAAAACTTCACAAATAGGGGTACCAAGGTGCAGACCCACACATTAAAATTGAATTTAAATACTGATATCTGGCATTAAAAAGAATTTTGTAAGGCCTAGATTTTCTTAAGCTGAGATGGTAGTAAATGACCCCCCTTATCCGCCATTTTAATTTGGCAAATGATGCATCAAACACCCTATACTTGTAAGTTTTTAATTAAAGCTTTTATCTGCCAAGTAGGCTCTCAAGACCTAGTTATTTGGAAGTGGCTATAATTTTAATAATATGATAAGGACTTGGAATGATTATGGTAATGTCCCAGACCTGTGATTCTTCATAATCAGATACCGTTATAAAAATGCGTTCATGTCACATTCTGCAGCCCGTCGCTGCATCAGCTTGCATAGTATAGGCACAGAATACTGTCGTCAACAATATGGCGTATTTTAGTTCGCCTCAGAGTCAAGCACATTTTCGTGTAGACACCTACAAAAATCCATTGCAAGATAATTTCATACTTATTGCTCTGGAATATGATTCATAATACACTAAACCTATTTAGTGACGTAATATCACGCGACGCGATAGGGTTGACTGCTACGAGAAGCTTCTAACGCCATCTAGCCCCTCTTTCTAGTACTTTATTCATTCTCGTCCAGCCAGCAACGTAGCCGCGCGGCCGCCGGTGAATAAAACGCGCGAGCGTGGCTTTGGCCGGTAGCGACACGCAACTTGTTTTAGCACCTACGTAGGTGCGCCGCGCGTAGGTACGTTTTTGCTACCTCCGCGGGGAAATACACAGGCCTGGTATAGGCACACAGTAAAAAAACAGTGAATATTTATCTAACTGATTTCTTAAGGTAGGTCAGTTTAATTTATGTGAATCAGTTGAGATCTAAACTAAAGGTTTGTTTAAGTTTTCACGTCCAAATTGCCAAAAGGACTTGTCCATTAATGGTTTTTTATTCGTCAATATTTCTAACCACATTAAACTAAATAATATATGAAAGAGTTGACCAAAACTAGCCCTTCTGCAAAATTAATCTATTTTTAAGACCTCCGATTTAGAGAAAAATTTAAATTATTTATTATCTTTGTCTGTACATAAACCGCACATTCGCCTACATCAAATAACGCATGAAAAAAAAAATGCATGCAAAATTGACATTTCATTGACAGTAGTACTTATTATATAATCTGTGATAGTACCTAGTAGTATTTATCCACCAGTGGAAAGGCAATGGTACATAGCCATACAGCCAGGAAATACAAGTAAGTGATCAATGGATGATGTCTGTTACAAAACATATTTTTTCTCAAAAATGGAGGCGTTTAAAATTCTGATTTCTGTGGTAACTTGTTTCGTATTTTTGTAGCTTAAAGATAAATATAGGTTATTGGTGGTTGGTGATATCTTGGAATAAAAAACCAGCCTCCATACAAAAAGAGGACAAGTCCTTTCGGTACAGATTTGGCAACATTTTATAGCATAAATTTAGGGGTTGAAAAAAGGGCAAATTGATTCATGGCACCAGAATCGACTGGGTGAAGAATAAAGAATTACTAGGCCACATATTTGTTTCTTACGTTTACGCGAATTGTTGAACTCATAAAACACAATTTTACGGATTACTTCGCGATTTATTTACATTTTATTTAAAACCTGACGTTTCAAACACTTTACAGCGTTCGTGGTCACAGGGAGACTAAATATAACAACCGTAAAATTGTGTTTTAATGAATTACTAGGTCCTTAATTTTTATCTAAGAATAAAACTACTTAGGAGGTAAAAATTTAAAAATAAAACTTATGTAGTAAAAATAAAAAAGATTGCTTAATAAAACGAAAACCGTCTCCTGGTCTACTTTTTAACTAAACGCCTACAGTGGGTCTTTTAATATTATAAAAAGTGCAAAATTACAACCACTATAATATTATAGGATCGGCTTTGAAATATTAAAATTATTTTTTTTCTTCTTCAAATAAACCAGTTAAGAGCGGGCCTTTTAATGTTAAAAAAAAAACAACATTATCTCTTTGAAATCCTGAAACTTTTTTTCTTCTTTATACCAATTCGATCGCTGAGAAGACTAAGGTATGCAACTGAATGGGTTTTTTTATTCGATTCCAGAAAAAGGGTTATTTTCTTAGTTAGTTAAGTTAAATAATAATAATAAATTGTTTCAACAAACACACCATTTACCAAGCCCTAAACTAAGCGTGAGCTTGTGCTATGGCGACTAGGATAACGGATAGACATACTTATATACGTTTACACACCCATGACTTAGGTACAAATGCTCGGGCTGATCACACAAACATTTGCCCCTCGCGGGATTCGAATTCACAACCTCTGACAACTGACCTGCTGAGGACCCATGACACATGCTACGGCCTCCTAAGGGGTCCGTAGTCCCTATTTTAGGAAACCCTGCTGTAAAGACGACCTGTATTGACGACCGTCTTGGTGTAGTGGTTCGCGCCACGGACTTCTAAACCAGGCGGTTGCGGGTTCGAATCCCGCAAGGGGCAAATGTTTGTGTGATGAGCACGAGCATTTGTACTTAAGTCATGGATGTTTATAATGTATATAAGTACCTATGTCTATCCGTTATCCTAGTCACCATAGCACAAGCTCACGCTTAGTTTGGGGCTAGGTAATTGGTGTGTTTGTTGAAATAATTTATTTATTTGTTATTATTTATTAAAGAGATCGTATAAAGTAGGAATACCGTAAAGCCTCTACACTGTGGCGCTCAGTAATCCGATACGTGGCACGTTAAGGTCATTGCACACGACATCTCTCTACGTATACATACAACAGCATATGCACATATAGGTATGATGGCACAGATAAGAGCTGCATGGCTTCTGTTATACTTACTCACAGAAGATAGAGTTAAAAAAAATCACAGAACTAATGCTCCACACGACTTAAAAAGGGCATTGAAAAAGAATCAACCTATTATTTTTTCAAAACCAAAAGTGTTTTTTAGAACTAACTTTTCGAAATTTTAAAATCGTCCGAGTCCAGCCAAGTGGTAGGTAAGGTGCAATTGACCCCGATAGTACACACGGCTGCATGTCAGCCTACCACACTTTGACCTTGAGACCGCCTCTATTCCCTACGTAATAAAAGCTGTTTTCGTAGTTGACATGGGTAACTTGACGTGCTGCCGACTGTACCTACTTGGGACCCTGCAGTTAGTTTTTTCCCGCCAAAATTATCGTATTTCCCCTGAGATGATTCATAGATCTATATATAGGTACTTACCTAGGGCATTTTAGAAGCTGCACTCTACACCATACAAAAACAAATCCCAAACACAGACTTCTTATAACAAACACTTTAAGTGACAGTAAGACCCGATAGTTATTTTATCTTAACTGAAGCTATTTGTCTGCAAGTTTTCGCACACAAAAATTGATTGACCGTGCCATCCGGTGAAACTCGAACCCACGACCCTTCGTTATCCGGGCGATTGCTCTTACCAACATAGCTAGACCCGAGTTAAACAGCCGATAAGTAAACCTTAATTGAATTTCCATCGCATCAGCCTATTGCAGTCCACTGCTGGACATAGGCCTCTCCAAGACTGCACCAACTTTCAATTCACATCAAATAATGCTCAATTTTTATTGGTTTACAAACGATTAAAAATTGAGCATGTACCTATTTGTGAGCTCCAGGCTTAGTTTTCCATACAGTTAACATGAGCTTTGATTAAAAAATAATAATTAAAACAAAAATATTGATTTTAATGTCTTGAATATGTAGGGGTATGAGTGAATGACAATGTATTGAAACAAAATATCATCATCATCATTCGCTTGCCCTGTTCCCATTATATTTGGGGTCGGCACAGTATGTTTTTCTCTTCCATACAATCCTATCACTCGTCATTGACTCATCCACTCCTTTCACAATCATATCATGCTTTATACAGTCCATCAATCTCTTTCAAGGTCGGCCTCTTCCCTTCCATCCACTAACATTCATACTCATCACTCTTTTCGTCACATGATTCTCCTCTCTTCTCATCACGTGTCCATACCAAGATAAACAGTTTCTTGTCATCTTTTCTGTCACAGGCGCCACTTGCAAACTTCCCCTTATATACTCATTTCTTACTTTGTCCATTCTTGTCACTCCACACATCCATCTCAACATTCTCATCTCCGCTACATGGAGTCGTTTTTCATCCATCTTCTTAACGGCCCAGCATTCCAGTGTATTGAAACAAATAAAAAATAAATATTTATATCTTAAAAAGTGTCATGGTGAAGGTATAATATATTTAATAAAACTATTTTCTATAGCAATAATCATCTTAGCGTTGCTGCTGGTTGCCAATCGCACACGAGAACCCAGGATCAGTCAGGTAATTACAGTGGAGCGACTGCCATCTGACCTCCGTGACCCTGTTGCCAGGGGAACCTGGCCAGTTTTGGATCATGGTTACACATGCAGTCGCCTGAATGTGCAGGTTTCCTCACGATGTTTTCCCTCACCGTAAGAGCATCGGTTAGTGAAACAACTAATGTACATAACTCAGAAAAAGTCATTGGTACATGGTGGCACGTGGGATCGAACCGGCACCTCCCGCATGAGAGGCAACCCGCTAGCCACTTCGCCACCGACGCCCCCTTTCGTAAAAATGAACATAACTAAAAAAAAATAACTTTACAGTCGGCAGCACGTCAGGTTGCTCATTTGAACAGCGAAAACAGCTTTCACGTAGGGAATAGAGGCGGTCTTAAAGTCTAAGTGGGGGTTGTCTGATGTGTAGCCGTGTGTGCCTGGCGGAACGTGAAATCGAACCCAGGTCCTTCCCGCTATGAGAGGCAAACTCGCTAACCACTGAGCTACTGACCGGCGCTCTATCTATGAAACTAATCCGTGAAAAGATTATCCCTATCCTTATCCTATGAAATGAAATGAAATTCATTGTGAACAAGAATTTGGGTTCTATGTTAGCAGTTACATTTGCATTTGGGGTATTTCCGCCAAACTTTACCTTTCAGGTGTATTCACATTATTATTAAAATTAATACTGATTTAATTGGCTCAATTTTATCTTAAAATTAATCGTTATCAAGAAAATCTTTGACGCTATAAAAACATTTTTCCAGTAGCCGTGCCTTGACTAGTTTTTTTTAAATCTTATTATATTCACATTTTTAAAACTATCTGGCAATTTATTAAATATAAGAAACACTAATAAAAGCATTTTTCATGCATTCAGTATGGGTGTATATAGTTTGTGTATGTATTGGTTGCGAATTCTTCTCTGTGTTGTATCCTGTATTTTATCGTTTACTGTATTTTCTGTTATGGTGTGCAATAAAGAGTTATCTATCTATCTACCTATTATTTTTGGCATATATCTAATAGGGCATGACGTAACTAATATGTACCTGAAGGATTATCCTTCATTATCCGGACACCCTGTATATAAAAATGCCGCAACAATGTTTTTTTGGGAAAAATATTTAAAATATCCAAAGCTTCTATCTATAATTGAATCATAATATGTTTATAAAAGATCTATGGCTCTAAAAATCTTCTCGAACACAATATCCAAATAACAAATCATCTATCAAAGAAAATAAGAATAATGTCCTCCTAGCCGAATTTTGACTAAGGCATATCTCAACAGAGATTAGCCAACTGCGCAGGACATATTATAGTGAACAAGTGTGTGCGCAATATACAGATGCACTCTCTGTTCCTTCACTCTCGTAGTTCGGTGAGACGGCAGTCCGACATGACCGTAGAAAGATCAGGCGCAGGACCAACGGCTTACCGTGCGCACCGAGGCACGGGGGTGTTAACACCATCAAAGAAAATATTAAGATCCACACAATACTTGAACCCAACTTGTACTATTTAGAAACATTTATCCAGTCTGAGTAGATATCAAAGGAGATTTATTCTATTTATGTATTTGAATAGAAAAATCTTTACATTCAAAACATTATTCAGTACTACCACGCGTTCTCAAAGAGCAGAATTCCTTTTAAGTTTTTAGGGTTCTGTACCCGGAGAGTAAAAAGGGGACCCTATTACTAAGACTTCGCTGTCTGTCTGTCACCAGGCTGTATCTCATGAACCGTGAAAGCTAGACAGTTGAAATTTTCACAGATGTTTATCTCTGTTGCCGCTATAACAACAAATACTAAAATCAGAATATAATTAATATTTGAGGGGGGCTCCCATACAACAATTGGATTTTCTTGCCGTTTTTTGCTGGATATTAACTATGGCAACAGTAGACGCTTAAACACTTTTAGAATTTTTAATTGTATATTTACTTTATTTATAAATACTTAAGTTAAAATAAAATAAATATTTCAGGGGGGCTCCCATACAACACACGTGATTTTTTGCTAACTAAAAGAAAGGTTATAATATAGTATCTAATGTAAATTATTTAATAAAATACAAAAACAAAAATTATAAAAAGGTCCTTGTGGTAAGGTTCCCAGGATGCTGGCAGCGTTACCGCGCTGGATAGCGATGCTTATACGTTGAGCAAGGTAGATGCCAGCTCTTGGGTCACCACTGATGTCAACTAGCCTCTTGGAAATCTCTTTGAAAAAAGAGATAGCGTTGGGACCCCACGAACCCAGTGTTTCGACTCCAAACGGTACAAAGTGGTACCGGGAGTCGATCGGCCTGTACTTGTTCTTTTTAAAGTTTTCGGCACTTGTCTTTTAACTAATGTTGTATAGATAACGGTACGGAACCCTTCGTGCGCGAGTCCGACTCGCACTTGGCCGGTTTTTTAAGAATAGTGTGGGTAGTTGAGTCCTTAAGAGTACTTGTATTATTATTTATTCAGTGCCTTAAGTAAAATACTTAAGTCCAATTAGATAGGTTGTTTATTTTCATTGAAACATTTCACTAATTAAAATATCTTGTTTAAACAACGAAGCCTGAAAAACAAAGTTTGCTATTTTTATGAAACTGGTTAATTAAGTTAAGTTAACCTGCTTAAATACATACCCATAGGTTGTCTGGAAGAGATCGCTCTTAGCGATAAGACCGCCTAATTTGTACATATTTCTATGTAAATTGTATTGTTGTTACTTTTATGGTGTGCAATAAAGAGTTATCTATATATCTATATACATACATACATACATACTTACAAAGTCTAGTAAAAAGGATATTCTTTTTACAGTTAGTTTCATCGATAGAGCGCCGGTCAGTAGCTCAATGGTTAGCGAGTTTGCCTCTCATAGCGGGAGGGACCTGGGTTCGATTCCACGTGCCGCCAGGTACACACGGCCCCACATCAGACAACCCCCTCTTAGACCTTAAGACCGCCTCTATTCCCTACGTGATAAAAGCTGTTTTTGTTGTTTAAATGGGCAACCTGACGTGCTGCCGACTGTAAAGTTAAATTTTTTGAGTTATGTTTATTTTTACGAAAGGGAGCGTCGGTGGCGCAGTGGCTAGCGGGTTGCCTCTCATGCGGGAGGTGCCGGTTCGACCCCACGTGCCGCCATGTACCAATGACTTTTTCTGAGTTATGTATCTACATTAGTTGTTTTACTAACCGATGCTCTTACGGTGAGGGAAAACATCGTAAGGAAACCTGCACATTCAGGCGACTGCATGTGTAACCATGATCCAAACTGGTCAGGTTCCCCTGTTAACAGGGTCACGGAGGTCAGACGGCAGTCGCTTCACTGTAATTACCTGACTGATCCTGGGTTCTCGAGTGCGATTGGCAACTAGCAGCAACGCTAAGATGATTATTGCTATAGAAAATAGTTTTATTAAATATATTATACCTTCACCATGACACTTTTTAAGATATAAATATTTATTTTTTATTTGTTTCAATACACTGGAATGCTGGGCCGTTAAGAAGATGGATGAAAAACGACTCGATGTAGCGGAGATGAGAATGTTGAGATGGATGTGTGGAGTGACAAGAATGGACAAAGTAAGAAATGAGTATATAAGGGGAAGTTTGCAAGTGGCGCCTGTGACAGAAAAGATGACAAGAAACCGTTTATCTTGGTATGGACACGTGATGAGAAGAGAGGAGAATCATGTGACGAAAAGAGTGATGAGTATGAATGTTAGTGGATGGAAGGGAAGAGGCCGATGGAAAGAGATGGATGGACTGTATAAAGCATGATATGATTATGAGAGGAGTGGATGAGTCAATGACGAGTGATAGGATTGTATGGAAGAGAAAAACATACTGTGCCGACCCCAAATATAATGGGAATAGGGCAAGCGAATGATGATGATGATATTTTGTTTCAATACACTGTCATTCACTCATACCCTTACATATTCAAGACATTAAAATCAATATTTTTGTTTTAATTATTATTTTTTAATCAAAGCTCATATTAACTGTATGGATAACTAAGCCTGGAGCTCACAAATAGGTACATGCTCAATTTTTATGGTGGTGGCATGGTGTAAGTAATCTGTACCTAAAGGATTATCCTTCGTTAACGGGACACCCTGTATACGTAAGTAAGAATGCAATTCGTGAAAGTGTGGTTTCATTTTGTTAGAGAATTTTGGATAGACGCCAGTCAATTAAAAAATACTTACAATGTATAACGCTATTTTCGATGACAGTGAAATAATGGCGACTTGGTGCCTACATTTAATAATTGGCTATTTGACACTACCAACCGTTGACGTACTTTTAATGAACTGTCAAAACGCTTTACTTCCATAGATTTTGTATGGGAATACTAAACTATGACATCACATTTCTCCTACTCAACTGACGTACTTCTATCGAATTTAGGTTAATTAAAAATCAAATACTGCAGATAGTTAAAAAATATCAGTAAACATGTGTTTAACATATGCCGCTACTTTCAAGAAATTACAGCTTTCGATTATTGTGGAGTGTCAAGTACCCAATTGTTGAATAATGGGGACTTGGTCACTTATCTATTAATTGTGGTAGTCAACCTGATAGCTATATACGAGACGCAGGCGGGGGTTCTACCCTTATGTCGTTGATATACTACTAATACGCACTAAACGTTTTAAATCTTCGTTCCTCTTGCGTACGGCTAGAGAGTGGAATTCGTTGCCAGCTGAAGTGTTCCCTAAACACTACGATTTGGATTCTTTTAAGAAAAGAGTGAATAGGCTGCTTCTAGACAGACATGTCCCATCATCGGCTGCATCGTCGCTTACCATCAGGTGAGATTGCGGCCAATTGTCTGCCTATTAAATAAAAATAAAAAAATCTTTATCTTAGCTACCATGGAACTGAATTGATTTTTAAAATCTTCATAAGGTACTATGTTACCAAAGGAATGCACCTATGAATATGCTAATATTGTTGCATGCTTGCTAACCGACTTCAAAAAAGGAGGAGGTTCTATGTTCGACTGTATGTATGTATTGTTAGGGTTCTGTACCCAAAGGGTCAAATCGGGTCCCTATTACTATGCCTCCGCTGTCTGTCTGTCACCAGGCTGTATCTCATGAACCGTGATAGCTAGATATTTGAAATTGTCACAGATGATTTATTTCTGTTGCCGCTATAACAACAAATACTTAAAACAGAATAAAATTCTGTTGTTTAGTTGTAGATATACCATTGCGCGAGTCCGACTCGCGCTTGGCTGGATTTTTATGTATGTTGGACCGATGTTAAAAATTATTTTTAATTGAAAGAACGTAGACGTAGGTACTCTAAAGGTGGTCCCACTGTCTCCAAGTCAGATCCTGATGATCTGGAGAAATCGAGAGAACTCAACAGATTTTATAGACACGTACACTGACAGTGACAGTGTATTCGTTTAAAAAAGAGGTAGACCTGTCATCTCACACTGCGCGGCGATTTGAATTTGATGATCCAAGCACACGTTCTATTATTTGAATGCAAAATTGTGCAGATTACACAATTTGGGACAATCAATTTCCGCACGCTAATGACCCATCTACCTCGTAAATGCATCGTCAGGTTAGCGTTTACTACCGGGAGTCATAGTTTTATGGTGCGGACCTGATGATGATGATTCGTAACGCTTAGGAGTTCGTGGATACTTCCACCACAGATTTTCTGTTACGATTGCGGTATTGCGTTAGGTAGTACGAGTGATTCGAGTCCTATCATTGAAAATTGTGAAATAATATAAAATTTTAATAAAGAATACAAAGACCTTAATAACGCACTATAAGGGCTCTTTCAATTTATGCGTTTCTTGACGGCCGGCTGCAGTGCGGAAGCGGTGCGTTTATCGTACCGCATACGGACGTTCGTTTGTTTTCATACAAAACGCGCGGTGCGGCAACAACGCGGCGTCGGTACCGAGAACCGAGTACTCGAGTACCGACTGCGGTCCGTATGCGTTAGCGGTACGATAAACGCACCGCTTCCGCACCGCAGCCGGCCGTCAAGAAACGCATAAATTGAAAGAGCCCTAAATGGTGTAGTAACCTATGTTACGTGTAGGTATATGTCTATGCTGGCTCAGACTTATTTCCACGTGTCTTTCACCTGGCGATAAAAAAAGTTATAATGACTTCTTAGTGCGTTTTAAAGGCTCTCGATTTTTTAAGGGTTCCGTAGTGAACAAGGTTTCCCTTTTTATAATTTCACCATGTCTGTCTGTCCACGGTCTAGCACAGAGACTCGTAGTAGGTATTTCAATAAATATAAATAAATCGCTATAAATAATAAATACATTTTTCAACAAACACACTAATTACCTACCTAGCCCCAAACCGTGAGCTTGTGCTATGGTGACTAGGATAACGGATAGACATACTTATAGACATTCATAAATATGACCATGACTTAGGTACAAATGCTCGTGCTCATCACACAAACATTTGCCCCTTGCGGGATTCGAACCCGCAACCGCCTGGTTTAGTAGTGGCGCGAACCACTACACCAAGACGGTCGTCTTTATGTGTTGGTAACCGCAAAATGGATTCGTCTAAGAAAAGAGTGAATAGGCTGCTTCTAGACAGACATGTCTCATCATCGGCCGCATCGTCGCTTACCATCAGGTGAGATTGCGGTCAAATGTCTGCCTATTAATAAAAAATGATAAAAAACTGGACAAAATTGGACAAAATTGGCCGTATCTTTTTTCAGCGTTAACTTAAAAGCTTGATTTTTTCACATCATTAAGGGACCATAGACATAAGAATTTTATGTTAATTTTAACTTTATACCTCCACGCGTTCCTGAGTAAAAGGGTCTTGACAGACAGACGGACAGACGGACAACAAAGTGATCCTATAAGGGTTCCTTTTTTTCTATTGAGGTACGGAACCCTAAAAAAAACAGTAAAAAACGTTGAAGTCTTAAGAAGGTTTGCTTAACGAGAAATAAACTGTTGCTAAGAAAATAGTCTACAAACTGAAGTTGAATATATTATTCAACTTCATCCATGATTTTATAAATAATTAACGTGATGTTGATTCCACAATGAATTACCTAATTAATTATAGTAATTAATTGATAATGCCGCTATTATATACGACCATCTTGGTGTAGTGGTTCGCGCCCCGGACTTCTAAACCAGGCGGTTGCGGGTTCGAATCCCGCAAGGGGCGAATGTTTGTGTGATGAGCACGAGCATTTGTACCTAAGCCATGGACGTTTATATGATAAGTATGTCTATCCGTTATCCTAGTCGCCATAGCACAAGCTCATGCTTTGTTTGGGGCTAAACGCTAGGTTTAAATTGGTGTCATTGTTTCAACAATTTATGTATACTCACTCACGGCTCACTGGCGTAGCAAGCACTTGCAAAAATTCGTCGACTAACTAACGTCCTCCGTAGCTTAGTTGGTAAGAGCACTCGCCCGGATAGCGAAGGGACGTGGGTTCGAGTCCCACCGGATGACAAGTGAAATTTGATTTAATTTATGTATATCTGTGGCAAGCCTGTACTCTTTGCTCGGCCGACTCGAGTATGTTGCTGGCCGGTTAGAAAAATGAAGTTTATCAACTGACATGTCGGACAGCTCTCTTCAATTTTTCACTGACTTGAATGTTTTTGTGTTTTCCTGTAAATTGCTTTTATTACTGTGTATTATAATTCCAATCCTCACTACCTACTTATTTTTCTGCTTTAGTTAATTCCTGCCCTTCTGAATTTCTAGTTTTTATTCTGCGTGCTAGATCGCCGAATATCCCGTCTCTCGGGCTCCCCACATATTTATTGATATTGATGTATTTTTTTTATTATGTAATTTAGGTAGGTATAATAACCTGTTCTACAAACCTTCACCTATCATGTTTCCAGAAAAAATAGAAAATTATTTGTTACTAGTGTTTCCCCGCGACTTCGCCCGCAAGAGATGGATTTTCCATATAAACTTTCATCCCCCATTTTACCCTCGTAGACGCGACAAAATGTAGCCTATGTCCTTTCTAGGGTCTCAAACTGTATCCATACCAAATCTCAATCGGTTCAGTGGTTTAAGCGTCAAGAGGTAACAGACAGACAGACATACACACTTTCGCATTTATAATATTAGTATGGATTAACCCGCCCGCGGGTCTTATGGGGTTTCGACAGGAGTCGAGTAAAAAGAGATTTTCACCAACGATAAAATATCTTTTAGAGTCCGAATTTTGTTTAAAAAGACTTAGTTAAATAATTAATGATGTTAGTAGGACAACAAAAGAAGCGAGAGAGTCATACGAATATTGTAACAAAGATAATGATTCATTGCCTATGTCATACAGCACAGGCTTTGTGTGATAAAGTTATTTTTATGCCTAAAAGGTAATAAAAGCACATATAAATTAATTTTTCCGTTAATAAGTTGGTACATACTTACTTGCAAATACCACACTATGTTACCTAAATGTTACACCAAACACATGACCTTACTCAACAAAAAAAATATTGTCTACTACTAGTTACTAATAGGTATTGTAGAGGTATATTATGTATCAAAAAAAGTATTTACTTCGAAATCAGCCCGCAGTTTTTTATCGATTATTGGTATGATGAAGAAAACTTGGCTCTTACATTTTTGATTTATACGACTTTAAGATTAAAAACCTGCCTGTGTGGACCCAGTTTCCTTTGCCTGTTATTAAAAAAAACAGATTTTTTTAAATCTCAAGAAGCGAAAATGGGTGTGAACGTTTTACTAAAGGAGTCGATTCTTAGAGGAGGGGGGAACCCTTACCAAAATGGCGATCTATGACGCAACAATAAGTTATCACTTGAATTCAAACTTTTTCGATTCTAATCACTTTTTATCGCGATACAATGCTAAATTAAAAAATATTTTACGTGAAAGAAAAGAGGTCCGATATGTAGTTGTTACTATGTGCTGTTTCGCTTGCAAGGCGCGTTATCAGGTGTTGATTTATGTTTTGTTCAAGCGAAAAACATATTTTACTGCACATTATAATTAATTTACATTGTTATATTTCGCTTGAAAGACACTGGAAAATAATATTGACCGTGAATGATGGCAATGGAAAAAAAGTTCTCAGTCAAAGTCTTCGTCAATAAAAAAGAATGCAGTAATGAAAGCGAGCAGTTTAAATTTCAAATAAAGAACAAGTTAAAATTCTAAAAGGCGGATTGGAAAGCAACTTACCGCGATCTCGAAATGAAATCCAATATGGCGTCGGACAAAGGAAGGAAACGCGAACTAAAATTCGAATTTTCGAATTCGGAATTTCATGTGTGCCAGTTCAGAAACGCACTGCAGTTGATTTTTGGTGGCTGATTGGTGGTTTTTTTTTAGTTTTTTCGCGGCGACGGAGTGCATGGATGCACGCTTTGATGCACCACGGTGTACTGACCTAGGGATTGCAATTTGCAGCGCAGGGCTCACACAGACACCGCGTACTCACACAGACACGCCACACCCGTTCGATATCCGAACACAAGTTTATTTCAAAAAGAAAGTTGAAGCAGCATGCATTTCTCTCCCTTCACAAGCAAAAAAGTGGTTTGCTTATTATTTTCTAATTTAATAGTGGTGTTTAACGATTGTAGCGTTCAAAAAGTGTAGTTGCAACGCCCATAGTGCGCTTTCACTTGTAACAAGGCGTTTTTTAAGCCATCTTTTGTTGGCTTGCGTGAAAATTGACAGAGAGACTAGGTATTATTCTTCCTATGTACATCAGACTACATTTTTATTGCAATATCGCCTCTATTACCACAGCATATGGTACCACAGTTCTAATCTTAATATGTTGTCATCCATATGTACCTACTAGGTAAAGACAATGGGGATCCACACTGCCAAATTCTCCCTGTAGGTGGCGCATTGTTGATGCGCCCAAAGCTATCTGTCATTCCAGTACAGAAGTTGTGTTTTTTTGAGTATTTTTCTTGTGTTTTCAATCTACGAAAGCATAATGCCGTTATGTGCTGTGCCAGGTTGTTACAATAATGGTGTTCATTTATTTCCAAAAGACCCAGTTTTAAAAAAGAAGTGGGAAACAGCTATAAAAAGAAAATTTATTCAGTTTAGGTAGTTTACTAGAACTATTTACATCATGATAAGCTTCTGGATCGGGAACATTCATCGTATAACTACATTGTGAAGCTACGACCCCAAAATTCCTGGTATCATCGCGGTTCTGATCGTCGAATTCTAACCTGAAAAACAAATATGTACGTGTTTTATTATTTTAGTTATATTTATTAAAAACCTTGTTATGAAGTTAATTTGTAACACAAATACAATAAAAACAATTTCAACAACCAATACAATGTAACATTTACAGTAATAAAACTGAATTAACACCTAAATGTTTACCTCGCAATAAGATCGGCTTTTTACCACATACTTTTGATCCTCGTTTCCGAAGTTCGTTTTTTTGTTCAGATAACTTCATTGACGAATACATTATGATGAAATAACATTAGATAGTCACGAAAAACTGTAAATTAGATACGAAAAAGCCCCACATAAACAATATGCGACATATACATAGCAAAATGTTTGACATAGGCGTATCTATGCCAGCGCCATCTGCATCGAGCTTTGCGTGTGGATCCCCATTAATCGAAGATCGATTTTCGAACAAAATAAATGTTAGCATCTGGAGGTTTTAATGTAAGTAGAAGACCAGAGTTCAGCAATTTTTAGGAGGAATCCTAAATAGACAGTTAATTTGAGAGAAAGAAAGAAAAAATATTTATTTTGTAGGTACCAAAAACTACAGAACAAAGAGGCGACTCAGTGCATAGAATCTAACATTTTGGTACCAAAAAGGCTTTCGTTCAGTGTATGTCAGTGACGGCAAAAGCACGTCACGACTACTGGTATTCTACGAAAGCCGTTTTCGAGATATTTGGAGATTTAATTTAAGACATTTCCGATACAAAAAACGTATTTGAAAATCCATATGTATCGTGTTGGTGATCTCAATCCTAAGTGTAGATAATTATAAATAATTTATTTATTTATCAGAAGAATACAAACGGGTTACAGTCGATACGTTACTTAATTAAATGAATACAGAGAAATTATGCTGGATCGCAATCCTTAAACAGTACTGACTGATACTGACAGACTGATAGAGTAGACGTTAATTTTCACACATAAAAACTGAATCCAGATTATCAGAGACCTATACGTAGGACGGTAGGATACCCACAGATTATTTTTTAATATTTATATACAGACACCTCAGTGTCATATACTAATCAAAATTGTCTAGGGATATTTTAGATTTACTCAATTTACAATTTTTTTTCAAAAACATACACATGTAGGTAATCTTATTTTTAATAAATTTTTAGTAAATTTTTAATAAAATGAAAGAAAATTAAAATGAAGTAATTTGAGTACCAAAATATCCCTAGGCAGTGTTGATGTGTGTATTAAGGTAGCACCTAGCACCTTATTAACTTGTAATAGGAACGATTTATGAACGCAAATGTGTTGACTGATGTGCTTGCCACTCTACCTTGAGTTACTTAAAATCTCGCGATGTTGAGTTAATATTACCTGAATTCAAGATAAAATTATAAAGAATCTGGATTTTCTATGAATACCTGATAAATGATATGACGTTTTATAACTTAAGCAATTATTTTGCAAGTTTTTACGAAATTAAATCAAATTTCACTTATAAAAATTAATCGACTGTGTCATCCGGTGGGACTCGAACCCACGTCCCTTCGCTAAAAATGTGGAACGCTCCACGATTTTTCCCTGCGCAAGGATGACACGCAAAACACCACATTTTTAGCGAAGGGACGTGGGTTCGAGTCCCACCGGATGACACAGTCGATTAATTTTTGTAAGTGAAATTTGATTTAATGATGTGACGGCAAAGATGGCGGTTAAACTAAAAATTTAGAAGTATGGAATGAGAATAAGAAACATTTATCATTTCGGTGTAATCGTTGTAAGCCACCCTCCTTTCGCAGTCGGGTAAAAAACTTTAAACTGTAATTGAAAGTACAGTACCTATCTACATACCTAATGTACATTTTATTCTGTGAAAGACTATAAGATAATACATGAATAGATAACTTACAGGAAAAAAATAAAATAATCGATACAAAAAATCAATCTAAGATTGAGTTATTATATTATTATTTGAATTTTTGAGTATTCATTAATATTATTTCATTAATTTTACTCGCACAAATTTGCGTGTTATTGTATATTATGGTTAAATATGTGCACTAAACTCTTCAAATTTTCAAATATATAATCAACATTTATTTGCACCCATCCCTTTTATTTTTTCTTCTATACATTTTTAGGCTTTGTCACCAAAGACTTAAACTTGCCAGCATTTAGGGCTAAGCATCAAAGAACTTTGCCGTTCTTCTTTGGATAGAAGATGCCACT
Organism: Pyrausta nigrata; assembly: GCA_949316185.1. Taxonomy (NCBI): domain Eukaryota; kingdom Metazoa; phylum Arthropoda; class Insecta; order Lepidoptera; family Crambidae; genus Pyrausta; species Pyrausta nigrata. The sequence continues at coordinate 642,897 of OX438965.1, forward strand.
TAAAAATGACAATGACAGTGACAAACTCTTCGAATCTTCAAATATATAATCAACATTTATTTGTACGCACAGCCGCACGTCAGACTACCCCACTTTGACCTTGAGAACGCCTCTATTCCCTACGTAATAAAAGCCGTTTTCGTAATTCAAATGGGTAACCTGACGTGCTGCTGACTGTACCCATACTTTTTATAAGAAAATATTTATTTTATTTGAATTTAAAATTAAGTTTTAAGTCAGCTGAATAGTGTCATTGCCTGGTGTGCAAATACAAGACAGTATTGTGCAGCAAAGGTCGTGCAAGTTATCACGAATAGATAACGGTGTTACATGCGTTCTGTGATAAGAACTCCAATGTGCCCGTATACTATACAACATGGCATGTTGCGGGTGGACGGTAGAGTCGGGTATATGATCAAGTGTCTAAGGGTTAGTTTTTTTAAGCGCAAACAACCGCCTTCCAAAAAGTCGGCAGTCATCATCCTCCTAGCGTTATCCCGCTTGTGCACTCGCACGCGAGGACCCAGAGTCCGCTGACCATGATCCGGGATGTGGCAGATCAGGTAATTACAGTGGAGCGACTGCCGTCTGACCTCCGAGACTCTGTTAACAGGGGAACCCGATCAGTTTGGATCATGGTTACACATTCAGTCGCCTGAATGTGCAGGTTTCCTCACGATATTTTCCCTCACCGTAAGAGCATCGGTTAGTGAAACAACTAATGTACATAACTCAGAAAAAGTCATTGGCAGCATGTGGGATCGAACCGGTACCTCCCGCATGAGAGGCAACCCGCTAGCCACTGCGCCACGGACGCTTCTTAAAAAAATCGGCACTAAAAAGTTCAAAACAACTTTTATATCGAAAAGTCACAGATATTACAATACACTAGGCCAAGTGAACGAAACGTAGAAGGATCTCGGTGCCAGCGTGGACAAGTTACACGAACATTACGTCACACGTACCTATAAATACTTGTAATTACCACTATTTAACATGTGATTCTATAGTGTTTAATATTTGTAACACTCACAGTGTTCTTTCTTATTCATATAAGTTTAAATAAGAAACCAAGAATTCTCAGGTAGGATTTGAACCTACGTCCTTTGGCTAACCGGGTCAACGCTCTTACCAACTGAGCTACTGTGCAGTCTATCCAGCCGTGTGAAATTCTTGGTCTCGTTGGCCCGGTTAGCCAAAGGACGTGGGTTCAAATCCTACCTGTGTGCGAATTTTTGGTTTCTTATTTAAACTTATATAAATGTGGTTCTATGATAGGTATATTCTTCTAGGTAGGTCTACTTTGCTGCAGTCTCCTTTTTGCAATTTCTAAATGTCGGACTATTTATTTATTTATTTAAACTTTTTGCACACAGTTTATTGTACAAATAGCGGACTTAACGCTAAAAGCATTCTCTACCAGTCAACCATAGGTCCAAACAGAGAAATACAGGCGGTGCAAGATATCGTAAATTAGGAAAAAGATGAAACCGAGAAAACCACTGCAAAATACTCTTAAGCATAGCAATTAAGAAAAATGAACATAGCAATAGACATAGATATAATAAGTCAGCCTATTAGATCCCACTGCTGGGAAAAGGCCTCACCTCAACTATGAGGAGGAACGAGCCATACTCCACCACGCGGGCTCAGTGCGGATTGGTGGAGGGGTGTCTGTAAGGCAAGTGACAAACCTTACTGTCAGAAGTTATCAAGCCGCCCTAGGGCCTCTGACTAGGCTTAACGACTAATACCACAGATATTAGCCGGGACCAACTGCTTAACGTGCCTTCCGAAGCACGGAGATGCTTGTCATGGACGTCACTTAAATGGTCGGAATGGTCACCCATCCAATCACGACCGCGCCGTGGGTTGCTTAACTTTTGGTATCACTACCAAAGCGCTGCCGCCACTGCGCCACAAGCACCTAACCTAATAGACATAGATACTACATACATAAATAAAATAGATGACGGACATATTGACTATGCAGAAGTTACTTAAACCACAGATTATAGTGAGAAGTTGTGGCAAAGTTAAATACATTAACCGAAATTAGTGTTACAACTAGTTTTCATAGCACTTGACAGATTGACCAAATAATCGAGGAGAATGTTTTGGTCCCATTTGGGCCAATATTTATTGACATTTTTAGGTGGCATCTTCTGTCCAAAGAAGAACGGCAAAGTTCTTTGATGCTTCGCCCTAAATGCTGGCATGTTTTAGTCTTTTGTGAAAAGCCTAAAAATGTATAGAGGAAAAATAATATATACTGACATTAAACGACATTTTATTTGGTGCATTATGTCGGACTGACATTTAAACAATGTATGATCCGGTTAACATTTGATAACGTTTGATATAAAATATATACTTTATATTTGACTGACTCGTCAAAGTTCACGTCGTTCGTTTTATTTTTGCATCCTTGAAGAAGTTTGTTGTTAATGATTTGTACATTCTAAAAATATTTTAAATTATAATTCCCTGCTTTTTAAATTACCATAAAATCGTACAGAAGCCCGCTAATAAAGTGATATAAGTTTAAATAAGAAACCAAATCCTACCTGTGTGCGGATTTTTGGTTCCTTATTTAAACTTATAAAATAAGAAAGAACACTGTGAGTGTTAAAAAATATTGAAAACTATAATAAAGTGATATTTATATTTCATGTGCCTCACTTAGTACGGTGTCTCTATCTATTGGGTTGATTTATGTTAATCTTCTTTGATAAATGATTTTTGACTTTTACTTGACTTTGAGTTAATGATTAGTCATATAACAAATAGTCTTATTAAACTGTTTGACTGCAGCATTGCATTATTGCAAGTACTGTAGAGGTTATCTGTGCTAGGTGTAAACAATATTGCAACCAATGAAAGTACTTCGAATCGTACTACAAATATGTTATCCAAATATAAGTGGGTATTTATAATAAAACTGTATAAAGAAGAATAATAAATAAATAAATTGTTTCAACAAACACACCAATTACCGGACCAGGCCTGTACTTATAATAAATATTATAAAAAAAGGAAAAATCAACTTATGTGTCATTTATAAAGGGAAAAACTTTTTTAAATGTTGAATATTATTCACATGTACTTATAGTAAAAAAAACTTAAAACCCGACTGCGCATAAAACACGGGGTATTAGTTTTTTTTAAATATTTCCAAATTTTAAAAATTAAGAGTAGGTAGTTACTTATTATGTGTATCTGAAATCAGCTTTTGAAACCCTAATTTTTGATTTTGATAAAAAACGATTAAAACCCAAAATATGGCGTCCAAAGTGCTAGAAGTAAGTAATTAGGTACTGTCGCGATACCTTTCATTAATTAATTTAAAATGAGTCACTTCCAAACGTCTGCTATTTGTTATTCAAAACAATGTGATTCTTTTGCTTTGATTAAAGTACAAATAAAGTCTAGACATAGCAATGGGTTGTTTACTATTTTAAAGGAATAGTATTTCTACGCAGAACCACAGATTATATAATAGTTACTTAGTAACTAATATATAATCTGTGGCAGAACTTTAAATAATGGAAAAAAAAAACTTAATAATATCGCATTTCACATAGAAACTTCGCCACCGCTTTTTTAATAAGTCCTAAACTTACGGTATTAATTTCTAACCAAGTAGATATAGTCTCTTCCTGTACCTAAAGGTTGTCTGGAAGAGATAGCTTATAGCGATAAGACCGCCTAGGTTCCTGCTGAAAATCAGTATTGTGACATGTTTCGTGCTGTCACGATTTATGCTGAGCAGGGGCCATTTTGGCACACACTTGATCTTTATGTATAAAAGCATCCAAACGATCTCCGTGCCACATAAATGTATTTCATTTCATTTTAATGTACATCGGTGTAAATTGCTGTATTTTTTTTTTCTATTATTTTGTGCAATAAATAGTTTCTATCTATCTTTGGTAACAAATTTTTTATCGATTATGTGGTTACCAATCTCCCTATAAGTTTTCGACGACCGTCCTGGTGTAGTGGTCCGCGCTCCGGACTACAAAACCAAAGGTTGCGGGTTCGAATCACGCAAGGGCCAATGTTTGTGTGATGAGCACGAGTATTTTTACCTAAGTCATGGATATATAAACGTATTTAAGTCTGTCTATGCGTTATCCTAGGCGCCATAGCACAAGCTTACGCTTAGTTTGGGGCTGACTGATTAGTGTAATTATTGAAACAATGTATTTAATTCTCGACAATAGCCTATTGATTTAATTTATTTGGAATGGGTTTGCTCTTGACTCTAGACTAAGCCACACGTGGCGTAGACAGAGTCGACGGTGGAGCGAGCATACTCCGAAAGTTCTGGCACTCCCACTCACCGACGGAACACAGCAAGCTGCTTGGCGCCGGCTCCGGTGGGAGGGTGATAGCTACCAGGCGGCACGCAACGGAGCCTACTACCACTGTTAGGATCGTTCAGTTCAGAACAGATTGAAGTTTCCCATGTGACAGTATTATGTACTGTCAATAATTTGTCTAAGCAAGCCCGTATAATAATAAGCCCTTATCAAAACAGATATTGAATGACGTCACAATACCCTAACTTAGTTTTGGCAATAAAACAATACCTTCTTTGTCAATTGTGTGTGATGAATATGATAATAAATTATAACGCATTCTCAGAATAATAATTGTAAATCATTCACGTTAAAGAGTTACCTATATTTATTAGGGTTCCGTACCCTAACGGTAAACTAAGCACCAATAAGCCTCCGTTGTCTGTCTGTCTGTCACCAGGCTGTACCTCATAAATCGTGATAAATAGACAGTTGAATTTACACAGATAATGTATTTCTATTGCCGCTATCACAAAAAATACTAAAAACAAAATAAAATAAAATTTTAATGGGGGCTCTCATAGAGCAAGCGTGACTTTGTTGGCGTTTTTTAAATTGCATAATGTAGTGTGTAATTTTGTATAGATAATGGTACGGAACCCTTCTTGCGTGCGCCTGACTCGAACTTGACCGGTTTTCTCAATAAACATTGCTACCCACTAATAGTTCTGCAGTAGATACGTTTTGGTTAAAAGTTTAAGGTTTGTAGAGGCATCATAGGTCATTATTTTTTCTCTTTCATTCATTTATGGTCATTTATTGTCTCTGGAACGGGCTCCTTACAAATATCCAGGAATCTACCTCAAAATTTTCCTTCAAGAAGGCTTTGAGAATTCATTACCAGGAAAAACTCTCTGTTCTGTCTTAATGGAAGAAATGTGTTCTGTGTATTACTATTATGTATGTGTATCATGTGTATGTTTATGTGTCAATATGTACATCATCTATTTTATTTATGTACGTAGTATGTATGTCTATTGCTATGTTCATTTTTCTTAATTGCTATGCTTAAGAGTATTTTGCAGTGGTTTTCTCGGTTTCATCTTTTTCCTAATTTACGATATCTTGCACCGCCTGTATTTCTCTGTTTTGACCTATGGTTGACTGGTAGAGAATGCTTTTAGCGTTAAGTCCGCCATTTGTACAATAAACTGTGTGCAAAAAGTTTAAATAAATAAATAAAATTATTTTTTAAGACCGTAAGTTGCAAATGTAAAAAATTGCACTGATACGATTAGTAAATAATCATTTTGATATTTTAATCATTTGGATCATGCGCAACCGAGGCAAAACCAACCCTAACGCTCACAAGGTCAGCTAACAAAGCGGGCTCTGCACGGTGCCTTGTGGTACACCCGATGAAAAACAAACAAAAATCAAGACTTGCTCTTATCAATTATTCTCAAGCCGGTTCCATGCAACGAAGGAAACAGCTCACGCAATAACCAGTCTTATTACAATTATAAATGGGTTTGAACTCAAAGGAACGATATCGAAGGCCTTGCTTAAGACAAAAGTGGGGTGTGGTATTATGCTGTTGCTAAGTGCTATAGACACTTGAAGTTTAAAGCGCTTTATGTTGTTTTCATCTGCTAGACGGGGGAATTTAAAGCGGTTTGCTAGAAAAGGAGGTAAAATACAGTGTGATATTTTAAATAATTGCCATAATTAAACGGGTGAACATTGGCCATCATTAACTTTTGCTATGGAGTCATCATCACCTCGTGAAAAAGATTTGCTTTCCAACCGTTTTGGTGGAGTGGTTCGCGCTCCGGACTACGATACCAGTGGTTGCGAGTTCAAATCCCTCAAAGGGCAAGTTCTTGTGTGATGAACACGAGCATTTATACCTGAGTCTTAGAATAAACGTATATAAAGTTATGTCAATCCGTTAACCTAGTCACCATAGCACGGGGCTAGGTAATTGGTGTGTTTGTTGAAACAAATTATAATTATTATTATTATATTATCAAATAGAGACATAAAATTGTTTCGTGGCTGTCAGTTTGTGATATCTACAGGTATGATTGAAGTCAATGATAATCAAAACAGATTAGCTGACCAAGAATTAGCTGTGCATGTATAGATAGATAGATACTCTTTATTGGACACCACACACAGTACAATTTACATAAACGTTCATAGAGAATGGTACAATTTAGGCGGTCTTATTGCTGAAAGCAATTTCTTCCAGACAACCTTCGGGTAGAGGACAGTCCAAAATTAATTTGGGTCGGCGGTGAAAACTAACAGAATAAAGGGAAACGTATATGAGTATCGCGATCGTGAGGTCAAGCTAGATTAGATTAGTTTTAATGGGCTAGGTCATACAGATAAGTAAACAGCTGTACGCTTTGTTTTGACCTATAAATAAATAATAAATAAATTGTTTCAACAAACACACCAATTACCTAGTCCCAAACTAAGCGTGAGCTTGTGCTATGGTGACTAGGATAACGGATAGACATACTTATATACGTTTATACATCCATAACTTAGGTACAAATGCTCGTGCTCATCACACAAACATTTGCCCCTTGCGGGATTCGAACCCGCAACCGCCTGGTTTAGTAGTCCGGGGTGCGAACCACTACACCAAGACGGTCGTCAACGACTTATAAACTCTATAATAAAACAATAAAATCGCAATTTCCCGAGACCATGTCCGCGAAAGTGTCGAACTCTCATACAAATTGTACTCTCCTCCCCTTTTCACCCGTTTAAAGGATTATATCTGGTATAAAAACTATCTTATTTCCTTTTCCGGGACTCAAACTATCTCAACACCAAATTTCATCTCAATCGGTTCAGCTGTTTAAGCATAAAGAACGAACAGACAGACACTTTTGCATTTATAATATTGGTATCGATACATAGAAAGACAACTCTTTGTCTACTAACTCTTTTGCCCACCATAAGATACATTATTTATCAATTTGCATAGAAAGATGTACAATATATGCTAGGTCTTATCGCTAAGAGTGATCTCTAACTGACAACCTTATTGACAGTTATTGAACACCTATGCTTTTATATAAGTTTAAATAAGAAATCAAAAATTCACACACGGATTTTATAATCATGACGTTCGAAATTTACACTTAGTGTTAAAAAACTTAAAGCTTATGTTATTATATCCTGTAAATAAGTCTGGGTTTCTGCTAAGAGATGCACCTAGCTAGGGGCTTCTGCACTGCATTCTGGTGACAGCTGGTCATCATCATAAAGCTAATAGGCTCTTGTCGAAGGCGTGAGAGGTACTGGACACATAAAGTTAGATAGGCACCCTTTGGTCCCGAGTTTGATTACCATGACCCGATTCCACCAAGCTGACATAAACAGGGAGTCCCACAAAGAGCGTGCCAGACTGACAATGTTTATGTTTTTTTAATATATGTTTTTTTAATCGTCTTTGGGCTCAAATTCAATGCGCCCTATCTAAGATTAAATTTCGGTTCAGTCTCTCTCTTTCTCTGCCACACAAACGAAAAGAGACAGACTATATTCATTAAGAAACGTCAGACTAAACAGCTGTCCGTTGCTAAGGAAATTAGAGAATCCATAGACAATTCAGTAGGGATGTCATTCGAAGACGATTAAAATTAGACGAAAACACGCAAATCTTGTAAAAATAGGTAAAAAATCGCATCACTTAATTTGACGTTTTTGAATTTTAGTGTCTCTTTTCGTTTGTTTGACAGAGAAAGAGAGAGACTGAACCTAAATTTAATCTTAGACAGGGCGCATTGGAATTGAGCCCATTGTCGTAGATTTGTCGGTAATTCTTGACATGAAATCGTCAGGGCTGTGTTTGCTTGCGTCACAATATTGTAATGTTTTCGTCGTCAGTACAAGCCAAGCGGTAGTCTAGTAATAGTGATATCGATTTAGATGAGTTCCCATACAGATGAATAATAAAGAACATCACAGGGTGTCCCGTTAATCAAGGATAATCATTTGGGTACAGATTAGTTACATCATGTCCAATTATATGCCAAAAAATGTTTTAAGTAAAAGTGTAACCATTTTCGAGATACAAATATTTAATTGTTGTATGGCTTCGTCTACAATTAATGACTTTTTAAAAGTCTGTTTCTATTTTAATACTTTACTCGTAAATAGAATATCTGTCTTAATGTGTAAAATTTAAGTTTGTAGGTATTTGTGTATATATTTGTAAGTTTTTAAGTTTTAGTAAAAATTAATTGGATCATAAATAAAGGTTTTTTTTAATAAATAAATACTCTTGTATATTCCAAACACCAATATCAATAGTAATTTTTTATTTAAAATGTTAGTAAGGCTCCCAAAAATAATAAAAACTGAAAACCAAAAACTTAAAAATGGCAACACTTTTACTTGATTTTCTTTTGGCATATAGTAGAGCATGATGTAACGAATCAATACCTAAAGGATCCTTTATTAACAGGACACCCTGTATGTGATTGTTGGAAAAATTTACTATAGTTTTACAATAATTATTTTTTGCATATCTGTAGATCAAACAAGGGGCAACTATATACGTCCTTGCTAGCTAGTAAAAGTTGCTGAGAAGAAGCAGCGCCAACTACGTACTCCCGTGACTTTTAGGATTTCTCGTTTACAGCAAGATGGTCGCAGTTTGAGTCTCGGCGCGGACAGTCACTGTGTTATACGGAAGCGTTGGGGTCGGTGACCCGACGTAAGCTCTTTGCTCTGTGCCTCTGGGTGGGGGCATAGACACAGCGGAACATTGAGTTTACATAAAGTAAAGTATGAGAAGGGTACGAGCCATACTCTACCGTGCGGGCTCAGTGCGGATTGGTGGAGCAAGGCAAGTGACCAACTTTACGGATAGATGTTACCAAGCCGCCCTAGGGCCTCTGACTAGGCTCAGATACTAGCCTGGATCTACTGCTTAACGTGCCTTCCGAAGCACGGAGATGCTTTTCATAAACGTCACTTAAATGGTCGGAATGAGCACCCATCCAATCACGACCGCGCCGTGGGTTGGCGCTGCCACCACTGTACCACAAGTACCTCAGTGTGTTGGTTAACTTAAAGTATAGTAAGTAAGCCTATATAGATCTCACTGCTAGGCAAAGGCCTCACTTCAACTTTAAGAAGGTAGGAGCCATACTCCACCACGCGGGCTCAGTGCGGATTGGTGGAGGAAGTGTAGTGTGTGCTTAGAGTTTACGTACGGATTGTTAAAATTGATAAAAACAAAAATCTATATTATTAATATTCTAATGCGATGTGTCCGTCTGTCTGTTACTTCTTCACGCTAAAACCGCTGAACCAATTTAGATGACATATTGTGTAAAGATCGTTTAATACCCTAGGAAGCACATGGAGTTGTTGTCCCGATCTTAAACCTTTAAGAGTGACCTGAAATGGGAGTTTTTTTTAGGAGATTCTATATTTGCGCTAACAAAGTCGCAGGTTATCGCTAGTGATGCCATTAATTCTTGATTGCCGAGACTCGTAGAAAAGTCCTTAAAAATAAAAAGAGAAGAAAAGCTAATCAAATTCAAAGGAATTAAAAAATGCCTGTGGAAAATGTAATGGCTGACCCCATTATAATCGGCGAGACAGCGGCTTTATTTAGGCTCCGATCGGTTGGCCAAGGGATATGGGAAAATTCAGGGTGCTACTTTAAGGCTTATTCTGGCTTATTATTTTATCCGATTTAAAATGAAGCGGCAGCAGTAAGAAAAAACTAACCTGCATCACTGATTTTGTAAGTACAAAACTGTACAGTGTTTTCGCAGATATCACTGCCAGTAGTGAAAGAAAACAACGTAAAAAAGCCTGCACATTTATGCATGGCTAGTATAGTAAGTGGAGAACGGAATGGCAAACTGGCACACTGGCAATACACATCTTTTGATTACGACCGTCAGTCATGTCATGAGGTATGCGACTATGAAGAATTGTAATATTATAAAACCACTGAACTGATTTTCACCAATTTAGAATATGGAACCTTAAGGAAGAACAAAATCTTAAGCCTGTGCTTGCTCATTGCTGGGTAAAGGTCGCGTTATGGGCAAGCGAAGAGCCCCCTAAACAAGATGCAATCTATTTCACCGAACTTCGCTGTCGCCAACGAAAAATGACAAAATAAGTAAGAATGCATTCGCTATCGCATAGGGAATGTCAAAATAATAATAATAATAAATCATTTATTCCTCTCAAGCACATTAGGGAAGTAACAAGTACATAAAATTAGTAAATTACAATTTAAAAAGGTTCCTAACGTGCGAGAGTCTGGTGCCTTTGATAGATCTAAAAAAAACCGGTGATACAGGTCATGAAACGTGTAGGTATAACTAGGTATCAATATGAAAAGAGAAATTAAACATATTGGAAATAAAATAATACTGGTCTAACTGTAAGTAAGTATATTTATGTGCGTGTGTGTGTGTGTGTGTGTGTGTGTGTGTGTGGAGATTGCATTGTTTGCATTTGTGTTAAAAATTAATACCACTAAATAAGTAAGTAAGTATGCATTCGCTATTACTAACGACGGTAATAGCGAATTTTTAGTTTTCTTTGGAAACTGTAGTCTGTATTTTCAGGCGTGACCAAGTTGACGACAAGAAAAATAGCTAAAATCATAAGGTGTCAACTCGCTCAAGAGGGCTAGTTTATTGTCGGCGTTGACGACTAACTCAATTACAAAATAAATGTTTCGATGCCTTAAGTCAGTTTCATACATTTAGTAAGCGAAAGCGAACTTCGCTGACGAATAGATGGCATCTTAGATAGGATTGATCTTATGATATTATCTTTTCTTATCCTTTTTTATTCGAAATGGGTTTGCTCTTGACTCTAGACAAAGCCAGACGTGGCGCAGACAGAGTCGACGGTGGAGCGAGCTCACCCAGAAGAAGCTTGTTCACTCTCACTTTGAAGGTCTTGAGGTTGTAATCCGTTGGAAACAATGAAGCGGGTAGTGCGTTCCACAACTAAGCTGTGCGCATCATAATGTTATCAACAGAAGCTCTTAATGGCGATCCACACTGCCAAATTCTCCCTGTAGGTGGCGCATTGTTGATGCGGCCAAAGCTATCTGTCATCCCAGTACAGAAGTTGTGTTTATTTGAGTATTTTTTTGTGTTTTCAATCTACGAAAGCATAATGCCGTTATGTGCCAGGTTGTTACAATAATGGTGTTCATATATTTCCAAAAGACCCAGTTTTAAAAAAGGAAATGGGAAACAGCTATAAGAAGAAAATAAATTATTTTAGGTAGTTCACTGGAACTATACATCATGATAAGCTTCTAGATCGGGAACATTCATCGGATAACTAGATTGTGAAGCTACGACACCAAAATTCCCGGTATCATCGCGGTTCCGATCGTAGAATTCTAACCTAAAAAACAAACATGTAACGTGTTTTATTATTTTAGTTATATTTATTAAAACCATTGTTATGTAGTTAATTTGTAACACAATACAACAAAACAATTTCAACAACCAATTAAATGTAACATTTACAGTAATAAAACTGGATTAACACCCAAACGTTTACCTCGCAATGCGATCGGCTTTTTTACCAAATACTTTGATCCTCGTTTCCGAAGTTCGTCTTTGCGAGTACTTTATGATGAAATAACATTAGATAGTCACGAAAAACTGTAAATTAGATACGAAAAAGCCCGACATAAACAATAGCAAAGTGTTTGACACAGCCGTATCTCTGCTACGCCATCTGCATCGAGCTTTGCGTGTGGATCCCCATTGGTTTCGTTGGAATATCAACGCGTGTCTGTAAAAGACCGACAAGACGATATTCATGTAAAAAAATACTTGTATTTTTTTTAATCCGCTGCTACTGAAGCTCCACCCAGACTCGAGACAGCGCTCGCTAGACTGTCTGAACCGTCCGTCCCTGTCGCACCCGTCGCCGTCTGTCGCCGCTCTCGCTCGCACACTCGACTCAAAACGACTCAGTTTTGTATTCATGTACTCTGTTTTTGGGAAAGCTCAAAGGATAAATTATACGGGATAGTTAGAGGGTACTAAGTGTTAGTAAACAATACCTTTGTGCTAAAATGTAGTGTTATACAAAACTAGCGGTCGGGAAATTGACGAATTTCCCATATAAACTCTTTTTTCCCCTTAAAAGTTCAATAAAAAAAAACTAAAACACGTTATCCTTAATTTTTAACTAAATATAACCTAAGAAACAAACAGCTGTCTTATATTATTATTTATAAGTATTTGTAGCTTTGTTTATTTTTGATTAAGTAGGTTTTAAGTTTATTTATTATTAATATACTGTTTTAAACTTTCATGGTCATTATCATTAGAATAGTTATTTACGGGATTGCTACCATGTACCTTTTTATTTTCGAGTTTCCGATATTTTGGCGCTGTTGCAAGCGCCATGATCACGGAATAACTGAAGATCTTGCGGGTGGGATGTTATGGGCAAACATATCGGTCTACCCTCCTTCTAAGTCTTTTATTGCGTTCACCTCCGGTACCACTGTTTGCAAACTCACTATTTTCTCGCGTCTGTTCTCGACACACAACACTAACAGTATCCGACCGCGAAACTACACTTGGTTGGTTTTTTCGGTTTTTGCACATTCGAATCACTGGATTCCAGTCACTTGACAATTTAAACCCGTCCTCGCGATTGAAATTTTTGTATTTGGTGATTTCAATTGCTTCTCTGACCAATCTTGGTATGTAATGGCGTTCTGTCGAAATGATCTGAGGGTTATGAAACTCAATCCAATGATTTGGACCTGATTCCAACAAATGTTCCGCGATCGCCGATTTTTGTATGTCATTGTTCTTGACCGTCTTAATGTGTTCCTTCATTCGTTCCTTCCTTCAATTAAGGCGGTCAAGAACAATGACATACAAAAATCAAGCCAACAAACAAAAGCCATTGGTCAACTACGAGAACTCGATCCCAACTCGAACGGTAGTCAACATGTCAGCCGTTGAGTTATCAGATGCCGGACAATCAGTTCTTGAAAGGGGGATGAATTTTGCCATTACACCAAAACGTATTCCCTATGAGGAGGTGATTGGGTCGGTTGAAGAAGGTATCAGGCGTAATAAAATACCATCAGTAGATGCGGATACATTAAGACAAGACATTGCCGTGATATTACGCCAGGTAGCACTACCAAGGCCGAACATTACTTCTTCCGAATTAGCTGCGCTCAATGAACTCCGAAAGGATGAATTATTGTAGTTTTAAAAGCTGATAAAGGGAAAGCAAACGTTTTAATGGACATCGATGAGTATGATACTAAGATCTTAAGTCTACTCAACGATGTAAACACTTACAAGAAGGTAAATTACAACCCGACGGCGAGAACGGATCGAAGTACTCGCTCACTTATAAAACAATGCGCAGAAGTTTTTGACGACGACAGTCTCAAGTATTTATTGCGGCCTAGGAATGTCCAGCCTCCGAAGCTATATGGCTTGCCTAAAATTCAGAATGTGCCTTTGCGTCCGATTGTGAGTCAAATAGATTCACCAACGTATGACTTGGCTAAGCACATAGCAAAAGAACTGCAGCCATTGGTGGGTCGTTCGTCATCTTTTGTCAAAGATTCTCGTCACTTCATCGAAATCCTGCACCAAAACAAGGTTGATGTGAATGAGTTGATGGTCAGTTTTGACGTAGAATCACTCTTTACAAATGTACCAGTAGCAGATTGTCTGGAAGTGGTTAAGGTAAAGTTGCATGACAACAACATGCCGATGGAATACTTCTACATCATTGTTTGTCTACGAATTTTTTCATATACAGGGGTCAGTACTACCTCCAAATAGACGGAGTCGCCATAGGTAGTCCCGTAGCTCCAGTGGTTGCAAATATTTGGATGGAGTTTTTTGAAGAAAAAGCCCTTGTCACTGCACCCACTGAGAGTAAACTATGGAAGAGGTATGTAGACGACGTTTTCTGTATATTGAGGGGAAACAATCAAGACGTAGAATCTCACTTGGAAAATTTAAATGGCATCCATCAGAATATAAACTTTACCTACAAGGTAGAAGAAGGCAGAAGTATTGCATTTTTGGACGTGCAGATTCGTGTGCGGAGTGACGGTTCATTGAGTCACTCTGTCTACAGAAAATCTACTCACACTGACCGCTATCTCAACGCCGCCTCGCATCATCACCCTCATCATCTTAATTCTGTAGTGACCTCATTGACAAACCGAGCCTATGATCTGTGTGATGGAGAACATCTAAACCAAGAGCTAGAACATGTTCGGCGGGTCTTACAGAACAATGGATATAAAGGGAAGCTTCCACCTAGACACAGAGTAAGACAACAGAAAGATACAGTAGACAGACAGCCGGTATACTTGCCATATTTAAAAGGAGTGACAGAACAGATCTCAAATGTACTTAATAAATATTCACTAAATACTGTCTTCACTCCATTAAGAAAAGTGACACAATGTCTACGTTCGCCTAAAGACTGTTTCCCCTTAGATAAACCTGGTGTCTACAAGGTTGACTGCAGCTGTGGTAGTTCATATATCGGCCAAACTAAACGTACCATAGCGTGCCGAATGAAGGAACACATTAAGGCGGTCAAGAACAATGACATACAAAAATCGGCGATCGCGGAACATTTGTTGGAATCAGGTCCAAATCATTGGATTGAGTTTCATAACCCTCAGATCATTTCGACAGAACGCCATTACATACCAAGATTGGTCAGAGAAGCAATTGAAATCACCAAATACAAAAATTTCAATCGCGAGGACGGGTTTAAATTGTTAAGTGTCTGGAATCCAGTGATTCGAATGTGCAAAAACCGAAAAAACCAACCAAATGTAGTTTCGCGGTCGGATACTGTTAGTGTTGTGTGTCGAGAACAGACGCGAGAAAATAGTGAGTTTGCAAACAGTGGTACCGGAGGTGAACGCAATAAAAGACTTAGAAGGAGGGTAGACCGATATGTTTGCCCATAACATCCCACCCGCAAGATCTTCAGTTATTCCGTGATCATGGCGCTTGCAACAGCGCCGAAATATCGGAAACTCGAAAATAAAAAGGTACATGGTAGCAATCCCGTAAATAACTATTCTAATATTATGTCTGTATTTTGAATAACAGTAACAATAAATGATGTACTCTTAAAAACTAAGGCTGGGTTGTTACTTCAACAATAATAAAAATCAAAAGTCTGTCGAACTCTACACGAAAACATAAAACAGGAAAGTAAGGCTAAGCTATGATAGCGAGATGCAGACTGTATCAGTTGTTTCAACTGCCTGTTTGCCTAAATAATAATAATAATAAAAAACGCCTGTCATAATTATAGTTAACTAGTGGTTCCCCGCGACTTCGCCCGCAAGAGTTGTATTTTCCATATAAACTTTCATACCTCATATCACCCCCTTATTTTTTTTATATCCCGACAAAATGTAGCCTTTGTCCTTTCCAGAGTCTCGAAGGGTCTCCAGATTACCAAATTTCATTTCAATCGGTTCAGTGGTTTAAGCGTCAAGAGGTAACAGACAGACAGACAGACAGACACACTTTCACATTTGTAATATTATTATGGAATTATAGAACATGGATTGTTAAAATAAGGTAAGTATTGCAATTTTATTCCGTATCCCTTGGACAGCGCATCGTACTAACGTCTCGATATTAAAAGAGCTCAAAATAGACAAGCAGCAGCGTCTCTCTACACTATGTCTCCAAAGAATACCAAGAAACCTGGAAAAGCTTCAATAACTGGCAATGTGGATGGCTAACGACCAAGAGAACGCAGCCCCAAACGTTGCTGATCAGGTGACCGAAGAAATGCAGATGCTGATATCCCAGACTCTCCATCAAGCCGAGGACAACAGTAGGTGGAGAAATCTGACACACTTTCGTCGAAGCCACGATCCCCAGCACTGAGGGAACCACTTGAGGAGGAGGAGGATTCCAACTTTATAACAAACTAGCGGTTGTTAGCGGCGAATTTCCCATACAAATTTTCAACCCCCCTTTTCACCCTTGTTGAGAGGTTGAATTGTCAAAAATTCTGAAGTACGTCATTTTTAGTTTCTAACCTAAAGAAGATTGGCATAAATCGACCCAATAGATGGAGACACCGTACTAAGTGAGACACATGAAATATAAATATCTCTTTATTAGCGGGCTTTTGTAAGATTTTATGGCAATTTAAAAAGCAGGGAATAACAATTTTAAATATTTTCAAAATGTACAATTTATTAACAACTAAACGTCTTATAGGATGCAAAATCAAACGAACGACGTGAACTTTGACGTGTCAGTCAAACATGAAGTACCTTTAAGTTTTATATCAAACGTCAATGTTGACCGGATCATACATTGTTTAAATGTCAGTCCGACATGATGCACCAAATAAAATGTCGTTTAATGTCAGTTATATTCTTTTTTCCTCTATACAGTTTTCAGCTTTTCACCAAAGACTAAAACATGCCAGTATTTGGGGCTGAGCACCAAAGAACTTTGCCGTTCTTCTTTTTATCGATTTAGTCTAAAAACTGACTGAGTTTCAATCTCCCTTTTTTACCTCCTTAAGGGATGAATTTCCTAAAATTCTTTCTCAGTGCTCACCTACACTATACTATGCATGCATGCATACTAAGCGTGGTACGAAATTTCAAGTTTCTAATACCAGTACTTTGGGCTGTGCGTTGATAATTATGTCAGTCAGTCAATCAGTCAGTCATTAAATCAGTTATTTTTTTTAATCTGGAAGATCATCTTGATTTGTGATTAATAATGAAACTACGTAACTACTACGGAACCCTAAAAAGTGACTTTCCTAAATGTACAACCACTCATCCAACCAAACCATAAATTATCAGACAAAAAACCATAGACACAATCCCCACCCCAAAAAAGTTTCTAAAAGTTACACAGATAATAAATCAACAAGCATCTCTCCCATTGGTTGACGGGAATCATAGATAAAAGAACACCCTTGGCTTGTAACTAGTTATAACCGGTTTTTAGGAACCCCAATAGATAACTGTGTGGGTATTTTTTGCTCTGGTCTAGTATGTGAAGTCGATAGAGATGATCTATGATAGGGTCTTTTGAAATACAAAGTTTAAAGTATTTACTCGTTATTTACAAGTGGAGTTATGTTTTGTTATCTACACAAGCACTAAGTGAATATGTATACATATAAATACTAGTGGTTCCCCGCGACTTCGCTCGCAAGAGTTGGATTTTCCATATAAACTTTCATCCCCCATTTCACCCCCTTACGTTTTTATATCGCAACAAAATGTAGCCTATATGTAACCTATCTTGCCCAATCACCTTAATTAAAAAATACTGTACCTTACTAACATAGTTTTTAAGAATATTGTTACTAACAAATGGACATAGTTGGTCTGAAATAAAAGATTTTTATTATTTTTATTTTTTATATCCTTTCCAGGGTCTCGAACAGTCTCCGCACCAAATTTCATCTAAATCGGTTCAGTGGTTTAAGCGTCAAGATGTAACAGACAGACAGACACACTTTCGCATTTATAATATTAGTATGGATGCTTAAACTATAGAATCGAATAAGTACTGTATATTAACAGAAAAATATTTCTAGGCCATAAGTACGTAGGTACGTAGTAAGTTAGTGTAATACAAAAATATGCAATTTTTGTTGTTATGTAAGTACCTTATCAAAATCTGCTGAAATAATTTTGATGATCATACCACAATTTTTACATGTACCTATGATGTTGTACAATGTAGACGGTCTTATCGCTATAAGCGCTCTCTTCCAGACAATCTTTAGGTAAACGAACCTACTCATTCGCAGGAAGGGAGTTTCTGCTCGATTTTAATCAAGCGGCAACAAAAATACGCTTGAAATATTCACATAATATTTAGTTCTATATTCGCTTTAAAAAAGGAGGCTTTCATAGAGCAAGCGTGATTTCATTTAAATCACCACCATTTCATATCTACCTAGCCCAAAGGTATGACTGGTAGAGAATGCCACTTGGCATTTAAGTCCACTTTTGCACAAAAATTTTAGTTGTGCAATAAAGTTTAAATACATATTTTTTTGCTGTTTTAAAAACTAAATTAAGTATGTATTTTGTATAGATAACGGAACCCTTTGAGCGCGTTTCCGACACGCACTTGGCCGGTTTTTTAGTATTTGTTTAAATACTAGTCGTGGTAACTAAGGCTTAATTGTTTGTAAATCGAAGAAAATACAGGCATAGTCATATTAAAAGACTAGCATATATAATATCAAGGATTAGGTATCAGTTCTAGGTCACATGCAGATTACCTAGATAGGCTATCGGCTTATCAATCCGATAGCCAAAGGCCTTTTTGACAAAGATATTGGAGTTCACATGTACCTACTTGCATGACAGAGGCCTTATATGCCTTGAAGGTGAAGCCAAAACACCAGAAATAAAAATAAACTTGCTGTTCCACAATTCAGGCTTCAAAAAGTTGTCACTTTTAAAGATTCCCGGTTGGTACACATAACACATACATACAGGTCTTAACGCGATAACGAAACAGTTTGAAGGTAAAAATGTTTACCTCCAAATTCAGCCCGACGTTTCAAACGCGTTGCAGCGTCCGTGGTGGATGTATGTGTTATTCAAAAAGTTGGTCATTCTTTCATGTGTCAATTTCTTTAAACAAATAACGACCGTCTTGGTGTAGTCGGTCGCACCCCGAACTTCTAAACCAGGCGGTTGCGGGTTCGAGCACCGCAAGGGGCAAGTGTTTGTGCGATGAGCACGAGCATTTGTACCTAAGTCATGGATGTTTATAAAATGTATATAAGTATGTCTATCCGTTATTCTAGACACCATAGCACAAGCTCACGCTTAGTTTGGGGCTAGGTAATTGGTGTTTGTTGAAACAATTCATTATTATTATTATTATAAATTACCAAAACATATTGTGGAATTGCCAATTAACAAATTGAAATCATTTATTAAGGATACCTTAATAACAAAAGGTTATTATAAAGTAGACAATTATTTGAATGATGTAAACGTGTGGACCAGCTCGCACTAGTACAATTTCTGTATTTAAACATTATTTTTAAAAGAGGCTTTGACAATAGTGACTGAGTTACTTGCGCTGCTTCTTCTCAGCACTAGCCCACAATTTGACCCGAAGCAGTAGGGCTTAAAGAAAGTATGTTGGAGCGTGTAAGTAAGTACCACCTGTGGGCCTACATACATAAATAAATGACTTTTATTTATACTCCTATTCTTACAGCTGCCTCGCAAATCTAGTAGGCTCTGGCGGTTGCGGGTTCGCATCCCGCAAGGGGCAAATGTTAGTGCGATGAGCCCGAGCATTTGTAGCTAAGTAATGGATCCTTATAAACGTATATAAGTAATGTCTGTCCGTTATCCTAGTCGCCATAGCACAAGCTTAGGCTTGGTTCTGTTCAGAACCTTTTGGGTGAGCTCTCACTGTCGACTCTGTCCTCCACCTTTTTTGAAAACAGTCAAAACTGCTGTCTGTTTCATCCAGTAACTAGTTAATCTTGACCTGTCAAATAGCCCAAAACCAATTTGAATTGTAATGCTTTCCCGCCATTTTTTACGACATATCAGACTCCTCGGCGCCCCCAAAGCACCTGATAAAATTATCTAACTGATAACGTATCGGCTGGATTTCGACCTAGACAGCTCGAAGTATTACGGTTTTTGCCATTCTAATTGGACTTTATGATAGGACATCAGTAACCTGGTAGTGGATTATGAAACTTTGAATGAAATTATTTCAATCAAAGTTTTGTTGCTAAAGTTGGCCATTCAAAGCCAGTTACACTAATTAGTCGGTCTGAGGTACGACCAAAATTTTACGTTTTCAATATCGGTAATAAAAATCTAGGCTATAGGCTTATGTACTATAAAAGTAACTTAACGTTATTATTTTTTTCCACAAATTCCCATATTTTACCGGTTCTAAGACCTTCTAGCCCATTTTACCCACTAAATTAAAAAAAAAACTAAAAGTCCCCTTTGCGTGGGGAATTGCCCACGTTCTAGCAGCACTGAATGAAAGTCAGTTTTCAGATTATTTTCATGTTAGTGAATGGAGTCATTTTTTGAACTGATCGTGAATGGCCAGCTTAACAGAGTAATTGAAGTTGTCAAATGTGACAATTTAAACCGATTTCAATCCTGAATTGTTAGCAACAGAGTTACGTAATCAGTCCCCTGATCTTACCGTGTTGATGTAAAGTCGATATGCCATTAAAAACATAACTTGAAATCATTGAAAAACCAAAACACCCGACTGCAATTTTTTTGAAATGGTATTTTTACTGGCTTTCATTTGATACCCGTATATTGCTATGGTAAGGAAAAAATCAAGCCCCCTTCTCACTCCTTTGTTTCCATCTGCGGGTGCGATTTTTGAAATGTATATAGCCTATGTCA
Source organism: Pyrausta nigrata (assembly GCA_949316185.1). NCBI lineage: Eukaryota > Metazoa > Arthropoda > Insecta > Lepidoptera > Crambidae > Pyrausta > Pyrausta nigrata. The sequence goes on from OX438965.1 coordinate 663,663, forward strand.
CTACCACAATTTTAACGAATTAAACGACACCTCATTGCCAAAAACTGTCCAGCCGTTTGGCCTGTAGGGCCTGCCAAACAACCAAGACGGTCAACATCATCCTAGCGCTATCCCGGTTGTGCACTCGCACGCAGGGGCCCGGGGTCCGCTTCAGACCATTCAAATTCAAATTCAATCATTTATTTGGCACGCAAATAAAAATTAATAGAAGTACAGTTCAACTTATGACTTCAGACCAAATGTGTGCCAAAAAAGTCCCTGCTCAGCATTAATCGTGACAGCGCGAAGCGTGTCACAATACTGATTTTCAGCAGGGACCTTTTGGGGCACTGTGTACACACATACAAGGGAAATAATAATAATAATAAAAAAACAATAATTCATCATAATTAACAACATTAAATAACACAATAAATTAATAACATAATATTACAGATTACAAAAATTAGTTGAATTAAAGATTTCGAAATAATAATAAATAATAACCTAAAAACATTCATTAAATTAAAAAAGGAACATAACAAAGATAAAAAGTACAATTTAAAATGGCAAGCATGCGACTCGGATAAAAACAAACCTCCCTGTTGTCAATCGATCCGTGCTAAGAAAAGCGGGGAAAAAAAAGAAAAAAAATTAAGTTAAAATGACTTGGCTGTATGGACTTGAACCTTGACCATCGGATGGGGTAAATGAGAAAAAATGGTATCACCAGACCATGATCCAGGATATGGCAGATCAGGTAATTAGAGTGGAGCGACTGCTATCTAACCTCCGTGACCTTGTTAACAGGGGAACCTGATCATGGTTCAAGGATCACACCAACACTGTCATACCTCAACAAAATCTTTTGTTCCCCGATCGTTACCCGAATGATTTTGCCCATTTATTTTAAACCTCTAACCAGGATAAACACATAACAAGCTGAATTAATCGCAAGACAAATCTTGGAAATAGCCCTTATTACTATGACGTTAAGAGTGACTGCGCGTACGCAGAATTCAGCGTATGTATGCCAGAGGTCATTGACACAGCACGCGTGCCAAGATATTCCATACTGTGTATGTAATATAATATAAGAGATAAAGTTAGCAAGATATAACGTTGATCTACTGACGATGGCATATCTGAAATTTTAATAAATGCTATTTGGAATGACGAATACTGAAGAATTTCATATGTAAAAACCGGCCAAGTGCGAGTCAGACTCGCGCACGAAAGGTTCTGTACAGTGTGTCCGGGTTATAACTGGTGGTAATTATATTCTCTCATCAAATGTTATCGACAAAAAAAAACTCATGTTCTAACTCCCCCCCTCTTGAAATGGCAGCCATTTTAATATTTAAAAAAAATGCTATTTCTATGGATTTGGAGGTCCTAAAAATTATGAAAATGATTCTTTTGGAAGGTAACGCTATGGCCTATTAAGTTAAATAAAGATCAATTCAAAATTATTAACCGTCATAGATGAAAAAAAAAATTTTTAAATAAATCTTGCTAAAAATTTAAAACAGTTAAATAGTTTTTAAACCTATTACAAAACTAAACCCAAAAATGCATTTTTGTAACTGGATTTTGGATTCTTTTAGAAGGTAACGCTATGGCCTATCAAGTGAAATAAAGATCAATTCAAAATTATTAACCGTCATAGATGAAAAATTATTTTTTTAATAAATCTTGCTAAAAATTTAAAACAGTTAAATAGTTTTTAAACCTATTACAAAACTAAACCCGAAAATGAATTTTTTTTAAAAATTTTTTTTCAAAAAAAAAAATCCTCCAGATTTTGTCTTAAATTAAGAAAAGGCCCTTAAATTATTGCTAGTTGAAACCCAGACACCCTGTAGATCTATGTATATACAACATTAGACAATATAACCATTTTAGGGTTCCGTAGTCCTGACAAGGAACCCTTATAGTTGCGTCATATCACTCTGTCTGTCTGTCTGTGTGAGGTTTTGCTAAGAGACCGTTAGTACTAGAAAGCTGTAATTTTGTAGGTGTATGTATGTATACCAAGTTCAACGAGTATCTGCTAAACTAATAAAGTTATCTTAACCGCTATAGTTTTCCTTTAAAGTTTATGAAATGCACTATCATCATATATATTTCCAGATTTTTCAAGCCCGCAGCTAAGCTTTTAGAGGACCCTACTGGACAAAAATATGCTTTTGTACCAAATACAAAACAATTTTTTGGGTTTGGTTTTGTACTAGGTTTGAAAAACTATTTAATTTTTTTAAATTTTTAGCAACATTTCTTTAAAAAATATTGGTTCCCTTATGACGGTTAATAATTTTGAATTAATTTTGTTTACTTGATTGGCGATAGCGTTAGGTACCTTCTAAATGAATCATTTTCATAACTTTTAAGACCTCCAGATCCATAGAAATAGCATTTTAAAAAAATGGCGGCCATTTCAAGAGTTAGACCCCCAACATGAGGGTTTTTTGTCGATAACATTTGATGAACAAATAGCCCCCTTTCTACCCCAAGGTCGCGATATATAGGGTGACTTTTGTATCAGTATCCAGAAATTAGGTAAGTATAGTTTATAGATGCTATTTTTAAAATAAAAAATAGGTAGGTCAAGTTTAATATAAAAAATCATCCCCACTTTACATGTAGGGGACCTACCCTAGAATTTTTTTCCATAATTTTATTCTAACAATTTGTCGGCGTGATTGGTATACACACATCTCCGGAGCTGTGTCTGAGTTATTACAAGAAGTTGATGGTGTAACACCCCCGTGCCTCGGTGCGCACGTTAAGCCGTTAGTCCTGCGCCTGATCTCTCTACGGTCATGTCGGACTGCCGTCTCACCGAATTATGAGAGTGAAGGAATAGAGAGTGCACCTGTGTATTGCGCACACACTTGTGCACTATAATATGTCCCGCGCAGTTGGCTAATCTCTATTGAGATAGGCCGCCATAGTCGAAATTCGGCTAGGAGGACATTATTTTATACACACATCTACAAAATTACAGCTTTTTAGTACTTACATTCTCTAAGAAAAGCCTTGGACAGACAGACAGACGGACTTCAGGACTACGGAACCCTAATAATTGGGGGGTGGGTTAGAGGGGGTGACAGCGATGGGAGTACGAGTCATTTTGTATCATTGAGTATACGCAGACGAAGTCGCAGGCTACAGTTAGCTATGAATAAAATTGTTAGTATGATCCTATAAAGTAAGTTGTAATAACAACTAACTTTAAACAGGTAAGTCCCGCCACGAACAGTCACAGACAATGCGGCGTCTGTCTGTCTGCATTTAAAATTCAAGGCAGACAACATCTGGAAATAAAAATTGTTTCGGATTAACATACTGAGCTGCCTATTTTGGTATTCAATATGAGTTTCTGGGGTAGTGTACCTATGTGAAGTCTAGGATGTTTATTGGTCTATGGAATAATTTTGTCTATGGTTAATACATAACACTTACTGTACTACTAGGGCCCACTTACGCACGTCCGGATTAGCTAATCCTAACTAGCGTAAGGCTTATTATCTGAGTTGAAAGCCCACTTGAGCAAGTCTGGATTAGCTAATCCAGAAGGTCCAGATGCGCTAGTCCGGATCAGTCAAGCACAAGGCCTATGATCTGAGTCGAAAGCCCACATGCACAAGTCTGGCTTAGCTAATCCGGACTGGCACAACTAAAGGGTGTTAAATGAACTCCTATAAGGATACCTCTGTCAATTTCTTACAATATTGTAGTATTAACTTTTTGGAAAAATAATATAACATTTTTCCAAGTACCGAAAAAGCTTGTGAGAATGATCAAGATAGCTACGGGATCAAGTAAAATGCGGGTTAGAGTTGGAGGGGAACTGACTGAGGAGTTTGAAGTGTTTACCGGACTCAAGCAGGGAGACGCCCTTTCGCCTGTTCTGTTCAATTTGGCTCTCGAACACATCATCCGAAAAGTCCTACTGATAGATAGAGGAGTAGAATTGAACGAAAAGCACAAAATTGTAGGGTATGCTGATGACCTTGCGATCCTTGGGCAATATGAACAGGAGGTAGTCAAAATGACAGAGACACTGGAGGAAGAAGGAAAGCGTGTGGGTCTCAGAATCAGCCGTGAGAAGACTGAATATCTTCACATGAAACGGTACAAAGACCCGAGGGCCAGGAGAAAAGATCTTCATGTGAATAACATAACTTACAAGGGTGTCGACAAGTTCAAATATCTCGGGTGTACGAGTACTGACACAAATCAGAGGGAGGACGAAATCGACATCCGCATAGTCAAAGCCCTAAGAGGTACAGCAGCCCTTCACAAGGTGTTAGTGTCCAAATTAAATTCGGATTTATAAAACTGTCATTAGGCTGATTTTAATGTACGGGTGCGAAACTTGGACGTTAACTTTGAAGGAGGAGAACAAACTCTTAGTGGCAGAACGAAAGATATTGCGGAAGATTCTGGGACCAACAACAAGAGGAGAAGATGGGGCATGTAGGCGTAGGTACAACCGAGAGATAGAAGAGCTAGTGTCTGAGCCGAACATCATCGGAGAAATAAAATCTTCCCGACTTCGCTGGCTAGGACATGTGGAGAGGATGGGAAAGGATCGAGCCGCAAAGAGAGCCTATCTTGGTCAACCTTCCGGCTTCCGGCCGGTGGGGCGTCCAAGATATCGCTGGAAGGATGAAGTCGCCAAAGACCTGAAAGAGCTAGAAGTGCCCGACTGGTGAGATTTGGCACAGAATAGGGAAGAATGGCGCACTTTAATGTCGGAGGCCAAGACCCACTTCGGGTCGCTGAGCCAGCGAAGTAAGTAAGTAATTTTTTGGAATACCTTTTGTATATTGGTATACCATAGGCGCTTATTGTGTAATAGCAAGAGTCACTATTTATTTAAAATTTAAAATTGGGCAATGACTTGTATGTACTCGTACCTACTATTTAACAGGATGTTTCTTTTTTAAATAATTTACTAAAAAACAGTTTTTCAAAATTTTTAATTCAATGCTACAGAAGATGTAAGAAATTCAGAGATATAACTAACACCCCTCAGTTATAACGAGTTTTTTGTAACACTTTGTAAATACAAAAGTTCAGCTTAGGAAGCGAGAAAAGAAACCATTTTTCTTTTCAACATACTTATCATAGTTTTCTATATTAATTTTTCGTGGCTATAATTTTGTCTCTGAGGTAATCATAATTAATCTGCTTAAGAAGAAAACCAATGAAGTAAAAGTTAGAAATTAAGTGACGCTTCTCGCTCCTATTTGATCCGGATCGCTTTTCCGGTTCTAAATTTCTCTGAGCATTCAAATATCAAGACTCGTTTATCAAAGCTGTTAGGTTAGTATGTAGTATACAAGGTTTGAAGACTGCCTCATCGGTCTAGTGGTCAGCAAGCTGGGTACTGTCCACGAGGTCCCGGGTTCAATCCCGTGTCAAGCCGAAAGTGTTAAGTTTTTCTGTCTTGAAATAACTCAGACACAGCTCCGGAGTCAGGTTGTTGGTGTTAACAACCCCGTGCCTCGGAAAACACGTTAAGCCGTTAGGTCCTACGCCTGATGTCTCTATGGTCATGCTGGACTATCGTCTCACCGAATTATGAGAGTGGAGGAACCGAGAGTGCACCTGCGAATTGCGCACACACTTGTACACTATAATATCTCCCGCGCAGTCGGCTAATATCTGTTGAGATTGGCCGCTGAAGTCGAAGTTTGGCTAGGAGGACATTATTACAGGGTGTGTGGTGCATCGTGTGCCAAATTAAATATGGTGCTAGATAGGGTCATTTCCTTGACCAACCTTCCAAAGTATTTCCCACTTTTGCAAGTACCCACATTATAAAATGGTACAGTCAACTAAAATTCAAATAATTTATACGACTGTCACACAATCCTGTTGCTAACTTCAAACCAGTTTCTAACTTCAGGTATCCAAAGAAATATCGAATCCAACCCTTTAATATTGAAATGACAGGTCGCTCTGGCCTTGGCAAAGAAATATTCTCACATCATCCAAGGACATGAGAATGTCTTTTCTATAGGACTTGTATTGGACAGGTTAGGGGCATAAAATTAGTTATGCTTCGACAAATCAAATAGATTCGTCTACGGAGATTTTGTAGATGATAGATCCCTAATGTAATGAACCCTAGTTGAAATAGAGCACCCTTTTATAAATATATGCGGGACAAAATAGTACAATATGTATCAAAGATAGGGTTACCTTTTCAGAACCTATTAATAGATTTAATAATACCACAGAATAAATAATAATAATAATGTCCTCCTAGCCGAATTTTGACTACGGCGGCCTATCTCAACAGAGATTAGCCAACTGCGCGTGACATATTATAGTGCACAAGTGTGTGCGCAATAGACAGGTGCACTCTCTATTTCTTCTCTCTCATAATTCGGTGAGACGGCAGTCCGACATGACCGTAGAGAGATCAGGCGCAGGATCAACGGCTTTACGTGCTTTCCGAGGCACGGGGGTGTTAACACCACCAACTTCCTGACTCCCGAGCCGTGTCTGAGTTTTTTCAAAACAGAAAAAGCCAACACTCTCGGCCCGACCCGGGATTCGAACCCGGGACCTCGTGGATAGTACCCAGCGTGCTGACCACTAGACCAACGAGGCAGTCAGAATAAATAAGTAATAGTTGATAATACCAAACGATTTAAATCTTCGTTCCTCTGGGCGGCTAGAAAGTAGAATTCGTTGATATGAACTTATGATCTGGATTCCTTTAAGAAAAGAGTAAATACACTGTTACTAGTCAGACATGACCCATCCTCGGTAGTGGATTATGTAACTTTGAATGAAATTATATCAATCAAAGTTTTGTTGCTAAAGTTGGCCATCCACGGCCAGTTACACTAATTAGTCGGTCTGAGGTAGGCAAAATTTTACGTTTTCAATATCAGTAATAAAAATCTAGGCTATAGGCATAAGTACTAAAAAAGTAACTTAATGTTATTATTTTTTTCCACAATTGCCCATATTTTACCGGTTCTAAGAACTTCTCGCCCATTTTACCCACTAAATTAAAAATAATAAAAAGTCCCCTTTGCGTGGGGAATTGCCCACGGTCTAGCAGCACTGAATGAAAGTCAGTTTTCAGATTATTTTTATGTTAGTGAGTGGAGTCATTTTTTGAACTGACCGTGAATGGCCAGCTTAACAGAGCTGAAGTTGTCAAATGTGACATTTTCAAGCGATTTCAATCCTAAATTGTTAGCAACAGAGTAACGTAATTATCATCAGATGAGATTGCGGTCAGATGTCTGCTTATTGTATAATAAAAAATTTTAAAAGTTTCAATTAAATATTAAACTATTGAAAAAAAAAGTTCCATTTGACACTAAAAATCTGTACTTGAAATCCGCTAGACGGCGTTGACCCGTCTAAGTCAGGTAGATATTTATTTAAGAAAAAGTCTGGTTTTAGTGTTAAATACATATGTAATAATGTATTATGCTTAGCATGTTTTTGATTCATCGGTACCCATGAATCAAAAACATGCTAAGCATAAGAGGTCGATTTTAAAATATTTAGTGATTATCAAGGGGTTTTTTTTGTATAAAAATTTATTTTTAACTGCAATTTGAAATTTGCTTAGTTTTAACGTAAGTCCTTTCACTACATGTCTGTACACATAATATCACAATAATGTTTTTGTTTTATGCTCAATGATTTCGATGCAATATTTATATAACGTAGATAAATAACGCCATCTTTCAACCTAAAATAAAACTAAAATTTTGAGTTGTCAAAAAATCCCTAGAGCAGAGTTAAAACTGCTAAGCTCGGGATGAAAAAAAAAATATAAAGAAAAAAAAATTGGAAACATATTTATTTTTTTAAATCTCGCAATTGCCATTCAAATCTGTTTAATGTCGCATTAATTCTACTTAACATGATGAATGAAAAAAATATATTAAATTGTTAAAAATAACGACGTCATAAAATTGTCGTTAATTATTATCAAGGACACATAATATTTAAATAAAATTTTATGGGAGGCACCCCCTGCAGAGATGTGTTTACACACAGGGTTATTTTAAAAAAAAACTGTCAAGTGCGAGTCGGACTCGCGCACGAAGGGTTCGTACTATCATATCTCAACATTAGATACTATATATAACCTTTCTTTTAGTTAGCAAAAAATCACGTTTTTGTATCGGAGCCCCCCTCAAATATTTGTTGTTATAGCGGCAACAGAAACACATCATCTGTGAAAATTTCAGCTGTCTAGCTATCACGGTTCATGAGATACAGCCTGGTGACAGACAGACAGAGCGAAGTCTTAGTGATAGTGTCCCATTTTTACCTTTTGGGTACGGAACCCTAAAAACAGTGCTTAACCTTTTAAAGACCGCTTAAATAAAGTATTGGTCTACAAGAAGGTCCTACATGGACCAAATCAAGGAAAAGTTAAGTGTCGTGTCGTACCAGGAAGTCAAGGAAATGACACTAAATAGAGACGAATGGAGAAGACTCCACCGACAAGAGGTAACTCTTAAATTATAGATAGATAGATAAATAAAGTAAAATTCTGTATGAGGACAAAAATGAAATCACTAAAAAAAACAGTTTCCCCATGTTAATTAGCCATAGTATACCAGAAATATATTTGTATGGAAAAATTGTATTTTTATTTTGAAAAATGGTGTCAAGTTTAACTTGATTTACTTATTTAAATAATTTATATGGGTTCTAAGGAAATATCTATTCATTATTTTTATTTGGGTAGGCACTACAAAACCGATTTTTTTTGGAATTTAAAAATAAAATGATTCTTATTCGTAAAAATATGAATTTTATTATTTTTTCCTTTGGATATACTGATTTAATTATAACTTTAGAATCAGTAATACACTTAAGTATGAAATAGTAGACTACTATAAGATTAAGACAAAAAAATACAGGGTGGAAAAATTCTATGGGCCCTTAATTAGTATGTTTTTTTTTTGTTTCTTTTTAGTTAGTTCGATTCCAAAAAATAAAGGAATGTTTCCTTTAAAAAAAAGTAAAATGATCTAAATAAAGAATAAGGTAGTTCCCCTTCAGGGCCTATAGATTATTTGAAAGTACAAAAATAGAAAATCAGTAGGTAGGTAGTTATCTTTAAAAGTAAGAACGGACTATGGATAGCATGATGGCATTATGGCGGTAAACACTGTGACAATTTTAACACTAGAAATAAAATAAAAAATTGCTATTCCACAATTCAGGCTTCAAAAAGTTTGACCAACTTTTTGAAGCCTGAATTCTTTCATGGGAAAATGTGTCAATTTCTTTAACAAATTACCGGAAAATATTTTAGAATTACCAATTAACAAATTTAAATCATTTATTAAGGATAGATAGATAGATAACTCTTTATTGCACACCATAACAGAAAATACAGTAAGTACCCTAATGACAAAAGGATATTATAAAGTAGACGATTATTTGAATGATGTAAACGTGTGGACCAGCTCGCACTAGTACAATTTCTGTATTGCAACATTATTTTTAAAAGAGGCTTTGACAATAGTGACTGAGTTTCTTGCGCTGCTTCTTCTCAGCACTAGCCCACAATTTGTCCCGAAGCAGTAGGGCTTAATAAATAATATGTTGGGACGTGTATAAGTGCCCCCTGTGGGCCTACATTCATAAATAAATGACTTTTTATGACTTTTATGACATATAAAATGACTTTTAATATGGGTGACTTTATGTCAAACATTTAAGTATAGTCTAATATGATGGTCAACTGCTGTACTAAGAAGATGTATTTTTTGTCCCAATTAACTTCTATGAATGATTTTTTCCGCTCGAAATTCTTGTAACGGATTTAGGCAAGTCATGAATGCGGACGTTGGCAAAAACTAAAGCTTCAAACGGATCTACGGTTTGTTATAAAAAACGACAGGCGCCGAAGACTGGTAAGATGAGAGGTTCCGTTTCTATAGGGTGTTGTTAATTCGATTTTTTTTGGTTTATAACTTTTAAGCATGTAATTTTTCCTAGCCATTAATAGCGATAAATAAATATGTAGAAACCTACCTGTTAATGATGAAACCTACACTCAGTAAGCGCATATAAAATAAATGAACTAAGTGTAAAATTGTCTTAGAAATATCTATAGGGTGATCCTCTTGGGTCTAGTAAAGTAGTAACTGAATCTCTGAGACAAAACAATCCTAATTAACCTCCATATATATGGCCTACTATTTTCCTAAACTTTACAAATTTTTAAACAAAAAAAAACCTTACCAAACAATTGATGGGATAAGTACAAATAGAATCGCACATTATTTATATTTTTTTCAAGTAAATAAGACAAAACATTTTTAATATTTTATAAAAAAACTCTCGAAACTACTAAAAATCGGGGAATATACATTAATATTTGGATATTTTTTTGGTTTTGTATGTCACCTTTTGAATCATCCTGTATTATTCATTGCTCGAAATGTCGGATTTCCCATATGAGCTTCTTATTCCTTTTTATCTTTTAAATAATGATTTTTGGGAATTAACTACCCGATGTCCTTTTCTCAGGACTCAAACTATTTGTATTGGACTCAATTCCAATGTGCCCAGTCTAAGAATTAATTTAAGTTCTGTCTCTCTCTATCTCTGCAACAAACGAAAAGAGACAGAAAACAATAATTTAGAAACGTCAAGTTAGGTAATGCGATTTCTTACGTATTTTTACAAGTTATTGCGTGTTTTCGTCTAACTTTAGTCGATATCGAACTTTCCTACTAAATTGTCTATGTATTCTCTAATTTCCTAAACAACTGACAGCTGTTTAGTCTGACGTTTCCATATTAATATAGTCTGTCTCGTTTCGTTTGTCGTTGACTAAGGAAGGGAGAGACTGCTCTAAACTTAAAACAACGCCAATGCCAGAAGTCTAAACGTAATACAGCACCAATGCCATAACTCTAAACTTAAAACAACGCCAATGCCAGAAGTCTAAGCGTAATACAACACCAATGCCATAACTCTAAACTTAAAACAATGCCAATGCTAGAACTCTAAACGTAATACAACACCAATGCCATAACTCTAAACTTAAAACAACGCCAATGCCAGAAGTCTAAACGTAATACAACACCAATGCCATAACTCTAAACTTAAAACAATGCCAATGCTAGAACTCTAAACGTAATACAACACCAATGACATAACACTAAACTTAAAACAATGCCAATGCTAGAACTCTAAACGTAATACAACACCAATGCCATAACTCTAAACTTAAAACAACGCCAATGCCAGAAGTCTAAACGTAATACAACACCAATGCCATAACTCTAAACTTAAAACAACGCCAATGCCAGAACTCTAAACTTAAAAAAACGCCATTGAGCTCGCTAGTGACATCACTTGTACAAAATTAAATACGAACTCAATTTCACTTATTCTCGTATGTATCTTAAATTTACACGTAGTTTTGCAAATGAAGGTAAGTACTATTTAATTTTATTTATTAATTTATTCATAATTTAATGTTATTTCTGAAAAAAACTGAAATCTAAAGGTCATCAAATATTTTTTTGCACTGCATATAGAATCAGAAAATATAACAGTGTGCATAGGTTTTCTTTAGCAATTTTTATGTTTTTAAGGATACCATAAACGGTTTACTTAATAAAAACAGGTTTTTGATATATCAACGCTATTAGTATTTTAATATTATTAACAAGGAATCGTCCAATGACCCACCTTTAAATTTTCTCGTGATACTTATTAACAACGATATGAAAATATTTTGTAACGTAAAGTCAAAATATAGAATAAAGCTCTTTAAAAAAAATGTGTATTTAGTATATATAGTATAAAGTAATAGTGGATAAATTGTGCTGCTAATATTTCTATTGTTAGTTAATTAAGTTGTTGTTATATATGTATCCTTACAATAATGTTACTACATTATTGTAAGGATTACTCCTTCACTCAAAATCACTTCACATCACTTAAAATACTTTTTAAGTGATTGCCTGTCGTAGGTACACCTTTATATTTTAAACAGCCTTTCCGGGTGGCCTGATGACCTGAACTACAAGCCTTATAATAAGGCTTAGATTAGGCATAAGTCTTCCACAGTAAGATATCTTTCATAGTTATACACACCAGCCTGTAAATATTATTGTAGAGAAATAAAAAAATATTATTATTATTAAAGTATAAAAAAGTTTTGCATTAAACTAGAGAACTATGATTTATACCCGTGCCCTTTACGTTGTTTATTTTCGTGTGTTATGTGATGTCCATTCATTAATAAACGTATTTTATTTCTTTCTTTCTTCTTTCTTTCTAACTATTGAAAAATATGAAAAAATGCTATGTAAGTAAAAAAAGCTTAAACCACTGGACCGATTTAGATGAAATTTGGTGTATAAACAGTTTGAACCCATGTGAAGGACATAGGCTACTTTTTGTCGCGATTCAAAAACATTAAGGGGGTGAAACAGGGGATGAAAGTTTTTCGGGGAATCTGATATTTGAACGGGTGCAGTAGTGTTAATATAGGAACATATATTTTTTTTAAAGCAAAGAACCATTTAGGGAACGACTTATATTTAACGAATCCAATAAAAGTAGGGACTATAAGTGTTTTTTTTTAATAGGTGCTAGTAGTAATGTATTACGAAATAGAACAAAAAAAATGTCATGCTATGTCTGACGCACGCTCCTATTTTTGTAATTTAATAAATTAGCCAAGTTGTCCTTGCCCCTCACTGCTTACAAAGTGTTCTCTAAATATTGATGCATCTGTGTGTTTGTGGGCAGGCCTCTCAAGGGCTTTTTGGAGCAGTTTCCGAGCAATATTTTTTTGAGCTGACAGTATCCAAGGACGCGCTTTGGTTGGTAAGGCGCTAAGGACCTTTCAGAGGAGTCTTCTCAGTTCTCAAGGCGCTTGCGTGCAAGAGTTTTGGCAGTTTGAAGCGTCCTTTGACGTGACTTTGTCACAGACTCATTATGTTGTCAATTTGTAAATAATGTTTTTATTTTGTTTATGTTTTCTTATTAAGTAGTATGTAAATAACTTTAATTATTTTATTTGGTAAGTTTATTAATGAGTTCCTCTTTTTCTGCTGTAACTGCGGTGCCCCTGAACGTCTTGGGCAATGTTGCGTCGGAGAATTTAATTTGCTGCCCTCAATGCTCTCAGCACCGTTATTTTAAAGGCCAACGTGGCCTTAAAATTCATTTAAGCCGAATTCATCAAACCACCAGCAATATTAGCGATGATATTCTTGCTGCTGCAACTTCACCTTCACCCACTTCTAATGTCTCTTTCGAGAAAAAAATATCCTTTTTGAAACATTCTCATCCCGTCATTAAACGCATTCCTCGAGGTGCTCGTTCTACAGTCGCTCAGTCTCTAAGCCAATTCATTACTAAAGTCATTACAGATAACTCTCTTGAGGCCTGGGAAAATTTATTTACTTTTAGCTATAGAATACTTCACGTCACCTCAAACCCCAATAACTCCCGTTCTCTGACCAACAGAATAAAAGATAATTGCTCCTCTTCCTCGGACTTTCATCTCTCATTAAATCACGCGCATCCTTCCTTCCAGTTTTATCATGGTTTAAATTCAAAATTAATTGAGTCTAAGGCCAGTGATGGTGACATTAAAGGTGCAGCAAGACTTTTATTCTCCGACGACCTCATTGCTCCAAACTCTTCCGATACCCTCTCTGCTCTTCAAGATAAGCATCCTCTTTCAGCATCCCATGTGCCGCTCCCTGACCATCCTGACTCCTCGATTCTGGCCTTGGAGTCAACGCCAGAGATGGTTTTAAATGCCATTAATTCTTTTAACAGTGGATCTGCTGGCGGAATGGATGGCCTAACTCCACAACATTTAAAAAATCTTCTAAGTGCTAGCTGTGGGGAAGCCGGCACGAGCCTTTTAAGAAACCTGGTAAGCCTTGTCAACTTAATGTTGTTAGGTAAGGTAAACCCTTTATTTACCGGTTTCTTATATAGTGCAAACCTTTGTGCCCTTAAAAAAAAGAATGGTAGCATTAGACCCATCGCTGTTGGAAGCACTTTCCGTCGCCTCGCCGCCAAGATATGCTGCAGAGCTATTTCAGATAGCCTTGCAACATATTTTGAACCTGTACAACTTGGTTTTGGCATTAAAGGTGGGTGCGAAGCCGCTATCCATTCTGTCCGGTCTTTTCTTCATAACAACCCCGATGACATTTTGCTGAAAGTGGATGTTAAAAACGCCTTTAACTCCGTTGATAGGGGCACCTTGTTGACACAGATTAAAAATCACACTCCTGAAGTATACCCTTTTCTTTGGCAGTGTTACAGCCCTCAAAGTAACCTCCAATATAAAGACAACGTCATCAAATCTGCAGTAGGATGTCAACAAGGTGACCCTCTCGGGCCGGCTATTTTTGACTTGCAATTCACCCATTTCTTAATGAACTGAATTCCAAATTGAACGTATGGTATTTAGATGATGGTACGCTAGGAGGCGACCCAGATGCTGTTTTAGCAGATCTTATTTCTCTTATTCAAAATTTTAACACTGCTGGTCTTGATCTAAATGTGAATTATACCTCCCTGCTTCTTGCCCAAATCCAGATCTTATTATTCAAAATTTCTCAAACTTAGCTCCTAACATTAAAATCATCGGAAACGACTCTCTTCGCCTTCTCGGTTCACCAATTTTAGATGAATCTTTCGCCCCTTTTGTCGCTGAAAAATTACAAAATTTCAACATAATTTCGGATCGTATTGTCAAAATTAACACCCATATTGCTTTTACTATTATTCGTTATTGCCTTTTTGTTCCAAAATTTACTTATTGTGTTCGTTCAAGTCATTTTTGGAAATTCCCAGGTCTGACTTCTAAATTAAATAACGCCATAAAATTAATTGTATCATCTGTGCTGAACATATCTTTAGACTCTCGGACTTGGACCCAGGCTTCTCTTCCAATCAGGTTTGGAGGCCTGGGAGTTCGCCAAATTTCTAGTGTTGCTCTCCCAGCTTTTTTGTCCTCGGCTCATGGCACCTCTGGGTTGGTTGCCAGGATCCTCAGTAAGACCCCTGGCAACCCGCCAATTGCTTTTCTGACCGAGGCCATCAATGCATGAAGAGAGTTGAGCTCCGAAGACCTGCCTCAGTCAGTGTCTTCGCAGCGGCGGTGGGACGAGCCTCTCTGCAGTCTAGTTCGGAATAATTTATTAAATACGTCTTCTAGTCTTGCAGACCGTGCTCGTCTCCTCGCCGTAGCGGAGTGGGAATCAGGCCTTTGGCTTCATTGTCTCCCTTCCAAAAATCTGGGTACTCTTCTAGATGACACCACCTTTCCGGCATCAGTAGCCTTACGTTTGGAGGCACCTTGGAATGTCCCACATCGCTGTCCCTGCGGTGACATGGTGGATCAACAGAGTCACCACGGCCTATCGTGCAGCAGAAGCGCTGGAAGAATCTCCCGTCACGCTAGCCTCAATGACATAATCCGCAGGTCTTTTGCTAGCGCTTCGATTCCAGCCATTCTTGAACCGAATGGTCTGGTTCGAAGCGATGGTAAGAGGCCTGATGGAATGACTTTGGTTCCGTGGAAGCTGGGAAGGCCCCTGGTGTGGGACGCAACTTGCGTAGACACACTGGCCCCTTCTCATCTTCTACAGACTTCATCTGGGGCTGGCACTGCTGCTGCATCAGCAGAGTCCCTCAAGCGGCGCAAATATGCAGGCATCAGTAGTGCCTACATGTTTGAGCCGCTTGGGGTAGAGACTCTTGGACCGTGGGGACCAAGTGCACATCGCCTGTATAGTGATTTGGCCAAGAGGCTGATTGACTGTACGGGCGATCGCAGTGCCTGGCGCATTTCTTGGCCAACGTATAAGTTTGGCCATTCAACGAGGAAATGCGGCCAGCCTTCTGGGGACGATGTCTCGGTCCTTGGACGGCGATTTGGGCCATGTATTTTATTTGTAAATTTTTTTGTATATACCTTTTTTTGTTTTGTATTGTAATATGTACATATTCATAGTCTATATATAAGTGTTCTTAATTTATGCCTTGTACTAAATTCTAAAATAGAGTCTGCATTTTACGAAACTGGTAACTTTACACTGATAGGTACCTACTTATGTAAATAATATTCAGTCAGTGGAATTCAGTTGAAGCTTTGTGGATAGATTTAGGCCTATTTTTTTTTAATAATACTTTTAAATTAAAAATAAATTACTTCTTAACTACGTACAAACTAAACTCACACCTTTTTAAATTATATATAATAACTTATTATAATATCTAAAGCTTTTTATATTTTTCAATATTTATAAGAATAAATAAGGACCACAAATTAGCTCACTGGTAGGGTTGCTTTTATCAATTTATTGTAGGTATTCAAGAAGTAATTTTACTTCAAATTTTCGAAGTTTCTGTCTTTGCTTTTGTTTATTTATTCATTTAAGAATGTTGGTATTCTTAAATGAATAAATAATTATAATAAAGTTTTACATACGGTTAATATTTAAGAAAATAAAACCAATAATAGGTTTCCTTACACTTACAAATTTTTTAGAACATATTTAGAATAATTAATTATATAATATATATTAAAATCAATTAAGTGCTTTTCGTAAATACTTTAAGAATTACGAGTGTACCTCCAACTCCATAGCTTAATATTATAATAGTCGAAGTCCTTCCATTTCTAATATTTTCAGACATATATTTTTTGTTTTTATGTTAGAATAATAAATGAATATAATTGTTTTTACTTGGTTTTTTTAATCGGAAATAAACTGAGTATGTGACCATTCCTTTGCAATTAAAATATCCGTTTTTGAAGTCTGCTTATAAAATAAAATAAAATATCGTAGGTAAAACCTACCTAATTTCTTATTTTTTTGACAGTAATCCTCTATTTAATTAGTATTTTTAACGAATATAACTATGGCTTTAAAAAGTAAGTAGGTTCAAAGAGAAATGTATCTTTGAGTAAAGCCTTACTAACTATATATGGTTTATATAGTTAGTAAGGCTTAAAACACAAAAATAAGTTATTTGAAGTAAGTAATCTCTACGTTATAAATAGACTATACTAATATTTAAGTATTTTCGTTAGATTTATCTCGCCATAGTTAGTGTGAGGGAATACCCTCTTACTAACTTAAAATATTAATGTAATAAATCTGTTTTTTTGTAAATTACCTTAATTAACGTAGTTCAAAATCAAATTCTAATATTTACTTACCTAGATACTAGAGTACAATTCTTAGATTTTTCGTTATTCAGTCAGGTATAATTTTTTATACCTTTACGTAAATAAGCTTAGAGTCCTACCCAATTAACTTTATTAATCGAAGTATTTTTGTCATAATAGGTATATAGGTACCTGTACAAAAATCTTTTAGTAAATATTAATTTGGAAGCGCATTTCAAACGCAGAAAATTTTAATAAGCTTATGACATCTAGGTATTAAAGATTGATACCTATAAGTAATAGCTATTCTAGATTTATGCTTACATTTTTAAGTAAAACTTCTACTTATAATCAAATAATGATTATTCATTAAAAATCTGTATTTGTTTAACAATAATTATGACGAATTTGATTGAAAGCGCTGATGGAAGAGCAACGATAGCGTTGTACTTTTTCAAGTTTTATTTTAGTTGGAAAAGCTGGATAAAATTATTAAAATTCATATTAATTGTGACTATTATTAAATATTTAACGTATCTCAAAACATATAACAGGGTATTTAAACAACAGTAAAAAAATAATTACTGTTTCTTCTTACGTGGCACGGCATGCCGCGAATTTTGTTGAGACCGTAAAAGTCTTTAAATTTTTCTATTTTACGTTCAAAATGTATTTTGTATAGTTGACTAAGGATATGTACTTACATTATCTGGTGCTTCATCCCAAGTAGATCCATCAGCAAAAATCCCATGTGCACAAATCGACCGCTTACTCCCTATTCGCACAGTCACTTCACAATTTGACAAAATAGTTCACTCCAACCCCCGTTTTTCGATGGGAAACCGATTTAAATCGAAACTAGATATCATCCCGGTGATTTTGGTGTATTTTTCTAAATAGGCCTATAAGAATCTTATTGGACACGACGTGGTTGCATTTTTGCGAAAAATTCGCGCGGCGACACACTAGCTCGCGTAGGCCTAAATAATGCTCACGCGGCGCTTGGCGCAACTGAGTCGAGTTCGTTCGATAGCAATCAGATTAGAGCTATTCCTGCCGATAAAATTGACGTTAGCGAGTGTGGAACGCGTTTTTTTTTTCGGGGGGTGAATAATACCGGGTTACAAACAATTTTGGCAAGGAGCGTGCGTTTCGTTCGCGTCTAGTTACCAAATGGCGGACACCGCGGTCCTCGATCACACAACCTTGTGTCCGACCTCTGAGTATTATGTTATGCCTACACAACGGGCTGTAGGTATTAGTTTTTTACCTGATACCTACCTAAAATTTGAGGGACCCTATTGCGCTGTCGCAAAAAGCATTTGGATTTTTTTGGGTATTTTTTTTTCGTTATTTTGGGTTATAATTGGGTTGGAACTCATTATTTTATTCAACTATCACTAATTAAATATTAAAATTACACTACCTATTTGAAATATGATCACTTTTCTTTGAACTGTTCTAAATGTAAAAATAAACAAAATTTTGAAAATGCCATGTGGCATCTTACCTTTTTTTAATAGTTAGAAATACCTACCTATTGCATTTTTAGGCCTAGGAATCGACACCTATTCAAAGGTTATTTAAGAGAATGATTTTTTAATATACACCTAAAATATAATTTATAAAATTAGAAAAAGAAGTGCAAAAACTTTGATACATATTTAAAAACTCTTGATGGGTGTCAAAATAAAAGAAATAAAAATTCATGAAATTCATTTATTTCTGTACATAGGCTCGCAAGGAGCACATGTCCCAACATAAATAGAACCCTACCACCTACAACCTTACAATAAAAGTATGTACCTAAGAATAATTATTATACCTACACGAGTTTTTTTTTTCAAGAAAAAAATTAAGGATCCTAGTAAGGGTCCTAAATGTAAATAAGATCAAATTTGTTCCTGACTTTGATTACATCTTCATATTTCAAACTAGGTTTCCTACGACTATGATAGTGTGTAACAATGAATTAAATTAAAAATCTTTTATTTCGCAGATGAAATTACGTTTTCCATTTTAGGTATTACGCCTGATTTAAAATTAGTGACGAAATATTGTTCTGGGGATATTTTAATACCGTATATTGAAATTAATAGGGATCGAATATATATAAGAACATATATCATTTAGTTATTGGGTTGAGTACATTAATTCTTAAGTATTAGAACAATTAATTAGGTGTTTAAAATTTTTGTCATGCATTATGTACCTACCTAGGTAGCCGTTATGTTGTGCTAGGTACCTCCTTCTATAAATGTAATTTTAAGAAATCAATACTATGTCGTTTATTCAAGGTAACAAATATTTACAGGCAACTTACATATATTATAAAACATGATTATGTACAAAATTATGAATTTATTAAAAAAAAAAACCGACTTCAAAACTGACTACAGTGCAAATTAAAACTTAAAATTTTATAAACAAATTTAAACTGAAAAGTACAAAATAATATTTAAATTACCTAACTGTTCTACGAAATTATACAAGAAACCTATTTATTATCTGTTATTTTTTGGAGTCGGTGCCAGAAATTCTATTTCTAATGTTTTTTTGCAAGTAAGGACAGGATTAGACCATCTCTTGGCTGCTTAGAGTAGATAAAATATCTAGCTTGGTTGGCACCGACTCCAAAAAATAACAGATAATAAATTGGAAAAAAGTTTCTTGTATAGTTTCGTAAAACAGTTAGGTAATTTAAATATTATTTTGTACTTTTCAGATTAAATTTGTTTATAAAATTTTAAGTTTTAATTAGCACTTTAGTCCGTTTTAAGTCGTTTTTTTTTAAAGAAATTTATTTTTCTATTTTTAGTTGAAATTTAGTGTAAGGTGCAACATGGGTAGACCTACTTAATGCGCTGTTCAAATGCAACAGCGTCATTTGGAAAAAAGAAGTAACGAGAAGGAAGACCGTTTAAAGAAGAACAGGGAAAGATTTGCCAATAGCATTTTAAGAGGGAGGGGGGGGGGAGGGAAAGAGGAGGGAGTTGCGCCTTTGACTTTGTTTTCTTAGGATCCTACACAGTACCTGACAAAACATCTGGTGTTTTAATTACTAAACTCCTAATTTTTAAGGAGTTCCACCATCAGCTCGGCTCCAAATAATGACTATCAGACGTAACAACATGTCAACATTAAGATACTAGTACGAAAACACTATACGTGCCTTCAAAATTTGAGGGTTTCCCTCGATTACACCAAGATCCCATCATCAGATCTCGACTGGGCCAAAATGGGACCAACTAGAAGGTATAGCCTCTAGTCTAAGTAAACATTTTTTTTCAAATCGGTCCACAACTGACTGAGATATGCGGTAACATAGCCACAAAAAAAAATAACAAACATACAGTCGAATTGATAACCTCCTCCTTTTTTGAAGTCGGTTAAAAAGGGTCCTTGTGGTAAGGTTCCCAGGATGCTGGCAGCGTTACCCCGCTGGATAGCGATGCTTATACGCTGTGCAAGGTAGCTGCCAGCTCTTGGGTCACCACTGATGTCAATCAGCCTCTTGGAAATCTCTTTAAAAAAAGAGATAGCGCTGAGACCCCACGGACCCAGTGTTTCGACTCCAAACGCCACAAAGTGGTACCGCGAGTCGATCTGCCTGTACTTGTTTTTTTTAAGTTTTCGGCATTCCCGCAGCCAAACCAGCCTCCCGGCTTGTACCGGGCAGATGAGAGGCCGCAAGTGTGTCGACACAGGTCGTCCCACACAAGAGCCCGACCCATCCGCCAAGGTACAAGCGACATCCCGTCTGGTCTCTTGCCATCATCACGCGCGATACCGTTCGGCTCAAGTAAAGCCGGCACGTTCATAGAGGCAAGAGACCGACGGATGATGTCGTTGATGCTGGCATGGCGCGAAAAGCCTGCACTTTTAGTAGTAGGATAGTCCGTGATGTCCAAACGAGTTGACATCAGTACCACAAGGACATCTATGCGAAAGGCAAACCTCAGCACCAACACGCAGACCTATCGCGACTCGTAGTCTCGGAGTCCAAAAGGGTAAGGAAATCAAATAATAATAATTTATAATTATTTTATAACTTAAGCAATTATTTTGCAGGTTTTTACGAAATCAAACTGAATTTCGCTCACAAAAATTAATCGACTGTGTCATCCGGTGGGACTCGAACCCACGCCCCCTTGCTATCTGGGCGAGTGCTCTTACCAGCTGAGCTGCGGAGGACGTTAGTCAGCCGACGAATTTTTGTAAGTGCTTGCTACGCCAGTGAGCCAGCGTTCGATTTCATCAATACTTGGGAATGTACCCGCATGTATCCGATGGGAATATTTTTACAAATATTTAACCATCAGTTAAGATGAAATCAGCTTAACTTATAATTATTTTATAACTTAAGCAATTATTTTGAAATTTTTTACGAAATCAAACTGAATTTCGCTCACAAAAATTGATCGACTGTGTCATCCGGTGGGACTCGAACCCACGCCCCCTCGCTATCCGGGCGAGTGCTCTTACCAACTGAGCTACGGAGGACATTAGTCAGCCGACAAATTTCTGTAAGTGCTTGCTACGCCAAAATTCGAAATTCGTCTCTAAATCAATTTGATTTAATAATAATTTGTTGTGTGGTTGATACTTTCTCTAGGTCGTGGAGTCGATTTTCTTAGTATTCCTACGCATTTATTAATAATAATTATTATTACTATGGGCTCAATTGCACCTAATACCTACTCACAAATGTTATTGTTTTTATTTTGAAATTATTTTAATTTGAATTATTTTATTAATCATTTTGCGTTTATATAATACTGTAGAATTGTTTGTTTACCTACGCAACTCGAGTTTAGCGCAAAGGTGTAACATTTAAGGGCATTAGTCCAGTTTCTCTTAGTTTTTAATATTTTTTTGTACTTTCATAATACGATTATGAAAGTACAAATTTTTTTTTCATTTTTATTGGTAACAAAACAGACATTTTGTTACCAATAAAAATGAAAAAATTGTTCAGAATTACTTATGATTTCTTTGCTTTTATTTTTTTGTTTGTTAACTAGATGTGCGCAGTGGCAGCAGCGCTTTGGTAGTGATACCAAAAGTTAAGCAACCACGGCGCGGTCGTGATTGGATGGGTGACCATTCCGACCATTAAAGTGACGACCATGACAAGCATCTCCGTGCTTCGGAAGGCACGTTAAGCAGTTGGTCCCGGCTAATATCTCTTGGTATTAGTCGTTAAGCCTAGTCAGAGGCCCTAGGGCGGCTTGATAACATCTGACAGTAAGGTTTGTCACTTGCCTTGCATACACCCCTCCACCAATCCGCACTGAGCCCGCGTGGTGAAGTATGGCTCGTTCCTCCTCATAGTTGAGGTGAGGCCTTTTCCCAGCAGTGGGATCTAATAGGCTGACTTAACTTAACTAGATGGTCATTGTTTTCATGTTGTGTTTGGTTTTGACTCTTTATTGTGTACCAAATTTTTAAAAATACTACAATTGTATACAGAGGTAGAGTTTGTAGGTACCTTATTGTGCGAACCCGAGTATAGGTTTCATATTTTTTTAGTCAAAACGTGTCATGAAAATCTGACTATAAATTTCTTTTTGCTAATAATAGATACCAAGAAAATATTTTTTGAAAAACCTTGTAAATTATATTTATATTAAATATTTATCTATATTACGTAAGTAAGTATTATTTTCCCAGTTTAATTAACTTTCTAGAAGAAAATTCAATACGTCACCTAACTCTATGTCGATCTCATATAAATCTTATTGGTAAACTTCATTATAATAAATACATTATACTAAATTAAATGGGAAAAATAAAATCAAAATTATTTTGCTTTAAGTCTCTTAGCGGAAATTTAAAGCAAAATAATTTTATTTTTATTTTTTCCTATTTAATAATAGATTTCCGCAAATAACGCCTGACTCCATCAATTATACCAAATTATCTAATTTTCAAGTCTTATTAGAATAAAATCTCATCTTCTAATAAATACAGGGCGGTCTAAAAAGTGACGTGCAAAAAATGTTCCCCGATTTTTAGTAGTTTTCGAGTTTTTAAAAATTAAATATAAATATTTTTTGGTGTTATTATCTATATTATTAATTAGCTTAAAAAGTAAGTATCCCACTTTGTCATTATGTTACGTTGGAGTTTTTTCTAGCAAATAGTATTCATGCTGATAGCTGGTAATTTTAACTAAGTACGCTCAATGCCTACTTAGTTAAACTACCAGCTACTTAAAACTAAAGAAGTTTGTAGTAAAATTGATCGAATTAAACTGCTTACGTTCAAGCTAGACTGGTTTTTAAAAGGATTTAGTGAACTATGGAACTACTTTTGAATTGAAATCAAAATTTGGCTAACTTGAACGCAAAGTATTGCACTGTGGTATTGTTTTAATTCTTTTTTGCACACTTAACTAGAAGCGTTAGGTAGCTGATAATTTTATCAAAGAAGTAAGTTCAATGCTTAATGATTATAATGCAAGAAAAACTCCAACATAGCGTAATAAAAAAATAATTTAAGGAAGGTAATAAAATTTTTTTTTCAAGTTAAAAATTTCATAAAAAATATTATCTCGAAAACTACGAAAATTCGAGGAATACTCCTACATTATGTTTGCATTCAAAAAACATTTTACGACGTGATCTTTTGGACCAACCTCAATAAAAGAAGAAGTTGACTGACTTATGACAGAACTTAAAGTTTTTTAAACGATTTTGAGAACTGTGGAACTACTCTTGAATTAGAAATTCAAATTAAAATTTAAGTAACTCGAACGCAAAGTATTGTGGTATTGACTTTCAATATTTTTTAGCACACTTTTATAGCTTTAGGTAGCTTCTCTAAGTAAGCTCAATACAAAAGGATAAAATAATGCAAGAATAAACTCCGACGTAGCGTACTGAAAGATTGGAAAATATTTTTTTCAAGTTAATTAGACCAAAGATTCTCAATATTTCATACAAAGTATCTCAAAAACTACTCAAAATCGGGGAACATACCTACATATAGATGGTTAATTTCCACAAAAAAAAATCCGTCGTCATATTTTTGGCCCAGCCTGTATAAGTTGACTGACTAAGCTTACCTATATCAAGGATACTGAAAGGTACAAATAATCCTCATTTATTGTAAGCAACATCAACAACAAGTCATTTCAAATAAAGACTCCATCAGTTTTGAAACTAATTCCATAGAAATTATAATTACTTTTATAACTTAAGCAATTATTTTGTAATCGTAATTTATTCGTATCGTAAAAACTTGCAAAATAATTGCTTAAGTTACAAAAATAATTAAAAGTTAAGCTGATTTTATCTTAACTGATGGTTAAATATTTGTAAAAAATATTTCCATCGGATACATGCGGGTACATTCCCCAAGTATTGATGAAATCGAACGCCGGCTTACTGGCGTAGCAAGCACTTAAATTTCGTCGTCTGACTAACGTCCTCCGTAGCTCAGTTGGTAAGAGCACTCGCCCGGATAGCGAAAGGACGTGGGTTCGTGTCCCACCGGATGACACAGTCGATTATTTTTTGTGAGCGAAATTCAATTTGATTCCATAGAAATTGGTATATAATAGCTGTTTGAGAGTTTAGGCAGTGGATTACACGTGGAGGGCGACAATGATAGGTGGAAAATAAGGTAAAGTCAGAGCGCTTATAGCTAGGTACTTGCCACATCAGCTTTCCAGGTTTAGGTATCACTTCACAGGCCACAATCACTCGAAATGTCTGTAAGGAGCTTCACAGGATACACACGCGGCGAAAGCGCTCTGGTCGGTCTAGTACATGTGACATAGGTAACGTCTCGATGTCGACTGGGGCTCCGGGGTTCTCACGGTACGTTTTAAACAAATAAAAATAAGGCAGGTAGGCGTGTGAGTGTGCGCGGCGTAGTATCAATAGGGTACACAAACAAATCAAAATATTGTAGTAAACATATCGCCCGCCCTAAACACGTCAAGTGTTTACGAGAAGGTTAGGAAGCTAAGGGAAAGAAGTTCACTGGACAGGAAGACGAACTAATTTCGTCAAAGATCTCTTTAGGCTACCGGTAGGAGTTTTAACATCTACCACACGAACAACTTGGTCTTGGCCAGGGTATAAATTAATAATGCGTCCACGACGCCACTGCAAAGGGGGAAGGTTGTCATTTTTTATGAATACTAGCTCACCCACTTTAGGAGGATCACAAGGAGAGGTCCATTTATTTCTAATTTGTAATGTATTTAGGTATTCTAAATCCATCGAGACCAAAAGTGCTGGGTAATTTGTTGGATTAGCTGAAACCGTGTAAAGCGATGCAATTTTACGTCTTTATAAGGGTACTCCGGAAGTGCAGTTAAGGGTTGTCCAATTAAGAAATGGCCGGGAGTTAACACTTCGACATCATTAGGGTCCGGAGAAAGTGGGCACAATGGGCGTGAATTTAAAACTGCTTCAATTTTAGCAAAAACAGTGGTGAGCTCTTCAAATGTAAGGGGGGTATCGCCTACTACTCGTTTTAGGTGCGATTTCGCCGATTTAACCGCAGCTTCAAAAAGACCTCCCCAATGAGGGCAAAGAGGAGGATCGAAAACCCAGGATATGTTCCGCTTTGAAAACTCAGAACCAATAGCCGCCTGGTTTTGAGACAGGAAACACTCTAACTCCTTCAGGTAATTGTTAGCACCGATGTAATTTTGACCGCAATCAGATCGGATTAGGCGAGGTACACCACGACGCGACACGAATGGGAAAAGGCCGCAATAAAGGCTTCAGTAGTTAGGTCCGACACAACCTCAAGGTGAACGGCTTTAGTAGAAAGGCAGACTAATACACACAGGTAACTTTTACTAACCTTTTGTTCCTATAGGCCTGGACTTTGGTAAAAAAGGGTCCTGCAAAATCGGTACCTACACCGTCAAACGGTCTAGCAGCCGTGACGCGGTCTTTAGGTAGGTCACCCATGAAGAGTTGAGATACAGCCGCTTTGAGACGATAACAGGGAAGGCATTTAAAAATCACATGCTGAATAGCTCTGCGTGCCGACAAGATCCAAAACTCTCTATTTAACATGGCAAGAATTGCATTAACACCACCATGAGCATTCTCGCGATGGTAATGTGAAATAAGGATGTTCACGAAATTACCATTCTTAGGTAGAAGAAGGGGATGGCGCGCATCAAAGGATAGATCGGAGTTTCGTAATCGACCTCCAACTCGAATCAGGCCTCTGTCATTTAGAAATAAATATAACTTTCTAAGGGAGTTAGTGATAGGATCGCCACGCCGTAAGCGATCAAGTTCATCAGAAAAAGAGGTAAATTGAACGATTTTCACTAAAAACAAAAGGGAATCTCTCCGTTCCTCAGGGCTCAGGAAGGACAAGTAAGATTTAGGAAATAAAAACCGCCTTAGGTAACAAATCACGTTTATTAGCTTGTTGAAAGAACTATACCGCTCTAATAAGAATAAGGGATCCGGGGTAGGAACATCGGCAGAGACTACTAAACAACGTAGTCCAGGGAGATCACTAATTGGGTTAGGTTCCGAAATACCGGGCCAGTTGTCAGGAGATTGCGTCAACCACAAAGGTGAAAACCAAAGGGAGTGGCCGATCAGTCGGGTGACTGACATACCTCTCGATGCACAGTCACTAGGGTTCATGTAGCCTGGGACGTGCCTCCATTCACTAGATGTAGGACTATTATTAATCTGGGAGACACGATTAGCCTCAAAAGTCTGAAGGAGGTGAGGAGTGGTTTTTAACCAACACAACACGATTTTACTATCCGTCCAACTATGGATTGAAGTCAACACAGACTACCTTTGCAGACAAAGAGCGACGTGATGAAGTAATTTAGAGAGAAGGGTAGCTCCCAACAATTCCAACTAGGGAATTGTTAAACGGGTCCGAACAGGGGCAACTTTAGATTTAGCCATAACAAGATGGACGGAGCAAACACCAGACGGAAGTTCCGCACGTAAATAAACAGCGGCAGCATATCCCAATTCAGAAGCATCACAGAACCCATGTAGGGATAAGGAGGAGGAACCTCTGGGAAGAATATGTCGCGGAATGGCCACTTCACTAACCTTCGCTAGGTCCTGAACAAATGCAGTCCACTCTAAAGACAGGGGTTCATTTAAAGGATCATCCCAGGATAAGCCTGACATCCATAAGCGTTGGATAAATTCCTTAGCCTTAAATACGACGGGAGATATCCAGCCACAAGGGTCATACATACGGGCAATCAAAGATAAAACTTTGCGTTTTGTAATAACTGCATCACGGGTATCACAGGTATAATTGTAGGTAAATGAGTCACTCACAGGATTGTACTGCACACCTAAAATAGCGACAGTCCGGGTCTGAAAATGAATGAGGAAGTTGCAAATGATCCGGGGGCATATCCTCCAGGATCTCGGGCCTGTTACTAATCCACTTACGGAGTTCATAACCACCAGAGGCCATTATTCCTATAAGCTCAGTTTTCAAAGCCCGGGCAGACGCAATAGTATCAGCACCAGTAAGACAATCGTCGACATAAATATCTCTCTCAAGGACTTCAGCAGCTCGAGGGAAGGTAAGTCTCTCTTGTTCAGCGAGCTCAAGAAGGGCACGAATTGCAATGAATGGACTGGAACGAAGACCATAGGTATTGGTATTAAGTTCATAGGCAAGAAGTGGCTGAGAGGGATCCTCACGCCAAAGCACAAGTTGGTACCTTCTATCATCAGGATGTACCCAAGTCATACGAAACATCATACGAATATCTGTTACAAACACTACCTCGTGCCTGCGGAAATTTAGGAGGATGTGAGAAATATCTCGCTGAAGCTTAGGGCCTGTATGTAAACATTGATTCAGGGACACTTTAGAGGACGTAGGACTACTACCATCGAACACAACACGTATTTTGTCACTAACAGACTTAAAAATTCCATGATGATGGATAAAATAATGTTCCCGGGTCGAGTCATATGAAGAAAGGGACATATGGTTTAGGTCAAGGTACTCACGCATAAAGGAAATATATTTCTCTCGAAAATTAAGACTGGCTTGCAAACGCTTCTCAAGATTGTGGAATCGCCGTAAGGCATTGGTTTTAGAATCACCGAGAGGTGGACGATCATGAAGAAAAGGGAGTCTAACCATAAATCGACCATCGCTTTCACCAGTGGTAGTTGCTTTAAAAAATGTTTCACACTCTATATCCAAAGGGTTCGCAACTGGAGATTGGGGGGCCTCTTCGATTTTCCAGAATTTTTCAACTATTTGGGATAGCGAGACTCCAGTCATGGGGGGTTCCAAATCAGTAAATCCTCCATAAACAGGACCACACAGGACATAACCAAATATCGTCGAGATAGCAGTAAGGCCATCAGGGGACACAAACAACTCGGACCTTAAAAGGCGACCAATGACGTCAGCTCCAAGAAGTACACTTATAGTACCAGGTTTGTAAAATAAAGGGTCAGCAAGAGGGAGGTGCTTAGTACAGGTAATTACACTTTTAGGTAAGTCTACCTCTGGGAGGGTACCAGCAATCACATCAACAACTATTGCACTGGTAGAGATTTCTGGAAAGGCAGAATTAACTGGCTTAAATGAAAAGGATACAATGCCCGGGGAATTAATCGCTTGAACATTACCTATTCCACGAACAGGAACTGGAGAAGGAATGATAGGTAAGTTCATGTGGTCAACAACAAGCTTAGTAGTAAGAAGGCAGCCCTGAGCACCAGTGTGACATAAGCCACGCGCTTCCACATAATATCCAGACGAGGTTTTAACATGAATCAAGGCCGTAGGTAAAAGAACGAGAGAATTGCGAGGTAAAGATGTAAAAGCGGGTATGGAAGGGGGGCTATCTAGTCAGAATTGTAGGGCCTCATTGTACTTATGATGAAATGCACGTTCATCCTGGGTTCTTTGACCTAGAGGGGCATTATAAGTACGGTTACCGCTGGGTGCAGGTGGGGATCGCCCGCCCGAACGGGGAGGTGATGCTCTACGGGAATCACGAGGTGGCAGGGTACGAACACGGTGCCATTCAGTACGTGGGGGTGACACACGGTCCGTTAAGTGACTTTGTGGAGATTGCCGCGGTTGGTTAGAGGCTAAGGCCGCGACGTCCCGGTATGAGCGCTCGCGATCGTAATTCACAGGAGAGGAGTCATTATAACACAGTGATGTGTGATGACTGGAACGGCGGCACGTGCGACAGCGATAATTTCGCGTGCATTGGGATATGGAGTGTCTATCCAGGCATCGATAGCACAGTCGGGCTTCTTTTACAAAGGTAACACGTTGACGTGTAGGAAGGCGAATAAAAATAAATGTCGTCGCAAAGGTAACAAAGGCTCTCGCAGGAGGTGGGGAACGCGCGTTAGGTTTAGGCAAACGAGGGGAGCTCACAGTAGGGGGGGTAGTAATGTCAACGACAGAAGCACTACCTACATTGTCGTGGTGCCTACATTCATCCTCAAGTAAGGTAATAAGATGATCAAAAGTAGGGAGGTGATTAGGATTATCGCCATAACGACGTTCAAATCTCGATTTTAACTCTGAAGGCAGTTTAGCAAGGCATAAGTGAACTAATAGGTACGACCAATGTTTAACAGGAAGTTCCAATCTTTCTAAGCATCGATAAGTCGAAAGCAGCGGGTTCAGGAACGACACACGTAATCCGGAAAGTTTAGGCGTTATAATAGGGAGCATCATTATTTGAGCTATGTGGGTATCCGCTAAAACACGAAGGTTATGGTACCTACGTTTTAGGAGGTCACGGGCCACGGTGTAAATGCCCGCCTCAATCTTGAGGTGTTGTATTAATCGACAAGGTTCATCCGATAAGGCTCCCACTAAATAGTGTAGCTTCAAAGTCGGGGTAAGGCTAGGCTGGTTGTCCACCACGCTATCAAACTGGTCTATGAAACTGATCCAACTATCGGGACGGCCATCAAACTTAGGTATAGGTAGGTCAGGCAATTTACTAGCCGGGTTATCAATAGTCAGGGATTTATTTTCCTTGAAGGGGGTGCTAGTACGGGACGTCTCAAATTGGTGAGGTCTTATTTCGTCTAACTTAATTTTTAAGTCGTCTACTTTGTCCCTTACTACGCGCATCTCGTTCTTAACTTGCACATATTCTTGTTCATAAATCGCAGGATCGAGATTACCTAACAGCTTGGAACAAGCGGCGGAAAACTTGTCGCACATAAGTGGCAGGTCGGAAAGACGCGCTCGCATACGATTGGAGGAAAAGGTCTCAAGAACTCGGTGGGAATCATCAACCCAGTCACTAATATAACGGAGTTCACCTATAGCTTCACGGTATTCAGCTGTATCCGTGTAAAGTACGGCCCTTACGGTCTCGTTGCCGGTTTCGGTATCCGACATTTTATTTACTTTAAATCGCAAGAAACAAGGTAGGTAAATTAAACTCACAAAAGATTTCAATACGATGCGTAAAGGAACAAATAGTAAGGGACGGCACCGGGTATGGCAAACGTAACTCGTAAACAACTTGCACGCGGTCACGCGGTAATGGCGTGATCAATAGGGAAACAAAGCGCTCGCGCACCTCACTTGCACTCAAAGGGTAGGTAATTAACGCGCTAATCGATTTAATCGACACTTATGTAAAAGGGGTTGTACTCGAATGTTATTAAGGAATTTACTGTAAATAGGTTAGGTATATGACGAGACGTTTTGTTCAAATTACAAAGGAAAGTAGCAAGTAAATAACTCTCAATTAAACAAATTACGTTACTAATAAGGGGTCCTAATAAAAAACTACGCTCTGCTACCAGAATGTTTGAGAGTGTAGGCAGTGGATTACACGTGGAGGGCGACAATGATAGGTGGAAAATAAGGTAAAGTCAGAGCGCTTATAGCTAGGTACTTGCCACATCAGCTTTCCAGGTTTAGGTATCACTTCACAGGCCACAATCACTCGAAATGTCTGTAAGGAGCTTCACAGGATACACACGCGGCGAAAGCGCTCTGGTCGGTCTAGTACATGTGTCATAGGTAACGTCTCGATGTCGACTGGGGCTCCGGGGTTCTCACGGTACGTTTTAAACAAATAAAAAAAAGGCAGGTAGGCGTGTGAGTGTGCGCGGCGTAGTATCAATAGGGTACACAAACAAATCAAAATATTGTAGTAAACATTAGCTATTTGGTTATAAAGTAAGTTACCATAAAGAAAGCATGGAGAATTCGCTTCTGAATGAATCAATTAAAAATTATTAACCGTCATAGAGAAAAAATATATTTTTTTAAGAATCTTGCTAAAAATTTAAAATAGGAGAATAGTTTTTTAAACCATTCACAAAAATAAATCCCAAAAAACTTTTCTTTTACTAATTTACTTTTTTGGAGATTGAGTTACAAATATCTTCGAGGAGCGATTTTGGGGCAGCGTACCTACCTATTTAATATTTTTGTCAAGAGGTAATCCATCTTTCTCGATTCAGTACAAGTTACTATATAGCAGTAGAACATACATTGGTAAATAATCTAGTCGACGTAATTTCTTATTGCGTGTCTTTTTACATAGCTCAGCAATTTCAAAATGTTCTTCGCATATGACAGACATACGAAACCTATCGAAAACATTCATTACTTATATTATTGCACTTGAATATATATTGCAATAATATATTTAGATTGCAAACTGAATGCTTATCACTTAAAAAACAATAATTTAACATTCATTACTTTACAATAGTCAAATTGTTTTGAATAATCATCTTTCTACTTATCTTTAATTTTTGTGAGTACTATGGTTTTTGTATAGAAATTTACTTTAGTAATTATTATTTTTCTGCTTCTTGTAAGGTATGTCTGTCGAATTACGCCTATAAGCTAATTACGCCTAAGCTCAGAAATCCTTGTTAAATGTATCGTAAAAACAAATCTTATATCCCACGCATAAAGGTGATTGTCTCGTAGCGCTTGCGAACCTCTCCCGCGACCCCGCACATACCGCGATCTAGTAGTGGAGCGACGTTCGGTGCGAGTGGCCGTCGTGCAATTTTTGTCAGCGAACAACGGATAGTTTTCGGTGAGATTTTATTCTCTCCGTACATTTTTCCCTAACATTTTGCATTCACTATTTAAAATAACTATTTGTTAATCCATATTTAGCTTGTTAACCATAATAAATGACTAGTTGTGATTTTTTGTATCATTTCTTAGATATGGGAACAACAGGTAATTACGCCTAGGCGTATTTACCCACGCCAAACGCTATCGTAGGCGGATTTAACTCACACATAGGCGGATTTATCTCACACAAGATTTGAAAAAAAGAAAAAACTCTAAAAGCCAAAGCTAATAATAAAATTATAAAAGTAAGGCAGGAGATGAAAACGGAAAAGATGATAATACCACAAAGAAAAGGGGAACAGGAGAAGAACAAAAGTATAACAGGACAAAAAAGAGTCAAATAGGTTTGACTAAAAAAGAAAAGAATATGCCAGAAGAACCAAATTTAGGGAGAAAGAAGAAAAAAGTACAAAAAAAGGTAAAGAGAATGAAAGAGAAAACTGGTACTGCTACGCTTGTCATGAGGATCGCATTGCTGACATGAGACCACGAGTAAATTGTCAAAAATGTTGCCACGAGGAATTCGTAGGGCTGACCAAGAATGACTTGGAAGAGTTTAATTGTCCTGGTGGCTGTGACTAGAAATAATACTAGGTGTCTTCCACGGGCATATTGCTGTTCACTGTTAGTCATATATATGCCATTAAACGTTAGACATTTAATGGGCGTAACTACCCCAACTGGGTTAAATAACGCCTACATTAATTATTTTTTATGTTAATATTTTTTATTCAAAATATATATTCCAAGATAGTTTTATTGATCTTCTATCATGTGCCATGGTTAAATTATACGGGTTAATGTTAATAACTTAGTTATTTAATATTTTACTTATACTGAGATAAAACTGTGAAAAAATATATTTGATAAATTTATAGACTTTTATTGAAAGTACTATTATGACTGATTCTGTTTGTGATTAATGAAAAACTTAGATTACGATTAAGTAAGAAAAGATCTCAGAAAAAGAGTAGTAGGCGAAATTAAACCGAGGTAGGTTAATTCTGCCAAACGCCCATGTTAAAGATTCAATTTTACTGTTTTTGTTTTGAAAAGAATACTATTTTTTTATTTTTCTTCAATTAAGCATTAAACAAACTTTTGAAACACATGCCCTTTTATTTATTATCTTCATAATTACAAAGACGAGTAAGCTTAAACTTTAGACAGGCGTGATTCGACAGACATACCTTACCTAGTAACAAAATGGCCAAGCGACATGGTGAGAGTTTGTGAAGTTCGGGCTTGTAGAGGTAAGTCGAGTAGAGTCAAAAGATTGGCTCTACATGAGATCTGTCTGTACCGTTACCATGAGTTTACGGCGGTTTTACTCGCTAGCGACGACGTAAAAAAAAGTGTATGGAAAATTTTAGTTCTTCAAGTAACCGCTAGAGGCGCTGTGCAATTTTCCATACGTACCACCGTAAGGTCATGGCAACGGTACTGATAATTTTTTGACAGTGCTATTGCCGTTTCATACCAAGGAGTCGCTGCAACAATTTACAGACTCTGGCATCAAAATTTGTGCAAGTCTCGTAAAAGTTTTAGATTTTTTGTTGTTTGTATACTAATACAAGCCAACATACTAAATTGCGGCTTTCTGGGTCTATAGGTATCCAAAGAATTTTGATGATCAGAGTCAGTGTCGAAAAATCGTTTTTTTACATAAGTGTAATAAATTCTAAAGTACCTATAAAAGCTAACAATTGAAACTTTATATGTTCATTATTATATCCTTAGAATTTGGTTTATCAGTTACTAGCAGTTCCCCGCGAGTTCACCCGCGCCAAAAGTCGGATTTTTCATACAAACTTCCATCCCCCATTACACCCCCCTGATTATTTTATATAGCGACAAAAAGTAGCCTATGTCCTTCCCAAGGTTTCAAACAATCTCTCTACTAAATTTCATTAGAATCAATCGAGTAGTTTCAGAGCCTATTCAATACAAACAATCAAATCTTTCCTCTTTTTATTATTACTAGCGGATCCCCGCGACTTCGTCTGTGCAAATGCCAGATTTCCCTATACAAATTGTTATTTCCCATTTCATCCCCTCAATGTGAAATTTCTCGATGTTTTTGTTGTTATTCTGCTATTCTAAAAGAAGACGAATCCAACAAATCATCAAAATCGGTTTTGCCGTTCTCGAGTTATACAAACCCAACCGTTTTATATATTACTAGTGGCTCCCCGCGACTTTTGTTGAGAGTTGGATTTTCCATATAAACTTTCATCCCCCATTTCACCCCCTTAATGTTTTTATATCGCGACAAATGTAGCCCATGTTCTTTCCAGGGTCTCGAACTGTCTCCATACCAAATTTCATCTCAATCAGTTAAGTGGTTTAAGCGTCAAGAGGTAACAGACAGACAGACAGACACACTTTCGCATTTATAATATTAGTATGGATATGGATATTATAGTATAGATATTCAAAATCCAAGTTACGATTGTGCAAAAAAACGACGAAGGTGTATTACTAGCATTTCATTTGGCAGGCCGGTATGTACAGCGGAAGCGTGTCAGGTTACCCAATTGAAGTACAAAAATAGCTTCTTTTACTTAGGGAATAGAGGTGGTCTCGCAAGGTCAAAATGGGGTAAGTTGTCTGAGCTGCAAAAGTCTGAGGTTAGCACGTTACCTAGTCAAAATGGCATCAAAAGCATTTTTATTTGAATCTGTATTTCTTCCACAAGCTAGACCATGAAGTAACAGTTCATAATAATAGCTACTACCCAAAATTGGCGTGTTATTAGTCAGATCGGACCATGTAATAATAATATGTCAGACATGAGTCGTAATGGCAAATGGCTACCAACCAGGGATTTTCCTGTTGCCATGCAAGCCAGACAGATTAGTCCGTCTGTCTGCAACTTAGGACTGCTCGAGTGTGACGAAGTTCATATTAGATAGGGCAAAGCATTTTATTATCTAGGTACAATACTTTTGACACTACACAGGGTTTTTTCTTTACTTAACCTTAGATTTAATTACTGTGGGTTACTAACAAAGGATACCTACATGTTATACGTGTGATGAGCACGAACAATTGTACCTAAGTCATGGATGTTTATAAACGTATATAAGTATGTCTATCCGTTATCCTAGTCACCATAGCACAAGCTCACGCTTAGTTTGGGGCTAGGTAATTGGTGTGATTGTTGCCACAATATTATTTATTTAGTTATATAATTTTAACTTACTGATTAATGATACTATGCGCTCCAGGGAAAAAAGGACTTGTTTACAGACAGACAGAGGTAAATATGGTAGCTGGTGGAGAATAAGAAAAGATAAGACTTAAGACAAATGTTAATTTCCTTATTGGCTTATTAACTTATCTTCAATATTATCAGATTCGAGAAAAAAATGATTAATTGTAAAAAGTAAAGGCATAATTTGGAGTACTCGATCGAAGGTGCTGAAAATACAAAACTTTCAGGCTCGCATTTTATATCGTAGCGCCATCTATTGGTGAGTAGAAAAACTTCTTTTAGCTTTACACAGACATCTTGCGGCGAGTGGTCAAAATAATTTGTACATGCTTAAAAATCTATGTTTTTATTAATGTGTATTATTTTATATTTTGTTATGATGGCTATGTAAAACGAACGCTAATATATCCTTTGAATATAATTTAAATAATTACTAATTCATTTGAATAAGAACTTCATGACTTTTTAACAGCTGACTGGTGACAGTTCGTCCAAAAAGGTTAGGCATATTTTTTTCTATGGTAACATCACACACATAAATACAATCACAGATTTATGGATCTTTTGGGAATTTAAATTTTCAACCTTATGTCAAAGTAGGAAGAGCTACATTATTAATAAGATTTTAGTTAATAAGACATTTTATCGTTTGAGTAGGAAGTGGCATAAAAATAGGATTGCCAACAAAATCGTGACGTCACTGCAATGGAGCTAAGATTCGGACTTCTAGAGTTACACACTACACAGTCAAAGAATTAATTTTCTTAGCGCAAACGAACATTTTCTCTAAGTTTAAACCTTGAAAGTGACTAAACAGTGCCCGCCGCGAGTGATAATTATTATTTATGTCATAAATATACGGCTTTCGACCCATGTTGTACTATTGTGATATTGTAGCAGACAAATATCTTGGTTACCAGAGTTTTAAAATATTTGTGAGTATCTCAGCTGCAGAAAACGATCGATTTAATAAAAATGCATCGTAGCCCACGTGATAGTAAAAATTAAGTTAGTGCTCATAACTATGTTCGATCCTATATCATGTACTAAAAATAAACTGTGAGTGTATTTTCGGCTGTATTTGATGATTTTGCGAGTGAGGAGGCCTCGTGAATGCGTGAAAGTGATTATTGCGCTGTATTGTACCCTAAACAAGGTAGCCTTGAGAGGCGAAATCAATTTTTTGAACAGTATCAAGTTACGGATCTGTTTTACAATAATCGCGTGAAAACGTGCGAGAAACACCGTAAGTTTGACAGTGAAGTTATTTTTTATCGACTAGAAATAGCAGACAATAGAATTCAATTAGATATCTCTGCATAACTTGTGACCTTGACTTCACTAAGCCAGCTTGCCTGTTGTGACATTGCTTACAGAAAGTATGAGTCTATATTTTTATCAATAATTCCAACTAGATTTGTCTATTTTGAATGTAAATGTAAAATTAACAGGAGTGTTACTTTTTTAAGTGCAGTAAACTTTTTGTGTCAAGAAATCAAAACATAACCTAACTCTAAAAAAAAATTTTTTCAGCCGCCTGTGTCAAGGTCTTTCAAATCATACAACCTAATCATTGCAAATTAGATTCAAGAATGTACATAATGAATGAGTGTGCAAAATAAGTAGGTCAGAACTCTATCAATTGTTATTGTTTGTGGAGGCTTAAGTAGTCTTGAATCTTGCTGTTTCCAGCACTTAGATGATCAAAGAGCAGGGAATCCTAAATGATGTTCCCGCCACAGGCGTTTCATGTTCCATCCGAGAGCTAACCCTTTCATGGGTGTAGTACATTTAGGAATGAACATTGGTTTTGTTTTAAAATTAATTTTAAGGTAAATGTGGTGGGAATATTTCTGCCACGACAACAATGTTAATCTCATTAATTAATGTTTTAATGAGTTCAACAATCGCGTAAACGTAAGAAACAATGTTAATGATACAAAACCTAGTTATCAGCCTCACTCTGAGATATCATTGCTGATTGCTAATTGAATCATTAAAAGCGAGGACCTTATTGCCAGGCGATAAGGTTGACAGATTGGTAATAACACTATTAACAGATCCTGAACCTTTGCTCAGTGGACTCTGAACTTAACAATAATAAGCCTTTTATAACAAAATTTTTTGTTACTTTTTTAGTATGCTAATATTTGAGCCTTGCTCCTCAGCTGTTAGTCCGGTTGTGCTTCGGCAGAGGCCTTCCCAAGCTTTCTCCACTCATATCTGTCTCTTGCTACTTTGGCCCATGTATTTCCAGCGACTTGACTTATGTCATCAGTCCACCTTCTCCTTGGTCTGCCTTTTTTTCGTTGGCCCGCTTTTCCGTCACAGAATAAGTACTAGTACTTTGCTTCCGTTTGACTCTGTACTTAGGGGACTGATATATCCATTAAAATTCCTATAATTACAATAAGGTTACCTCGCTATGCTATTGAAAATGTATAACTCTTTATCACATAGCCTCTCACTAACCTTGGCTAATCGATTGATAACATACAATAGATGTCTGTTGTTGTAAATAAACAAAGGATATTATTTTATTTACATAATAACACATTTCTATATGTTAGTCAAACCCTGTAAAAATGTATGAAACAGTTTGATAATTCTGTAATTATATTATATTATATTAAACTAGTTCTGTGTTTGCCAAACGACAGTACCCTGGGGTTCATTAAAAAGATCAAGTGTTTGTTCCGTTTGAAAGATAAATAAAAATAAACCTGAAATATTTCTAGTGAAGTGCATTATTTCTTTTCAAGTCAGACATGTATATATTTTAACTGAATGTACAAGACTGACTGGTCAAATTATCTTTTATCACTCTATTGAAAGATAAATACCTGAAATATTTCTAGAGAAGTGCATTATTTCTTTTCATGTCAGACATGTAAATATTTTAACTGAATGTACAAGACTGGTTAAATTATCTTTTATCACTCTATTGTTTCACTAACATATATTAACTAACTTATTAAAACATTAGATATTGTCTTAAAAAAAGTACCGCCTGAGGAGGGAATGGAACCCGCGCTGATTGCATACTAGGTAATTTCCTAGGCCTCTCAGCAACCCAGACTTAGCTTTGCTACCGAATGGGTGGAAGTCTCTCTAAGAACAAAGAGATAAGAAGATTTTCTTACTACAACACAATGGTATTTTCTTAATTCAATTAAAATAATATGATTAACAGCTTATAGTCTGACCAGCGTGAGATGCCCACGCAAAAAAGTAGCTTAATTGACCGCACCTAGAATCGAACTCACTATTGTTGTACAAGTCCCAAAAACGACCACAATAGCAACCAAATGAAACTTAGGTTCCATCCAATATTAGGACAAAAGTGATTTAAGTGTGACTTTGCGTTATTTAGGAACAGCGCCAAATTTACTAAAAATATTTCGATGAGATTACATGATCCTAGATATTAATACCTTAC
The DNA here is from genome assembly GCA_949316185.1 of Pyrausta nigrata. Classification (NCBI taxonomy): domain Eukaryota; kingdom Metazoa; phylum Arthropoda; class Insecta; order Lepidoptera; family Crambidae; genus Pyrausta; species Pyrausta nigrata. The sequence goes on from OX438965.1 coordinate 702,564, forward strand.
CAATAATAAGCTATCAGTGGGAAAAAATATAGTGACTACTCAATTGTTTTTATATTTTTAACACACAGTGTTATTTCTTATTTATATAAGTTTAAATAAGAAATTTTAAATAAAAGCTTAAAGAATTTTTGGTTTCTTATTTAAACTTATAGTGACTACTCTTTTGGAGTTGCCATATTCGACTCATTCATTACATGAATCCATCAAATGTATCTGTATTGTATTGCCATGTTAAATTCGTACCTTGTTACTAAACAACTAGCAGTTCCCCGCGACTTCGCCCGCGCCAAACGTCGGATTTTCGGCTTTCCATACAAAATTTCATCCCCATTTCACCCTCCTGATGATTTTATATCGCGACAAAAAGTAGCCTATGTCCCTCCCAGGGTCTCAAACTATCTCTGTGTATATTATTTGAATCGGTCCAGTAGTTTTGAAACCTATTCAATACAAACAAACAATCAAACCTTCCTCTTTATAATATTAGTGTAGATATGGTCGATATTCCCTTACAAAATTAAAGTCTAAGCTGTTTTGAGCTTTACAACCATTAATTTATTATTAACAATAATGCAGTAGTATTATTTAAAATGCTTGTTTTGAATTCATTTTGACAATCTGTTAGCAAAATGGATCGTATTTTTTCCCGGTAAACATTAAAGGTGTGAATGAATGAATGAATGATAATAGCACTACTGATCATTTCTACATTACATACTAACCTTGTGCCCGCGTACGTATTTGAATATAGTATGTTAATTGTTGTATGCACAGCTTAAGTTATGTTAAGTAGTGTGTGTGTAGACCAATATGTTTTTTGTTGTGACTAAAGCAGTTATTACGCTACCCTATTTGTGGCATCCTAACTTAAATCCTACTTAGGATCCTAACTACTAGGAAGGTAGGATCCTGTGTATATAGCAACACATCACTCAAACTGCCTAGCTACTAGAGTTGTAGGGGTTAAGCGTTTTACATGTTATGTTGACCAGGATAAGTAGAATAAGATGGTCAAAATTAGTACCATTTCTTTTTCCACGCGTAATCAGTTATTGACTGCCTCGTCTTGTGGTCAGCACGCTGGGTACTCCACGAGGTTCCGGGTTCAAAACCCGGGTCGGGCCGAAAAAGTGTTGGGTTTTTCTGTCTTGAAATAACTCAGACACAGCTCCGGAGTCAGGAAGTTGGTGGTGTTAACGCCCCAATGCCTTGGAAAGCATGTTAGGCCGTTCGTCCTGCGCCTGATCTCTCTCCGGTCATGTCGGACTGCGGTCTCATCGAATTATGAGAGTTAAGAAACAGAGAGTGCACCTGTATATTGCGCACACTTGTGCACTATATCTCTCGCGCAGTCGGCTAATCTCCGTTGGATTGGCCACTGTATTGAAATTCGACTAGGAGGACACTAATAGCGCTATTTTTTTTAATACAGGTAGTCGTGATTATGAATCTATATATCTATATAGCTTAACTCCGCCATCTTTTGTTTCAGAAAAGTTTCTACAGAAGTGAAGAAAATGCGCAGAAATCAACCGCCGTCCAAACCAGCAACCTATTCTAGTTAGAGCTAAGACCAACTATGTGATATACACATAGGCTTAAGGTATAAGTATAGAAGTAGCCAAAATGCCTGTGGTGTCGCCATCTCGGTTCACCTCGACCTCATCCTCCATATCGGGGTCGCACCGCCTCACTTTCACATCATCATCCAGTCTAGAAAAGCCATACTTCAGAAGCAGCAGCGGTACTTACGTGTCCTCAACTCTGAGGAGTAGTTACGGCGATAGGACCTCGGAAATTCGATCACGCTTCTCCGATGTCGATGGCAAACGTGAGAGGAAGACGTCTCTTGTGGAATTTCCGAGAAACTCCCGCGCGCCCAGCGTCACGGACTCCGACAGTGGAATCTCGACAAGATACAGGTCAGAGAGATCTGAATCCAGGTCCAGAGATATATCTACGACGAGGAGCGAAAGCGGGAAGATGTCGAGCGAACCGTTATCAAGGAATAAGAGGAATGTCATCAGCTCAGCGTCTTTAGCGATGTCCCAAGCGGACTTCTACAACAAGTACTCGCCAGCGAATTATGTTCCACTCACTCAGAGGATCAAGGAGCAGCAGCAACAGAACCAGAACAGCTATGGGGAGATATCGAGATCGAAGTCTATATCGAACGATATTGGCAGACCGCCGGCTGCCGATCCGAAGATGACCAGACGCGCCAGGAACTCCACAGCATCTACTATATCTGAGGTAATTATAGATATTTTTGAGGGTGAGATGGACGTGAAAGTCTTTTCATTTGTAATAAAAAGCTATAGTCTTATTCATAAACATCCAAAACGACTGTTAAAGCGGATTTGACTCTAAAGGATGTCTTTGTTTCTCACATTTGACATTTGTCTCGTCAGAGAAATAAGATTTATAAAAACAGGGGTTATCTTTTAAGTACAAATTAGTTTTATCATGCCCATGCCATTAAGAAAGTTATGCCTCTCAGGAATAATGTAGTTTTCTACTTGTGAAAGAATTTTAGAATCAGTTCAGTAGTCTAAATATATTTTTGCACTTGAAAACAAAATGACCACCAGAGGCGGGAATCGAACCCGCGTTCCTCGCATACCGGGTGTAGTCCCAATAACGTTGATGAAAGCAACGCGGCATTACAGCGTTAAGAAGCACTGGAAAATTTCTACAGGCTCTGTCGACGCCAGGGTGGCCGAGAGGTTAGGCAATCGCCCGGTATGCGAGGAACGCGGGTTCGATTCCCGCCTCTGGTGGTCATTTTTTATTGCAAAAATATATTTAGATTGCATAGTGAATGCTTATCACTTAACAATAATTTATCAGTTGAAGTCTCATGAACCAAAATAAGGTTAATATTTTTTTTCTCATTAAAACCACATTACATGAGAAATTTGCATGTTCGTAGGTTTAAATCTGTCCAGTAGGCAAATAAAAAATAAGCTGAGAATGGTACTGGGGCATGTATAGGTCACATAATGGAGTATAGTTGTTTTCATACCAAAGCACATTCCATTATAACATAATAGTTACATATTTCATCAAAGTTTAATATCTTTTTCTGCCTTATTTTTTGCATTTTATATTAGTAGCTCAAGTTTAAGTCATTATCAGTAACATGAAGTGGCTCTGTTTGGCAACTCCTACTAATATTATAAATGCGAAAGTGTGTCTGTCTGTCTGTCTGCCTCTTACCTCTTGACGCTTAAACCACTGAACCGATTGAGATGAAATTTGGAGTGGCGACAGTTCGAGACCGTGGAAAGGACATAGGCTACATTTTGTCGCAATATAAAAACATTAGGGGGTGAAATGGGGGATCAAAGTTTATCGAAGTCACAGCTGATTAGGAATCAGGAGTTAATGACCTGACAATTGACGCATCTGAAGTCATTGAACTTTCATGTTTCAGTCTCGTTTTATTTTTTAACGAAATAAAAAACAAAGACGAAAGACTTTCACGCCCATAACACCCTTTATAATTGTAAATTCATGATTTGGATGTCTGCGAAATTGTTAAAAGGTAGTAACTAACACGGGTTTTTTGAGTTTGATGTGTCTTAAACGTCATTCCGATACTGTATACTGCTTTTGACTTTGACAGTTCAAGTATCGTGCCGTCTCTTGATATCTGCAGTGGTTAGTAAGGGATAGCATGATTATGGGTTGTCAAAGTTTAATGGTGGTTGCAGAATCTTTAATATTATTGTTTAGTTGATCATTTTTCAAACATAAAATTGGACTCTATATGCCATTTATATGTTAATACATTGTTTTTGTCATCATAGTTTGATAATTCGTTCCATTACGATATTAAATCCGTATCAAATTGAGAATGTTATGTTCTATCAAAGAATGTGTTTAAAAACTCACTAGCTGGTTCACTGTTTTGTACTTACCAATGTGGTTTCTTGTAGGTTTATAAATACTTTAAAAATCTTGATAGAAAGAAACTAGAATTTTCTTGGCTCATAGGTTTTAGTGTTCACAGCATATGCATCAAGTTGTGAGTTATATTAGTAAAAACGTCAAGTACACGAGTCAAAAAAGTTTGTGATCACTAGCACAAACCGTATGTCCGAGTAAATTAACTTTTTTTCATTAGGATTTTGTCTAAAATTTGATAAATTAAAGGCTCTCAAATTTCTACTAATTACTAGTCGAACCCCTAACACGCTGTATATTTAAAACTTAACTACTATATCATGAAAAATGTAGTTTTATATACTAATTCTATATTTGAAATAAAAAATGTTAAAAGTAGAAAAAAATGTAATTTAATGTACCGTTGGCTAAAAAAGATTTCAATTTTTCTAACAGATGAGGTAAACTTTTTCTGAAATGGTTCACTTGAGTGCACCAAAAATATCACTTTTGTGCATTTTTCCTGAAGACAATGTTTTTGCATTAATGCAATGACTTATTTCTACCATAAAATGTCTCGGACATTTTCTACGTCATCATAACAGTCTCCGAATTTTATTTATTTTTTATTTATTTATCTTCAAATATTGATTATTAAATAAAGTATGTCAAAAATTAAAATTTAAAACTAAATAAAATAGCCCTCGTAAGATTTTATTTTCCCCATGGCCTAGCTGGTGGCCTAGGTAACAGCTGATTACGAGATTCTAGGTCGAAAAGATTAGGAATTACCAGCAACACATTACAAACAATTGTCTAGATAACATCGTAATGGGGTCCTCGAGTATTTTAGGGCAATGAGTAGATATACTATTGAAATGAATAGTGCAAATGAGATCATTCAAGACCAAAAAATCAATAAAGAATACGTGATCACGAAAAAATACAATTTACTTTTATGTGTAAAGACTGATGTTGTGACGAAGAAGACCGTTCATAATGCCGCAAGCTTTTATAAAACCTTGTTTGTACAACATCTCTTTTATTTATTTTTATCCAAAAATATTTATTTATTTAAACTTTTTGCACACAGTTTATTGTACAAATGGCGGACTTAATGCTAAAAGCATTCTCTACTAGTCAACCATAGGCCCAAACAGAGAAAATACAGGCGGTGCAAGATAGCATATTGGATAGGAACAAAATAATAGATATACCTACACACTACATATATAAATAATAGTATAGATAAAATACATATTGATACATAAACATACATATAATACACATATGTAATAATATTACACAGAACTTATTATTCAGACAGAACAGAGAGTTCTTCCTTGTACATAGTTCTCAAAGCCTTCTTGGAGCAAAATAGGTATATACATTATCTTTATTTTTCTGTAATATGTTACCTAAATCTACCGAATCTACATCACCCCTAAGAATTTGGTTGGTTTGGTTTTACTTTTTTGGCCTCCTGTATAGTAAGGTTCTAATCAATATTATTATAAGATAGCCGCGAATGCAACTTTGGTGCAGCGCGAAGCAAGTCGAGTAAGTCTAAACGATCTTCAAACAGAATCGAACTTATCAATATTAGTAATTAGATCCATTTGCTTTAAAGTTTTAGACTTGATGATTTAATTAGAACAATAGTTTTATTCTGCGCAATGCGCAAAACCATCAGACATTTGTGTTAAAAACTGAAAAGTGTTCATATTTTTTTATTTATATTTAATTCGTGTATATTAAAAAGATGGGGACCTGCGGAATATCAATACAATCCTTTTCATGTACAAATTATTGTTTTATGGGTAAAAATCACCGAGTTTTCGAAAAAAAATGCTCTTAGATATCATTAGCTACAAGTCATGTTTATTATATCATAAAGAATTTGTTTCAAATTTCAACGAGACCAGGACCTTGTGCAATGATTAGGCTAACGTAAATAAGTTGTTTTAATGTATTTAAATAATTCAGCTCATCGTACAAGTGATTTAGAAATACGTAAATTTTCTCAATTTCGTGCAGGACCGCCTTAAATACCAGTATATTATTAGGAAAACTCTAATCCATCTTATAAATAGATCCGACTTATCCTCAAGGCAACTTCCTCATTCGCCAAAGACAATGCAAAAATTCGGGCAGATCACATTTACCCTAGACACGGTGACTCACAGAATTTATTCTATTTCAGTTTGTACAATATCATCAAAGCGAGTCAGTGGGCCGTGACATTTGTAGGCATTCACATGAATATGATCATTGTTGATCACAACGTAGGCTAGATTAAATCAATAGAAATAGGACCCATAGTTAAAGAGTCTAAAACCAGATTTAAATCAATATTGTAGTCCAAAATGAACACCCACTATTTAATTTTACAGCGTCCCGAAAACAATGATCTCTTGGCCTGGTGTTAGTACGGTATAAGAGCTATCGAGCTGCACATTATAATTCTTATAGCTTTTATATTCATATAACTTTAAATAAGAAATCAAAAATTCCCACACGGGCAAGATTTGAACCCACGACCTTTAGCTAATCGGGCCAACGCTCTTACCAACTGAGCTACCGTGCAGTTCATCCTCCCATGCGAAATTCTTGGTCTCTTTTGAATACGTCATTGCGTGACGTCAGCGACATCTACCCGAACTGTATTGCACCAACAGTGGGCCAAGTATTTAAACTTATATAAATAAGTAAGAACACTGAGTGTTAAAAAATATTAAGAACTATTATCCTATAGCTTTTTTAAAAATAATTGCAATATTTGACTTATATGATGGCTCTAGTGATTTACTACCATCAGCTCACGGTTAACCATTGTTTTCAGAACACCCTTTATCCGTATGTAGATTTCATATATCACAGAATGATACATAAAAGTTATACAGACGTTATTTTAAAAACCTTACAAAAAGATTACGCATAATAAATCTAAATTAGTGCATCCAGAAATACAAGGTGAACTCTCTTGACCATACAACATGGTACAAATACAGAGTCATAATTACTGGATGTCTATGGGAATGTGATCTATGTTTTATCATACAGTCGACGCAGACGAAGTCGGAGCAAAAACTTGTTGAAGCTATTCAAGACACTATAAAAATAGGACAACAATTTCGTGCCAAAGTGACATAACTTCAAACCCTCCCTATTCAGAACTTCACCCACAATTTTAATAAATGCATTCTTAAGTCTTCGTGAATTATGTGGCTCATTCTGGCATTGCGTCATAGTTTTCTATACTAGGTGTCTGTCTATAAGGTCGTGTAATGATGCATAGCTTATATAATATAAGCTATGCATCATTATACACGACATTAGTCCATCTAACTATATTATAATTGAAAGTTTCTTTCTATCAAGATTACTGTATTTATTACTTAATGAATAAAAAATATGTATTTTAATTTCAACGTATCCGACCGTTATCAAAATACTTACCTAAGTATTGTTTGAAAAATATCATAACCATGAAGAAATTATAGCATTTGATAATGACTTACTTAAAAGAATAAAATGATCTACAATTGATAACACTTCAACGAAACGTATTTTGATTACAAAAGGTAAAAAACTAAAAGGTTGGTTAAGTAATTGTCTGAGCGAGACAGGTGATAATTTCACATCTTTATCATCGTCATCATAGCCTACATCTTAGATGATTGTTACAATGTCATACTTTAGTCAATCCCATCACATAAACTCATATTAATTCTCATACAAACCAGACTTGGAAGTCTTTGAAAATTTCGCAGGCACACAAATGTGTGCGTGTGTGTGTGTATGTTCAATAACCAAAGCACTACTCGGACCAGCTTCATACCTCTTGACAGGCAGACCCTCTGCACAATCATGAGACTGCTTTTCACGAGGTTCTTTGCATAGTAGACATAGAAAATTTGTTTAAAACTCTACCACTGTGTCTTAATCTACGTCTTTTTAAACAATTTGTTCGTTATCACAATAAACTCGAAGACATTATAGCTGTAGTAGATAAAAAAGAAAGTGATTCCAATGTTGAAGATGATAATGGTTTAAATGAAGATAATAAAGATTCAGACACGGTTAGAGCACGTTGAGAAGTTGAACTAACACACAACCACAAGCCACAGTATGTTCATTTTAAATATCATTGAAACCGAAAGAAATAAGCATTTCGTTCAACACCAGAGACCAGAAGGCCGAAGATCGTATAAGGAAAGCTCTCCTAGCTTCAGCAAAAGGAGTTCCATGACGAATGGCGCGAAAGATAACAACGGAAACGAAGTGCCATCAGTTTCAGAGACGAGAAAGAGATTTGATAAGATGACGGTAACGAAACTGCCGACGAACGAACCGAGACTCTCGCCGAAGACCTCAGTCGAGCAGTATTTGAGTCAGCTCAAAGATTGCGAGAACGGAACGGTCGGGTACACGAAAATACCTAAAGACGACAAAATTGTGCCGGTACATTTGCCGTACGTGGAAAAGAATGGGTTAAGTCACAGATGGGAGGTAGGATCATCATCATCCAGATCAAATTCTAACTCAGATTTGTCCATTAGTAAAACCATTTCAGAGCCGGTGTCATTAGCAAAGCCTGTTGTAGATAAAACCTCCATGTCGACATCACTAACCTCGAAATTGCCTTCCGAACGCCTTGCCAGTATCAAAAGTCAATTAGACCCAAACAATCCTATAGGGAAAATTCTAGAAAAATCCACGGTAATACAAGTCGAGAACGGAGATGACTACAAAAAAAGGGGTAGTCCCGAAGTGCTTAGTAAGAAGGAATCTTTGAAAAACGATATAGAGAAACAGGTGAAAGCGCCAAAGCATACGTCTAATTTCGCTTCGTTCATACAGATATCACAACCTATAGCGTCTGGTACGTCTCCGAAGAGAAGTGACAGCGAAGAAAAAGAAGCAACAAATGATACAGGCAGATCCCGAGTAAAACTCAAGTATATAGACTCTGATGACGATAGACTAGTACTCGATAATGATATTGAATCCCCAAGCGGCACAGGATTCGAAAACAAGACGTTTGAACATGAGAACTTTTTGAAGAAACGCACAGAGAAATCTGAGGAAAAAGAGAATTTGGAAGATGGTGTCAAATCTATGGAAACCAGTACGGAGAGTACATTCAGTGAGCCAACAGAAGACTCGAGTCCTGAAACTTCTTCGGCTAGAAAGAAGCTTCTAGACAAAGACTATGAAGATATAAAAGCGGTAAGTAATCATATTTTAATAAATGAACTTTTCAAGACCATGAATTTAAATATACTTTTTGGAATCAGCATGCAGGTTTTCGAAAAGTATCATAATTGGGCTGCGTACTATATCTAAAAGTTGTTTGGACATAGTACAGTCGGCAGCACGTCAAGTTACCCATGTGAAGTACGAAAACAGCTTTTATTACGAAGGAATAGAGGCGATCTCAAGGTCAAAGTGGGGTAGTCTGACATGAGGTCGTGTGTACCTTTGGGGTAATATTAAAAATATTGTTTGCAAACATGGTCTTGAAAAGTTTTAAGCACTTCATTGATTTTAGAATAGTGGCAATTTTGAATGCACCTTTAATCTAAAACCCATTTTGAGACCTGATTCTACCTGAAACGCTTCTCTAATCAAATTTGAGCGTATTTTCATCTCCTTTTAACGCTTATAATTTAGCAAGGATGGCAATACTCCTCAGATTTCAAGAGAAACATTTCGGAATGTTGTTTATTGATTGTCTACATTTATTATTTCAAGTGTCTTAAAACCATTTAACTTCTGGTACATTTTGCATTTGATAGAAGATATGAACTCTTTTATTCAACATGATTTTTGAAGATGATTTTTGATATTATATTGGCATCATGTACACTTTTATACAGTTCTCAGATATTTAGATGGTTTTATTTTTGCAGATTTGATTCCCCGGTCGTGTCGTTTGTGCCAAAGGTCTTGTGTGTTAATCTTTGTATAATATTACTGCAATAGACTGCCTCGTTAGTCTAGTGTTTAGGACGCTGGCTTCTGCCCAAAAAGTCGCAGGTTCGTATCCCGGGTCGATCCGGATTTAGTTTCCAGGGTTTTCCGACTTGAAATAGCAATCCAGGATTAAGTATACCCTAACTAATCAGAAAAGCGTTTCTTTATTAGGTCATGTATCCAATGTGTCAAACATCCTGATTTGTCAGCAAATATTTAGTCCCGGTTTAAACCTAGTCTAACATTTTTTTTAATAAGTTGGAGAAAGTTGGTAGTGTACCCCCGTGCCTCAGAAAGCCGTTGGTCCTGCGCCTGATCTCTCTCCGGTCATGACGGGGTACCATCTCACTGAACTTTGAGAGTGAAGGAACAGAGAGTGCGCCTGTTTTTTGCGCACATACTTGTGCACTATAACTTCTCCCTAATATCGGATTGGCCGTCTTGGACGGAATTCGGCTAGGAAGACATAATTGTTGCAAGCATAAAAGTGAAATTTGATGTGTGTATGAATGTCTGTTCTGAAGCGTCTATTTGAGAAAGAACTGTAAATAGTTCGATACAAGATCAGGATTGAATGAATGTATGGCATAAGCTTTAACAATGACGTGATTTTTAGAGTTTAGGATACATAATAGCCAATTCACTATTTTTTTTAATGTATCTAGAACGTAGTGTAGGGAACCCTTCAGCCGGCCGAATCCTAGTTAAAAAATTGCAATACCCAAATGGGTCATTATAAAAAGGTCCATTTTATTTATAAGACCTGAATGTACTCATAATGGCAATAAACGCATTTGAATTTGTCTCTAGCCGTATTTTGATTATTATTGTTTCGTAAACGCATATTGTGCCATGAGTTGGCAACAATTGCTAATTTTAATAGTTTACCCATTATGACTTGAACTGTAATGCCAACTATGAACCGAACAACATGACAGTTAAAACTAATAATACATTTTGCGATTGCCAAATAAGCCCACGACATGACAAAAATTTTGTAGCCACATAAATTGACGTCCATTCAAAATGGTTGTTGTATTCGTTATTTAACAGTCAATTCAGTGATAGGTCAGTAATTTCTTCTACTTATACCTATATTGTATACTTATACCTATATAGTGTTCCTTTCTTTCTTATTCTTTCCAAAGTGAAGAACATGTAAGATTAAATCCAGAAATCATCCTTTAAGAGGGTAAAAAGGGAGAGTAGAGTTGGTTTGGTTCTTTAATAATATAAATATATTATTTAATATCCAATTTTGCTAGCTATCGTGATCAAACTCTTTCAGTGCCTGTTAATCGGGACCTAGCTACGTCACTGTATACAAGACCACATCGTCCCACCCTGAAATTTAAAATTTCCTTAATCGAACTTTAACCTAATGTCGAGCACACTGAGCTCAATTTTATTGGGGATACTCTAACAGATTTGGGTAGGTTCAGCTCCCGACTGTACATTTGAGGATTCTTTTTGCAAACATTAGTCATGTTAAGAGTGTCACGCGTACAAGACTAAATATCTTCACACAGAAATAGACGACCTCATTACGAAATGCCAATGAACTCGCCTTTTTATTTAAACCTCTGGGAATTTTAACACATGTAATAAGATCAACTGTACCTGTTGATATTGCATGGAACTGACAGCCTTTGGCAAGATTTGAGGACCTTTAAACCCAATTATGCGTAAACATCATAAATGCGAAAGTGTGTCTGCCTGTCTGTTACCTCTTGACGCTGAAACCACTGAACTATTTAGATGAAATTAAGCATATAATTTGCGATCCTGGTAAGGACATATGCTACATGTTATGTCATTTGTTTCACCCGGAAATCATTTAGTAAAATTCAAAAATGCTGAGAATGAAAATAAGAAGATACGAGTAAGACACTCTTTATTGCGCACCGCACACTGTAAACTTTACTCTTACTGTTTGAAATCGATATAAAACGGCTTGGCATGATCTAGAACAATTCAGACTTTTTGGCCATCAGCCTAAAACAATACTTGACGGTTTCCGGGATACAGTGCGTTGAACTAAGATTTTTTGTCGAATTTCACGTTAACATTCATTATATTTCAACTCCTGCAAAGCTAGACCGCAATGAAACCTAGTCACCATAGCACAAGCTATCGCCTAATTTGGGTCTAGCAAATTGGTGTGATTGTTGAAACAATTTATTTATTGTATAATGTTACTAGAATTCTCTAAAGCTTTCAATAATGTTTGTTCTATTAGATTACTAAAGGGGGTTTACAAGTTATCTAATTGTACCCATCTTGTCTGCACATAAGGCAAATTCCCCATATAAATAAAACTTTTATTCTTAGTTTTTGTCCTCATGTCTATTGTCTGACATTAGTCTTCCCCAAGGTGCCATACTGAGCCCTCTACTCTACCTACTATAACCGATAATCCCACTTTCATGCAACTTTTGAACTGAGTGGCGTTTTCTTTTCCGTGTTATCTTATTCCCACTAGAAGAAAAAGCTTAGGCCAATCACCTGTTACCTATTAATTCAAATTGTTAAAACGACATTTCGCTTAGACAATGCAAGAGCCGCGTCGCGCCCTCCTTTAGATAGAGTAATCTAAATATATCCCTACACGAAATGTAACGTATCTAAAATAACACGGTAATAGTCATAGCGGTCGGACGGTTTTTTTAGTGCCACGTGCGGAAAATTCGGACAAACGGCCGCCATTTTGCCGGGAAAGCGCGGGAGTTTTGACAAATCGCGAGTGGCTCATCAGTTTTGACGCTTAGGTTGTCTATGGTCATTTGAAAAGAGGTACAATATTTGGAAATTTTATTTATCGATATCGCCAGCCAGTGTTGTCGTCTGTATAGATGAAATTGAAAGTGGATTTAGCTAGCTTAAAATAGCCAGACTGTGCATTTGGTTACTGGCTGACCTTTCGAGATTTTTATAGCGCGTCAACTGTCTACTAATTTGATATATTTTTATGTTTAAAATGTCAGAAATTTACGCAGTCTTAAAATTTTTAGATTTACCTTGGACTTTAATAGGCTGTCTATGTATAATTATGTTGTTACTAGTGGTTCCCCGCGACTTCGCCCACAAGGGTTGAATTTTCCATATAAACTTTCATCCCCCATTTCACCCCCTTAATGTTTTTATATCGCAACAAAATGTATGCCTATGTCCTTTCCAGGGTCTTGAACTGTCTCCATACCAAATTTCATCTCAATCGGTTGAGTGGTTTAAGCGTTAAGAGATAACAGACACACACTTTCGCATTTATAATATTAGTATGGATGAGCTTTTTTTATGCGAATGCAGCGAAGCTTGGAGACATTATTTTTGATGCTCAAGCCTCAGACAGAATTTGCCACTAAAAATAAGGTACAATTCTTAAAGAACATGAACAAGACACGCAATCCTGTCAAAATATTCATTTCTCCCAAAATATGCACAAAGGTTTTCTTTTCACGCGTGTTTGCAACCACATGGCTAAAAAGATGGAAACTTTTTTGTCTATGCTACAACCACGCTGGCCGTTATCCGTTGACATTTAAATTTGAAAATCGGAACGTCAAAACTGACGGTATGCCATTTGGATATATTTTTTGCAAACTTTTTTAGTCGAGATTTATTTAAATGTACGTGTGAAACTGTGATTCGTTGGAAGAGTTGATTGTGTTCAAAATAAATGTGTTTTTGGTTCGTATATACTTTGATTTTCTTGCCGTGAGCGATTTCGTTGGGATAAAACTCGAAAATGTATTTTAAAATTTGACAAATGTAAGGTCCATCTAGTGTTATGTTTATTTATATTATAAACTACCGCCCGCCTGGCTCCGACTACGGACAGTTGCAATAAGTTAAATAGGGAAATTAATAAATATTGGACAACATTACATACATTTGCTTTGATCCCAAAGTAGCTAAAGCACTTGTGTTATGGAAATCAGAAACAACACCCAAAACCGAGACAATATAGAAAATTTGGATTTCTATATTTTTCTAGCCGGGGATCGAACCCGGGACTACAGAGATTGCGACACCTTGAAAACCGGTGTGCGAGCCACTCGGACACGGAGGTCGTCAAATAGATAATAGGGTAAATAGCCTAGCTGTCACTTACGAATAAATAGCTTTCTATAAAATGAAATACATTTATTTGGCTCGGAAATCGGTTGGATGCTTAGGTTATACATTAAAGATCACAGATAAACACTTCTACTGTTGAGACTTAAAAATCGGTTCAGTACCTAGTTGCAGAGATCATTTCCTACAAATAAACTCACATACTTTACAGTATTAGTCTAGATAAGAACTTTTGCCCTACAGTAAGTGGGCGTGTACAAATTGTATTATATGACTATCGATTTTTAAGTCGCAATAGTATATCGATACTACGTGGCTACAACAACTATAGGAATTTCGTCCTACCCACGTTTATCACATTCATATAGTCAACCGCTTACGTCATGATGACGATAACTTATCTACCTATGTACAGTCAACCCCAAAAAAATATATACACATTTGACAGTTCAACAACCCAAAAAAAGTAAAACTTTTGTTAACTACTACCATTTTATATTGGTCAGAGTGCAAAAGTTGATTTTAATTGTGGCTATCTCTGCCAGTCATAAAAATAGAAAACATTAGTTACATTTGAAAAAAAAACGCATTAAAAAATTGGTTGAATCGCACTTCATTTAAATGTTTGTAGGTATTTTTTTAATGTGATTTTTATTAAAAAAAAGTCATTTTGTAAAGTTATTTTTATAAGCCTCATAAACTAACCCACGTGGCAGTAATTTAGATCTTAATGTTTTCCGATCTTGCTTTCTGTATTACATACAGATTTTCTTTAAAAACCCGTGGAATCTATACATTTTTTTGGGCTTGATTGTACAGATAAAATCTATCTCTTATGAGATTATGTTACGTTATTATCATATGTCAGTAGCGTTGATTTTGGATTTAAATGTTGTATTCCTAAAGATAATTTCAGTTTGATCGTGATAATTTTCCAAACGTGACTAAAATATCGATAAAATATATCACTACTACCATTTTTTAAATGCTGCAACGCTGTAGCCAGAATCTAAAGCTATATTTTTACAGTGAAAGTGAAAAAAATATGTATAACGTAATACTGTGACATAATATCTATCCTTGAAAAAAAATTGATACGAAGTTTCCGCATCAAAAAGTGGTCTTGAGATAAATCAGACATACAAATGATGATGTAATATGTGAAAACGTTTTGCCAATGACATTGATGAAGTAAGCACATAGTGTAGTTTTAAAAAATGAAAAAATGTGATATAATTTCAAAAACGATGGCGGCTCAAAAATAAAAATGCTAGAGAGTGCATAACTTAAAACTTGAAAAAGTGTTTTGACAATGTGTGCTTTTTATGTTTTTTTTTTTCAAAAGTTAGGAATTCGTCAAATAAAATGCAGCGCGACTGATTTTAAAATGTCATAATTTCACACATGATACCTTTTGAAAACCATTTCAATTATTTGGCCAATAACTTTTTGGACAATAAACGAATGTGACGCAAGTGACGTGACTAAGTGGAAAACTTTATTCTTATTACTGACATACCTAATTGTATAAATTTTAATAAGAAACCAAAAAAATAATAAAGAACACAGTGTTAAAAATATTAAAAACTATTGAATACCTAATTGGGTTTAGAAGTTCAAGAAACCAAAAGTATTTATTACAATCTTACCGTTGGTAGACTCGCCTGTTTTAAGTTATTTTGTGATATGTAACTAAAAAGTGATTTTTGATGACATAACCCTCGAATCATTGTAACCAAACACATAACTAAGAGACAAAAACTGAAGGTTCAATTTGCAATGCTACAAATTAGAAAAAGAGACATGAGTGTGTTCTGTGTCAGTATACACTACGGAGCGTTTGGATCTTACAGCAATGTCAGGCTACTTGTAAGTCGGTTCATTTTATTTTCTTTATATGTGTAGTCTTAATTTCTGCTCTCGCGAGTTTAGCTCCTAATATCTTTAAAAGTTTGTATGTGAAATTATTAAGGCTGTAATATGTATAACGCCTTCGTTTCGAGAATTTTGCGTTAAACTCCCAATTTGACGACCTCCGTAGCAGAGTGGCTAGCACATCGATTTTCAAGGTCATCTCTGAGGTCCCAGGTTCGATCTCCGGTCGGGTCAATATAGAAACAAGTTGGCTGAAGTAAGGAGAACATGGTCAGGTGGGGAAGCTTCGATGTGGACTGTGTTTGCGGTGCAGTGCAAACTATGGCACACTTAACATCGTGCCCGGCGTGCCCCAACACCTGCACGCCAGCGGATTTAATGGACGACAGTCGATCCGCAATACAAGTTGCTGAGTCCTGGGCTGCTACGATGTAATTTTCTCGTGTTCCCTCGACACGCTAAGAAGAAGAATATAGAAGTGCTGTGGCACCACATTTGTTTCAGATTTCCATAACACAAGTGTTGAAGCTACTTACTTTGAGGTCAGAGCAATGTATGTGATGATTGTCCAATATTTAAAAAAACTTGGATGTTGAACAAAACCTATGAAAGAAGAAACGTGAGGTTATAAAGTTTATAATGATTTTTAGGGCATCGATATAGAAATTGAGGAAGCAGAAAAGCAGATATTTACGGAACAAATGCACATTACTAAGATTTTCGGTACCAAAATCGCGCGCAATCATATCATTTTGCCATCTTCACTAGCAAGCTTGGTACTCAGTTCTTTGGTTAAATTTAGGTAAACTCTTCTAAACTCTAAATTCCGCAAATATCCAGACTTTGTAGGAATAATAATAGTTCACAAACACCTATACTATACTAGCCCCTAACTAAGCGTGAGCTTGTGCTATGGTGACTTAGTTATCGGATAGACATACTTATATACATGACTTGGGTACAAATGCTCGTGCTCATCACACAAACATTTGCCCCTTGCGGGATTCGACCCCGCAACCGCCTGGTTCAGTAGTCCGGGGCGCGAACCACTACACCAAGACGGTCGTCAAGGAATATGGTATTCACAGCACGGCAGCATCAGAAATTTTATCACAGCCCCTTATTAGCAATTTAGTTCACACGTCATCTAAGCGCTATGCTATTGTCTGAACCAGTTATTTTTATGATACCATCGGCACAGTTCAAGGTCGCCAGCGGAATATCGACGCAATGTACTTTTGTGCAGTAGGCGTCCTCTGTTTTATTCATTTCAATTTAAGAGCTTGGCTCTTGTTGGTCAAGTGTTTTCTTTCCATCTTCTCTGCTATCTGCTCTAGTGTTCTCCCGTACCCAAAGTTTGTCTGGATGGGGAGCACCCAGCTATAAGACCGCCTACATTGTACCTACCAACATAGTTTTTCTTTTATTGTATGTTTGTAATGTGTTTTCTGGTTGCAATAAATAGTATCTATCTATCTTATGTTTTCTCCTCCTGGGGCCCAATTCTCACGCCTTCGATATTATGTCACATACGATATTTATCAAAAAAACATGGCGGATATAACCAAATCTGATCTCTGTTGAGATAGGCCGCCGTAGTCGAAATTCGGCTAGGAGGACATTATACCCCGTATATCAAGTTGTTCAGTGTCCAGCACATAAGATTTTATTTTTTTTGCTGCAAATGTGCTGTCGTCAGAGATCGTACATTTAGGGTGAATATTAAATCTTTTGCCGCTGGAAAGCATATAATGATAAGAAAGTAAGCATAATGAATCTTAACTCTGATATATTCTCAATGGATGTATCTGATACCACAGTGTATCCAGAGATAGTAGCCTTACTCGTTAATAATAACAAAACCACGATGCTCTGAGAACAACTTATTTATTTGTATTTCACGAAAATCGTAACGTTGTATGGTCTATTTGGTTTTATGACCAGTAAAACTAATGTGCAAAACTAAGTATCTATTTTTGATGATCAATCTTAAAGCCGATAGTCCACCGTCAACTAAACTAAGTTAGTTTAGCTTAGCTCACATGCTGAGCCAGTTTTTAATGTGCATGCCAGCTTGCCAGCTAAGCTACGTAAAATAGCTCAACTAAGTTGAAATAACTTAGTTGTATTCGCTGATCCGAAACTACGTGTCCATAAGTAACGGTTATCTAGCTTATTTTTCGGTGGACGAACGACATATTTCCTAGGTTAGCTTAGTTAAGTTGGCAGTGGACGATCGGCTTAAAAAAGATATCTACAAAGCATTTGGTGTAGAAACACTACTGTATATAAACTCATTGTGGCACTATGTACACCGATTGTGAAATTTGGCAATGCTACCTGGCGTTACATCGGCGCTGTACTCACAATCAGTATCGGTGATACCCCAACGAAATTGGTCCCGCGAAATGTCGTGCCCCACGGAAATAACCTAGTTTTCGCGCGTTTCTAACTGTCAACTTGACACAACCAACTTTTTCATGATGGCCGCGGCTGCAGAAGAAAATTAAAGCGGAAATCTCAGTGACCTTGCAAAGTTGCCAGTATCCGGGCTTTGCCCTGTGGACATCGAGAGTGAACTATTTATATTTATTTCTACTGAACTAGGCGTTCGGAATATGCCTCGGGCTCGGTGGTTCGATTGACATCAAAAGTGTATTAACAAGAAATGTGAAGAGATAGTGAAACTTTTCTGTGTGGAAATTGTGCCGTTTTAAAAGCATTGACTGTGTTTTAACAAATACGTCTTGGGATTCGCTCTCATAGTTTTTTTTTAATATTTTCTGGACACAGTTATCAAAATCTATTTAATATTATTTTCAAATAACACTAAATTGATTTGCGGATCCCATCGCTGAAATCATAAAGTTAGTTGGTTCTCATAGTTATATTCCTTACAAATAGTTATTATTAAAAAGTTAATAAATTATATTAGTTACTAAAGATACCTACTCAAAACAAAACTGCATAAATAAGGTAACTGAACGCTAAGTGTTGTGTCGTTGAGATTACCAAAAAACTGTAAGAAACATAAACATTGTGCTACTGGTTTATTGAAAAATAAACCTCAAGTTAACGAGACGCTTGTATCCAAGCAAAATTTACTGTTTATGAGTAAAATTCTCCCGAGATTGAAGAAGTTGCCTTGGCTGATGTTTCTGCAAGATAGACAATAGTGTCTGTATTCAACGTTACGATAGTAACTGACTTCTATCTTCGATTCAACGACAGTGCACTCCAGATTCTATTAGCCTATAAACAAGAATACTAAAAATCTGAAGATCATCGTAACCCTCCTAAAGACTACCAAAGAGATATTCAGACTACTCAGTCCAAGGAATCGTGCGACCAAATTAAGAGACTTGCGTTAGATCCAGCTTCGGCTACCCACCAAATAGCGTCCACCGCCGCATGCTAACGTACTACGAAGCGCTGATCATCCTAGCATGTGTGACCACGAGTATCCTGGCGCTACGGCATGAGGTGTGGGTGCCGGCGGTGCTTCGAGCCTCGCCCTCGGGCCGTTGCGCCGGGGCATGCCAGACCCTCACAGCCCCGGCTGCCGATCGTCGGGCAGAGGACGTATGGCGTCAACACGTATCAGGTTCAATTTTTGATGCCTTTTGATCATACAAATGTTACACTGAGTAGTTTTTGTAGTTAGTGGTAAAAGTTACAAAATGGAAAATTGACTTAAGTATTAAGCTATATAGATGATGTCGTTATAGTTTATCAAGATAACAGACAGAAACATTTAGATTTGATTTAATTAAAAACAGTAGATTTGATCGAGACTTGCCTGATTGGCTTTACGAAATAACATTTAAAAATATATTTTTGTAGAAATATCTACAACAAAGATAGATATGGCATTTTTTAGCCAAACGATCATTCGAAAGTAGTTAAAATAGTTATTATACACAATCACTGCGTATTTTAGCTAATACAAACTATTAAAACAACAACTCAAAATGTTCGTACGCATAGAGCGCGCGTCGCGTCGCATCGCAGTCGCAGCTAGCCGCCGGTCATCGCGCGTGGCCGTCGCGGGCCGCGAGCACAGCCGGTGGGCGGTTGATCTGGCCACGGCGACGCTAGCGCGAATGGTAGAGCAATCTGTGTGAGATGGTTTTTAGAGGTTGTTTTTACTAACTGCCCTTTTACGTTTTCTTGTCTTACGTACGTAAGTTTGCGATTCAACTAGATATATGCGAGGATGCGTAGCGAAAGATGCGTTTGTTAAGAACCAATAGATTCGCTTTATTTACTTAACCTAATTTTGCTTAGCGGACCTCCTGTATACAATCCTTATCGGAGCGAGGTTTTCGTACGTAGAAAACAAGCCAATAATAGATGTGGGTGTGCTAAAAATTAATAAAGTGCGAGCGAAAAAAAGAGCATCTGAAAAGACCCCGCTTCCCATCTTCGCACCGCATCGCAGTTTCACTACGCATCCTCGGACGTCTTAGGAGCCTAGCACATCTTTGGTGAAAACGCAGCCTTAGTCAAGTCTGTTACATGTTCGTTATACAATTTTTTGGCGATTTCATTGGCATTTGATGTGATATGAACTTTACGATCTATATTTCTGTTCTGGTTCATATCTACAAGTATCACTATCTGTTGAATCTTAAAGAAGTGTTTTTTTAGGCATTATTATCATCGGAGACAAAAATTTTATGGTATGACTATGCACGAATGAATAGTTGTCAGTTAAAGCTGCCGTGTATGAGATAAGACCATTTGATTGTTAGAGTTAAAAGATGACTTTAGCAAGAGCTTTATGAGGATGTGCTGGTTGTCTGCGTTTGAAAAGTGGGAAGAGAATAGTGATTGAACGATATAGGTCATTATTGGTTTTATGATTAACGATTTTTTTATACCGTAAATAATTTATTGTTGCTATTTTCTTTATAAAATAGCACTTCATTACTCCGGGTGACGACGTCCTTATTTTCGATCTAGTCATCACACTCTGTTGCGCTGCCATGCTGCTATGAGTGAAAAGGACGGCTACAGTCGGAAATACGAACGACATATGTTGGGACATGCGAAGGGCATGTTTCTTTTTGACTTTTTTTCCCTTTTCGTAGTCTTGGTTTCATTTCTTTGCTCCTCTGAGTTGCTGCACTTCTAGATAAATGTGAGTATACCATGATGGAATCTAATTTAGTCAGTTGTAAATATTTTGTTTGTTTTTTTGTACTGTAGATATTTCTTGCGTTTTTCATGTTTTGTTTAATCCTAATGTTTCACCTTTGATTTTGATTTGTCAATCTTTTTAAGTCAACATTTTTGAGTGCTTTGACTTGTGAAATTCAAAGTCAATTTTTGTTTAAGCGTAATATGGTCATGTTAGTGTCACGCACGATAAATGTTGTTATCCTTTCTTCCAATATGTTCTTAACAGTATAAATCACATGACTTGCATTAATACTAGCAGGACCCACAAGATTAATAAAATTGTCGTCGAAAGAACTAAGATATGATGATGACATATTAGCAAAACGAAGATGCTAGTTGAAATCTTGCTCTTACTTAGACTTATTTGGATGTTTAGTAAAGAAGTTAATGTGAGGAGGTACCAAGGACGTGCTATATGTCATAATAACAGTTCAGTTCTTCGTCGGCAAGCAGAGCTCGTTCACAAACTAAAGTGTTTGCTATGCGCAGGAGTTGGCAGGCGGCAGGAGTGGCCCGAGTGGGTTGCGCAGGAGCAGCGAGCGTTCCGAGTCCGCTGCGGACTCGCGCACTGAGAAAACGTCCAGTCATACCAGTGGTAAGTGTTCAACTTTATTAGAGGCTAAGGGTAAATTTCCAACCTGTTTTAAAAGTTTTAATGAGAAACCAAAAATTCACACACGGGCAGAACTTAACCCACGACCTTTTGCTAACCAGGCCAACGCTCTTACCAACTGAGCTACTGTGCATTCTATTCACTAGTGCGAAATTCCTGGTCTCTTTTGGAATACGTTATTGCGTGACTTCAGTTTGAAATGGGACTGACTTCGGTTTGCATTTCACTCTAGACTAAGCCAGACGTGGCGTAGACAGAGTCGACGGTGGAGCGAGCTTACTCACAAGGTTCTGTCACTCCCACTCACCGACAAAACACAACGAGCTGCTTGGCGCCGGGCTCCGGTGGGTAGCTACTACCCGGTAGCTACCAGGTAGTACATGACGGAGCCTACCACCGCTGATAAAATCGTTCAGCCGCCATCGTTGCCCGGGGTGGACCACTAGGAGGTAAATCCTTCACCACCCCAAAAATACCGATCTTGCATTGATGACCTCCGTGGCCGAGTGGCTCGCACACCGGTCTTCAAGGTATCTCCATATCTGTGATCCCGGGTTCGATCTCCGGTCTAAATTGTCTCTCGTCTGAGTGTTTTGATATCACCGTTGATTCTGATTGCCACAACACAAGTGATGTTTCTGATTTCCCCAAAGACGGTCGATGGAACTTTTTAAAACTGTATCGTCCCTCTCTTTCAGGCTTGAACGGCCTCCGCAACATCGGCAACACGTGCTTCATGAACAGCGTCCTGCAGTGCCTGTCGAACACGCGACCACTGCTGGAGTATATGCTCGAGGATAAGTACAGCGAAGACATCAACACCACGCTGTCTTGCATGAAAGGCGCGCTCATGAAAGGTACATCATTATTTGAAAACCCATCAATATCATTAGGAAACCCATTATCATCATACGTTGTTTGCAGAACATATCACTCCCTCTCGGTTTCTACTGTGAAAAATAACAAAAACGGGGGTTTCTTCTATGAAATATCACAAAAGGGGGGTGGGGGGTTCTACTATGAAAAATCGATATAGTGTAGACGAGAACAAGGATTTGATTGGTTGATTTGAATCTTGAAAAGAATGCGAATTCCTAATTTCAGAATTCAAAATTATAGTAGGTCTCACTCACACTTGCCCCTGGCTGATAATAAAAGCCTGGCGCAGGCCTTTCTTTGGCTCTTTAAAATAGTGATGTACAAGCCTCGAGACGTCCAGTTTATTTTTGAAGCCTCGAGGCGGAATGGCAAGACTCAGTGAGCTCGGGAGGCTCGAAGTCCCAAGCCTAGCCGAGCCGCCAACTCTTTGAGCCATGCCTCGAGCCTTCAACTCGAACCTTTAAAAGAGCTCGAGCCTTCAAAAGAGCCGTAAAACAAGGTCGAGTCCTAAAATGAACGCAAGCCTTCAATAAAAGCTCAAGTTTATGTTGATGACTTTAATATCTCCGTAACTAAGCAATAATGCGTGGTCGCAGTGCGGTGTCCATGAGCATCGGTGCTTTTGGGGATATGTTTGACAACTTTTATTTTATACATTTGTTGATAAAAAAATATATTAAATCTCTAGCTTTATATCATGTACCTGAATCATTTAAAAATAGTGCGCTTAAAATACTTCGATATCGATCGATTGCTTAAAAAGCCTTGAGCCTTCAAAATAACTCGAGTCTTCGTAAGATCTCGAGCCTTCAAAAGAGCTCGAGCCTTCAAAAGAGATCGAGCCTCCAAAAAGGGCTCGAGCCTTCAAAAAGGACTCTAGCCTTCAAAAAAGTCTCGAGCCCTTAAAAAAGCTCGAGCTGTAAAAAAGACTCCCGAGTCGTCGGGCGTCATACAAACGAGGCGAGCCCTGTTAACGAAACCGAGCTCTAAGCAAAAGTACTCGGACGCCTCGAGCCCAGTACATCATTACTTTAAAATCCTTCAATTAGTAGGTTTTCCCACCAAAAAAGTCTTCTTAAAATCTGTTCCGCCTAGATCAAGGCAATTTGAACGCTTTGCTCTTCATACACGATTCAAAACCAGTAATTTCTTTTCAGCGTTCGGTACAGTGATCAAAGAGCTGTGGCGCACGGGCGAGTGCGATGGCGTGGTCAACACGACCGCCCTGAAGTCCCAGGTTCAACGGTTCGCGCCACGGTTCATGGGATACAGCCAGCAGGATGCGCAGGTGACTTTACGTTATATAAACTACACCAGTTATGAGCCTAGTAATATTGACCACAGTTTGACAACCAAGTAAAATCGATGACAGCCAAGTTAAACCAAACACTTCAAAACTAACCATTCTTAAATCAGACGACAGTTTTAATAGTAATAATAAATAAATAAGTCAGCCTATTAGATCCCACTGCTGAGAAAAGGCCTCACCTCAACTATGAGTAGGAACGAGCCATACTTCACCACGCGGGCTCAGTGCGGATTGGTGGAGGGGTGTATGTAAGGCAAGTGACAAACCTTACTGTCAGATGTTATCAAGCCTAGGGCCTCTGACTAGGCTTAACGACTAATACCACAGATATTAGCCGGGACCAACTGCTTAACGTGCCTTCCGAAGCACGGAGATGCTTGTCATGGACGTCACTTAAATGGTCGGAATGGTCACCCATCCAATCACGCTGCCGCCACTGCGCCACAAGCACCTCATAATAAATAATTTATAATAAAATAATCAGCCACTCTAGTTTTTTAGTTTCCTGAACATGCTGAATAAATAAATAATAATAAATTGTTTCAACAAACACACCAATTACCTAGACCCAAACTAAGCGTGAGCTTGTGCTATGGTGACTAGGATAACGGATAGAAATACTTAAATACATATAAACATCCATGACTTAGATACAACTGCTCGTGCTCATCACACAAACATTTGCCCCTTGCGGGATTCGAACCCGCAACCGCCTGGTTTAGAAGTCCGGTGCGCGAACGACTACACCAAGACGGTCGACAATAAGAATTTTACAGCCTTAAGCTGTTGATTGCAGTTTGACAACCAAGTGATATTGACCACAGTTTTATAACCTAGTGATGTTCGCCACAGCTTTGCAACCAATTAAAAATAACCACAGTTTGACAACCAAATAAAATAGACCAACAACAGTTTTAGAAAACTAAATTCATCCATCCAGTGCTGTTGTAATACAATACTCAGGTAGATGTCGCTGACGTCACGCAATGACGTATTCGAAAGAGACCAAGAATTTCGCACGGGTGGATGGACTGCACTGTAGCTCAGTTGATAAGAGCATTTTGCCCCTAGCTAAAGGTTGTAGGTTCAAATCCTGCCCGTGTGCGAATTTTTGGTTTCTTATTTAAACTGACTTAATCCAAGTGATATTGACCACAGTTTGACAGCCAATTGATATTGACTTATACTTGTTGCAGGAGTTCCTCAGATATTTGCTGGAAGGTCTGCATGAGGACGTGAACCGAGTCACCGTCAAGCCGAAGCCGATACTCACGGAGATCGACGATAATCTCAGGTATTGGCAGTTCAACCTTGACAATGTACTATTAAGCGATCTTCGACTGTATCCCAAGGGCATAAAGTTCACATTAAATATTCTTTTTATTTGAAATGATTTGCTCTTTACTCTAGACTAAGCTAGACATTACTATTTCTGAAGAGGACTTTTTCTTAAAATAGTTCTGGAAATTACTGATTCTACACACTAGCTGTAAACTTGCAACTTACAGAAAATTCATCTATATAATATACCTTTAAGATCTCTGTAATCTTGTGTGACTCTGTATGGTATGGCTGTTCTTGTGCTTCTTTCTTATTGCTGATAAATGAAACGTTTCTGAATTCTGAATTATTTAATTCATATAAAAGAAGACAACTCTTGAAGCAAAAAATGTACGAACTGAATGTAGCAACACCTTTTCACAACCTTATTCATAATGTTGGGTACGTGGCATAATTTGCGGTCAAGACCTGGGCCCGTAGCCAAATGGCAATCGTTCTGGAGCGAACTTTGCAGTCGCCAATGAAATGTCAAAATATGTATGCAAAAGTCACGTGATGTTTCGATGGCAAACTGAAATACAGTTTCATACATTTTGTTAGCGATAACGAACTTCGCTTGACAATAAATTGCCACTTGGCTACGGGCCCTGGGGAGTTAAATTTTGTATAATTGTGAACCTATAAACCATTTTGTTCCCAGCGATTCAGCCAAAGCGGCCGAGGCCTGGAGTCGCTACCTCCGCATGGAAGATTCTCGTGTCAGCGACATATTCGTGGGGCAACTGAAGAGCACGCTCCGTTGCACGCACTGCGGGAGGGATAGCGTCACTTTCGACCCTTTTTGGGACTTGAGGTTAGTACCTATTATCACTCAAGTTGGTCTTACGGTCATAGGTCCTAATTCTGCTAGGTTACACTATAATTACAGCTACGCTCCGTTGCACGCACTGCGGGAGGGATAGCGTCACTTTCGACCCATTTTGGGATTTGATGTTAGTACCTAATTTCACTCGACTTAGTCTTAAGGTCCTAATTCTGCTAGTTTACACTATAATTATAGCCACGCTCCATTGCACGCACTGCGGGAGGGATAGCGTCACTTTAGACCCATTTTGGGACTTGAGGTATTTATATATATTTAAGACATTTGACCGCAATCTCACCTGATGGCAAGCGACAATTTGGTCGACATGTCTGTCTAGAAGCAGCCTATTCACTCTTTTCTTAAGGGAATCCAAAACACTTCAGCCAGCAACGAATTCCACCCTCTAGCAGTCTTAATGGTTGTTGGTCTTAATGTCCTAGGTCCTAATTTGTAACATAATCGTAATAAATAGCTTAATTTTGACTGATTTATAGTACGTGCCAGATACACGTGCATAAAAGGTCGTTCACCTTGACAGCTAAAACCTTGTGACACGTATCATTTGTCTTTCTAACTAGCGATTATTACGATTTTTGATTTTTGGGCTCAAAGTCGACCCGTACCGAGGTTCATTTGTTAGACAGATTCGTATCGCTATGGCTTATAGTTAGGGTCGCCGCGCGCCGCATACTGGTGTGCAGTGGTACACGGGTGACGGCCTGCAGGGGTGACGGGTCAATGACTTTTTATGCACCGTTAAATGGCACGGACTATAGTGATGATATACTTATCACTAAAGTTGACCCAACTGATCTAGTTTGTCCGAGGAATTGTCAAGTTGATTGAGTTACTGTAGTCGGATAACCATGTAGGTCTATCCGACTGTCAAGTAAGGTGGTAATTTTTTCAAGTGCAATAAAATGTAATATATTTTATCTATTTATTGCCTTAGCCTGCCTATCCCGGCGCGTACTGGCGCGTTGAGACTTCAGCAATGTCTTCAACACTTCACCAAGGAGGAGGAGATGGACGGCGACGAGAAACCGGTACGTGGTACAGGGTATTGTTAAATATACCGTTTTTAGTTAGAATCAATAAATAATTTTATAGAAAGAAAGAAATAAAAACACATGTATTCGACATTTACACACACTAGCCCCTTTATTCATAAATTTATCAGACCTATAACTTATATGTGGTTAGTTGTCCCTATCTGACGAAACAAATGTCAAATATGACAAACAAAGAAATACAAACTTTAGTGTCAAATCTGCTATAACAGACATGTTGGACGTTTATGAATATAGTCTTACTATGTTAATAATAGACAACAGACCCATGTCCAAAATGGATGGGTCATATGAACCACCAGGTGACGTACATAAAATAATAAGATTCAGCACTATGCTGTCACTTGTAAGCTGTCCAACTAAATAATAAATTAGTAATTTATTTGAGAATATCATAATTTACCGACTTTGTGGCGCACCATTTTTTACGGAACTACGCGCTTTCTTATTATTTTTCATGGGTCTATCGATGGTAAAAATGCCGTACAAAAATATATGATCAAACTGAATCTTATTATTTTATGCTCTTATATCGTCCTATACCTATACGTCACCTGGTGGTTCATAAATGACCCATCCATTTTGGACATGGGCCTATCCATACTAATATTATAAATGCGAAAGTGTGTCTGTCTGTCTGTTACCTCTTGACGCTTAAACCACAGAACCGATTGAGATGAAATTTATTGTGGAGACAGTGGGAGACCCTGGAAAGGACATAGGCTACATTTTGTCGCGATATAAAAACATTAAGGTGGTGAAATGGGGGATGAAAGTTTATATGGAAAATCCAACTCTTGCGGGCGAAGTCACGGGGAACCACTAGTAGTCTATAACACTAAAAATACATAAACGATTGATTTTGACTCAATTTGCAATACTGGACTCGAAATTCTAATGCGCCCTGTCTGAGATTAAATTTAGGTTTAGTCTCTCTCTTTCTCTGCCAACAAACGAAAAAGGACAGACAATTAATTTAGAAACGTCAGACTAAACAGCTGTCCGTTGCTAAGGAAATTAGAGAATCTATAGACAATTTATTAGGGATGTAATTCGACGACGACTAAAGTTAGACGAAAACACGCAAAACTTGTAAAATCGTGAGAAATCGCATCACTTAATTTGAATTTTTTAAATTATTGTAGTCTCTCTTTCCGTTAGTATAGTCATCATCATGATTGAATATCAAGCTTTTGACAGTTCTAGTGTTGGCCAAATGTCAAAATCATGCTATTTAATTTCAATTTTGCTAGTATTATTTAACAAACTTGGGCTCCAGGTAGATAGAATAAAAGAAAAAAATATTCATTCGGAGTTTTCAAGTAAGTGTTACCATTTTCGAGATATAATTATTTTTTTCAATGGAAATATACAAATAATAACTTCGACACCAAAATCGATATTTTGATTTTACCAAAAAAAAAGTTCACAAAAATAATAAAAACTTTAAATAAAAGTCTATCTCAAAAATTTTGTTATTAGTAGGAATTATACAGCATTACATGTTATGAACGTTAGAACTAATCAGTACTGAAAAGATTACCCTTGAATTGGGACACCTGTATATAGGTAAAAGAAAAAAAACAGATTATAGGTATTTGAGACCTCGTCGGCGGGGTACATGGGCGAGGGGGTAGGCATAATTACATAATTCTTTTTTTTTTCTTTAAACACTCCAATTACCTAGCCCCAAACTAAGCGTGAGCTTGTGCTATGTTGACTAGGATAACGGATAGAAATACTTAAATACATATAAACATCCATGACTTAATGCTCGTTCTCATCACACAAACACTTGCCCCTTGCTTGATTCGAACCCGCAACCGCCTGGTTTAGAAGTCCGGTGCGCGAACGACTACACCAAGACGAGAACAGAATGTTGATGGGGTGATTTAAAAAAAATCAACATTGAATTGACCTAATCAAATGACACATGCCTATCGCACCGCTCAGGACCCCTCGTCTACCCCGCAGGCGAGGTCTTAGATAATCGGCCGGATTATAGCCCGAGTATCCGATAAATAATGACTCCCTTGTATATCGCAGACGTGCTCCAAGTGCGGCGTGAGGCGCAAGTGCCTCAAGTGGTTCACGGTGCACAAGTTCCCCCAAGTGCTGGTTCTGCACCTCAAGCGGTGAGTCTTAGTTTTAGTTTCAACTTAACCTTTTGACGGCCAGGGCGTGACTATTTTTAGTTATAATTTTGACTATTTTTCACTGACCTTATGCTAGGACTCTTAATCTATTTTGATGTAGTGTACTTTTACCCATTTCAATTTAATTCGATATAATTCATGATAGTTAATATTTTTTAACATTCACATTTTATAGGTTTAAATGAGAAACAAAAAATAATTAAGCTATGAAATAGCGAAAGCGTCATCATTCAAGTTGAATATAGGGTAGATGTCGCTTACGTCACGCAATGACGTAAGACAAAGAGACCAAGAATTTCACACGTTTGGATAGACTGCACGGTAGTTCAGTTGGCAAGAGCGTTGGCCCGGTTAGCCAAAGGTCGTAAGTTCAAATCCTGCCAGTGTGTGAATTTTCGGTTTCTTATTTAAGCCTATACAAATAATTCACTATGTTTTGTTGGTCTAAACTAACACTACACACAACATTAGTTTTTCACTAAGTAATTGTTACAAACAAATGGACGTAATTGGTCTGAAATACAAGAATGTGCTAATAATTGTAATAATTGAAATATTTTTATTTTATGGACTCGGATTTTTGGCCTTTCATAGACTTAGTTCATAGATCAAAAACCCAGAATCGCCGGCAACAAAATGTGTTAAAATCGGCTCACTATAGTATAGCCTTTATTAATAATTCTACATTCTTAACCATATAGAGTAAGGTAAAAGTTAAAAGAAATGTAAAATCGTTAGTTGAAATTAGAACACAAAATGCCTTGGACGTCAGTAATTAATGTCAATCGATATTGGGCCAGAACATGTCTCCTTATCTTTCGGGCCCTACTAGCGCTTCGAGACAAGACACAGACAATCTGGCAAGTGCTGAGAAGAAGCTGAAACTAACTCAGTTGTTTTTAGAATCATAAAAATTACCTGTTATTATTTCATCAGTCAAAAAATATTTAGTACTGTACACTAGTGAGTCCTCTGCGTTAAACCACCTTTTACCCCACTTTTTCCCCGCAGTTTCTCCCCAACAGAGCGCTTCCGCGGCAAGCTGAACGTGCTAGTGGAGTTCCCTCTCACCGGGCTCGATATGTCGCCATACGCCGCTGCCCGCGGAACTCAGGCCATGTACAACTTGTATGCTGTTAGCAACCACTCGGGTGAGTGTGTTAAAAACACTGCCTAATGTCAACCTATGACACTCACTGTCAAATAACACCTTGACCACAACCCAATGACACTTTTATTACCCTCTGCTCTGTCATACTGCCCAATATCACCTTATGACATTTACTATCAATTAACGCCCTTATGTCATACACTGCCCAATGACACTATATCACCCACTACCGTATGTTATATACTACCCAGTATCACCTTATGACACTCACTATCCAATAATACACTTATGTCATACACTGCTCAATGACACTTTATGTCACCCACTATCCAATGCCACCGCCTTCCCAATATCACCTTATGACACTATTCAATAACACACTTATGTCATACACTGCTTAATGACACTTTATGTCACCCACTATCCAATGTCACCGCATTCCCAATTTGAACAGCAATCACTCAGGTGAATGGCTACCGTTTGCTAAGTGACAGATAGTTCCCTCTCACCGGGTTCGATATGTCGCCATACGCCATTCATTTATTTCTGTACATAGGTTCGCAAGGAGCACCTGTACACGTCCCAACATAAACAGAACGAATAGTCCCACTGCTTCGGGACAATTGTGGGCTAGTGCTGAAAAGAAGCAGCGAAGAACCATAGTCACTTTTGTCATAGCCTCTTTTCAAAGTTTTACAAGATTTGTGTTTCTTAAAACTATTCCATATATTTTTATCATTGACATTAAAAAAAATCAACCACTCGGGTAAGTGTGGGTTAAGATAATTCCCCTGGTCAAACACTGCTTAATGTCACCCACTGCCTCATTTCACCACATCTTTCCCTATGTCACCTTTTTCCAATGTCATCCTATGTCACACACTGCACGGCTTAATTTATGAGTTGTTACACCTGATACAAACTGACATAACATAATGTCTTGATTACAGTGATGCATAGTTTTTTTTCAAAATGCCCATAAGCTCCATTTTAGCATCCATCTTATGATCAGGGTGAATTGCTCTTAAACAAAATAAAGTTAAGTATATAGTCTTCACGAGACTACAAAATGGCGTCCACGGTGATTCGCAGCGAAAACGTTGCGCGACTGCAACGTGATCGCTGCACGGCCGCGACGCTTTCGCTACGCGTTCGCTCGCTTTGAAAACGCTCGCAACCCGCCAGTATGATAAGACCCTATGTCACCTACTGCCCAAGGTCGTCCGTCTTACCGAAATATGAGAGTAAAGGAACAGAGAGTACACCTGTGTATTGCGCACACACTTGTGCACTATAATATCTCCCGCGCAGTCGGCTAATCTCTGTTGAGATAGGCCGCTGTAGTCGAAATTCGGCTAAGAGGATAATATTCACCCCTTGTCTAATATATCCCTCATTCCTCCTTATAATATTTCCGCAACAATATTCCATGTCTTCTTATAATAACTTTACGAACTTGAGCAAATACGAAATAATGAAATAAATAATATTGGAATATTGTTTGTTCCAGGGACGACGTACTCGGGCCACTACACCGCGTACTGCAAGCACCCGTACACAGGGGATTGGCACGAGTACAACGACTCCAGGTAACGTACGGATTTTACAGGGTTACGTTTTAGCAAGTGACGATATTTTAACAGAGCCTCTTACTATATCAGAGAAATAAGGACCTGAACAATATTTTCCAAAAAACGGGCAATTCCTTTATTTTTCCAACCAAAGAAAATTAATATAAGATAATAATAAATATAAATATAAGTTAGGATGATTTCATCTTAATTGATGGTCAAATATTTGTAAAAATATTTCCATCGGGTACATGTGGGTGCGAGTATAATAAATAAATTGTTTTAACAACACACCAATAACCTAGCCCCAAACTAAGCGTGAGCTTGTGCTATGGTGACTAGGATAACGGATAGACATACTTATACATATATACATTTATAAACGTCCATGACTTACAAATGCTCGTGCTCATCACACAAACATTTGCCCCTTGCGGAATTCGAACCCGCAACCGCCTGGTTTAGAAGTCCGGGGCACGAACCACTACACCAAGACGGTCGTCAAATAGTTATAGTTCGAAAAGTTCATGCGCGACCTTCCGTCCGGTGCGGGGGGCGAGTCATGCGAGTCAATGGGGACGGATGATGTTGCCGGGAAGGTGTTTTCATATGACAGTCGCGTGTGATTGGCGCTTCTTCGCCTCCCTGTTTCCTTCCCCCCCTCTGCAAGTCATGCGAAGGGGGGGTTGCGCATGAATTTATCGGACTATAGTCATCATTAATTTTATTCTGTTTTTAGCAGGGTTGGCCTGGATAATTATCGTAATAATTATCGTTGATAATTATCATGATGATTACGTGTTGATAATTATCGTTGATAATAACGAGTAACTGTTATTGTTTAAAACAAAACGAAATAATATATATGTGTATCCAAACGCATGTTTTATCGTCACAATATCAAAAATGCGTTTTATTTCTAGCGTTACAAAAAATATATATGTATTAATAAATTTAAAATTGCATTATATTTATTTAAAACATTAGTAAATAGCACTCAAAACTTACAATAATTTAGTCGTACACATATCAAAATTAATAGATTTTAAAACAAAAGTCACTGGTAAAACTAACAGTAATATCTAAATATAGAAAAAAACTCATTTATATTTACGTTATTTGATTTGATAGTTGGATAATTATCGGATAATTATCGGAGAAAATAATTATCTTGATAATAGCCAACCCTGGTTTTTAGTTGTTTGTTGTTAAAGCATACAATTTATTTATTAATGTACATAGGCTCGCAAGGAGCACTTATACACGTCCCAACATAAATAGAATTCTACCACTGTTTTGGGACAATTGTGGGCTAGTGCTGAGAAGGAGCAGCGAAGAAAATGTCACTGAATGTCATAGCCTCTTTTCAACAGAATTACAACATTTGTGTCAACTGTCTAGCTATTACGTATTGGCCTGGTGACAGACTGACGGATAGTGATAGTTCTGATTTTACACTACCAGGCCTGTGTATCTCCCCGCGTAGGTAGCAAAAACGTACCTACGCGCGGCGACCCCTTGGTAAGGGACTAAACAAGTTGCGTGTCGCTACCGGCCAGCGACACGCTCGCGCGTTTTATTCACCGGCGACCGCGCGGCTACGTTGCTGGCTGGACGAGAATGAATAAAGTACTAAAAAGAGGCGCTAGAAGGCGTTAAAAGCTTCTCGTAGCAGTCAACCCTATCGCGTCGCATGATATTACGTCACTGAATAGGTTTAGTGTATTATGAATCATATTCCAGAGCAATAAGTATGAAATTATCTTGCAATGGATTTTTGTAGGTGTTTACACGAAAATGTGCTTGACTCTGAGGCGAACTAAATTACGCCATATTTTTGACGACATTGAGTAGACATTTCTTTGAATACAATTGCTAAGTTATACTTCTGTACGAAGTACTAGTACTTATTCTGTGACACTACTGCCGAAAAAACGGCGTGTAATGTATTCAGGGTTCATGTATGTACGTACGTTTCTTTATTGCACCATAACATCTAAACGCCTGAGCCGATTTCGATTTTTGTGGTATCGTTAGAATCCTTTTAACATCACTGGTGAGGTTTTTAAATTATTTAGCTTGTTACCCTTTAGGAACGGATCTATCTATAATTTAAGAGCTACGCTCTTGTCGGTGGAGTCTTCTCCATTCCTCACTATTCAGTGCCATTTCCTTGACTTATGTATGGTTACGGTACCCTAAAAATCAACCATCTTTTTACCCGACTGCGGAAGGAGGGGTATGTTTTTCGAGAGTATATATGTATGTATAATTGTTTGGCACGCCCAAACAGCTGGACAGTGTTCATATGAGGTGTCGTTGAATTTGTCAAAATTGAGGTAGTGACATAGGCTATATACATTTTAAAAATGGCGCCCGCAAATGGAGGGGGGGATTGGTTTTTTCCTTACCATAGCAATATGGGTATCAAATGAAAGCCAGAAAAATACCATTTCAAAAATATAATATTTTTTTCAGGCGGGTGTTTTTTTATTAATTATGTTTATTCTGTCTTGAAATAGCTCAGACACAGCTCCGGAGTCAGGAAGTTGGTGGTGGTAACACCCCCGTGCCTCGGAAAGTACGTTAAGCCGTCGGTCCTGCGCCTGATCTCTCTACGGTCATGTCGGACTGCCGTCTCACCTAATTGTGAGAGTGAAGGAATAGAGAGTGCACCTGTGTACTGCGCACACACTTGTGCACTACAATATGTCCCGCGCGGTTGGCTGATTGAGATAGGGCGCCGTAGTCGAAATTCGGCTAGGAGGACATTAATATTATTTTTGTTTCTTTCGTTGCAGAGTGACACCAATAAACCCACGCAACGTGGTCTCATCAGAAGCGTACGTGTTGTTCTACGAGCTGGCGCGGAGCGGGTCGTAACGTCCCCCCGCCGTCGCCTGTCCCCGCCACCGGATACTTGTGTGGGTTTGACTGTTGCAGAAAAAAAAATTGTAGGTCGAGGAGGAAAAAAACGTTTCGTCGTTGAATAATGTGCGGGATGTTGAACTCAAAATATGTAAAAAAAACATTGAATGCAATAATTAAAAGTTTGATTGCTGGGGAAAAAAAGTTTGTGGGGATATTGAACGCAAAATTAAAAAAAAATGTGGAGACATTGAATGTTAAGGGCTTAATTTAAAAAAAAAAACGTTCTGTCGGTGAATAATGTGTGGAATGTTTTGGGATATTGAATGCAAAATATGGAACAACTCCATTTGTGGATTGATTCAATAGTTAAAAAGTTATAATAGTAAAGAAAACACTGAACG
Organism: Pyrausta nigrata; assembly: GCA_949316185.1. NCBI lineage: Eukaryota > Metazoa > Arthropoda > Insecta > Lepidoptera > Crambidae > Pyrausta > Pyrausta nigrata. The sequence continues at coordinate 737,691 of OX438965.1, forward strand.
CTAAATAGGACAAAAAATTAATATTTGTAGACGTTGATTGCAAATAACAAAATTCTATGGTCCGAAAAAGGTTAACGTTTTATAAGTCAAGCGGAAAAATATTTTTTTTTCTTTGTGTCTGAGAAAAAGGTCGTGTTTGTGGTTCGAATAAAATAATGCTTTGTTAGGCAATTGAGTTGTGGTTATTGTTTTCAGATTAGGTTTTATCTAAATATTAATTAAAGGTTTTGTGAAAAATAATAATTTCGTAAAATAATAATCATCCAAATTATGTAATGTAACGCATTTCCCTAATGTATTCAATAACATCCTGTTCTTATACAGACATTCGATATGAACGTTGCCGTAATGTGGAAAACGCATTAAGAAAAATATATTTATTCAAACAAAGGACTTGTCCTCTTTTTGTACGGAGGCTGGTTTTTTATTCTAAGATATCACCAACCACTAATAAACCTATATGTATCTTTAAGCTACAACAATATGGAACACGTAACCATAGAAATCAGAATTTTAAACGCCTCCATTTTTGAGAAAAAATATGTTTTGTAACAGGCATCATCCATTGATCACTTACTTGTATTTCCTGGCTGTATGGCTATGTACCATTGCCTTTCCACTGGTGGATAAATACTACTAGGTACTACCACAGATTATATAATAGGTACTACTGTCAATGGAATGTCAATTTTGCTGTCAAATTTTTTCATGCGTTAATTGATATAGGCGAAGGTGCGGTTTCTGTACAGACAAAGAGAAAATTAATTTCAATTTTTCTCTAAATCGGAGGCCTTAAAAAATATATTAATTATGCAGAAAGGCTAGTTTTTGTGAACTCTTTAATATAATATTTAGTTTATTCTGGTTAGAAATATTGACGAATAAAAAACCATTAATGGACAAGTCCTTTATCAAATAAAGTGTTTAATGTTTATTTAGAATTAAAATTATTTTTGAAATATTTGAGTGACATTATTTTGGTTAGTATAAAAGTATGTTAAATTGTACGCCATTTAAAATAAAACTGGCTTCGTAAAAAACTAAGTACTGAATAGTGAAAACGCTAAAAACCTCTTGTTTTGCCTACATTTTAATTTTATAAGTAATAGACATTTCATTTTTAATCTAAATAGTTTAAAATAAAGTCATCACATTCAGATTATGTATGTACTAAGTTTATTCAAACTTATACGATGTTATTACAATAAAATAGTCATGTCTACATATTAGACTGCGAATTTGAAATTTTCAGGTAATAAAAAATACGTTCAAATATCTATACTCCGACAGCTTTTCGGAGACCTCTCCTGTGGGGCACAGGGGGCAGGGGTAGACGAGAAAAGAGATTTGATTGGGTGATATGAATTTTGAATTGATTTCGAATTTCGAAACTCAAAATTTAAACCATCGTATAAAATATGCATAAAATCCAATACGTATGTCAAAAATGCTATGTGAGTTTAAATATATAATCTCATAAAAGACAGAACAGTCACTTACATGAGAACATTAACTAATCATAAATAACATAAGATAATTATTGTTTTAAGTGATAAGCATTCACTATGCAATCTAAATATATTTATTGCCAGGGTGGCCGAGAGGTTAGGCAATCGCCCGGTATGCGAGGAACGCGGGTTCGATTCCCGCCTCTGGTGGTCGTTTTTTTCAAGTGCTATAATATATTTATAAATGACATATTCACAGACGTTCGAACATTTAACACAAATAATAATAGCACGTTACATATGTCGCACTTAGTCCAATATACCTAATATTTGATTACACGTTTTCGATAACATAAGTTGCGAGTTTTGATTTGAACGCGTCGAGTCAGCTTACTTTTCTAATAGATGAGGGTATTTTGTTATATACCTGTATATATACATACTTTTTACTATCGCATTAGGTGCTATGATTATCCTGTAATAATACATATAAGTTTGGAAAATAAATAAATAAAACTTTTGAATTGGCCGGTTTACATTTAGGCATGACTAAAACCTTGTCTATTTTTTTACAATATCGATGAACGAAAAACAATTAAAACTCGAACTCATTAGCAATCTAGTCATGATATAATTTTTTTGTCATTTTTTATTTTGGAATCCAATATGGCGGATATTGAAAAATGTACAAATTACGGAGGTAAAGTTTAGGAATTCACAGTAAATGTGTTCACGACGTTAAGGATAAATTATTAGTAGAATAAATAAATATTTGGGGGCACATTCTAAAGTTTTGTTTGCAAAATTAATCGACTGTGTTATCCGGTGGGACTAGAACCCACATCCCTTCGCTAAAGCGTCCCTTAGCGAAAGGACGTGGGTTCGAGTTTCACCGGATGACACAGTCGATTAATTTTTGTAAGTGAAATTTGATTTAATTTCGTAAAAACTTGCAAAATAATTGCTTAAGTTATAAAAATATAATAAAACATAATGTAGTCTTACGCTCGATTCATAACACAAATTATATTTATTACGGTTTCCTATATGTTTACCACAAAAAAATATTTTCATCCATGCGGGTTTGTTTGTAAAAAAACACAATATGGATGTTTACATTATAACTTAGTAATGTGCCCTCAAAAGTAAAAATATAACCATCTTACCAAAAAGATGGCGTATTGTTATAAATTAAATAATATATTGAAAACATTCTTGGTTCTATTTCTAGGATACATTCTCAGAAATCTAAAACAGTAGACCATTTTTTCTTTACAAATTATTTTAGAAAATTGAAATTAATTTCGCTTACAAAAATTAATCGTCTGTGTCATCCGGTGGGACACGAACTTCCTCCGTAGCTCAGTTGGTAAGAGCACTCGCCCGGATAGCGAAGGGACGTGGGTTCGAGTCCCACCGGATGACACAGTCGATTAATTTTTGTGAGCGAAATTAATTTCAATTTCGTAAAAATTTGCAAAATAATTGCTTAAATTATAAAAATAATTATAAATTATTTTAGCTATGTAACAACCATAATTTATACACGTCCCAATATTAACCCTACCACTGCTTCTTATATCTAACTTATATTATAAAGAGGAAAGATTTGATTGTTTGTTTGTATTGAATAGGCTCCGAAACTACTGGACCGATTCAAATAAAATTTGGTACATAGATAGTTTGAGACCCTGGGAAGGCATAGGCTACTTTTTGTCGCGATATAAAATCTTCAGGGAGGGGGAAATGGGGGATAAAAGTTTGTATGGAAATCCGACCTTGTAGCGCAGGCGATGTCGCGGGGAACAGCTAGTTCAATTATAAAAAGATTGTATCGAATTATCGATACTACAGGGCACATTGTAATCGACCCCACTGTTGTACTGTAGGAAGTAATTTTTTTACTCGACTGCGGAAGGAGGGTTATGTTTTTTGAGCGTATGTATGTATGTATAATTGTTTGGCACGCCCTACAGCCTAAACGGCAGGGGGGAGAGGGGACTGACTTTTTTCCTTACCATGGCAATATGGGTGTCAATTGAAAGCCAGTAAAAAGACCATTTCAAAAATATAATAATTTTTGCATTCGGGTGTTTTGTTTTTTAATAATTATGTTTAAATAAAAATGACAGAGAATCGTTATATTTACGGTTAAAAAGGGATGCAAATATATTTCTCTGTCTAACTAGATTCAGAGAATGTATCGTGGAATGCGCACCAAAAATATTACTTTTAAATAGAAGTATTTAATTATGTCACTAGGGGCTCAATTCCAATGCGCCCTTCCTCAGTTAAAATTTAGGTTCTCTCTCTTTCTCTACCAAACAAACGGAAAGAGACAGACTACAAAAATTTAGAAACGTCAAATTAAGTGATGCGATTTCTAACGTATTTGTACAAGTTTTTGCGTGTTTTCGTCAAACTTTAGTCGTCATCGAATGACATCCCTACTAAATTATCTATGGGTTCTGTAATTTCCTTTGTAACGGACAGCTGTTTAGACTGACGTTTGTAAATTAATACAGTCTGTCTCTTTTCGTTTGTTTGGCAAAGAAAGAGAGATACTGAACCTAAATTTAATCTTAGACTAAATTTAAGCATTGGAATTGAGCCCTATGTAAAAGCTGTGGCTTGAAACGCTTTATTTCGTCATTAGAACAGTCAAGCCGCGGCCTTTGAAGATTGTAGAGAGCAATTAATTTTAATATTCTTCCCTCTAAAATGCGTTAATTTATAAAGGCATATTCACATTGTATTATAATTAAGGTCGGTCGAGATATTTAGGGGCGTTTTAAAAACTATGTCATCATTAGAAATAAACAAGAAATATGGCTAAATTAAAAAAAAAACTAACATAAAAGTGAGCAACTTAAGTAAAATCAAAGAAAATGAAAATTTTACAAACGTAATGGTATTTTTCACGTTCTTTTTTCCCCTTTTTAATTAACAACGTTTTAAAAGATTGAACGCATATGTTTTTGAGTGATTCTGCTCAAATAAATCTTTGTATATCACCAAGAACAAAATCTCGAAAGAAAAGTTTGCCATGCTAAATTACCGATAGATATTTTTTGTATGTTTTCAATTTAGAATAGAATATTTTTTATTGCCTTCATTACAAATAGAACAACACAAAAAAAATAGAAAGCAAATGGAATATTTAGTCCCGTACAATAAGTTGTTGTCGTAGATCACTAAAAAAACACTCCTAAGAGGATATACGTTTATTCTTATACACGTTGTATTGTTTATTTTTATATTTTCTTTTAAGTTTTTTTTAGTTTTTTTATTTTATTAATTTTACCTAATATTTTGTTTTTATTCTCTTACAGCGGTTAAATCTCCAACTTCGGATGGCCAAGTCATTTCACCGTTTACTGTAAATATTATAAATAGTCTCTTTGACGAAATTAGCTGCCGATTAAAGAAAAGAAAAAATAAACAGCCAAGAAAACTTGCATAAATTGACCCCAGAGTAATTTTTGGTGGAAATTTTGTTGGTGAACAATAATCTCTTTTCTCTTCTCTTCTCTTCTTCTTCTGATTTTAAAGGCAATATTTAGTTCGTACAAAAAACTTGCTTAACACATAAGGACAGAATAACCATAATTTGAAAATTTCACGTCAATGTAGTGAAATGAAGATACCAGTTTGTATGGGAAGTCTGGCATCTGTGCAAACAAAGTCGCGGGTCCCCAGTCTAGTCATAAAATAATTGGGAATGCAATAAGTCTCGCAGACTTTTGTAGAGAATGCTTTTGGCACTAAGTCCGCCATTTTTATTACACACACACACACTTTTTTGCACAAATGTGCAGAAAGTATTAATAAATAAATAAACTTTTGCTTCAAGTTTTCAGTTGTATAAATCCGTTGTACAATAAGAGTTGGTTTTATCAAAGTAAAAATAGCTTGGGGTAGTCAATTTTAGCAAGTTCTTTCGATTCTTATCTATTATTAAAATCAATCAATTTTATAGCTGTCGAATAGTAGTAGGGCAATGTACTATTAATTGGATAAGTACTGTGACTAGTCCAATAATAAGTATTTTTGCTCTAAAACATAAGATTTTGTTTAAACTGTCGTTAAATTTGCTGTGGATTGATACGTAACATCTTGGTATAATAGTAATTTGAATAAAATCTTAGTAAATAAAGTTAAAAATACGCTGTCCAGTGATTATAGTCAGTTATCCTATAAAATTTTAAATTAAAAAAAAACACGTCAAGTAGTCCAAAGCCTGTGCTATGGTATAATGTGAATGGACCTTTAACAAAAAAAAACTACTGTTAAAAGTGTGTTTTGGCATTTAAGCAATGCTTAGTATTTCTCATTTCATTTGCACGATTTAGATTCTTCAATTCGACAAATAGATGTTCATCATATCAGCCTATTGCAGTCCACTGCTGGACATAGGCCTCTCCAAGACGGCGCCAACTTTCACGGTCCTCCGCTTCTCGCATCCAGCCACTGGTCATCGGTCCACCTCTAGCAGGGGAGCCATAGCATGGCAATAGATGTTTGCCAAAATATTTTTTAAGCTAAACAATAACAATATGAAAAGCGACGAAAATGTGCAAATAAAAACATATACAGCATCACTCGGGTGTAATATACATAGCTTTCCAACTGATGATTATTTATTATTATTATTGAAAATCTAATTGTTGAATTGAAGTTTAAAATTGTTAGTGTAATTTTACACTGCAGCTTGCGAAGCTAACAAAACTCATAGGTAATTTTAAGTCCTACCTGTTTTTAAGGGGGCCATAAGTATGGCTTGGGAACCCCAATAGGTAGGGGGTAGAATGGTGGGTATAGATTTATTATCATGTAAACTTGAGACGTCATTTTTAACAGTATTAAAAAAACAGTATCCTTAGTATTACTCAAAAATAAAAGTTGCCATTATATTTCTGCGTGTTTCGTAAAAACTGGTATATTTTCTTATACAGACATACAATGAGTATTATTTTTTATTTATCTGATGACGTCACAAGCACTCAAATCAATGTATAATAAAAGTGGCCCCCTTGTAAACACGTCTATAAATAAACATAGGATTGCCATCTTACGTCAAAATCTATATTTTCTGTAAAATTATAAAATGTATCATACAAATTGTAATAAATTCCTTTTTTTAACAAATTCTGGGCAAACATAGTGCTTATTGCCGCAGAATTAATCAAAATGGGTAAATAATAGTAGTTATGGTTATTCATAACTCAATTTTTATTTACCAAGAAATACAAAAAGTCCTAAAAGATGGCAACCCTATATTAAAAATGGCGGATTTCTTATCCGCCGAGGTTTGAAAGTTGTATGATCGTTTTGTTTTTGTACATTATTTTATAATTTTATTTATTGTTGATATTATTATTATTGTAAATTAATTCTCATTTTCATTTTTATCACAAAAGAATCTTACTTAACCAAAGAAGTCGCTAAATTGTTGAAAATCACCGTAATTATTATTAAATTATTAATAAATAATATTAAATTAATTTATTATTATTGTAATTGTATTTTATATAATAAATAATGAACCGGGACTGGCGTCCTTGTAATATTTATGTATAGATACGTAACAGATTTCTATTATAGAAATATATATTTAAATGAGTAAATTATTTAACAAATAGTTTTATTTTTTATAACCAATCCCTTTATCAAATAAATAGGTAGGTATTTAAAGACTATAATTTTCTACCAAGTGTTTATAAGTTTCAGGGTACCAACTAAAGTCATTTATTTATAAATATATACTTAACAAAATCATGATAAATAACGTCAAGCTCAAAGGTGTAGGTGTGAAGACCGCTAGGCTTATGGGACTGGGCAGGCCACTTGAACAGAATGTGCCCTAAAAAATTAACTAAGATTCCCACCCACTGACTGCCTACTAATGGACGTCTTCCGAAAGGCAGACCCAGAAAACGATGGCGAGATGGTCTAGACCACTTCTGCGAAGACTGGCCAGCCCAGACCGGTAACTGTGACCACTGGAGAAGTTGAGGTTGATGATTTGTTTAGCACTAGCACAATATAGTATTGTATAATCTTTCCAGTCTGAAGCACAGGTTTAATCTAGTTCAGACTAAAATGATTAATTCTGTCCTTTTGTATTTTAAACTTAAGTTCTTTTGCTGTTCCTTTTTACCTTTATATTATGAATAAATGATTAATTATTATTATTAAGTTTGGGGAAGGCTTTTGCCCAGTAGTGGGACAATAACGGCTAAGTAAAACAAGTGCGAGTCGGACTCGCGCGTGTAAACGACTTTGGCGGGCTATATCTCGCAAATGGTAAAGCTGATAAAAAAGTGTTGTATGGAAACCCTACCTTATTTTCAAAGTCCTTTTCAACGATACCCCACACAAGGGGGTGTGCAGTCAAAAAAATAATTCATCCCTCCTTTACATGTATGGGGAGGTACCCTTAAAAAGGGGTCTTTTTTTGTGTTTTTAAAAATGAAGTCTATATGTGAAGTATCCTCGTACCAAGTTACATGCAAATCAAATGTAGAAGATATTCTGCTGTGACAGACTAGGACGGACGGACTGAACGATTTTATAAGGGTTCCTTGTCGGACTACGGAACCCTAAAAAACTAGAGAAAGGCGATTAACCCTACTGCACCGCGCTCCGCCGCAGTACGCGGGACGAAATCGAGCTCGAGACAAAATGAAAGGAAGGATCATTATTATTGTAGTTAGCGCCATCTAATATACAGCTTAATAGAACTTCTAAACGTCACGCAATAAAAATGTAGCAGCACGTGGGTAATCCACTCCCCGATAGGTGGCGCTATCTGTATAAAAATTAAGATTTAATTTTTTTTTGACGCGGAAATTAACAAAAACAAAAGAAATCTTTTTTTAGAAAGTCATCATCAGACATGCATGACCGATCAAAATAATGAATTATTCTGTCAAGATTATTCATGATGATGATGTTATTGACAGTAATTTCACCTCTCCTATTTCTTTCAGAAATTCATTATTTTGTAAATTATTATTTCCTCCAAGCATTAGGCAATTAGTTTAGATAACTTTGTACTTTGTTGACGTTTTGAAATGACGATAATGTATTCCTTTCGTGAATAAAAGTTACTACATAATGGGACGAATGATGTCTCTCACTCACGGCAACTAAATATCGGAGGATTTCTGACCGGTAGAAAATAAAAGACAGACAATATTGGTACAGTATATGAACCTACACGCAACCTTTGACGTAATAAATGCAGTACATGCGTATTATCCACCAGCACAAGTGCTTCATTTTGTGAATGCAACGCAAGTGTCTAAAATCAATAGTTTTTTGCCTGACGTACGGTACATCGCTGATCATTCGAATTTACCGCCTGTGACGTCAGTAGCCCTCTCTGACGTCACATACCCAGTCGCATGACAGAGACTAGGCTATCTATCCCCCTCTAACACACTAATAATGAATGAGCGCGAATGAGACACATACACCCGTGTAAAGGTTGTGAATTGACAACTTTTTTCACGATTGAGCGATGTTCAATTGAATCCACTACGCATTGATAACAGTAACACTGATAAGAGCGAGCGATGTACTCCGCGGGCGATTAGATAGTTGTTAAAAAAGTGTTTACGTTTCACATCAGTGGTTTCGTGGCCAAAAATGTTCGTCCATTGACATTTCGATTATTAAAATTAACAATTTGTTAATGAAACATCGAAGCACCCACATGAACGTCCCCATCACAATGACGTGAGCGACCGTGGCGCCGAGCGGCATGCGACGCGAACTAACGACAGTAGACAAAAAAATTTGGACAGGTTGTGTCTCGGGTGGATTTTCACTCGATTTTCACGAAAATGGATAACGAAATCAAGCCGATGCACAAAAGCAAACATTTCCCTATAGACCAGCTCGTGTGCGTCGGTAACTATGAGCTGGAGAAAACTATTGGAACAGGAAATTTTGCAGTTGTAAAACTAGCTACACATGTCATAACTAAAACTAAGGTGCGTACTTAAAGTCTTTGCGGTGTTATTTCAGTGAATTAAGTGTTGTATTTGTGTGTTTTTTGTTTATAAAGTGTGGTGAAATGCCTGTGAAACTCGAAAGTGTTATACTTCGTGTAGTATTGTGGTGGTGACCGTAGGTTTTTTCCACTCTTCGCTCGCATTACATTTGTAAGGTTGGCCCAAACAGTGCATCGAAACTCGTTTCAGCAATGGAATAAGGGGCGAAACGTGTTGGTTTGTAAAAAAAAATAACATTAATACAACCAGTTTCGATAGTTCATTGTTTACCTCGCTGCGCGTCGTAATCTGACGATTTTACAAACGTACGGATAATACTGTAAATTAGTGTAGAAAAAGTATACAATTTGTAGGTTTTATTTATTGTTTTCTCTGCTACTACCGCCATAGCTCTGACTGACCTCCAAAATGTTTTTACAAAAATTATTCTCAATTGACAAGTCCATTGAATGTCCCTAATCAATTATGATACAAACATCTTATTGGATAGTGTATTTAACTTGGAATCATCTACACACTACATGTAGTTTACCATTGAAATATAAACTTTATTGCTCTCATCATAGAGTTTGATAGAGCACTGTTTAGAATGAAACAATTGAATGAAAAGCTAGGGTTCTATGCCACTTTTCCAACTGGATTCTTATGTGAAAATTACTGGCCACTTTGATTTGTTTCTTTCCATGGTATTGCATTTGTTATTTTTAAAAACTCAATTCTATTCATTTGAATTTGAGAATCAAAGCTTAAAATTATCAATTTATTTAAAAATATGCATCATACTTTTGCAGAAAGTGTTGAACCGATGATATTATTTTTTTTTGTTATATAGGATCTGCAATCAGTCGCAAGACTATAAGCAGGCTAGTTCAGTGAATATGGCTTTAAGGCGAGAAGACCAGTGTCTTGTCTGCCTTCTTTATATCACATCCCCCCTTTCTGGTCTTTTCGGCGTAAGAGAAGGATTTAAGAGGTCATTTGCCAGGACATTTGGATGAAGTAAGAGCCGATGATATTCTAGTTATTATAGAAAAAAACAAATACATTTTTATGCTTGCCTGCAAATACATTTTTATTTTTATCATACTCAGTAATAATCATTACACTTAATTACATAATTAATTTGTGTTATTAAACATAATGTGTTATTTAGTATAGCCTGACCAGGAATATATGGGACATCGCCATATTGCGGAAAACCACTGGAACTAATTTCTTTTACTGGCAACAGAAACCTCAAATCGTCATTGACATGTCAACAATTGTCATAATGATTAGTGTCAAAGTGGACGCGTAATCTATTTTTCTACCAAGTGCAACTTTTATGTTATAATAATACCGAGAACTATTCGTTTTCGTGAAAAGAAAAGTGATTTAACATGTGCTGTAGTATTTTTCGACTAGAATGTCTATGTGATCACAAAGGTTTCCTTAAATTATTTACTGATGTGGTTGTCATCACGAATTTTTGGTACGTCATATAGTGCGAATGGTGAAAATTGGCCACTGATGGCTATAGAGAATATTTTAATAGCTATTTAAAAATGAGTTTTATTTTCTTTATTTCAACCCTACTTGGATATTACAACTAAAATAGGTCTTAGAGTTTTCCAACATTTCCTCTACATTATTTAAAATTATGCTAACATTATAAATAATATAATTTAGAAAAACAATAAATATTTTTTTTCAACAAACACACCAATAACCTAGACCCAAACTAAGCGTGAGCTTGTGCTATGGTGACGAATAACGGATAGACATACTTATATATATTTATAAACATCCATGACTTAGGTACAAATGCTCGTGCTCATCACACAAACATTTGCGCCTTGCGGGATTCGAACCCGCAACCGCCTGTTTTAGAAGTCCGTGGCGCGAACCACTACACCAAGACGGTCGTCAATGGATTAATGTTTTTCTTACCCGTTAGTGGTTTTGCAAAAATAATTATCTGTTGGTCCAAAATTCAAGGCCAATATTACAAAGAGCTACTGAATTGAATAAATACTCAATTTGCAAGTGTTCTATCTTGTCATTTTATCGAAGAATCTGTTATTATCAGGCAGCAGGCTTAAAAAAACAACTTAAATGTAAACATATAAAAGTATGTTTTTTTTTTGTTTAGTTGCCAATCTATGCTAGTATGATTATACCGAGTGTTGTCATATAAAGTGGATACGAAGCGCCCTTAATTCAGGTCCCATATATTTCTGGTCAGGCTATAATGTCTATCGATTGCCTACCTTGCAATTTCTGGTAAACAAACAAAAACAACAAATAATACATTTGCTTTTAATGATTCCGTGGTAATACGGGATAGTAAGTCTTGAGAGTTATTTGCGATGAAACATTTTTTTTACGTTTTGACAATTCGCAAATTTATGTTTCACACTAAACTAAGCAAGAAGATGGACTTTTTATATTTTTATAACTTAAGCAATTATTTTGCAAGTTTTTACGAAATTAAATCAAATTTCACTTACAAAAATTAATCGACTGTGTCATCCGGTGGGACTCGAACCCACGTCCCTTCGCTATCCGGGCGAGTGCTCTTACCAACTAAGCTACGGAGGACGTTAGTCAGTCGACGAATTTTTGCAAGTGCTTGCTACGCCAGTGAGCCGGGGTTCGATTTCATCAATACTTGGGGAATGTACCCGCATGTATCCAATCCTGACTAACGTCCTCCGTAGCTTAGTTGGTAAGAGCACTCGCCCGGATAGCGAAGGGACGTGGGTTCGAGTCCCACCGGATGACACAGTCGATTAATTTTTGTAAGTGATATTTGATTTAATTTTGTAAAAACTAGCAAAATAATTGCTTAAGTTATAAAAATATAAAAGGTTAAGCTGATTTCATCTTAACTGATGGTTAAATATTTGTAAAAATATTTCCATTGGATACATTCCCCAAGTATTAATGAAATCGAACGCCAGCTCACTGGCGTAGCAAGCACTTGCAAAAATTGGTGACAGACAGACAGCTGAGGCATAGTAATAGGGTCCCGTTTTTACACTTCAAGTATGGAACCCTAAAAATGCGATCACCAAAATTAATTGCGATAAAGCCGTTTCTTTGTATTGATCCCTAGATCTTATATTTTAAATTTTGGCATCCCTTTGCAATGTAACCCTGTATAATATTTAAAAAAAAAGAGTTTTGAGCTAGCAACGTGAACCTTGGCGTTGCACTACCGTGCTCACTATAATAATGTCCTCCTAGCCGAATTTCGACTACTACGGCCTATCTCAACAGAGATTAGCCGACTGCGCGGGACATATTATAGTGCACAAGTGTGTGCGCATGTGTATTGCTCCCTATAATGTGGCGATGGCAGTAATGGAAATATCCATCATTGCAGTCCAAATCAAATAGTCTTTGATGTGTATTAAAATGTGGCGTCAAAATATTTTCAATGAAAACATTTCCACTATTTACCTTGGCATTGCTTCCGTTCCATCTTAATTTATTGACTAATGGAATATTATTTAGTAGGAGCGTCGGTGGCGTAATGGCTAGCTTGTTGCCTCTCATGTGGGAGGTACCGGTTCGATGCCGCCATGTCAAAAAAATTCTGAGTTAATTACTTACATTTGTTGTTTCACTAACCGATGCTCTTACGGTGAGGGAACACATCGTGAGGAAACCTGCACATTCAGGCGACTGAATGTGTAACCATGATCCAAACTGGTCAGTTTCCCCTGTTAACAGGGTCACGGAGGTCAGATGGCAGTCACTCCACTGTAATTACCTGATCTGCCACATCCTAGATCATGGTTCAAAGCAGACCCTGGGCCCTCGCGTGCGAGTGCACAACCGGGATATGCTTGAAGGATGATGATGGAATATTATTTAGTGCTAGCTGTTGCCTGCGACTTCGTCTGCGTTGACTGAATTATACAAAATAAATACTTTCATCGCTGTCCAGTTATCATGACCTCTTTTTTGTACTATGTCGTATGGTGAAGAGAGGTCACCCTGTATCTCTAGGTGTACTTATTTTATTGACATGAAACAGTAGGCTGTGCACTGGACTATAGTAAAAACTAAAATTTCCTGATTGGATCCCACTGCTGGGCAAAGGCCTCACCTTAACTATGAGGAGGTACGAGCCGTACTCCACCACGCGGGTTCAGTGCGGATTGGTGGAGTGTCTGTAAGGCAAGTGACCAACATTACTGACAGATGTTATCTAGCCGCCCTAGGGCCTCTTACCAGGCTTAACGACTAACATCAACCGATATTAACCGGGACCGACTATTTAACGTGTCTTCCGAAGCACGGAGATGCTTGTGATAGACGTCACCTAAATGGTCAGAATACTCCAATCACGACTGCAGCGTGGGTTTCTTAACTTTTGGTATCACTACCAAACCGATGCCGCCACTACGCTACAAGCACCTCCATACTATATTTTGCGCATCAAAATTAATTTGAGATCATGCATCAGATTTTGAAACAAAAATTAAAACTATTTTTTGCGCCATTTATCTGAACTAAGTCCTTAAGGGATTTTTTTTAAATCTGTGCACATTGCGTCCCGCGTCAACTTAACAAAATCTGTCAAAATATCTCAAATGATATGGAATTCTATGAGATCAACATAAGGTCGAAATATGGTTGCAGAAATTTGACAGATCGGGTTAAATATTTGTTTTCCCAACGGAAGCCTCGCTTTTATCAGTACCAGCTGCTGAAGTAGATGCTTTCAACTCTTAAGGCTCCGCGCAGATGGGCCACCGCTGGCTGTCGAGCGCCACGTCCTTTAGTCCCGCGCAAACGAAGGACCAAGGAAACATAACGAACTTATAACCATGTCCACAATGTTATTGCATGCGTTGTTCACTGTTTTTAGAATTAACGTATTATTAAAGTTTTTTGCTGTCACCTAAACATGTGTACGTCACATTCCATTAGTGAACCAATAAAAAAAACCGGCCAAGTGCGAGTTGGACTCACGCGCGAAGGGTTCCGTACCATTAACTTAAAACAGTAGACAGTATAGGAAAAAAAAGTATATATTTTTATTTTATTTATAATTTAAAAGTATTCATCACAGAATACCCAAAACAATTTTAAATGAGAGTTTCCGCGCCTGTTTCTTTACGTGAGTGATTTGAAGTTTTTAAGTCCAAGACTTTAGAAATTACAGGGGGGTACCGTGTAATCGACTTTGGCAGGCTATATCTCGCAAATGGTAAAGCTGATAAGAAAGTGTTGTATGGAAACCCTACCTTATTTTCATAGTCCTTTCAACGATACCCCACACAAGGGGGTGCACTCAAAAAAATAATTCATCCCCCCCCCTTTACATGTATGGGTAAGTACCCTTAAAAAGGGGTAATTTTAATTTTTTGTATTTAAAAAAAATGAGATCTATATGTGAAGTATCCTCGAACCAAGTTACATGCAATTCAGTCCATAAACGTAGAAGATATTCTGCTGTGACAGACTAGGACGGACGGAACGGACGGACTGAACGAGGGTTCCTTGTCGGACTACGGTAACCCTAAATAGAAGGTGCTCGGGGGCCGCTACAATTGATTCTGATCTGCTAGCTTGATCCTTTGACAGATGTTTTGTCAAAATGGAGAGTGACCACCGCACCGGTGGCGTGTGGTCGCCACTCGCTTCACGTGTGCGGCGACTTCATACAAAACTATTATTAAAAACAATAACAGCTTGTCGCTAGCCACCGGTGACTGTGGTCGGTGGCCCATCTGCGCGGAGCAACAGAATAAGAACTAGTACTCTCCGTACAGAAGTTTGACTTTGCAATGAAATTTAAAGAAATATCTACTCAATGTCGTCAACGATATGGTGTAGTTCGCTTCAGAGTCAAGCACATTCTCGTTTAGACACCTACAGAAATCCATTGCAAGCTAATTTCATTCTTATAACTCTAGAATATGAATCATAATACACTAAACCTATTCAGTGACGTACTATCATGCGACGCGATAGGGTTGACTGGTACAAGAAGCTACTTACGCCACCTTTCTAGCACTTTATTCATGCTCGTCCAGCCAGCAACGTATCACACATGGTGCCGTGCGCCACCGGTGAATAAAACGCGCGGGCGTCTCGTTGCTCGCTCGCGACACCCAACTTGATTTAGCCACTTCCAAGGGGTCGCCGCGCGTTAGGTATATTTTTGCTACCTACGCGGGGAGCTACACAGGCCCGGCGGAGCCTAAGTAGGCGCCCGGTATAAAGGCACAAAACCGTACAAACGCAGCAAAACCTTTGACATAGACAAAGTAAGGGAAACTGGAAAAACCGCTCAGTAACAGAGTACGGACAAGTTTTTACGTTTAACTGTGAGAAGTTCCTAACTGCTCGAACTCCTTTTTAACTGACTTCCGAAGGAGGAGTTCGTTGTTTTTCTTTTAAATTAAGTACCTGGCTACTACCTAAAGCTTTAAAATTAGTAGGCAAGTCTTGTTTTTAAAAAAAGTAGGTATAAACTTGAATAAATACAAAAAAAACTAAACTTCGTCGCAGAGCGAGATTCGAACCCACGTTTTCTACATTTCTTCAGTTCGACGTCTTATGCACTCAGCCACAACGCTCATGCTTACCGGTGCGAAATTAGTTACTTAATATGCGTCGAACAATTGCGAAAGAAAAACTCATGAAACTTTTTTCCCAAACATAAGACTAATCTATTTATTATCTCTAATAACTAGATCGATATATCTAATAACTAGATCGATTTTTCACCCCTGATGGTTATCAGGGGTGAAAAATTACCCCCACATACTAAATTTCAGCGAAAGTTAGAGCTGCTTCCGAGATCACAAATATATTTAAATAAATATGTACAGGAATTGCTCATTTAAAGGTATAAGATATGGCAGACATTTGGCCACAGTCTGACCTGGGCCCTATTTCACTACACCCGACAGGTATAAGGCGCAATAGTATTTCGAGTCTATAACGTTCAAGACCCATGCAAACATACATACACACTAACATACAGTCAAAAATGTCATAGCTACATTTTTGTACTCCAAACAGAATTCGACATTCTATTATATGTTTGTCCTGAGAAAAAGTAAGTGATGGTTTTGTGTTGCCTTCCACACGCTCGCGCTGCACTATTGGCGAACATCATTTTCTTGCCTGTTCCTAGTTCATCTGGGGTCGGCGCAGCATGTTTTTCTCTTCCATACTATCCTATAAATTGTTACTGAATCATCCACTTCTTTCACTATCATATCTTGTTTTATACAATCCATCCATTTCTTCCTAGGTCTCCAACTATCGACATGCATACTCATCACTCTTTTCGACACATGATCCTCCCCTCTCCTCACTACATGTCCGTACCAAGACAAACGGTGTCCCATCATCTTTACCAATATGATCAAGAATGGCTCGTTTAAAGCTTTAAGATATGGCAGACATTTGGCCGCAGTCTGACCTGGGCCCTGTTCCACCAAACCCGACAGGCGCATTAGTCGTGTGTGTGTGGACACCAAATACGATCAAGCCAAGCATTGTTGAAGCCAATTTCGGTTGACCTAAAGTGTCAAGAGTCAAAATCATTCAAATCCACCATTTGAATCCATAGGTCTCTGGTTCAGATCCGGCTCGAAGGACCATCTGTTGCACTTTATTAGTGGACTGTATTAAATGATGACACAGTCGATTAATTTTTGTAAGTGAAATTTGATTTAATTTCGTAAAAACTTGCAAAATAATTACTTAAGTTATAAAAATATAACAAGTTAAGCTGATTTCATCTTAACTGATGGTTAAATATTTGTAAAAATATTTCCATTGGATACATGCAGGTACATTCCCCAAGTATTGGTGAAATCGAACGCCGGCTCACTGGCGTAGCAAGCACTTGCAAAAATTCGTCGACTGACTAACGTCTTCCGTAGCTTAGTTGGTGAGAGCACTCGCCCGGATAGCGAAGGGACGTGGGTTCGAGTCCCACCGGATGACACAGTCGATTAATTTTTGTAAGTGAAATTTGATTTAATTTCGTAAAAACTTGCAAAATAATTGCTTAAGTTATAAAAATATAATAAGTGGACTCTATGTTCTTGCTGAGTGAAAACTGCAGTGGTTTGGTAATCTTTAGTCACCAGACACGCGCAATCTCTTGGGTGGTCGGAGACAGAGAGAGGGATTAAAATGAATAGAATGAAATACATAGACAAATAACAATAGATTACAAACTTAGTGTTGCTGGCAACAATTGGCGTAGGGTTTTCAGCCAGGATACTTTCCTAAGACCGACATTTATTTTGATGAGTGCTGTACACTAGTGTACACTCCTTACATTCCAAGTAGCGATCTTCATGTTCAACCCCAGAATCCTTAGCACCTTCTGCCCATACCTTAGGTCCTTAGGACCTTAGGTCTGCCCGGGAACATCAACTTTTCCGTTAACGGTGCCACTTTCAAACTTCCCCTTATATAATCATTTCTAACCCTGTCCATACTCTTCACTCCACACATCCATCTTAACATTATTATATCCGCTACATGCAATTGTTTTTCATCTGTTTGGGTTGTTACTATTGCTAAACGTCAGGCAGTTTCAAAATGGCTACCTTACTTTGATCTTGAAACTCCCATTTTTAGGGTCACCAGGCTGTTTCTCATGAACCGTGATAGCTAGACAATTGAAATTTTCACAGTTGATGTATTTCTGTTGCCGCTATAACAACACATACTGAAAACAGAATAAAATAAATATTTAAGGGGGCTCCCACACAACAAACGTGTTTTTTTGCGTTTTTGCTCGCTATCAATAACGGCAACAGGTAGACCCTTGAAATATTCACTGAATAATAATATGTTAATACACATCAAAAATAAATAATTAAAATAATAATAATATTTAAGGGGGTTCCCATACAACAAACGTGATATTAAGGTAAGGTAGTCGCTTAAAATATTCACAGAATATTATGTATTTAATTTAAAATAATAAAAGATATTTAACGGGGACTCCCATCCAAACGTGTTTTTTTGCCTATACTGTCTAATGTTGTAAGTTAATGGAACAGAACCCTTCGTGCGCGAGTCCGACTCGCACTTGGCCGGTTTTTCTGACGAGCGTGTGTACTATCAAATTAACTTGAATTGGTTCACCATATTTTTTAACCAAACATCAATAGGTAATGAATGGAAGTTTCCTACGCACTAGATTAGTAAGAGTGGACAAAAAGTGAAAAGCAAAAAAGTGGCAAAAACGTAAACCTTTTTGTGTGAGTGGCATTAGACAAGGCTGGATCAAGGAGGACCGTTGAACCGAATGTTTTGAAAGTAAAATAATGATTTGATGGTATGCTTGAATGTATAGAAAACCGGCCAAGTGCGAGTCGGGCTCGCGCACGAAAGGTTCCGTACCATTCATTATCTTTAACATGTATAATGTTAAAGATAATTACGACTTAAAAAAATCACGTTTGTATGTTTTTTTTTTAAATTAAAATACAATCAAATTGAATTTCGCTCACAAAAATATACGACTGTGTCATCCGGTGGGACACAGTCGATTAATTTTTGTGAGCGAAATTCAATTTGATTTCGTAAAAACTTGCAAAATAATTGCTTAAGTTATAAAATAATTAAAATGTAAAACTTAATATTGAGAGAATATTTCAAGCGTCTTCCTGTTGAAGAGCCAAAAACACACGTCGGTAATGTTTTTTGGTAATAAAAGAGTACATTCTTATAACCATCCTTTTCATAGATTGCACTTTCAGATTTACTACGCCTCTATAGAATGCTATTTTCAAATTAGTCCTGTGGCCAAAGTCTGCTAAATTGTGCTAGAAAAATTATAATCATTAAATAGGTTGATTGGCCAATACTAGAACTGTTAAAATCTTGCTTTCCAATTACGATGCTGTTCCAATTTTGCGAGTGGAATTTAGCAGAATTGGGCTCCTGTTCCATCCGGATAGAACACGCTACGTATATTATAGTAACTGGTTTGTCGAATTTCTCATACAAATTCGACCTACCTTTTCATCCCATTAGAGGTTGAATTTCCATAAATCATAAAATACGTCATTTCTGATTTCTAACCAAATAGCTAAATATTATTTTTATCGATTTAACTTCAAAACAGCTAGGGACTTATACTCGCTGCCTGCTTATAATAAATAAATTGTTTCAACAAACACACCAATTACCTAGCCCCAAACTAAGCGCGAGCTTGTGCTATGTCGACTAGGATAACGGATAGACATACTTATATACATATAAACGTCCATGACTTAGGTACAAATGCTGGTGCTCATCACACAAACATTTGCCCCTTGCGGGATTCGAACCCGCAACCGCCTGGTTTAGAAGTCCGGGTCGCGAACCACTACACCAAGACGGTCGTCAAATATAACCTAAAGATTACGACCTGGGTCAATTTAAGGCAAGAGAGAATAGGTTTTACTAGGCAGATATGAACCACCCTCGTTGGTCTAGTAGTCAGCACGCTGGGTACTATCCACGACGTTTTTCTGTCTTAAAATAACTCAGACACAGCTTCGGAGTCAGGAAGTTGGCGGTGTTAGCGCCCCCGTGCCTCGGAAAGCACGTTAAGCCGTTGGTCCTGCACCTGATCTCTCTACGGTCATGTCGGACCGCCATCTCACCGGATTATGAGAGTGAAGGAACAGAGAGTGCATCTGTGTATTGCGCACACACTTGTGCACTATAATATCTCCTGCGCAGTTGGCTAATCTCTGTTGAGATAGGCCGCTGTAGTCGAAATTCGGCTAGGAGGACATTATAATTATGAACCACCCTAGACCGTGCCTACAACTCACACCAATCATGTGTGATTAGTGTGACTACGGTCAAATACCTGCTTAAAAAAGAACAAAAAAACCGGCCAAGTGCGAGTTGGACTCGCGCGCGAAGGGTTCCGTACCATTAACTTAAAACATTAGACAGTATAGGCAAAAAAAAATTCAAAACCAGTATTCATCACAGTATACCCGAAACAATTTTAAATAAGAATTTCCGCGCCTGTTTCTTTACGTGAGTGATTTGAAGTTTATAGGTCCAAGACTTTAGAAATTACAGGGGACACCGTGTAAACGACTTTGGCGGGCTATATCTCGCAAATGGTAAAGCTGATAAAAAAGTGTTGTATGGAAATCCTACCTTATTTTCATAGTCCTTTCAACAATACCCCACACAAGGGGGTGCACTCTAAAAAAATATTAACCCTTTACATGTATAGGGAGGTACCCTTAAAAAGGGGTAGTTTAAATTGTTCGTATTTTTTAAAATGAGATCTATATGTGAAGTATCCTCGAACCAAGTTACATGCAAATCAGTCCATAAACGTAGAAGATATTCTGCTGTGACAGACTAGGACGGACGGACTGAACGATCTTATAAGGGTTCCTTGTTGGACTACGGAACCCTAAAAACCCGGCAAGTGCGAATCGGACTTACGCACTGAGGGTTTCATACACACAAAGTTTTTTTTCTACGATGTAATCAAAATTCGACTTTTTCCTTTACGTGTACTGTTAGACCTTCCTTCTTGCCAAATTTCATGTTTCTAGGTACATGGGAAGTACCCGTTACGTTTTGATTTCCCTGAAAAATGTTAGAAAATAGGGCAAAAATGGCCGTATCTTTTGATTGCTTTGACTTAAAAGCTTGATTTTGGTACAGCTTCAAGGGACTATAGACATAAGTATTTGATGTTAATTTCAACTTTATACCTCCACGCGTTCTTGAGAAATAGGTCCTTGACAGACAGACGGACAACAAAGTGATCCTACAAGGGTTCCTTTTTTCCTTTTAGGGTACGGAACCCTAAAAAAAGTAATTAGCAGAGACTTTAATTTGCATGGTGATTGTAAGAAAGAAATCATCGCACCAAACACAATAAAATCGGTTCGGCTACTATCTAGCTTCTAAATACAAAAGCCTTGCGTTCGCTGTCACCGCCTTGAGCCATCCTTGGGGCGCAAGGTCGGAACGAACTCTCGAAGTACTAAGGAAGACAGAACAACATTTCGATTTCAATACCATTTAAATTTTAATAGCAACGCGTGTAATTTGATGATGCTTGCAGAATATTATGAAAATTATGTAACGTGAACTCTTGCTGACCGATCGGGTCGTTGATTCGCGTAAAAAAATCTTTTAAAATTAAATATGCTCGATGCCTTGCCAATAGGTGCTTGTGGCGCAGTGGCGGCAGTGCTTTGGTAGTGATACCAAAGTTAAGCTAAGTCTATTTACGCAAAAAGAGCTAACCGTGTCTTGAGATCTTTGGCAAAAACCAAAATAACACCTCGCAGTGCAAGATCTCAAGACACGGTTAGCTCTTTCTGCGTAAATAGGAACGTAAATTAATATTAATGAGTGACGGTAGTTTAATTTTTCAAAACTTTGTAATGACAAATAATACCTTAGTCTCCCTGTGACCACGAACGCTGTAAAGTGTTCGAAACGTCAGGTTTTAAATAAAATGTAAATAAATCGCGAAGTAATCCGTAAAATTGTGTTTTAATGAATGACTTAGTTTTAGGTTAATTTTAATGCTCCATTTACTAATTATCAACTATAAATTGTATTTCTTGCTTTAGTAGGGCGACCCCCTCTAAAAGCTTAAAGATTAGCTTTTTATAAAGACTTTTTTTTATTAAATAGTAGTAGTCGCCCAGGTACTTTGAATTATCAAAAAAGACTATACAAATCAGATGTTCAGGAAGCTATCCAAATGCTGGAGGTAGCGTGCGTACTTGACTCGGCCAAGGGCGCGGTGCATCGAAAGCGATCGTGCTTGCCAGAAATATGGGACAGATGTCAGGGTTTTGGAAGACTAGTGGCATCGCCTGAATTCGCATGAGCATTTTGCATTTGTATTGGTTACTTGGTTGGGACGCTGTTGTTATATTTTTACCCGACTGCGGAAGGAGGGTTATGTTTTTCGAGAGTATGTATGTATGTATAATTGTTTGGCACGCCCTACACAGCCCAAACAGCTGGACAATTTTTGACATATGAGGTGTCGTTGAATTTGTCAAAATTGTGAGAGTGACACGGGTTATATACATTTTAAAAATGGCGCCCGCATATGAAAATAAAGAGGGGAGGGGGGATTGATTTCTTCCTTACTATATCAATATGGATATCAAATGAAAACCAATAAAAAATACCATTTCAATAATATATTAATCCTTGCAATCAGGTGTTTTGTTTTTTTAAAGATTATGTTAGCTTGTTTCTAAATTCTTTCAAAATAATGGATAATTGAGGTGCTTGTGGCGCAGTGGTGGTCGTGATTGGATGGGTGACCATTCCGACCATTTAAGTGACATCCATGTAAAGCATCTTCGTGCTTCGGAAGACACGTTAAGCAGTCTGTCTCGGCTAATACTAGTTGATATTAGTCGTTAAGCCTAGTCAGAGGCCCTAGGGTGGCTTGATAACATCTGACAGTAAGGTTGGTTACTTGCCTTACAGACACCCCTCCGCCAATCCGCACTGAGCCCGCGTGGTGGAGTATGGCTCGCACCTCCTCATAGTTGTAGTGAGGCTTTTGCCCAGCAGTGGGATCTATATAGGCTGACTTTACTTTTTTTTACTTTACTACTATATAGGAAATTTTCGATTGCGCGGACGAAGTCGCGGGCAACATCTAGTATACCTACTATTCGATTGAGGAAGAAAACAAAACTCTTGCAAATAAAGCAAAAATGATAAAACGCTATCTTGTTATCGATAAAATAAATCAGAATCTAGATAACGTCTCTTTTAAGATAAGGTGTTGTATACAGGTGGTTGGAATAGCGTAGTCGCGTTGACCCCGAAAATCATCTACAATATCGATACACAGCAATACTATACAATATTAAAATCACTATCGATAGTTATGCGTGGTGATAGTGACCTTTTATTCAATAGTATTGTTAATATTATTTGATGTAGCTAGTAAATATTCTGAGGCTTGATTTAATCTTGATATACTAACAATTAACTAATGTGACGTAAACGTAACACATCCATACTAATATTATAAATGCGAAAGTGTGTCTGTCTGTCTGTTACCTCTTGACGCTTAAACCACTGAACCGATTGAGATGAAATTTGATATGGAGACAGTTCGAGACCCTGGAAAGGACATAGGCTACATTTTGTCGCGATATAAAAATATTTAAGAGGTGAAATCGGGGATGAAAGGAATATGGAAAATCCATCTCTTGCGGGGAACCACTAGCATAGTATAATTTTAAATAAATAGATACATTTATTGATTCAAGTCAACTAATGGACCAATTATAATTTACAGAATTACATGAAGAAAAAATAAAATACGATTTAGGTACATTCATTCTATAAAGGCATTAAATAATTAGTTAGACAATTAGGTAAGTACGCAACAAATACTATTGAATAAAAGGCCACTATTGATAGGACAAAACTATCGATAGTTATTGCAATAGTCATAGCCGATACTATCGATAGTACGCGAGAAGTCAGGCGCAGGTCCAACGGCTTAATATGCTTTCCGAGGCACGAAGTTTAACACCACCAACTTTCTGACTACGGAGTACTTGAGTTATTTCAAGACACGAAAACCTAAAAAGAAAGAAAGAAAGAAAAATATTTGTATAAACAAATTTCGGCCTGACCCGGGATTCGAACCCGATCAACATAGATGATCTATGTTGATCGGGGCTATCCCTCCACCAATCCATGAGAGAACGTATCATGTGCAAATTTCTATAACCTTTAAACTTTTCCACACTTTTAAAAAACCACCCTGTATATTGAAATAGCGAAAATTATTTTATTTATTTGTTCAGCAAAGCAATCTAGAAGTTTGACTTCGAATAACTTTGATTTGTTCTTTACTTATTGTTAGTAGAAACCAATTGAATTGTCGTCGAGGGAAAATTGCTTTGTTTCTAAGCGTAAAGTAGTTAACATAACGTCAAGATTCAATCTTCATCATCCTCCTAGCGTAATCCTGGCTGTGCACTCGCACGCGCGGGCCTAGGGTCCGCTGACCATGATCCAGGTTGTGGCAGATGAGGTAATTACAGTGGAGCTGACCTCCGTGACCCTTTTACCAGGGGAACCTGGCCAGTTTGGATCATGGTTACACATGCAGTCGCCTGAATGTGCAGGTTTCCTCACGATGTTTTTCCCCTCACCGTAAGAGCATCGGTTAGTGAAACAACTAATGTACATAACTCAGAAAAAGTCATTGGTACATGGCGGCACGTGGGATCGAACCGGCACCTCCCGCATGAGAGGCGACCCGCTAGCCACTGCGCCACCGACGCTCCTTCGTCAAGATTCAATCTTCGTAACTCTTAAGATATTTTCATCACCCCTTTATGTTTTAAATTACATATATCGAAACAAAAAGTAGCCTATGTCGTTTTAGTGTGTTACTATTCTTTTGTTTGGGGTTCCGTACCTCAAAAGAAAAATCTGATCTGTTGGTTTTTAGGGTTCCGTAGTCCGACAAGGAACCCTTATAAGATCGTTCAGTCCGTCCGTCCTAGTCTGTCACAGCTGAATATCTTCTACGTTTATGGACTGATTTGCATGTAACTTGGTTCGAGGATACTTCACATATAGACCTCATTTTTAAAAATACGAAAAATTAAAATTACCCCTTTTTAAGGGTACCTTCCCATACACGTAAAGGGGGGGGGTGAATAATTTTTTTTTGTGCACCCCCTTGTGTGGGGTATCGTTGAAAAGGACTATGAAAATAAGGTAGTGAGTGGACCTATAAACTTCAAATCACTCACGTAAAGTAACAGGCGCGGAAACTCTTTTTTTAAAAATGTTTCGGGTATCCTGTGATGAATACTTTTGAAATTATAAATAAAATAAATAATATATATACTTTTTTCCAAAAGAACATTATAAACTTAAAAATATTTTTTGCCTATACTGTCTAATGTTGTAAGTTAATGGTACGGAACCCTTCGTGCTCAAGTCCGACTCGCACTTGGCCGGTTTTTAGTTTATCTGGGCGTCTGTCTGTCTGTAAATACCTACTTAAATGTTTTTGTGCATGCATAAAGTGGAATATACATTTAGTTTGTAACCATAAAATATTGTATCTCTTGGTTCATTTTAATTGTATTCTGTAGTGTGTGCCTAAATAAATATATTAAAAAACCTTTTTATTTTTTTGAGAAACGCGTGGATCGATTATCTGAATTTATATTTTTATAGAGATACAAGTAAAAGGGCCAACTTTACTGAATGTATTTATTTACTTTGTATTTTATTTAATGTATTATTTCTGGAAGAGATCGCTCTTAGCGATAACATCTTACCTTGTACATGTTTCTTTGTAATTTTTTTAATAGTGTGCAGTATAGGGTCACCGATTCTGTTCAAATCTTTAAGGTTATGAATTATACTAAAAGTTCATGTGATTTGTTTTTATATTTCAGGTTGCAATAAAAATTATAGACAAATCTAGGTTAGACGAAGACAATTTGAAGAAGACTTTCAGAGAGATAGCTATAATGAAGAGACTGAGACACCCGCATATAGTCAGATTATATCAGGTTAGTATATTTACACTGACCCAGAATACAAGTACGCTGGACTAAACATTCTCTAAGAAATGACAGATAATTTTTGTGCCGAATCAAAGCGCCACCATCGAGTGTCCAGGGAACTAAAATAGAGTGAATTTGCATATGTTTATGTCAATTCTCATTAGTTCCGTGGACGCTCACCACACGCTCACTACAGCCGTCAGCGCCAAAATGGTGATAAGCCAATAGCTTCAATTTCAGGTTGACAGTATGCAGTCCAGGGTACTTGTATTATAGAGGTCCGTGGTATATTTACCATTATCTCTCTTCAACACATATTATTATGAACACACGGGCGCACGTCAGTCTACCCCACTTCGACCTTGACACCGCCTCTATTCCCTACGTAAAAGCTGTTTTTGTAGTTCAAATGGGTAACCTTATGTGCTCCCGACTGTACTTACGACCATAAGATATACCGAATTGTCTACACCATTAATATTTTTTTTCTCAATAAAACTATCTTTGACGACCGTCTTGGTGTAGTCATTCGCGCACCGGACTTCTAAACCAGGCGGTTGCGGGTTCGAATCCCGCAAGGGGCAAATGTTTGTGTGATAAGCACGAGCATTTGTCATGGACGTTTATATGTATTTAAGTATTTCTATCCGTTATCCTAGTCACCATAGCACAAGCTCAAGCTTAGTTTGGGGCTAGTAATTGGTGTGTTTGTTGAAACAATTTATTTTATTTATTTTTATTTTATTATCTTGTAAAAATACCTAATTACACACATCAACACTGTCTAAGGATATACAAAACATAGTATTATAATTATTTTTATAACTAAAGCAATTATTTTGCAAGACGTGGGTTCGAGTCCCACCGGATGACACAGTCGATTAGTATTATATTATCCAAAATATCCCTAGACAGTGTTTATTAGTATAATTTTTATGGGTCTGGAATTTTTATATGATAATGTAATTTTTATTGTGATTAAGTTTCATTATTTGTCTGTCTCTTTTTATTTCTTACGAAAAAAAGGGTTAGGTGTACTGAGCTGATGGGTAACTGAGATTTGTGGAACATGCGATTTCCATTAAAATTGCAATTGCTTTTTTCCAGGTTATGGAAAGCACGCACACAATATATTTAGTCACAGAATACGCGCCTAATGGTGAAATATTTGGTATGTATCTCTCATTAGTATTATGTATAGTATGTAGTTGTACATATGGCCCACTTCAACCTACTCTGACAAATTTTTGCAACCATATTTCAATCTTAAGTTGTTACTCACATAGAGTTCCAAATCATTTGAGATATTTCACAGATTTGGATAAGTTGATGCGAGGCCCACAGTGCCTCTAAACTAAGATAGGAAAGTAGTAATCTATGCATTATTTTTATTAAAAAAACCGGTCAAGTGCGAGTTGGTTTTGCGCACGAAAGGTAACCCTTCGTACTCGCACTCATTCTTTAGCTACTTACTTTGGGATTAAAGCAATGTGATGTTCAATATTTATTTACGCAATTCTATATCTTTCCAGACCACTTAGTAACCAGAGGCCGAATGCCAGAATCAGAAGCGGCAAGAGCATTCGCCCAAATGGTCGCCGCGGTAGGATACTGCCACGCCAACGGGGTAGTGCACAGAGATCTGAAGGCAGAAAACTTGCTGCTGGACAGGAATATGAACATTAAGGTCAGTTGGTTAAGGTCGATATTGCTTCAACCAAATAAGCTGCTTAAGGTCGAAATTGCCGCACCGAGGTAAGTTGTTTAAGATATACCGCACCGTGATCTGAAGGTAGAAAACTTGCTGCTGGGTTGGAATATGAACATTAAAGTCAGTTGCTTAAGGTCGATATTGCCACACCGGGGTTGCCTAAGGTCCAAATGCCGTACCGAGATCTGAAGGCAGAGTACTTGCAGCTGGATAGGAATGTGAACTATAAGACCAGTGGTTTGAGGTCTTAATTGCCGCACCGAGATCTGACTCAAGAGTAATTGCTGCTGGACAGCAATATGAACATTAAGGTCAGTTGCTTAAGGTCGAAATTGCCTCAACAAGGTAATTTGCCTAGGGTCTAAATGCCGTACCAAGATCTGACGGACGAGAACTTGCTGCTGGACAGGAATATGAACATTAAGGTCAGTTGGTTAAGATCTAAATTAGTGACGCGATGAATACCGCTTTCTAGAATACATATCAAACCTACTATTCAGAGAAAGTATATTAAATAAAATATATATATAACTATTTGTCGAACGCCGGCTCACTGGCGTAGCAAGCACTTTCGCCTAACGTCCTCCGTAGCTCAGTTGGTAAAAGCATTCATTCGGATAGCGAAGAGTCGTGGGTTCGAGTCCCATCGGATGACTTAGTCGATCAAATTTTTGTGAGCGAAATTAAATTTAACAGCGAATACCTTTAATTCAACAAAGCGATTAATAAAAGTGGTTATAAAAATAAATAAAAATGAGTCATTTTCAGTATTTACAACTCTGGTACTTCTGAGTTGATCAAACTTTTTGGACTATATCTTGGGTTTGTACCTGGTACCTGTATGTCACAGAATAAGTACTAGTACTCCGTTCGGAAGTTTGACTTTGCAATTCAAATTATTATTATTAATTTTTTTTACAATTATACATTTTTAATACGTATTACTTATTAAAAAAAATTAAGATAAATTACTTAATACAACACAAAAACAAAAATTATAAATAAAACCTAACCTAAGACCTAAGAGCTGGCAGCTACCTTGCTCAGCGTATAAGCATCGCTATCCAGCGCGGTAATGCTGCCAGCATCCTAGGTACCTTACCACAAGGACCCTTTTTATAACTTTTGTTTTTGTGTTGTATTCAAATTAATACAAATCAATGTTGTCAACGATATGGTGTAATTTAGTTCGCCTCAGAGTCTAGCACATTTTTAATTCTTATATATCTGGAATATGATTTATAATACTCTAAACCTATTCAGTGTCGTACTATCATGCGATGCGATACGGTTGGCTGCCACACAAGAAGCTACTAACGCCGTCTAGCGCACATTTCTAGTACTTTATTCATGCTCGTCCAGCTAGCAACGTAGTGGTGCCCCGCGCCGCCGGTGAATAAAACGCGCGCGCGTGTCACTGCTCGAGTTACACGGGCCTGCTATAGGGTAGAATATCTTAAAGTGGGGTCCGCGGTTTGTCAATTATTTCTAAAATTGTGAGAGTTTATTTCACAATCTTCTATATTTATGTTAATATATGGAGTTATATTTTCTATATTTGTTCCAGCTAGCAGACTTTGGGTTCAGCAATTCGTACACAGCCGGCTCTCCGCTCGCCACGTGGTGCGGCAGCCCGCCCTACGCCGCGCCCGAGCTGTTCGAGGGGCGGCAGTACGACGGGCCCAAGGCCGACGTGTGGGTGAGTGTCTCTCGCGGCCACTAGTGTCTCCCGTGGTCACTAGTGTCTCTCGCGGCCACTAGTGTCTCCCGTGGTCACTAGTGTCTCTCGCGGCCACTAGTGTCTCCCGTGGTCACTAGTGTCTCTCGCGGCCACTAGTGTCTCCCGTGGTCACTAGTGTCTCTCGCGGCCACTAGTGTCTCCCGCGGTCACTAGTGTCTCTCGCGGCCACTAGTGTCTCCCGTGGCCACTAGTGTCTCTCGCGGCCACTAGTGTCTCCCGTGGTCACTAGTGTCTCTTGCGGCCACTAGTGTCTCCCGTGGTCACTAGTGTCTCTCGCGGCCACTAGTGTCTCCCGTGGTCACTAGTGTCTCTTGCGGCCACTAGTGTCTCCCGTGGTCACTAGTGTCTCTCGCGGCCACTAGTGTCTCCCGTGGTCACTAGTGTCTCTCGCGGCCACTAGTGTCTCCCGTGGTCACTAGTGTCTCTCGCGGCCACTAGTGTCTCCCGCGGTCACTAGTGTCTCTCGCGGCCACTAGTGTCTCCCGTGGCCACTAGTGTCTCTCGCGGCCACTAGTGTCTCCCGTGGTCACTAGTGTCTCTCGCGGCCACTAGTGTCTCCCGTGGTCACTAGTGTCTCTCGCGGCCACTAGTGTCTCCCGTGGTCACTAGTGTCTCTTGCGGCCACTAGTGTCTCCCGTGGTCACTAGTGTCTCTCGCGGCCACTAGTGTCTCCCGTGGTCACTAGTGTCTCTCGCGGCCACTAGTGTCTCCCGTGGTCACTAGTGTCTCTCGCGGGCACTAGTCTTAGAACACCGTGGCATCTAGGGGCTCAATTGCACCATGGCCCCTCGTGGCTCAATTATACCGTGGCGTCTAGTGGCTCAATTACACCGTGGCCCCACTACGACGGGCCCAAGGCCGACGTGTGGGTGAGTGCCTCTAGCCCAGTCCTTCCCAAGGTGAGCGATAACTCCTTGTAGGCGCTGCAAGCCTGAAGTCAAAGACAAGAATAATTTATTCAATTTAGGACAGCAAATGCCACTTATGAATGATTGAATGATGAGAGGGGAACTAGTGAACTGAACGAGTATTCCGCAATTTTTATCTGTATTTTGATCTATTTTTACTTAATAAATTAAATTTCGCTCACAAAAATTTATCATCCAACCGGATGACAGTGTCGATCGAATTTTTGTAAGCGAAATTAATTTAATTTCGTAAAATTGCTGTAATAAACGATTTTTTTTGTGTATTTATTTATTTCTATTTATGTATATTTTCTCCACAGTCGCTGGGCGTGGTCCTATACGTGCTTGTATGCGGAGCGTTACCGTTCGACGGCGGAACGCTGCACGAGCTGCGGAGCGTTGTGCTGTCCGGCAAGTTCCGGATACCGTACTTCATGTCGCAGGGTGAGTTATTACAGGTCTTTAGTGTCACTAGTGGCTACTGTGAGTAGAGTGCCCACTAGTGTTTTAAGCGCTTCTATAGTCTTGTACGCTACTAGTACTATTGCCGCTAGTGTCTCAAGTGACCACTAGTGTCTAGATTGGCCACTAGTGCCTCCAGTGGTCACTATTGTCTCAAATGGCCACAGTGTCTCTGGTGGCTGCTAGTGTATCAAGTGGCCACTGTGTCATGGGTGGCCACTAGTGTCTTAAGTAGTCATAGTCTCGGATGCTACTAGCTCGACGGCGGAACGCTACACGAGCTGCGGAGCGTTGTGCTGTCCGGCAAGTTCCGGATACCGTACTTCATGTCGCAGGGTAAGATATAACAGGCGTTAGGGTCAGTTCAGTTGCTACTAGTATCTTTATTTCCACTACTCTCTAAAGTACCCACTGTCTCAAGTTGTCACTGTGTATAAAGTGCTACTATCGTCTTGGGACGCTACTAGCGCCCCTAGTGCCGCTACTGTCCAATCACCATTGTCTAGAATGGCCACTAGTGTTTCGAATGGCTACTGTGTCTTGGTTGGCCACTATAGTCTTAGATGCTATTAAATAAATAGTTATTATTAATATTATAATATAATATTACTTATTAAGTATCTACGTACGAGAATGTTACGTGTTACATTAATAACATTTTGTCTAATGCCTGCCTATTATTGAAAAACACTGTTCTTGTGGATATCTATTAATAATAATGTCCTCCTAACCTAATTTGGACTACGGCAGCCTATCTCAACAGAGATTAGCCAATTGCGCGGGACATATTATAGTGCACAAGTGTGTGCGCAATACACAGGTGCACTCTCTATTCCTTCACTCTCATAATTCGGTGAGACGGCAGTCGACATGACTGTAGAGAGATCAGGCGCAGGACCAACGTGACAACGTGCTTTCCGAGGCACGGGGGTGTTAACACCACCAACTTCCTGACTCCGGAGCTGTGTCTGAGTAATTGACGACCGTCTTGGTGTAGTCGTTCGCGCACCGGACTTCTAAACCACGGTTGCGGGTTCGAATCCCGCAAGGGGCAAATGTTTGTGTGATGAGCACGAGCATTTGTACCTAAGTCATGGATGTTCATATGTAGGTATTTAAGTATTTCTATCCGTTATTCTAGTCACCATAGCACAAGCTCACGCTTAGTTTGGGGCTAGGTAATTGGTGTGTTTGTTGAAACAATTTATTTATTATTATTTATAATTTCAAGACAGAAAAACCCAAAAACTCTCGGCCCGACCTGGGATTCGAACCCGGGACCTCGTGGATAGTACCCAGCGTGCTGACCACTAGACCAACCAGGCAGTCAGTCAGTCGGATATCTAGTACTGCTGCACTTAAAGACGTCAATAAAATTTAATCTATAATTAAGTCTCGTTCTTACACTTTCTTTTTCAATGAAATAGAAAAGGACGGCATGAGACTTAATAAAGAATTAACTTTAATTGATGTCTCTGAGTACGGCAGTCAGTCTATAATCCAGTCTGACTCATTTGTAATGGTTTATTTATATGTTAATTAATATTGTAATTTCAAGACAGTAAAACCCACTCTCGGCTTGACCCGGGATTCGAACCCGGGACTTCGTGGATAGTACCCAGCGTGCTGACCACTAGACCAACCAGGCACACAGCTCCGGAGTCAGGAAGTTGGTGGTGTTAACACCCCCGTGCCTCGGTGCGCACGTTAAGCCGTTGGTCCTGCGCCTGATCTCTCTACGGTCATGTCGGACTGCCGTCTCACCGAATTATGAGAGCGAAGGAACAGAGAGTGCACCTGTGTATTGCGCACACACTTGTGCACTATAATATGTCCCGCGCAGTTGGCAAATCTCTGTTGAGATAGGCCGCCGTAGTCGAAATCGGCTAGGAGGACATCATCAATGAATATTGTATGTACATCCACAGAATGCGAGCATCTAATACGTCACATGCTGGTAGTGGACGCGGACAAGCGCCTGTCGCTGCGCAACGTGGCGCGACATCGCTGGGTCGCGCAGCACGCCGCCACGCAGGCGCCGGACCTAGGTGAGATCTAGGCTAGAAAATTGTTAAATTCCAGGTCAAACATGGTTCTATTATCTAGGTGAGAAGTCGCTTAGAATCTGGGACGAAAGGAGCTTGTTATTTGGACTCGAAGTAACTAGAGATCATGGGACAAATTGATGGCCATGGCCGGCTCGCGCAAGGTGAGATTTAGAGTAATCTAGGATAAAGGCAGGCCGAGATCTAGATCAAAAGTTTATTATTTATTTATTTATTTAAACTTCATTGCACCAAAAAAAGAAAGTACAATTGGCGGACTTAATGCCATGAGGCATTCTCTACCAGTCAACCGCATGGAAATGCAGAGAGTTGTATGCAAAAGTTGTATGAAATATAGATAGAAAGTGGTCTGAAATCTAAGTTAGAAAACAAGCGTGAAAAATAGCTCTTTATCTATCTAAAACGACGTTAAATTCGCGTCAGAAAACTCGTGGTTCCTAGTATCTTAATTGACCTCTAGTCTGTAGTGTCTTAATTGACCTGTGGTCCGTAGTGTCTCAATTGGCCCGTAGCCCCTAATGTCTTAATTGGCCCGTGACCCCTAGTGTCTGAATTGGCCCGTGACCCGTAGAGTCTAAATGGGCCCGTGGCCTGTAGTATCTTAATTGACCCATAGCCCATAGTGTTAGGCAGATTTCATGCTAACAAAGGTAACATACAATTTGTCAAGAAAATCGCGCACAGTCAAAAACAAAACGTACTAAAACTGGCTGGTAGTAAAACCGTAGCCAAGTATAAGATGAATGAATTAGTCTGGTTAGTATTCAAAAAGTTAGGAGGGGGAGGGGGGTGTAGTGACATGCTGGTAGTGGACGCGGACAAGCGTCTGACTCTGCGCAACGTAGCGCGCCATCGCTGGCTCGCGCAACACGCCACCACGCCGGCGCCGGAGCTAGGTGAAATTTAGGCTAGAAAATATGTTAAATTATAGGCTTAACATGTTCTATTATCTAGGTGAGAAGTAGCTTAGAATCTGGCCTAAAATTAACTAGAAATCTTAGCACAAATGGAGTTCTAAATCTTGGTTAAAAGTAGCTTAAACTGAAGTCTGCGCAACGACACGCGCTATCGCTGGCGCCGGAGTAAGGTAAGATTTAGGCTAGAGACTAGGTTAAATTCTAGGCCAATTACGGCTTAACGTCTAGGTCAGAAGTGGCTTAGTATCTGGGATTAAAATAATAATAATAAGTCAGCCTATTAGATCCCACTGCTGGGAAAAGGCCTCACCTCAACTATGAGGAGGAACGAGCCATACTCCACCACGCGGGCTCAGTGCGGATTGGTGGAGGGGTGTCTGTAAGGCAAGTGACAAACCTTACTGTCAGATGTTATCAAGCCGCCCTAGGGCCTCTGACTAGGCTTAACGACTAATACCACAGATATTAGCCGGGACCAACTGCTTAACGTGCCTTCCGAAGCACGGAGATGCTTGTCATGGACGTCACTTAAATGGTCGGAATGGTCACCCATCCAATCACGACCGCGCCGTGGGTTGCTTAACTTTTGGTATCACTACCAAAGCGCTGCCGCCACTGCGCCACAAGCACCTCAATCTGGGATTAAACTAGAGTATAATATGGGGCAAGTAGCTCTAATGTAGCTCAAAATATTGGTAGATATTTTGCTTTAAATCTAGGACAGAAGTAGCATATAATCGGGGGAAAAATAGCCTTAATTTTAGGGAAAATATAACAAAATCTTGGTCAAATTACTGTGAAATCAGGGTAGAAATTAAGCTTAAAATCTAAGCCATAAATAACATTAAATTTAAACAAGATAATCGCGCTCAACCAAAAGCAAATCTTCACTGAGATTTAGGCTAGAAGTTTTCTGTTCAGAAGTGGCTTAGAATTTGGATATCTTATAATCTGGAAAATAAATTAACGTTAGTCTTAAGAAAAAATAGCCTACATTTTGGAATAAAGGTGGTTCTAAATCTTGGTCTAAAGTAGCCTAAATCTTGGGACGAACGTAGTTCTAAATCTAGATCAAAAGTTAGTAATAAAGCCGAAAATTGAGGACAAAACTACTGCATAATTTTGGCGAAAAGTAGCAAAATCTCAGAAATAATTTAGTCCCAAACCTTGGTCAAAAGCAGCCCTAATTCTAGAAGAAAACTAGCTTCAAATCAAACTCAAAATTATTTTAATAGCTTTAGAATATGGACCTTCATATTTAAAATTAATGACCAAAAAACTTTGATCTTAGGTAGAAAATAAAGTAAAAATATTCATAATCTTATTTTCCTTCCAGACGCATCAATAGGCCAATGTTCGTGCCACGCGGGAATCGAACCCGCGCAACACAACGCCTCTCTCCACGAAACTGTTGTCGCGCATATGCTGGCCGTACCGTCACTCACGCACCGACATGTCTGTCAGGCAAGTGGAATAGATAGGGGATGTCTCTTAAGGGACACTTACAACTCACTAAAAATCACTTAAAGGTCACTTAATTTATGAGACACCCAAAATACACTTAAATACCACCTAAAAGTCGCTCAAAGCAACTTAACTGACATGTGACTTGAGTGACATGTGATTCTTAAAAAAACACTTTAGTCACTCTTTAGACGACCTCTTGGTGTAGTGGTTCCCCCCGGACTACAAAACCAGAGGTTGCAGGTTCGAATCCCGCAAGGGGCAAATGTTTGTGTGATGAGCACGAGCATTTGTACCTAAGTCATGGGTGTATGTAAGCGTATATAAGTATGTCTATCCGTTATCCTAGTCACCATAGCACAAGCTCAAGCTTAGTTTAGGGCTAGGTAATTGGTGTGTTTGTTGAAACCATTTATTTATTTACTCTTGCAACACTTAAGGCACGCGTCGCTAGGCAACGCTCGTATCAAGCGGGTATCGACCCCGCAACATCATCGACTGTCGTCGCACATGGTCGCCGTCTCGCTTACACACGTACACTTCTGCCAGGCGAGTCTGAACACATACACACACTCAAAACTCACTCAAATTATTCAAGTGTCATCAATTTCACTAAGGAGTAGCTTAAGGGTCACTTAATTTAGGGAAACTCGAAAGTTAATTTAGTGTAACTTAAGTGACACTTAACACTCAAAAGTCACAGAAATCAAGGGATGCTCGAGTGAGCTTAAAATGGTCCAAGTCACTTAAATATTACTTAAGGTCAAAGAAAACTTACAACTTCACCAGTCACTCAAGGACACTCAAATGTCACTTAAGAGACAGATTCACATTAGGTGCCGACATTTTTCATAAATTCCAGTCGTGTCTTTGAACCTCCTCCGCCTCCTAGCGGTTTCCCGGTTGTGCACTCGCACGTTGGGCCCAGGGTCCTCTGACTATGATCCAGGATGTGGCAGATCAGGTAATTACAGTGGAGCGACTGCCATCTGACCTCCGTGACCCTGTTAACAGGGGAACCTGACCAGTGTGGATCATGGGTACACATTCATATATCGTATCTTAGATCCATAGACTGAAATATTGTTTCTCCCACAGTCAGTGCAAGAGGAGAGGTTCGACCACATCTACGCGATATACCATCTACTGATGGACAAGCTACAGCAGCGGACCAGCGCCAGAAACAGTCTGCAACACAGAGGTAATTTATTTAAAATAAAAAATTAAATCAAATTTCGCTTACAAAAATTAATCGACTGTGTCATCCGGTGGGACTCGAACTCACGTCCCTTCGGTATCCGGGCGAGTGCTCTTACCAACTGAGCTACGGAGGACGTTAGTCAGTCGACGAATTCTTGTAAGTGCTTGCTACGCCAGTAATAGAAAACATTTAAAAAGCCATAAAGTACATTTTGCACAAAAATTCATCATCTAGACTTGAACCCAAGACCGTTCGGTATCCGGACGAATGCTCCCAACTGAGCTACGGAGGACGTTAGTCAGTCGACGATTTCTTGTAAGTGCTTGCTGCGCCAGTGAGCCAGCGTTCGATTTCATTAAAACTTGGGAAATGTACCCACAAGTAAAAAGTAAAAAACATTTATCACTTACTATTTAGTGAGCATCAAGATGGCGGGACCAAGCTTCCGATTCCAAATGTTTTATATCATTTATCATTAGTATAAGTGCTTCATATGTACCATTTGTGCCCTGACCTAGTAATTTGTACATCTGAAGACAAAAACGGCACATCGAAATTTTCCTAGTCCTGTTACTATGACGTCAAAGTGCACACACAACCATAGTTCATTGAACTCGATTAGTACTTATAATTATTTTTATAACTTAAGCAATTATTTACGAAATTGAATTAAATTTCGCTCACAAAATTTAATGGACTGTGTCTTCCGGTGGGACCACAGACCACAGTCGATTAATTTTTGAAAGCGAAATTTAATTATATTTCGTAAAAACTTGCATAATAAAGTTATAAAGTTAATTATAAGTTAAGCTGATTTCATCTTAACTGATGGTCAAATAATTAATCTGTAAAAATATTTAAATCAAATACATGCGGGTACATTCCCCAAGTATTGATGAAATCGAAAGCCGGCTCACTGGCATAGCAAGCACTTGCAAAAATTCGTCGACTGACTAACGTCCTCCGTAGCTTAGTTGGTAAGAGCACTCGCCCGGATAGCGAAGAGACGTGGGTTCGAGTCCCACCGGATGAGACAGTCGATTAATTTTTGTAAGTGAAATTTGTTATAGATTTTGTTAGATATAATTTAAGCGTTATATTTCGTTGCAGACTCTCTCGACTCTACGACAGGCCAACCTTTAGATCTCACTAGTTGTAAGGTAAGTCTAAAAATACCATTGATTCAAGAAACAAAACTTAGAAAATGCCCTTTTACATAGTCATAGTAAGAAGTACCAAGTCTAGTATTATGAAATTTCTCTTCAAAATTATGACAAAATAAATAGACTTATAAATAATAATTAAAATAAGCTTTTCAGTAAAAATCAAAGTAGAATAAAAATTACATTGGTGCTAGTGCGTATGCATGTGTGTGTTTGTGTGTGTGTGTGTGTGTGTGTGTGTGTGTGTGTGTGTGTGTGAATGTGCGTGCGTATCTAAGTGTGTCTATAATAAGTCAGCCTATTAGATCCCACTGCTGGGAAAAGGCCTCACCTCAACTATGAGGAGGAACGAGCCATACTTCACCACGCGGGCTCAGTGCGGATTGGTGGAGGGGTGTATGTAAGGCAAGTGACAAACCTTACTGTCAGATGTTATCAAGCCGCCCTAGGGCCTCGGACTAGGCTTAACGACTAATACCACAGATATTAGCCGTGTCTTGTTTTTTTTAAATATTATTTCTGTTTCGTTGTAGCTAATAGTTTTAGTCGTATATCCCGAACATTGGACCTTATGTTTGCTCTCGGGTTAAAGATGAAGATCAAAAGTAAGCCAATTAGTTATATATCTTACTAGCAGTTCCCCGCGACTTCGCCCGCGCCAAAAGTCGGATATTCGATACAAATTTTCATCCCCCATTTCACCCCTCTTATGATTTTATATCGCGACAAAAAGTAGTCTATGTCCTTCCCAGTGTCTCAAACTATCTCTGTGCCAAATTTCATTTGATTCGGTCCAGTAGTTTCGGAGCCTATTCGATGCAAATAAACAAACAAACAAAAAAATCTTTCCTCTTTATAATATTAGTATAGATAACAAAAAAAAACGAACTACATAACAAATAAATAATATAAATATCTACAATTAATGGAAATTTAAAGAAGTCTGAATGTAATGTAAAGAATTACACGATTGTACTCTGTGTTTTCTTGAATATATAAATAATAATTATCTTTCGCAGAACCCCGAAGAAGAACAAATGGATGCAGAAGACTCGACGCAAGAGTGCCTCGTGTCGATCCCCTGCGTCAACGTAGACTACTTGACGGATCGGGCCGATAGCTTAGAAAAGGTGAGATAGAACTATAATTCGGTATGTAAAGTAAAAAACAACCCATGGTAATTTTAAAACCATTTAGAGATTTTATGCCCATAATCCAAAAATTGACAACATTTCATTTTTATAAAGGTACTAAAATTTCACAAACCATTTCGAGATTTGGCGATGCTTAACACGTTAATAGTAGATTGTTATACAAGGGACGAAGTGACCATTCCACTCGAGAAGTTTCTGGCGCTCGAACGAACTCGAGAGTGGAATGGGTGCTTTCACCCGAGTTAAACATACTATTTTTCATTTCGACTGTGAGGAAAGTATCGATAGAATATCGATAGACTATCGATAGTTGCGGAAAAAGCAATAGTATCGATAAAATATCTATAGTATCAATAGACTATCAATAGTTGAGGCAAAAGCAATAGTATCGATAAAATATCGATAGTATCGATAGACTATCGATAGTTGAAGCAAAATCAATAGTATCGATAAAATATCGACAGTTGAGGCAAAAGCAATAGTATCGATTAAATTTCGATAGTGTCGATACAGTTTATAGACTATTGATAGATGAGGCAAAAGCAATAGTATCGATAGACTATCGGTAGTTGAGCCAAAAGCAATAGTATCGATAAAATATCGATAGTTGAGGCAAAAGCAAAAGTATTGATAACATATCGATAGTCATCATTACTATCGTAATGATAGTATTGTAATAGACTATCGATACTATTTAAGTTCAATATTAAAATCACCATCGATAGGTGATACAGCTCAGACTATTGCAATAACTATCGATACTCTCGATGGTGGCCTTTTATTCAATAGTGGGAGTATAAAGTAGGAGGGAAAGCTATTTCCCACCCGGCTATCTACACATCAAAGTTCTACTTTCCAAACAGGTGAGATGAAAAAATATTTTTATATTTTTGTACGCTATAAATTCAGAGATATTTGAAAAAAACTGATAGGTCCTATGATACAGGCATTATAAGGGGACATGCCTTTGCTTGGTTATCTGGTCTGACTTTCTTTAATCATGTTATTGATGTTTCATTTGTGTTTACTACAATATTTTGATTTGTTTGTGTACCCTATTGATACTACGCCGCGCACACTCACACGCATACCTGCCTTATTTTTATTTGTTTAAAATGTACCGTGAGAACCCCGGAGATCGAGTCGACATCGAGACGTTCCCTATGACACATGTACTAGACTGACCAGAGTGCTTTCGCCGCGTGTGTATCCTGTGAAGCTCCTTACAGACATTTCGAGTGATTGTGGCCTGTGAAGTGATACCTGAACCCAGAAAGCGGATGTGGCAAGTACCTAGCTATAAGTGCTCAGACCTGACTGATTTTCCACCTATCATTGTCGCCCTCCACATGTAATCCACTGCCTAGACTCTCAAACAATTTGATTAAGAAACCATTAAATTTTAAGTAAGGAAAATGGCAACGTAAGTTTTTGTTAGTAAAGTTGTGTTTGATTAATTAAAAGATACTTCTTTATTAAGACTTTTGTATTATGATTAGTAAAGTTGTGTTTGGATGAACATACTCAAAATCAAATTGAATTTCGCTCACAAAAATCAATCAACTGTGTCATCCGGTGGGACTCGAACCCACATCCCTTCGCTATCCGGGCGAGTGCTCTTACCAACTGAGCTACGGAGGACGTTATTTAAACGACGAATTTTTGTAAGTGCTTGCCACGCCAGTGAGCCGGCGTTCGATTTCATCAATACTTGGGGAATGTACCCGCATGTATCCAATGGAAATATTTTTACAAATATTTAACCATCAGTTAAGATGAAATCAGCTTAACTTATAATTATTTTTATAACTTAAGCAATTATTTTGCAAGTTTTTACGAAATCAAATTGAATTTCGCTCACAAAAATCAATCGACTGTGTCATCCGGTGCGACTCGAACCTACGTCCCTTCGCTATCGAGTGCTCTTACCAACTGAGCTACGGAGGACGTTAGTCAGACGACAAATTTCGTAGCTCAGTTGGTAACAGCACTCGCCCGGATAGCGAAGGGACGTGGGTTCGAGTCCCACCGGATGACACAGTCGATTGATTTTTGTGCTTAAGTTATAAAAATAATTATGAACATACTCACTTTGATTATTTATTACTTCTTCATTTAGACGTATTGTATTTTGATATATGTGCTTAACGTCGATATCGATATCAAACTACAACATACCACTCCACATACTTTACATACCGAATTGTTAGCCTAAACAAACAATCAAAAAGACAATCAAATCCTCGGTTTCTTCTTTCGTTCGGTCTTTCCTCTTTATAATATTACATTAGTGTAGTTTATTATAATTGTTTTTTCTCCCTAGTTCGGTGACGGGTCCACACCAGCAGCAGAAGAGACGTGTACTCAACAAACAGCGAGTACGGAACCCCACGCGACGAGACGACACACGGTGGGACCCGGCGACTGCAGGCACGGACAGGTAATACAGGGTGTGGTGTTAATAAATAAATCAATTTAATTTTTAATTACAAAAACACTAGTAACTAAACTATAATAGTAATAATAATGTCCTCCTAGCCGAATTTCGACAACGGCGGCATATCTCAACAGAGATTAGCCAACTGCGCGGGACATATTATAGTGCACAAGTGTGTGCGCAATACACAGGTGCACTCTCTATTCCTTCACTCTCATAACTCGGTGAGACGGCAGTCCGACATGACCGTAGAGAGATCATGCGCAGGACCAACGGCTTTACGTGCTTTCCGAGGCACGGGGGTGTTAACACCACCAACTGCCTGACTCCGGAGCTGTGTCTGAGTAATTTCAAGACAGAAAAACCCAAACACTCTCGGCCCGACCCGGGATTCGAACCCGGGACCTCGTGGATAGTACCCAGCGTGCTGACCACTGGACCAACGAGGCAGTCAGTATAATCGTAATATACAGGGTGTGGCGTAAATAGTGGTCCAAAGCAAAGGTGTGGATACACTGTACACTGAAGCACCACATACCAGTATTTAAAAAAAAATTATGTACAGGGTTTTCAAAAAAAAAATTTTTTTTTAATTTTTTTAGAAATCGTTACCTTGCCTTACAAATTTGGTTATAATTTCCAAAAATGACGGTTTTTTTTTATCCATTTTTTTTATTATTATTGCTGATCACTTGTACTTAGTACTCCATTCGTTTTTTTTTTTAAAAACTGAATTTAATAAAAAAAAATAAGTTTCTTTCAAAATTAAATACTCACTGCTAGCAAATCGTTTGACTTTCAATGCTTTTGGTGCAAAAAAAATGTACCACACTGTCAGTGCCCATTGTTTAAAAAAAATGCCCATCTTTTGCAGATTCTAAAATGGTGCAACAATAAGTGTTACGACTTACAGGAAAAAAGTTATTGCTTTTCGAAACAAAAAGGAGCCCAATTCAGAAAAACAATTTATTTGAAGTTCAAGGGTTTACAAGGGTTGTAATTTTTTTCTGTGTGGTCCAAAGCAAAGGTGTGGATACACTGTACACTGAAGCACCACATACCAGTATTTAAAAAAAAATTATGTACAGGGTTTTCAGGGTTTTCAGGTTTTTTTTTATTAAATTCAGTTTGTAAAAAAAAAAAACGAATGGAGTACTAAGTACAAGTGATCAGCAATAATAATAAAAAAAATGGAAAAAAAAACCGTCATTTTTGGAAATTATAACCAAATTTGTAAGGCAAGGTAACGATTTCTAAAAAAATTTTTTTTTGAAAACCCTGTACATATTTTTTTTTTAAATACTGGTATGTGGTGCTTCAGTGTACAGTGTATCCACACCTTTGCTTTGGACCACACAGAAAAAAATTACAACCCTTGTAAACCCTTGAACTTCAAATAAATTGTTTTTCTGAATTGGGCTCCTTTTTGTTTCGAAAAGCAATAACTTTTTTCCTGTAAGTCGTAACACTTATTGTTGCACCATTTTAGAATCTGCAAAAGATGGGCATTTTTTTTAAACAATGGGCACTGACAGTGTGGTACATTTTTTTGCACCAAAAGCATTGAAAGTCAAACGATTTGCTAGCAGTGAGTATTGAATTTTGAAAGAAACTTAATTTTTTTTATTAAATTCAGTTTGTAAAAAAAAAACGAATGGAGTACTAAGTACAAGTGATCAGCAATAATAATAAAAAAATGGATAAAAAAAAACCGTCATTTTTGGAAATTATAACCAAATTTGTAAGGCAAGGTAACGATTTCTAAAAAAATTAAAAAAAATTTTTTTTTTTGAAAACCCTGTACATAATTTTTTTTTAAATACTGGTATGTGGTGCTTCAGTGTACAGTGTATCCACACCTTTGCTTTGGACCACTATTTACGCCACACCCTGTATATCAACTTTTTAATAAAAATATGATAAATTATTTAATACAAAAGAAAAATAAAAATTATAAAAAGGATCCTTGTGGTAAGGTTCCAAGGATGCTGGCAGCATTACCGCGCTGGATAGCGATGCTTATACGCTGTGCAAGGTATCTGCTAGCTCTTGGGTCACCACTGATGTCAACCAGCCTCTTGGAAATCTCTTTGAAAAAAGAGATAGCGTTGGGACCCCACGGACCCAGTGTTTCGACTAAATAAATAAATAAATTGTTTCAACAAACACACCGATTACCTAGCCCCAAACTAAGCATGAGCTTGTGCTATGGCTACTAAGAGAACAGATAGACATACGCAAACGTTTATAAACATCCACGTCTTAGATACAAATGCTCGTGCTCATCACACAAACATTTACCCCTTGCGGGATTCAAACCCGCAACCGCTGGTTTTGTAATCCGGAGCGCAAACCACTACACCAAGACGGTCGGAATCTTAAATAAGAAACCCTTGTTAAGTATCAAATTCTATTTTAAAAACTAAGTTGAAAAAAAACTTATAATTGGCGACACACGGTGGGATCCGGCGACTGCAGACACAGACAGGTAATACAGGGTGTAGTGTTCATCTTAAATGAGGAACTCTTGTTAAGTATCAAATACTATTAAAGAAACTATAGTTGAAAAACAAATAAGCCACTACAAATTGTGTATAGTGATCACTTAAAAACAAAATTAAGCCATTACAAATGTGTGCAGTGATCACTAAAAACAAAAATAAGCCACTACAAATATGTGTGCAGTGATCACTTAAAAACAAAAAATAAGCCACTACAAATTATGTACAGTGATCACTTAAAAACAAAAATAAGCCACTACAAATGTGTGTGCAGTGAACAATTAAAAACCAAAAAATAAGCCACTACAAATTATGTGTGTGCAGTGATCACTTTAAAACAAAAAATAAGCCACTACAAATTATGTACAATGATCACTTAAAAAACAAAATTAAGCCATTACAAATGTGTGTGCAGTGATCACTTAAAAACAAAAAATAAGCCACTACAAATTATGTATAGTGATCACTTAAAAACAAAAAAGAA
This sequence comes from Pyrausta nigrata, assembly GCA_949316185.1. Taxonomy (NCBI): domain Eukaryota; kingdom Metazoa; phylum Arthropoda; class Insecta; order Lepidoptera; family Crambidae; genus Pyrausta; species Pyrausta nigrata. Next base: position 781,907 of record OX438965.1, read on the forward strand.
GCCACTACAAATTGTGTATAGTGATCACTTAAAAACAACATGTGTTACTTACAAAATAAAAAACAAGCAATTGACGATCGTCTTGGTGTAGTGGTTCGTGCCCCGGACTTCTAAACCAGGCGGTTGCGGGCTCGAATCCCGCAAGGGGCAAGTGTTTGTGTGATGAGCACGAGCATTTGTACCTAAGTCATGGATGTTTATAAACGTATATAAGTATGTCTATCCGTTATCCTAGTCACCATAGCACAAGCTCACGCTTAGTTTGGGGCTAGGTAATTGGTGTGTCTGTTGAAACAATTTATTATTTATTTTAGGAAAACAGGCAGTCATAACAACTTATACAGTAAATATATTATTGCACTTGAAAAAAAAAAACCTGTACACAGTCATACAGTTATACAGTCTGCATCTCGCTATCATAGCTTAGCCTTACTTTCCTGTATTTGTTTGTTAAGTCTGTTTTTAGAATGGTTTGTAGTATTTAATTACATAACATTACAAATTGTGCATTACATTTTACATACAGGGTGGGGAGCTGGGTGTGTGTGGAGCTGCTTCAGCAGACCTGCGCGCAGGACCACTCTACGTGTCTGCGCATTTCAATGTGAGTTACATGATTTTGGTATACAGGATGTCCCGTTAACGAAGGATAATTCTTTAGGTACAGATTAGTTACAGCATTATCCCGGTTATCCCGGTTGTGCTCTCTTCTGCGAGGGCCCAGGGTCCGCTGACCATGATCCAGGATGTGGCAGATTAGGTAATTACAGTGGAGCGACTGCCACCTGACGCCGTGACCTTGTTAAGGGAAACCTGACCAGTTTCGGATCATGGTAACACATTCAGTCGCCTGAATGTGCAGGTTTCCTCACGATGTTTTCCCTCACCGTAAGAGCATCATGGTCTACTATATGCTAAAAGAATTTTCAAGCAAAAGTGTTGGTTAAATATTTTGGTTTTGAATTTTTATTATTTTTGGGAGCCTTACTAACATTTTAAGTTTAGATTTTTGTGTTTGGAATATTTAAGTGTATTAAAATAGAAACAGCCTTTTAAAAAGTAATTTATTGTAAAAGTACACATACAACAATTAAATATTTATATCTTGAAAATTATAACACTTTTACTTCAATTTTTTTTTGGCATATAATAGGGCATGATGTAACTTATCTGTACCTAAAGGTAAGTAAGTAAGTTTCAACAAACACACCAATTACCTAGCCCCAAACTAAGCGTGAGCTTGTGCTATGGTGACTAGGATAACGGATAGACATACTTTTATACATTTATAAACATCCATGACTTAGGTACAAATGCTTGTGCTCATCACACAAACATTTGCCCCTTGCGGGATTCGAACCCGCAACCGCCTGGTTTAGAAGTCCGGGGCGCGAACCACTACACCAAGACGGTCGTCAATCCTTCATTAACGGGACACCCTGTATAAGCTGCTGTTGAAGAAATTATACCATCTATTGTGATTTTGTTGTATGTTGGTAAGAGCACTCGCCCGGATAGCGAAGAGACGTGGGTTCGAGTCCCATCGGATGACACAGTCGATTAATTTTTGTGAGCGAAATTAAATTTAATTTGTATGTTGCTATTGAAATACTGTTATTCTGAACATTGTAGGTTACATTAGAAGAGTTATTAATGGGATTTCATGTCAGTTATTTCGTGATCATGACGCGATCAAAGATATATATATATATATATATATATATATATATATATATATATATAATCCAATTTTACGACATTATTTTAGATAATAACGTCGTCAATGTCGAAATGAGTGATTGTAAAAATTTAAGATTTTTAGAATAGAATAGAAACATTTATTATAAATAAACAACTGACGAAAATAATAACAAAAATAAAATAAAGAACTTATGAATTTAGAATAGTGTACCAAAAAGGTCCCCGCTCAGTATAAGTCGTGACAAAAACAGGTTTTGTTATAATGACATTTATAACCAATGATCGGAGTAGGTAAATTGATATGGGGTCAATGACCGCAAACAATAATAATAATATGGATATGCCTCTGGTATTCCAGAATCTCAAAAGTATTAAACTTAAATGGTGTTGTAGTCATAAAAATAAAAAGAATAATAGTGTCAAATCAAGTAATTTCAGGTGACATATAATGAGTAAGATAAAATACAAACCGATATCGATTCTTAAAAAAGGCATATCCATATTATTTCAGCACTGTAAAACACATCAAATCAATCTACCTTAACTACTCCGATCTCTGTTTATAACCCATCTTCATTCATTCTTCCATTTTCTCGCTCCAGCAACAAGCGCCGGCGAACGTGTCACTCTTACCCAACACGAACCTGTGCGGCAAATTACCCGCGGTACAGCACCAGCCACCGCGCTACTTCAGCGTGAAGGACCAGCACCTGCTGAAGCCGCCGCACGCCATGCAGACTCACGGTGAGACACCCTGTATAACATTAGCTATAATTTGTAGTACCGTCACACTGTACATAAAATTAATAATGATGTCCTCCTAGCCGAATTACGACTACGGCGGCCTATCTCAACCGAGATTAGCCAACTGCGCGGGACATATGCGGGGACATGCGCGGGGCGTATTGTGCACAAGTGTGTGCACAATACACAGGTGCACTCTCTATTCCTTCACTCTCATAATTCGGTGAGACGGCAGTCCGACATGACCGTAGAGAGATCAGGCGCAGGACCAACGGCTTAACGTGCTTTCCGAGGCACGGGGGTGTTAACACCACCAACTTCCTGACTCCGGAGCTGTGTCTGAGTTATTTCAAGACAGAAAAACCCAACACTCTCGGCCCGACCCGGAATCATGTGGATAGTACCCAAAGTGCTGACCACTAGACCAACGAGGCAATCAGCAGCATAAAATTACTGTCACCTTGACGCACGGTGGGACACCTATATAAAAGTAGCTAGGACCAGCACCTGCTGAAGTAGACACACTGTGTGTGACACACTGCCTGTATAACATTAGCTACGACATGTAGCGTCATTGGACAATGACAGCACCCTGTATAATAGTATTTACATCTTGATCTATCACCCTATATCAATAGTATCGACAACTTGATGCAAGGTGGGCCAGCCTGTATAATAGTAGCTACAAATACTATGCTGATTCTTGTACTGTCCAATCAGTACACTTGTGGAACTCCTTACCTTTGACTATCAGACAGTCAGAGTCCATCGCTATTTTCAAAAATAGACTTAAAGATTATTTTCTCCAATAATAAATACTTTTATTTACTGACGTTGGTCAAGTACTTCTCATATTGGTATATATGTATTTATTTGTATGTATGCATGAATATGTATGATTAATGTGTAGGTATATTTACTTATTTTTACTTACCGTATTTTCTCTTATGGTCAATAAAGAGTTATCTATCTACATCTTGTACAGTCACCCTTTAAAACAATACCTAGGACCAGCACCTGCTGAAGCCGCAGCACGCCATGCAGACGCATGGTGCGACACCCTATATAAGAGTACTGTAACCTTGACCAGGCCTGTGTATCTTCCCGCGTAGGTAGCAAAAACGTACCTACGCGCGGCGACCCCTTGGTAAGGGACTAAACAAGTTGTGTGTCGCTAGCCGGCAGCGACACCCTCCCGCGTTTTATTCACCGGCGGTGCGCGACACTAGGTTGCTGGTTGGACAAGCGTGAATAAAGTCCTAGAAAGATGCGCTAGATGGCGTAAGTAGCTTCTTGTGGCAATTAACCCTATCGCGTTGCGTGATAGTACGTCACTGAATAGGTTTAGTGTATTATGAATCATATTTCAGAGTTATAAGAATGATGGCGCCACAGTCGTTTACACGGTGTCCCCTTCCCCCCCCCCCCTCTGTCTAACGTCTTGGATCTATAAACTTCAAATCACTCACACAAAGAAACAGGCGCGTAAACTCTTATTAAAATTGTTTCGGGTATCCTGTGATAAATACTTTTGAATTATAAATAAAATAAAAATATATCCTTTTTTTGCCTATACTGTCTAATGGTACTGAACCCTTCGCCGACTCGCACTTGGCCGGTTTTTATTTTAATTTTAAAACGGTAAAAAAATTACGATTGTATATGGGAGCCCCTTCAATGTTTTTGTTTATTTTAATTTATTAATTTATTTACCAAAAATTCGAACACGAGCGGGATGCTTAGTAATAAGGTCCCGTTTTTACACTTTGGGTACGGAACCCCAAAACACAATAGTGACCCCTGTATAACAGCAGCATTTGTTGCAGCGTCGTCGTTCGGTCGTCGAGCGTCGGACGGAGGCGCGCACGTGCCTCGTGGAAGGGAACGAGCTTGTTGCCACTCTGCGCCGGCGCATCACGTGAGTATACAGGCTGTTTTGTCTATTGTGTGCCAAATTAAATATCTGACTGATAGATCTATATGTCAGTCTGTATAGATCTTGACTGAGGTCCTACTCCTGTTGATGATGTCCGTTTTTTTTTTTTTTTTAATTTAATAGGCAGACATTTGACCGCAATCACTTCTGATGGTAAGCGACGATGGGACATGTCTGTCTAGAAGCAGCCTATTCACTCTTTTCTTAAAGGAATCCAAATCGTAGTGTTTAGGGAACACTTCAGCTGGCAACGAATTCCACTCTCTAGCCGTACGCAAGAGGAACGAGAAGATTTAAAACGTTTGGTGCGTATAAGTGGTATGTCAACGACATAAGGGTGGAACCCCCGCCTGCGTCTTATGTCCCGATAGTAGAAAGGGGGCCGGTGGAATCAGTTCGTGCAATTCCTTCGCACACTCGCCGAAATGTAGCCTGTAGAATACTGAAAGGCACGCCACCTTCCGCCTATGTTCGAGGCTTTGCAGCTTAGTTTCACAAAGTTCAGTGTCTTCAATAATTCGTATTGCTCTTTTTTCCATTGAGTCTAATGCAGCCAGTTGGTATTTGGCAGATCCATCCCAAAGGTGGCAGCAGTACTCCATACAAGATCTAACTTGAACTTGGTATAGTTGTAGAAGCTGCTTCGATGTAATACCTTAGAGAGAACTCCAAGCTTTCTAGCTGCAGTTTGGGCTATGGACTCGATGTACTGGCCAAAATTCAAATTGGATGACAACTGGATACCCAGGAGCTGTAAGTTATCGGTGACGGAGACAGGCACACCCCGGAAAGTTGGAGCCAGATCAAAATGGCTCCGTTTCGAGTATAGCCAGGCCTGTGTATCTCCCCGCGCAGGTAGCAAAAACGTACCTACGCGCGGCGCCCTTACTTAGGGGCTAAAACAAGTTGCGTGTCGCTACCGGCCAGCGACACGCTCGCGCGTTTTATTCACCGGCGGCCGCGCGGCTACGTTGCTGGCTGGACGAGAATGAATAAAGTACTAGAAAGAGGCGCTAGATGGCGTTAGAAGCTTCTCGTAGCAGTCAACCCTATCGCGTCGCGTGATATTACGTCACTGAATAGGTTTAGTGTATTATGAATCGTATTCCAGAGCAATATGTATGAAATTATCTTGCAATGGATTTTTGTAGGTGTCTACACGAAAATGTGCTTGACTCTGAGGCGAACTAAATTACGCCATATTGTTGACGACATTGAGTAGACATTTCTTTGAATACAATTGCTAAGTCATACTTCTGTACGATGTACTAGTACTTATTCTGTGGTATAGCCATCACGGTCGCGTTGTCATTCTGTCGTGAGTGAAAAGGACGGCTACATTCGAAAATACGGACATCGTCAACCAAATTAAGGCCTCTGGTGTCGTTCTTCGCTATTCTTTAGGTATTAACTTTTCATTATTTCATTTAAATATCCCAAATTCTGCCTTTAAATAAAATTAGACGCAGGCTTTTAATTTTTAATAAAATTTAGTTTTATTTTGATGTGTATTAAATCAAAGTTCTTTCCAATCTTAAATTACCGTAATGAGTCATTCAGTTTTTTTTAATTACTTGCAACTTTTTGAAATATGTGAAATTTTTATTAAAGCTTCGAACAATGCCCACAAAAAGTAAATGCGTCCAAGATCTTTCATTTCCTTCAAAAATTCTTTAGTACGCCCCTTACTAATGATGTCACATACCATAAAAAATCTTTAGTACCTTCTTAAATATAGCTCTCTCTCAGTTGCTCTGATCAAATTCAAATTCAATCACATATTTGGCACTCAGATAATTTTATAATGAATATTAGGTGGTACATATTAGACCAACTGGTGCCAAAAAGGTCCCTGCTCAGCATTAATCGTGACAGCGCGAGGCATGTCACGATACTGATTTTCAGCAGGAACCCTTGGGGCACTATGTACACACATAAAAAGAAGGACAAAATTAAAATTATTAAATAACCAAAATTCAACATTAGCAACATTACATAATACTGATCACAAAGTTACTATAACTTTGTGATCAGAGCAACGCGTGTGATGCTGTCTACTATTTATTTATTTTTCCCCCAGGCGTCGGACAGCGGAACTCCGCCTAGGGCAGAAGACTCGGAACAGACAGACGAACACTCCGGCGATGCGGCGTACAACACCAATCTGTGCAGGTACGTGGGATACAGATTAGACTGATTATTAGTTAGACTATATTAAAAATATATTTATATGTCGTCGGCGGCGTGTAAGGAATCGTTGACAAGTGGCTCATACAAGGCGGTATACTCGAAATAATAGTCCCGTTAGTTAATACAGACGCCTGTTTTCAGTATCACAAACAAATCGACACAAAATAACTTAAGATTGCATGGATTTTAGATTACAATCGAGAAACGCAGCAAGTTCAATACAGCGACGCAATAGCCAAGACACGATCGTTCGTGCCTGCGCTCAGTGATAGACTGCCCAGTGTTTACACTTTCTCGTCAAAGGAAACGTTAAAACGACTGAAACAAGTGCTGCCATCGTTGTATCGACCATGCTTATTTCAAGTTATTTTAAGACAGAAAAACGCAACACTTCTTCGAACCCGGGACCTCGTGAACAGTACCCAGCGTGCTGACCAGTGAATAAATAAAAGTATGACAATGGGCTCAATTCCAATGCGCCCTGTCTAAGATTAAATTTAGGTTCAGTCTCTTTCTTTCTCTATCAAACAAACGAAAAGAGACAGACTACAATAATTTAGAAACGTCAAATTAAGTGATGCGATTCCTAACGTATTTGTACAAGTTTATGCGTGTTTTCATCTAACTTTAATCGTCATCGAATGACATCCCTACTAATTGTCTATGGGTTCTTTAATTTGCTTAGTAGCGGACAGCTGTTTAGTCTGACGTTTCTAAATTAATATAGTCTGTCTCTTTTCGTTTGTTTGGCAGAGAAAGAGAGAGACTGAACCTAAATTAAATCTTAGACAGAGCGCATTGGAATTGATCCCATTGTATAATTTCTGCCAACGAGATTTTTTGAACCAAAAATTTTTTTTTTCCACTTGTGGGAACCCTGTTGATGTATCGACCGGCACAGGTACATGGCGTCGCGCAGCCAGCGCCGCTCGCTCGTCGACGACGACGTCGCCGCCAGCTCCATGGTGAGTTAACAGGGTGTTCAGTTATTAATGTTAAATAAATAAAAAAACTTTTTTTGAAGAAAGAAGTATGACTTGTTTTTTTACCCGACTGCGGAAGGAGGGTTTTCGAGAGTATGTATGTATGTATAATTGTTTGGCACGCCCTACACCCCAAACGACTGGACAGTTTTTGACATATGAGGTGTCGTTAAATTTTTCAGAATTGTTATAGGGATATAGGCTATACATATACATTTTAAAAATGGCGTCCGCAAATGGAAATAAAGGGGGGAGGAGGGATTGATTATTTTCTTACCATAGCAATATAGGTATTAAATGAAAGCCAGTAAAAAGACCATTTCAAAAATATTTTTTTTGCAGTCCAGTGTTTCTTTTTTTAATTATTATTATTGTATTGTTGTTTTAGCAGAGAAAGAGAGAGACTGAATTTAAATTCAATCTTGGAGAGGATTCCGGGAATCAATACCATTATCCAATCTTTATATTAAATAAAAAAAACGTAACTACCCTTCCAGCCTAGCGCATCGCCATCCTCCTCTTCGAGCATACGAGTGAGAAGGACAGGTCTACTCACGGTCACAGAGCGACCTCCCGGTAAGTTGATGAATGCTGTAGTGTTGCCAAATGCAAGTGTTGCTATTATTTATTAGGATGAGATAAAATCTTTGGCTGAAAATTAGAAAAAAAAGAAGTTTACTAAATATATCGAAAATCCACCTACAAGAGAATTACTCTTTTAAAATGTTATAATGATGAACTTCATTAAAAAATATTTTAAAAAAATACGTATAAAACAAAAGTAGTCTAAAAATATATGACGGTGTGACCAAAGATTTTAAATTCATCTTTCTATTACATTAGGCATTAAAGTATATTTTTTAACATAAATATCTTAATGTAGTTTTATTTTTTGTTGTATATTGAGTGTCGTATTTTTTTGCTTGACTTTTTTATAACATGAAAATAAGCAAACTATTGACTAAAGAAACTATATCTATCGTAAGATATTAAAATTCTAAAGATTATTGAATAAAGACCCAAAAAAATCTACTCACTATTGTCATAGTCGCTTTTCAGTTTTGCAATTATTATTGCAAGTTTCAAGTACAAATTTGGCTCGGTTATTTTCATGTTAATTTTTACTTTTTTTGCTGTAGTCAGCATGCTGTATGTTGTGTATTTTTTTGCTAATTTTTTATTTTTTTTACCACCCTAGTCATAAGTCCCGAGCTAGTGATGGAAGTAGAGGCGCGCATGAACAGAAACTACCTCCCCCCCTCCATACAGAGCGGGTATCAGTACCAGGGATACCAGAACCCGCCCACACCGCCTTCTACGGTACCACAGAGCCCGACCCAAGGTTCCATAACGCAAGGCACGCCTTACACAAACCAGACATCTCAAAAAATGTCGGTGTTAGAAACGATACCACAAGGCAGCATGATTGGTACCAAAGGCTCGATTATGAGTGGCACTCCTATCACTACGCAAGCTGCTAGTCCTTTCACGCCTCAGTTGAACCAGTATTCGCCCACCCACGGCACGGTTGTGCAAACCGGTTCCATTACAAGTGGAACGCCGGTTCAGAATCAAGGGTCTATTGTCTTTGGAACGCCTATGAGTGCCAATTTTGATACCAAAAACTTTGGCAGTTACGGCAACAACTACAGCGCGCCCAACTTCAATACTATGACTGGTGCCAATTACAATACCAATAATAATTTCGGTGCCAACATGCCAATGAGTTCTAATACCGGTTTTGGGGGGAATACGAGTTCTAACAATAATTTTGGTCCAAATATGAGTTCGAATCCCAATTTCGGCACAAACGTGAGTTCGAACCCCAACTTCGGTACCAGTATGAGCACAAATACCAATTACGGTACGAACATGAATACCAGTACCAATTTCGGCACAAATATGAATACCAACACGAGTTTTGGTACCAATGTGACCTCGAACCCAAATTTTGCGAGCAATTTGGGGTCTATAACAAGTGGAACGCCGATGAACTATCAAAACCAAGTACAAAGCACATCTCAGATGCAGAGTATACCAAGTGGTTCCATCATGGCCGGTACGCCGTGCCAAAATTCGGTATCCGGTACCAATCAGTACACGAACCAAGGGCAGTACAACACTAGACAGAGGAAATATTCGGGACCGCAGCGCGTTAAGCTACAGACATTGGCGACAGTACAAGAAATGGGTAATTTTTTTGTTTCTTTTTATTTTCGGGTGGTGGTTTCTGGGTATTTTTTAAGTATCGTTTCAAAAAATTGGTATTTTAGGTATTGATTAGGAGTCTACAAAAAAAAGTAATTGAATCAATATATGTTATAGCAAAACAAATTGAAAAACTTTCTCAGGTAATTTCTTACTCTTAGTTTTTTATTTTACTTTTAGACACTAATTTTAATAAAACCCAACAGCAGTCAAGTAAGTACGTAGTGAATGTGTGTGTTTTTTGCATTAGTGTGTGTGTGTGCATTTGTCTGCTGAAATAGTTTGATGTTTTATGTAGTTTTTTTTTAAATAAACTACAATAGGGATTCTTACTAATATTCAATGATCGCTTATCTGAGACTTCGCCTGCGGTGTACAGGGTGCGGGGGTTAGACGAGAACGGGAATTCGAATTTTGAAAAGAATGCCAATTTTAAATTTAAAATCACACAATGAAATCACAAGCACTCCGCAGACGACGTCTCGGATAAGCGGTATTTATTCGGTGCCTCGGTTGTCATCCCGCTTCTAAAGAGCTTATTACACCATCATATTTGTAGCTTCCTAACTAGGAAGGTGATGTCCTCCTAGCCGATTTCGACTACGGCGGCCTATCTCAACAGAGATTAGCCAACTGCGCAGGACATATTATAGTGCACAAGTGTGTGCGCAATACACAGGTGCACTCTCTGTTCCTTCACTCTCATAATTCGGTGAGACGGCAGTCCGACATGACCGTAGAGAGATCAGGCGCAGGACCAACGTGACAACGTGCGCACCGAGGCACGGGGGTGTTAACACCACCAACTTCCTGACTCCGGAGCTGTGTCTGAGTAATTTCAAGACAGAAAAACCCAAACACTCTCGGTCCGACCCGGGATTCGAACCCGGGACCTCGTGGATAGTACCCAGCGTGCTGACCACTAGACCAACGAGGCAGTCAACTAGGAAGGTATCCTATCTAGGAAGGTAGCGTCCTACTTAGGAAGGTAGGAAGTAGTGATGAGACTTGAATGGAAAATAATATTTAAAACACCCGATCAAAATTCGAATCATGATTCGAACTATTAAACCTCGATTCGAATGATTTAAATCGGTTATACGTAACTTTAAAAATTCGTTTTATAGAAGAAATTAAATGTTGCTTCTAAAATCGCGTAATTTTAAAATTATTATATTTAAATTGTACATCTCTCTAAAAATGTCCTACATTAATCAAAGAGCGCTGCTCCTTGATACGGGTTCATTAGCTTAAAATAGCGATGGGCGATTATTACTAAATTAATCGAATGGTCTCTGTAATCGAATGTATTCGATAAGCAACCGCAGTCATTCGATTATCCTTCGATTATGCGGCGTGCAATACCGGAGCGTGCGGTGCGCAGGCCGTCACTACTTACGAATGAATCGTCATTCGTCGCGTCGATTAATTATTCGTTCGCTGCCTGTCCTGTCGCGGCAATTCAATCGAATGCATCGAAGGGCCGATTATAGATTATCATTCGATTATTTTTTTACGAATTACTAAATCGACATTCGATAGTTCGAATAGTCGATTGTCGATTTATTCGATTATTTTTTATCGAATAATCGCCCATCGCTAGCTTAAAAGGGCGGTCACTAATATAATATAATGTTGATTTGATCAAATATCAGTATAAATATATGTTAAATTATTGTTTTAAGTGATAAGCATTCACTTTGCAATCGAAATATATTATTGCACTTGAAAAAATGAATGCTTATCTCTTAAAACAATAATTTATCGTATTTGCAAGCTTCATCTTTCGATTGTTAAATACTTGCAATAGTATTTCTTTCGAGTTTTGAGGGTTTAATCCCAATAACATTGATGAAAGCAACGCGGCATTACAGCGTTAAGAAGCACTTGAAAATTTCGGCAGGCTCTGCCAACGCCAGAGGTTAGGCAATCGCCCGGCATGCGAGGAACGCGGGCTGGATTCCCGCCTCTGGTGGTCATTTTTTCAAGTGCAATAATATAATTTATGTTGATTTGAAATAAATAAAATGATTATCTAGCGCGGGAGCACGCAGAGCGTTATTCCCCGGTTCGTCGCGCGGAGTGCTCCCCGCCGCGGGCGGCGCACGACCTGGCCTCCGCCAAGCTGGAGTACCAGCAGCTGCAGGTATGTGCGGCTTTACAGGTACACGACGTACACCACGTACACCACGTACAGGGTGGCCCAGATAGTTGTGTGAAGCTACAGCCGAGAGGCAGAATAATACCACAGAATATACAGGCTGTTTGGGTTTCGACTAGCGATAATTTAAGGGCCTTCAATTTATCAATTTTTTGAGTCATACTTCTCTCCTAATCCTAATGAATATTGATTTTTTGAGAAAAAAAATGTTACTTATTTTTTTTTAATTTCATTTTTGGGTTTAGTTTTGTGATAGGTTAAAAAACTATTAAACTGTTTTAAGTTTTTAGCAAAATTTCTTATACCCTTTTTTGTTACTTAATAGGCGATACCTTTTTATTGTAACTTTTTTCACTTTTTTATGGCAGCTAGTGGTGACTGAGTTTGTTCTGGTGCTTCTTCTCAGCACTTGCCTGATTGTCTGTGTCTTGTCTCGAAGCACTAGTAGGGCCTAAAAGATAAGGAGACATGTTCGGGCCTCCAAAGGGCCAATATTACTGATTTTTAAATTTTTGACGTTCATAAGTGGCATTTTCTGTCCTAAATTGAATAAATTATTTTTGACTTTGAGTTCGATAGCATTACCTTCCAAATAAATCTTTTCATTTCTTTTAGGACCTCCAAATCCATAAAAATTGAATTTTAAAAAATATTAAAATGGCTGCCATTTCAAGAGGAGGGAGTTGGAATCAAACATGGGGGCTTTTTATCTATAACATTTGATGATCTAATAGCCCACTATATTTGAAACTAATTCACAAATCGCTATTCTCCACAGTTTTTAAAAACAATTTTGAAACTTCGAGCAGTTAGTTATTCTAAATGTACGGCCGAACGTCAGACTAACCCACATAGACCTTGGCCTTTATTCATTAAAACCGTCTCTATTTCTTACATAATAACACTGTTTTCTTAGCTCACATAGGTAACCTGACGTGCTGTCACTGTGCCTATAATTTAAGTTCTCAACATTCATGAAAAAAGTAATCAAAATCCATATTTTTCCCAGCGTGGCTTGGAAAGGAGAAGTGGAGGGAACGCGGGCGCGTCTCCCCCCCTCGCCGACGCGCGACTGCACACGCCCGCCACCAGCATGCCCGGTAAATATTATTATTTATTTATTTATGGTGTTTGCGTTCTGTAACTACCTGATCTGCCACATCCTGGATCATGGTCAGCGGACCCTGGGCCCTCGCGTGCGAGTGCACAACCGGGATAACGCTAGTTACACAAACAAGTGGTAAACAAACATGATCTTAGAAATATATTTGTTATTATTACTGCAAAAATTAAGCGGATTGCCGCTCATGCGGGAGGTGCCCGTTTTATCCCACGTGCCGCCATGTTCCAGTGACTTTTTCTGAGTATAGTTGTTTTACTAACCGATGCTCTTACGGTGAGGGAAAACATAGTGAGGAAACCTGCACATTCAGGCGACTGAATGTGTAACCATGATCCAAAACTGGTCACGTTCCCCTGGTAACAGGGTCACTCCGTTGTAATTACCTTATTTCCCGAGATACGTAATTAATCGTATCTCATCTAAGGCGGCGCCAATCACTGAATTGAACTACATGAGCCTAAAATCCTCTCCACCTATCGCCACTACTATAAAAGGATTGTGCGTGAAGCGGTTGAAATTAAAAAAAATAAAAATTCCAACCGAAAAGACGGATTTAAGACTATCAGTTTTGTGGAACCCAGTGATTGATATGTGATCTTATATTAAAATAGCGTTTAGTCGCTGAATGCCAAATTCGCAGAACACCGAATTCGCATAAGGCCAAATTCTCAAAAGACCGAATTCGCACAGGTCCTAACTAACCTGTGCCACTATCAAAGTCCAAAAGACTGTTTTTAGTCTTGTTTTCCGAATTGAGAGTGATGATAACTATATTGTTTTTAAATTTTAACTGCTAAATTACACGTTAAATAAAGCTGTTTTTATTTTTACATTTTTTTTGTTATTTTACGTTATACAATATCTGGCCTGTTATGAGACATCTCCTTTTACTACTTTGGTCAAGATTTAGTATCAAATCACCAACTTACCTCTCATGATACAGGCTCGCCAGTAGCAGCGTGTGGAGTTGCAGCCTTAGACCTTAGTCTGGTGTCGCCGGAAGCAGCCAGGGCTGTTCTATGCGCGGCCAGGACTATCAGGGACCCCGCCGCTATGGACCTGCCTAGGACGAATTTACTAACCCAGGTGAGTGTCTAGAATTTTGCTTAAATAGTGTCAGAAAGGTTGGAGCAGAAAGGTACTCGATTGAAGACCATTTGTTCAAAAAATATTTCTAGTTAGTAAGTGCTGTCATCATTTTAACTGACCGTGAATGGCCAGCTTAACAGAGTAACTGAAGTTGTTAAATGGGACATTTTTAAGCGATTTCAATCCAGAATTGTTAGCAACAGAGTTACGTAATCAGGGAGCAGGACTATCAGGGACCCCGCCGCTATGGACTTGCCTAGGACGAATCTGCTAACTCAGGTTTGTGTCTTGATATAACTCAGGTTAGTGTCTAGATATTATTGAGTTGAGTCGGGAGCAGCTAGAGAAGCACTATAGCGGCTAGGACGAATTTACTAACTCAGGTTAGTGTCTAGATATAACTCTGGTTAGTGTCTAGATGTTATTCAATTGAGTCTGGAGCAGCTAGAGAAGCACTATAACGGCCAGGATGAATCGACTAACTCAGGTTAGTGTCTAGATATAACTCAGGTTAGTGTCTAGATTTTATTGAGTTGAGTCTGGAGCAGCTAGAGAAGCACTATAGCGGCTAGGACGAATTTACTAACTCAGGTTAGTGTCTAGATATAACTCTGGTTAGTGTCTAGATGTTATTCAATTGAGTCTGGAGCAGCTAGAGAAGCACTATGGCGGCCAGGACGAATCTACTAACTCAGGTTAGTGTCTAGATATAACTCAGGTTAGTGTCTAGATATTATTAAGTTGAGTCTGGAGCAGCTAGAGAAGCACTATGGCGGCCAGGACGAATCTACTAACTCAGGTTAGTGTCTAGATATAACTCAGGTTAGTGTCTAGATATTTACTAACTCAGTTTAGTGTCTAGATATGACTCAGGTTAGTGTCTAGATATAATTCGGGTTAGTGTCTAGATATAACTCAGGTTAGTGTCTAGATATAACTCGGGTCAGTGTCTAGATATTACTCAGGTTAGTTTCTAGTTATAACTAAGGTTAATTTCTAGATATAACTCAGGTTAGTGTCTAGATATAACTCGGGTTAGTGTCTAGATATAACCCAAGTTAGTTTCTAGATATAACTAAGGTTAATTTCTAGATATAACTCAGGTAAGTGTCTAGATATAACTCGGGTTAGTGTCTAGATATAACCCAGGTTAGTTTCTAGATATAACTCATGTTAGGGTCTAGATATTACTTAGTTGAGTCTGAAGCAGCTAGAGAAGCAATATGGCGGCCAGGAATATCAGGGACCCCGCCGCTATGGATCTGCCTAGGACGAACTTACTAACTCAGATGAGTATGTAGTAATTTCAAACTATTGTTGAAATTTAACGCCGGTTCACTTACATCACACCAAAAGTTTAAATTTATTTTAACTTTATCCCTTTTACTAAAGGTCGAAAACGAATGCGACGTTTTGACAGGTACTATCCGTTGAAATATAAAATATAGATAGATAGATACTCTTTATTGCAACCAGAAAACACTTTACAAACATATTGTAAAAGAAATACCATGTTGGTAGGTACAATTAGGCGGTCTAATCGCTGGGAGCGATCTCTTCCAGACAACCTTTGAAACAACAGAAATATACATCTTCTCCAGGACCTAGCGCTGAAGTTGGGCATCAACCTGCACAACATGTACCTACCGCACGTCAACGCGTCCCAAGAGCTACTGAAATGTCTTCGAGCTCACAACTACGCGTTGTCCACGGCAAGTCCCCCGTCGCCGCTGCATCAGATCACTGAGGGCCTGAGCTACTTGCATACAGGTACGTATCCCTCTATTTAAAATAGCATCCCCCCTAAGTATTTTTTTTTGTTTTTAAGCTTTTCCATAAACTAGACTATTGAGTTCGATCCTCGTTCGGGTCAATACAGAAAACCTTAAATTATCTATATTTGGCCTTTCTCGTAATACATTTGAGTTTATTCTCTCTGTTTTTCTGCTAAACAAACAGAAATGGATATTTATTCGACATCTCATTTGATTTATATAGGAGAATGCAAAAATAAATTATAGATCACTGCATATGTCAGATAAATTTTCTGATTAATTTTGTTTTCTTCATATATGTAACTGCTGTGAGAAAATGTAGTGTTCATGATTATTTTTATAACTTAAGCAATTAATTTGCAAGTTTTTACGAAAGAGATAAAATACAATTATTTTATCTCTTTCGTAAAAACTTGCAAAAAACCTCAAAAAGGTTTTTTGCACGTTGGTGTTGGTAACTAACAACTGCATTAGCTGTAGTGCATGCGTATTGAGGGAGGGAGGGCGGTGCATTCTGCATTTGCCTGAACTGGTACTCAAAGCGGTTGCGGTTGGTGTGGTTTTGTTGCCTGCGCTAGCGTCTCTTAGCGGAAATTTTAAGCAAAATAATTGTATTTTATCTGATAATGGATTTCCGCAAAGTAACGCCTGATTCTATTAATTATAGTTTTTACGAAATCAAATTGAATTTCGCTCACAAAAATTAATCGACTGTGTCATCCGGTGGGACTCGAACCCACGTCCCTTCGCTATCCGGGCGAGTGCTCTTACCAACTTAGCTACGGAGGACGTTAGTCAGCCGACGAATGTTTGTAAGTGTTTGCTACGCCAGTGAGCCGGCGTTAATATTATTGGTAAAAATATTTCCATCGGATACATGCGGGTACATTCTCCAAGTATTGATGAAGCCGAACGCCGGCGCTATCTTACGCCCGGACGCTGTCATCTGCGGAAAAGAATTACGCCCAAATACAAAAGGAAGTGACGGCTATAATTTTTGGCGTAAGGCGTTTCCACCAGTACCTATACGGCAGGTCAGATCCCTTCGTATTGCGAACGGATCACAAGCCCCTGTTGCCTATATTCGGACCCCCCGAAGTATCGGCTAACCGCTTGCAAAGATATGCAATATTTTTAGCAGCATATAACTATGCTATAGAATTCATAGGTAGCAAGCAAAACAGCGCGGATTATTTATCGCGAGCGTGCCGGGGTGACCCGGGTCCGGGGGCGCAGGACTCGCTCGCGGTCGACGATTGCGAAGATCGCGCGGCCTATGTCACAGAATACTAGTACTTCGTACAGAAGTATGACTTAGCAATTATATTCAAAGAAATGTCTACTCAATGTAGTCAACAATATGGCGTAATTTAGTTCGCCTCAGAGTCAAGCACATTTTCGTGTAGACACCTACAAAAATCCATTGCAAGATAATTTCATACTTATTGCTCTGGAATATGATTCATAATACACTAAACCTATTCAGTGACGTAATATCACGCGACGCGATAGGGTTGACTGCTACTAGAAGCTTTTAACGCCATCTAGCGCCTCTTTCTAGTACTTTATTCATTCTCGTCCAGCCAGCAACGTAGCCGCGCGGCCGCCGGTGAATAAAACGCGCGAGGATGGCTCTGGCCGGTAGCGACACGCAACTGTTTTAGCACCTACGTAGGTGCGCCGCGCGTAGGTACGTTTTTGCTACCTCCGCGGGGAGATACACAGGCCTGCCTATGTTAACTTCGTAGTCGACGGAGAACTGCCCGTGACTTTAAATGATTTGCGCCGCGAGATAATGAATGACAGCATCCTCGGTTCGGTCAAGCGTTACGTATTAAACGGGTGGCCTAGGAAAGTGAACGACCCAGAAATCAAACAATTTTTTCATTGCAGGTCTCAATTATCCTATGAGAACGGTGTCTTAATGCGTGGCCATAAAGTCGTTATTCCCTCGGCATTACGGGAAGCTATTTGTAAAGAATTGCATAGTTCACACTTTGGAGTCGTAAAGATGAAAGCCGAGGCGCGCAGGTGGCTGTGGTTCCCGACCTTGGAGCGGCTGGCCGGGCCGCCGCATGCGCCTCTCTCGTCCTGGCCGTTGCCAGGACAACCATTCTTTCGAATACAAATAGATCTATTAGGACCCTTCCATGGTTATATAATAAGTCAGCCTATTAGATCCCACTGCTGGGAAAAGGCCTCACCTCAACTATGAGGAGGAACGAGCCATACTTCACCACGCGGGCTCAGTGCGGATTGGTGGAGGGGTGTATGCAAGGCAAGTGACAAACCTTACTGTCAGAAGTTATCAAGCCGCCCTAGGGCCTCTGACTAGGCTTAACGACTAATACCACAGATATTAGCCGGGACCAACTGCTTAACGTGCCTTCCGAAGCACGGAGATGCTTGTCATGGACGTCACTTTAATGGTCGGAATGGTCACCCATCCAATCACGACCGCGCCGTGGGTTGCTTAACTTTTGGTATCACTACCAAAGCGCTGCCGCCACTGCGCCACAAGCACCTCTATCATGGTGATATGTTTTTAGTTATTGTGGACTCCTATAGCAAATGGGTAGAATGTTATGACGTATCTACAACGCACAATTCCAAAGTTATTATAAGTAAATTGTACGACTTCATGTCACGTTTTGGTATCCCTCATACGTTGGTGAGTGACAACGGTACATCTTTAACATCTTCAGAGTTTAATGAATTTTGTCTTACTAACGGTATTAAACACATTTTTTCGCCTGCATATGCCCGGCAAGCAACGGACAAGCCGAGACTTATGTAAAAATAGTGAAAAGGGGACTTAAAGTGTTGATCTTAGAGGGTTGCAATAAAAAAACGATTCACGAAAAAATTGCAAAACTATTATTTGACTACAGGAACTCTAAAAACAGTACCACAGATAAGTCACCCGCGGAATTAGTGTACGGGCGCCCTTTACGTTCACGGTTTAACCTTATAGACACAGTGATCACGCCGCCACCTTCGTCCTCAGACCTCACTCACACAGTCGTACGTAATCAGTCCTTGCAGGCTAAATACTATAAAGGTGTTCACAGACCAGACTTTAAAGAGAATGACCTTGTGTGGATAACCAAAAACATAAATGTAAAAAAAAAATGCTGGTTACAAGGAATTATTAGGAAAAAAATCGGACATGTAATGTATGTAGTATACGTGCCACAAATTCAAGGCGGAGTAACCAGACACATCGATCAGATTAGAGCACGTCGAAATTCAACGCCAAACGACGACCATTTTTGGGACCCAGACGTGATACCCGATGTGACGTCAGAGACATCTGTGACGGCGGCTACTACCAATGCTGCTGCGGCGCTCCAGCCAGAAGGGGAAGGGGGGTCGCCGATGAGTGATCTAGAAGAAGGGCCTTCAATGCCCAGTAGCCCTTCTGAAGTGTGCGATCAGATAATAAGTTGACGGCGACAGGCTATAAGTCCGATTTTCTCTACGCCAACGTCAGATCAGGACAATAGTTATAATTGACATATAAAACCTTAGATTCTGTGTTTATTTGTAGCTTAAGGGTGAGGGATGTTATGTATGTAGGTATAAGATTAGTGGTGCGGGCTGCGTACCCGACCGGACCGGCTCACGGGCGTTATAATAAATCAGTGTGCTCTCGACTTGCTCGTTTGATTGACGTTCACTAGCCTTGTCGCTTATTCGCAAATACCTAACATGAACAAAAGAGGCAGACTGCAAAAATTTAGACACGTGAAAGACGACTTCTGTATCTCACGTATGTCACCTATTTAGTCTGTCTCTTTTTGTTCTTTAGAGTAAAAAGAGACGGCATGAACTTTATCTTTAGAGAGAGATGTCGGTAATCAGGCCCATTGCATGTCACTAGCCTTGTTGGTCTAGTGGTCAGCACGCTGGGTATTATCCACGAGGTCCCGGGTTCGAATCCCGGGCCGGGTCGAAAAGTGTTGGGTTTTTCTATCTCAAAATCACTCAAACACAGCTCCGGAGTCAGGAAGTTGGTGGTGTTAACACCCCCGTGCCTCGGTGCGCACGTGAAGCCGTTGGTCCTGCGCCTGATCTCTCTACGGTCATGTCGGACTGCCGTCTCACCGAATTATGAGAGTGAAGGAACAGAGAGTGCACCTGTGTATTGCGCACACACTTTTATTTATTTATTTATTTCTAATAGGTATACTGACAGATTACAATCAGAGCATGAACATGATAAAGTGATATTATTATACTTATGGCTAGATAGTAATCTATAAATAGTATACACAGCATGAAATGTTGTAGTGATAGAAAATTGTTGATAACAAAATAAATGGTAATAGACAAATTATTCAACTCACATGAAAATTGATCATCAAAATTAAGATAGAAATACAATAAAAATTTAAACAGAGAATACAATAAAAATAAAAATTATACAATTAAATTAAATTAAAAATACAATTAAAATAAAATTAAAATCAAAAATAAAATCAAATCAAAAACACTTGTGCACTATAATATTTCCCGCGCAGTCGGCTAATCTCCGTTGAGATTGGCCACTGTAGTCGAAATACAGCTAGGAGGACATTATGTTACTAGCATTGAATTATCCTAAAACTAGTGGTTCCCCGCGACTTCACCCGCAAAAGTTGGATTTTCCATATAAACTTTCATCCCCCATTTCACCTCCTTAATGTTTTTATATCGCAACAAAATGTAGCCTATGTCTTTTCTAGGGTCTCGAACTGTCTCCACACCAAATTTTATATCAATCGGTTCAGTGGTTTAAGCGTCAAGAGGTAACAGACAGACAGACAGACACACTTTCGCATTTATAATATTAGTATGGATTACACAGGAATATGAACACTATCGTCACTTTATTCTTTATTTTAAAGAAACTGTCAAAAATAACTAAATTCTTTTGAACACTGTAAAACGGGGATTAACGCTGTACTCTTTCAGTACAAGATCCCAACAACCACAAGTTAAATTAATAAAACTCCAAACTCAGACCGGCAACAAATTTATTTTGATGCCCATGTATAAGCCAAATACAAAGAAACAATGTAAGTGCAAGCTAAGGTACACAGAGCGCCATCTTTTGGCGACACAAAGAACGAAACTTGTATAACGTACTACTAGGAGATTGAACTAACGCAATGAATAGTTGACAAAACATCGTTTATAGGTAAAACATCAGTTACTTTCAATTTGCCTGACGTTTCGACCGGGTTGCACCGATCGCGGTCACAGGCAGACTGGCTGAAGAACTGCGATGTCTTCACTTCCTTACGTGGGGTGGATTAATCTTCTTCTACCCTCAAATTAACAAACTAATCGTCGCGCTAATATTTTAACGTGTTTAAATAGTTCTTTTAGTATTTTTTAACTCGCACAGTGTTCTTTCTTATTTTATAAGTTTAAATAAGAATCCAAAAATTCGCACACGGGCGGGATTTGAACCCACGACCTTTGGCTAACCGGGCCAACGCTCTTACCAACTGAGCTACCGTGCAATTTAAAACGTCACGCAATGACGTATCCAAAAGAGACTAGGAATTTCTCACGGGTGTATGGACTGCACGGTAGCTCAGTTGGTAAAAGCGTTGGCCCGGTTAGCCGAAGGTCGTGGGTTCAAATCCTGCCCGTGTGCGAATTTTTAGATTCTTATTTAAACTTATATCAACGTGTTTTAATAATGCAACGCGTAATTTTAAGTGATTAACGATAACTTTCTCCTTCAGGTTCAATAACCAGAGGCACCCCGCAAGCCTCAGCCACTCCCCTCGACCTCCGAAGCAACGTGGACATGGACACCAGCCAGTACCCCCAACTGCACCCCATGGTACACCCCCAACTCCACATGGTCACTCACAGATCACTCAACAACTCCCCCATCTCCAACCCTGGCTCCCCTCTAGACATGATCCAAGAGGAAACCGCCAACGGAAGCCAGGACCCGAAGTTGTTCACGCAAGAAATGACCAGAAATCTACATCAGCAATTTCAGAATTACGTCTCAACGCATCCACAGATAAGTGTCACTGATTGTTTAGGGTCAGAAATTACACTAGTAGCGTCGTCTTCAGAAGACAGCATGGACAGTTTGGAGAACACGAAGTATTCGTTGCCACAATTCGTCATATCCGAACCGTCGGATTTGGACGACAGACCGTCGATTACTAAAGGAATAGGACGCAAAGTTAGTCAGGAGACCGAACCAGTTGTAGCAGTAGAAACTCCTAAAGTGGACGAAAAGGATACCGAAATGGAATCTCCTAAAGAAACGATGGAAGACACGAACAGATTTTTGGCGGAGGAGCTAAAATATCCGAGACGAGGCAGCGATAAGTCGTTAGGTTTCAGCGACGACTCGCTAAGCAACGATTCGGCGAATGTGTCGCCTAACTGCGAGCAGAACGTCCAATCGATTTATTCGAATATAGTATCGATTAGTTCCGGATTCAGCGAGAATAGAGGCAGTTTCTCCGAGCATCGCGAATCGTTTTCTTTCTCGGACCGAGGCAGTTTTTCGGAGAGAGGCGATTTTGGACGGTCCTCTTTCTCAGAGAGGAGCGATTTGGGGAGGGACAGCTTCTCGGAGAGGGGGGAGACGCCTCGATCCTCTTTTTCTGCTCAGGGTACCTTAGGGGAGGTAAAAGAGTATCATGAAGACGTGTACATGCCTAGAGATACAAGTAGGCATTGCTTAGAGAAATGTGATGAAGAAAGTCCCCAAGCTACTGAAGAAATCGAGCGGTTGCAAAGGTCGACGATGGATTTGCGACTGACAGAAATATGCCGACCGGAGGAACACAAAATCCCCATATTATTAAGTCCACAGAAGGTGTCGTGTGTGCAAGAGTATTACGAAGTTACTTTATCGACTGTATGCTCAAAATTGGACTCTCAAAGCATTGTGGAGTTGCTAAAAGAAGCTATAAACACAAGAGTACCTCCCCAAAACATATTCGTAGAGACAAACGGTCAAAACGACAGTGAAGATGAAGCGTTAACAGGATTCCTAAACCTGGAATATTCCGGTGGGATCCAGATCGAACTGGTTGTGTGCGAGAATAAGGCTAAAGAGAAGAAAGGCCTCAAAATGCGCCGGATATCCGGCGACCAGAGGGAATACGGGAAGCTGTGTCAGCAGCTGATCACCAGCTTGACCGTCTAGACGTCAGATTTGACACCTGTCAACGTGACAGTCGCATTTGACACTTTCGTTTGAACAAAACAGTCGCCAGCCGTTCTCGTCGGCGATAAAAAAACTTGTTGTTATCTATTTATATTAATTTCAAAGCATTTATACTTTCGAATGAGGCATTTTGTCATTCCTGTTGTATAATTTCCTATAAATTATATCCTTGTGTATTTGTATAAATATCTGTTAGTTGAGACGTGTATCTCAAATTTGACAGCTGTCAGAGCACTTTGACAGCTGTCACGAGTGACATTTGCAATGTAATGAGGTGATAATGTGCAATATTAGATATTTTTCAAATTGAAGTTGTATGTATTGTATGGTGTAGGAGTATTCTCGATTTATGTATATGTTAATTCCTCCAAAATGTACTATTTTTATGTTACAAAATTAAATTTGAATGCGGAAAGAAATTAAACTCAAAATCAAGTATCTACGTTGACAGATTTGCTTAGAAGTGGCGCCCCCTACTTTCGTTTACGTCCCTGACATTACAAAGAAGTTAAGTCAAACGTGAAATATGGACCCTGTTTGATAAGTATGACGGTTCGAAGATGTATCTAAGTTTTTTAAATCCTAGAGCTGAAAATTTAAATCCTTAGGCTTATATTTTTATTTAAAACTTGCAGTTTGCCGCGACTTCGCCCGCGCCGAAAGTCAGATTTTCCATACAAACTTTCCTCCCTCATTTCACTCCCTTGATGATTTTATATCGCGACAAAAAGTAGCCTATGTCCTTCCCAGGGTCTCAAACTATCTCTGTACCAAATTTCATTTGAATCGGTTCAGTAGTTTCGAAGCCTATTCAATACCAACAAACAATCAAATCTTTCCTTTATAATATTAGTATAGATAAAATCAAACTGTCAATTTCAATGCGATCAATATGTCATTATCCAATATAAAGTTTTTCTTTGCGTGTCAAAAATTGTAAACAATCTTTCTTTTTATGACTTTTAAAACCTAATACTGGTAAAAAATATATTTACTAATAGCTCTAAAAAGCTGCTTATATTAAACGATAAACTACCATATTAGGATGTAATTTTTGTGTCTAGTTTATTTTTAAATGAATAATTTCGTCAAAAAGGAATATCAAGATTGTTTACAATGTTGGACAAGCAATGAAAAACTGACTTTAGGTACCCAATAGTTTAGCGTACTAACGTCTATCTCTTCCTGCTGTCTTATTAATTTGACATCCATTTTGATATGTGGGTACTTGTAAACCGCAAAGAAATAGTGCAATATGACGTCACAAGCTACGATCCTATTGATAAAGCAATAAACAATTACATAGTTAATACTAGCAACAATTGAAAATTGACAATTCGTTGTTGATTTTTATTTTATTTAAAAATTACACCAGTTGCCACCAGGTGGCGCTGAGTAAAAGTTATAGCAAAAGTACAGTCGACTACACATCCCTACCGAAAAATAAAGGAAATTTCTACGAAATCAAATTGAATTTCGCTCACAAAAATTAATCGACTGTGTCATCCGGTGGGACACGATCCCACGTTCCTTCGCTATCCGGGCGAGTGTTCTTACCAACTGAGCTACGGAGGACGTTAGTCAGCCGACGAATTTTTGTATCTTCAATACTTGGGGAATGTACCCGTATGTATCCGATGGTTATAAAAAATATTATAAAGGAAATTTTTCGTCATAATATAGGCCTCGTACCCAATCGCGATTTGACCTATTAACCAACATTCCTTTTACATAGATTGGAAGCGAAATTATCCACAAACATACTTAAATACATACATGATTAGTACAAGAACCGCGTGCATAATAAACAGATCGGAGTAGGGCACTGACCTATATAATACATGTGCGCTGGACTAAACGTTCTCTTAGAAATGACAGATAATTTTTGTGCCGAATAAAAGCGCCCCCACCGAGTCTCTAGGGAACTAAAATATAGTAACTTGCATGTGTTTATGTAAACTCTCATTAGTTCCGTGGACGGTCACACGCTTGTATGTACCCGTATGTATCCGATGGTTATAAAAAATATTATAAAGGAAATTTTTCGTCATAATATAGGCCTCGTACCCAATCGCGATTTGACCTATTAACCAACATTCCTTTTACATAGATTGGAAGCGAAATTATCCACAAACATACTTAAATACATACATGATTAGTACAAGAACCGCGTGCATAATAAACAGATCGGAGTAGGGCACTGACCTATATAATACATGTGCGCTGGACTAAACGTTCTCTTAGAAATGACAGATAATTTTTGTGCCGAATAAAAGCGCCCCCACCGAGTCTCTAGGGAACTAAAATATAGTAACTTGCATGTGTTTATGTAAACTCTCATTAGTTCCGTGGACGGTCACACGCTCACTACAGCCGTCAGCGCCAAAATGGCGATAATCAAATTGCTTCATTTTAAAGTTGACAGTATGCAGTCCAACGTTCTTGTATCATAGAGGTCAGTGACTGTAGCTGTGTTTAATGTCGTTTAATTCTTTAATAGACGTTGTCATATAAGACAGTTTTTTAATCTTTTTTACGGCTTTGGATTGAGCCCACGACGGCTAATCTTTAGTTGAATGTTTCCATAATCAAACTTTCCTATCGGTTTTGAGCACTGACCTCCATAATACAAGTACGCTGGACTAAACATTCTTTTAGAAATGACAGATAATTTATGTGCCGAATCAAAGCGCCCCCACTGAGTGTCTAGGGAACTAAAATAGAGTAACTCGCATATGTTTATGTCAACTCTCATTAGTTCACACGCTCACTACAGCCGTCAGCGCCAAAATGGCGATAATCAAATGGCTTCATTTTTAAGTTGACAGTATGCAGTCCAGCGTACTTGTCAGTGGGCAAACCGGATTGATCCTTTGAGACGATTACAACTTATGATTGTTCGTTTTTTTTTCTTTAATTTGACGTTTTAAGAATTGTACGTGATGTTGTATGTCAAAAATTTACTTTACATATCTGTATATGGAAATTATTTTGAGAAAATCGCTTAAATAATTTATTATTCCAAAATAATAGTTTTCTAGTTTATTCCATTAATAGCATAAATTCTTTATCGTAAGCAAAGATATAAATGTACATATAGGGTAAGAGTAGGTGCGTTTTGTTAGTGTTACATAACACTACTTTTGGAACGCAGTCGGCTAAGTAATAATGTTTCTGCATTATTTTGAACATATTTTTGTATATTTATTGGGTTGTTAGTAAATTAGTTCTATTTTACAAAATATTATCTATTATGTTTTATTTATATTTTTAGTGATTTTTATTGAATCTTTAGGTTTGTTAGAATAATGTTTCATGCATATTTATGATTCCTGTTCAAAATAATGCAAAGACAATGTTAGATCGCGACGACTGTTGTAAATATCTGTTTGAAATTGTGCGTGAGAAACAAAATTAAATACTTTTTAAAATTCTAGTGAAAAAAACATTTAGTGTAGGAGAGATTTTGTTATATTTTGAGTTTAGACCATATATTTTTTTATTTTAACACTAGAATCACTTCCTTACACGTGTCAATTCTACTACATGTCGAAAAATAAGTACAAATTGAGATCTTTAGTATCTTCGTTACAATTAACAATCTGTTATATGAAAAGCATTTTTTTTTTCCTTAAACAAACGTTGCCCGGGAGAGGTCGCTTTGAGCGATAAGCCCGCCTATTCTATTTGTACGTCAGTCTGTATTTTTATTTGCAATAAAAATACAGAAATACAAATTTGCAAAGAGTCGTGTATCTTTAAATTTAAATGAATTCATAATAAATTTGATTGTATAATAGTTTGTTGGTGATATTCCGATATCGAAATTAGGTTAGGGTAAATACAAATACTGTTAATAAGGAAAAAGTTTTAGCGAAAGGCAATGTACACGCAGCGCCATCTCTTAGCGTCTTAAGGAACTACAAATTCCAAAAAAAACTTAGTTTTGTTTCTCACGCACAATTTGAGATGATTATAAGATAGGATACAATAATATTTTGCCATAAGTCATAGGTTAAGAACACGTTATCAAATCTTTAAATATCTTGTAAATATTATTTTAATAAACAATTTAATTCCATAATGTTATTTTGTTGTTTTATTCATACACTTTTTATACAGCTTGACTGGTCCTAGGTGCGATTTCCGGGTTTCTTTGTGGGACATAATTGAAACTCAAATTATTTACCGAGTACAGTCAGCGTCACAAAGAAGAACGGCAAAGTTCTTTGATGCTCAGCCCCAAATGCGGGCATGGTTTAGTCTTTGAAGAAAAGCCTAAAACTGTATAGAGGAAAAAATAATATAACTGACATTGAACGACATTTTATTTGGTGCATTATGTTGGATTGACATTTAAACAATGTAATGACAAAGTAATGACCCGGTAGTGGATTATGTAACTTTGAATGAAATTAATTATTTCAATCAAAGTTTTGTTGCTAAAGTTGGCCATTCACGGGCAGTTACACTAATTAGTCGGTCTGAGGTACGACCAAAATTTTACGTTTTCAATATCGGTAATAAAAATCTAGGCTATAGGCATAAGTACTAAAAAAGTAATTTAACGTCATTTTTTTTTCTACAATTGCCCATATTTTACCGGTTCTAAGACTGAACTGACCGTGAATGGCCAGCTTAACAGAGTAACTGAAGTTGTCAAATGTGTCATTTTCAAGCGATTTCAATCCTGAATTGTTAGCAACAGAGTTACGTAATTAGCCCCCCGGTCAACATTGGGCTCAATTCCAATGCGCCCTGTCTAAGATTAAATTTAGGTTCAGTCGCTCTCTTTCTCTATCAAACAAACGAAAAGAGACAGACTATAATAATTTAGAAACGTCAAATTAAGTGATGCGATTTCTAACGTATTTGGACAAGTTTTTGCTTATTTTCGTCTAACTTTAGTCGTCATCGAATGACATCCCTACTAAATTGTCTATGGGTTCTCCAATTTCCTTTGCAACGGACAGCTTTTTAGTCAAAAAAAAGTAAAGTCAGCATATTAGATCCCACTGCTGGGAAAAGGCCTCACCTCAACTATGAGGAGGAACAAGCCACTCCACCACGCGAGCTTGATGCGGATTGGTGAAGGGGTAGACAAGGTTTGTCACTTGCCTTACAGACGTAAGGCAAGTGACAAAACCTTCTGTCAGATGTTATCAAGCCGCCCTAGGGCCCCTGACTAGGCTTAACGACTAATACCAACAGATATTAGCCGGGACCAACTGCTTAACGTGCCTTCCGAAACACGGAGATGCTTGTCATGGTCGTCACTATAATGGTCGGAATGGTCACCCATCCAATTACGACCGCGCCGTGGGATGCTTAACTTTTGGTATCACTACCAAAGCGTTGCCGCCACTGCGCCACAAGCACCTCAGCTGTTTAGTCTGACGTTTCTAAATTAATATAGTCGGTCTCTTTTCGTTTGTTTGGCAGAGACAGAGAAACTGAAACTTATTTTAATCTTAGACATGGTGCATTGGAATTGAGCCCATTGACGTTTGATATATTTTTTTGTTTGTTCAATTCACCCATTCTGGGTAGGCAAAGGATCAAGTCCATACAGCCACGTCTTCAGTATTATTTCATTGTTCATTCTTTTCTTCAGAATCTTCTTTTGTACTTACACAACTGCACTAAACTACAAACTGACCTAACCTAACTCATTGAAATGTGAGGATGGTTCACATTTCAATGCTCTCAATGAAATTTTGAGCGGGAAATCGAACCGGATCAGATAGGAGCGCCTTACTACTTTGTTTCTTACTTTCACTTCATTAGTTCTCCACTGCAGCACATTATTAAGATTATTTCACCACACAATCACAATAATAAATAAATAAAATAAAATTGGTTTATTTCAGACTATTTGTCCATATATTGTTAGTAACAAAAACAGAAAGAAACTTAAAGCTATGTTAGTACAATAGTTTTCTTAAATCTTAACTTAAATATTTGCCTGGACTGCGCGACACCCCGGCCACATGTGTGTGTGTGTGTATACCCAGTGCCGAAGTATCGGACAGTCAGACTTGGCACTTATTGTTTTAAGAATGGTGTTGGAGCTCCCCCGCACCGCACGCAGAAGGGATGCGATTCGCTTACGCATCACGGTGTGAAAACCATCCGTGTGTGACAGCGCGAACATCCCCGACGCGCTGCAGTATCGCGGAAGCCCCAACAACATCCTAAAACCATTATTATATTGTACTCGGAGAGCATTGAGAGCCCCCCGCGTACAGTTGACCCACAGATTGCACGTGTAAAGTGTTTGGCAGTAAACCTTAAATAAAGTTATTTTGACTTCAGGACTGCAACGTGCAAATCTGCGAGCCAACATATTGCAACGGACTGCCAACGCTCTCCTTTCCCTTTCAATGTCTTTGTCATCCCTCAAGTCATCAGTAACCACATGACCGAGATACTTGAAGGACGACACTTTTACAAGTTCTGTCCCATTAAGTTTGACAGGCGGTACATGTACAGGCGCCTTACGAGCCACGGCCTTAAAAACCATCAGCTCGCTTTTTGCCACATTGTACAAGAGGCCGTGGGATTTCGCATACTCCTTACATATCGCGATCAGCCTTCTGAGCGCAGCAACTGATGGACTCAACAGCACCAAATCATCAGCGTAACTGATACTGTTTAAACAGTGACCATCGATGAAACAGCCGACATTGGCGCTGCTGAGCCCGACAGTCAGCTCATTGATATACAGATTAAAAAGTGTAGGGGAAGTCAAGCCGCCCTGCCTTACCCCACACTTCAACCCATACACATCAGAAAGTTAATCTAACCATTTGACCTGGTTACTCTGGTGGCCATACCAATATTTAAGAATGTTTATAATCTCACCTGGTACACCAGAATTTAGAAGTTTATTCCAGAGAGTATCATATCTAACCAGGTCAAAAGCCTTCGATAAGGCCAGGAAAGCTGCATAACCGGTGTCTTCCTGTCTTTATAATACCTGACAGTATGCTTGAGAGCCAAGATGGCGCATTCAGTTGACAATTTGGGCCTGAAACTGAATTGTGCGTCATGCAGGTTTAGGTGACGCTTGAGCTGTCTCTCAATCAAACTGTCAAGTACCTTTGCTGTGATGGTAGCTAATGAAATCGGCCGATAGTTTGTTTTATCAGATATACTTATCACCCGTTTTATTCTTTACAATAGAAACAACGACCGATTTCATCAATTCTGCCGGTAGGTATGAGTGTCTAACGCAAATGCATAATGACCACGAAAAACGAATTTAGAAAATTAAGAAACGAAGCCCGGCCGTCACGGTTTATTTCCCGCCCAAAAATTCGTCGTTTGATATAAATATACTTCATGTTTGACTGACACGTCAAAGTTCACGTAGTTCGTTTTGTTTTTGCATCTTTGTAGACGTTTAGTCGTTAATAGTTTGTTGTTTGTACATTCTGTAAATATTTTAATTCCCAGCTTTTTAAATTACCATAAAATCATACAAAAGCCCGCTAATAAAGTGATATCAGATTTATATTTTATATGTCTCACTTCTCTAAGTGAGACATAGTCTCTACTACAGGCCCATGTCCAAAATGGATGGGTCATATGAACTAAATGAAGTCGGTAATTTTTTATTTCCGACTTTGTGGCGCACCATTTTTTGAGGGCACTACGCGCTTCTTATTTTTCATGGATCTATCGATGGTAAATATGCCGTACAAAAATATATGACCAAAATGTACTTACCTACTCTTCTCCTGCACTTTTGAATACCTACTCACCAGCACTCAATTGGACAGCTTACAAGTGACAGCATAGTGAATCTTAATATTTTATGCTCTTATATCGTCCTATGTACGTCATCTGGTGGTTCATATGACCCATCCATTTTGGACATGGGCCTGTAGTCTATTAGTACGGTGTCTCTATCTATTGGGTCGATTTATGCCAATCTTTCCACAATAGAATGTAAACCATATGTTATACACCTAGAGTGCAATACTTTTGTTTTTTTATATTCAGCCGGTTTGGGTATGTCAACACGTGTGTGAGAACACGTATAATATGGTATTCATAATTACAGACTTTTGAAGCAATTTTATCTTAGCATGGAAGAATATACTTAGACAGGCCACATTGACATCGCGCCTAATGATTGAGCCAAGGGACTAGTACTTATTCTGTGCTAAACAAGTAAACATATTGTATCATTTGATACCCATATAGCTATGGTAAGGAAAAAATCAATCCCTCCTCCCTTCTGTATTTCCATTTGTCGGCGCCATTTTTAAAATGTAGGGTAAAACCGGGATTGACGCCCCAGTGGTATAAATGCCCCGATTGTAATTACTCTAACTTCGCAAATAAATATCTTTTTATTTTATTTATCTATCGAGAGACTTTCCAACTACCATCAAATGGATCGTGTCTCATGTCTCTGTGCCATTGCATGGGACGGCTAGGTGCGATCAAAGTTTTTTCGGGATAGATGGCCTATTTCTCAGCGGGTCGTCTATCCTTAACGTTATTTATATGGACTTGGCAACCATCCCATGTATGGGATGGTTGTAGATGTCTCAAAATTAGAGGTTTGCAATAATCGCTAATATTCTGGAAATATATATAAAGGTAATATTTTTTCTTTTCATAAATTCTTTGATAAAATACCAAAGTACTGGCCAGTTGTACAATAAAAGAATGAAATAATTGTGCAGGGAGATATAACATATTTTCAAAAAGTGTGGCATCTATCCCGGTTTTACCCTATGTCACTCTCACAATTTTGACAAATGCAACAACACCTCATAGGTCAAAAACTGTCCAGCCGTTTGGGCTGTAGGGCGTGCCGAACAAATACATACATACCTAAATACTTTCGAAAACCATAATCCTCCTTCCGTAGTCGGGTAAAAAAGGTCTTATTGTCCCAGCACAGCCAGATTGTTTATTTAAACATGTTTGAGAGTTTAGGCAGTGGATTACACGTGGAGGGCGACAATGATAGGTGGAAAATCCGTCTGTCTTCGCACTTACAGCCAGGCACCTGCTGCATCAGTTTTCCGGGGTTTTTGGGGTAACTTCACACACTTCACAGGCCACAATCACTCGAAATGTCTGTAAGGAGCTTCAAAGGATACACACGCGGCGAAAGCGCTCTCGTCGGTCCAGGTGTGTCATAGGTGACGTCTCGGTGACAACTAGGGGCTCCGGGGTTCTCACGGTACGTTTTAAACAAATAAAAACTAGGCAGGGACGCGTGCGAGTGCGCGCGGCGCAGTATCAATAGGGCACACAAACAAATCAAAATATTGTAGTAAACATATCGCCCGCCCTAAACACGTCAAGTGTTTACGAGAAGGTTAGGAAGCTAAGGAAAGGAAGTTCACTGGACAGGAAGACGAACTAATTTCGTCAAAGATCTCTTTAGGCTACCGGTAGGAGTTTTAACATCTACCACACGAACAACTTGGTCTTGGCCAGGGTATAAATTAATAATGCGTCCACGACGCCACTGCAAAGGGGGAAGGTTGTCATCTTTTATGAGTACTAGCTCACCCACTTTAGGAGGATCACAAGGAGAGGTCCATTTATTTCTAATTTGTAATGTATTTAGGTATTCTAAATGCCAGCGAGACCAAAAGTGCTGGGTAATTTGTTGGATTAGCTGAAACCGTGTAAGGCGATGCAATTTTACGTCTATATAAGGGTACTCCGGAAGTGCAGTTAAGGGTTGACCAATTAAGAAATGGCCGGGAGTTAACACTTCGACATCATTAGGGTCCGGAGAAAGTGGGCACAATGGGCGTGAATTTAAAACTGCTTCAATTTTAGCAAAAACAGTGGTCAGCTCTTCAAATGTAAGGGGGGTATCGCCTACTACTCGTTTTAGGTGCGATTTCGCCGATTTAACCGCAGTTTCAAAACGACCGCCCTAATGAGGGCAAACAGGAAACCCAGGATATGTTCCGCTTTGAAAGCTCAGAACCAATAGCCGCCTGGTTTTGAGACAGGAAACACTCTAACTCTTTAAGGTAATTGTTGGCACCGATGTAATTTCGACCGCAATCAGATCGGATTAGGCGAGGTACACCACGACGCGACACGAATCGGGAAAAGGCCGCAATAAAGGCTTCAGTAGTTAGGTCTGACACAACCTCAAGGTGAACGGCTTTAGTAGTAAGGCAGACAAATACACACAGGTAACTTTTCACTAACCTTTTGTTCCTATAGGCCTGGACTTTGGTAAAAAAGGGTCCTGCAAAATCGGTACCTACACCGTCAAACGGTCTAGCAGCCGTGACGCGGTCTTTAGGTAGGTCACCCATGAAGGGTTGAGATACAGCCGCTTTGAGACGATAACAGGGAAGGCATTTAAAAATCACATGCTGAATAGCTCTGCGTGCCGACAAGATCCAAAACTCTCCATTTAACATGGCAAGAATTGCATTAACACCAGCATGAGCATTCTCGCGATGGTAATGTGAAATAAGGATGTTCACGAAATTACCATTCTTAGGCAGAAGAAGGGGATGGCGCGCATCAAAGGATAGATCGGAGTTTCGTAATCGACCTCCAACTCGAATCAGGCCTCTGTCATCTAGAAATAAATTCAACTTTCTAAGGGAGTTAGTGATAGGATCGCCACGCCGTAAGCCATCAAGTTCATCAGAAAAGGAGGTAAATTGAACGATTTTCACTAAAAACAAAAGGGAATCTCTCCGTTCCTCAGGGCTCAGGTAGGACAAGTAAGATTTAGGAAATAAAAACCGCCTTAGGTAACAAGTCACGTTTATTAGCTTGTTCAAAGAACTATACCGCTCTAATAAGAATGAGGGATCCGGGGTAGGAACATCGGCAGAGACTACTAAACAACGTAGTCCAGGAAGATCACTACTTGGGTTAGGTTCCGAAATACCGGGCCAGTTGTCAGGAGACTGCGTCAACCACAAAGGTAAAAACCAAAGGGAGTGGTCGATCAGTCAGGTGACTGACATACCTCTCGATGCACAGTCACTAGGGTTCATGTAGCCTGGGACGTGCCTCCATTCACTAGATGTAGGACTAATATTAATCTGGGAGACACGATTAGCCTCAAAAGTCTGAAGGAGGTGAGTGAGGAGTGGTTTTTAACCAACACAACACGATTTTACTATCTGTCCAACTATGGATTGAAGTCAACACAGACGACCTTTGCAGACAAAGAGCGACGTGATGAAGTAATTTAGAGAGGAGGGTAGCTCCCAACAATTCCAACTTGGGAATTGTTAAACGGGTCCGAACAGGGGCAACTTTAGATTTAGCCATAACAAGATGGACGGAGCAAACACCAGACGGAAGTTCCGCACGTAAATAAACAGCGGCAGCATATCCCAATTCAGAAGCATCACAGAACCCATGTAGGGATAAGGAGGAGGAACCTCTGGGAAGAATATGTCGCGGAATGGCCACTTCACTAACCTTCGCTAGGTCCTGAACAAATGCAGTCCACTCTAAAGACAGGGGTTCATTTAAAGGATCATCCCAGGATAAGCCTGACATCCATAAGCGTTGGATAAATTCCTTAGCCTTAAATACGACGGGAGATATCCAGCCACAAGGGTCATACATACGGGCAATCAAAGATAAAACTTTGCGTTTTGTAATAACTGCATCACGGGTATCACAGGTATAATTGTAGGTAAATGAGTCACTCACAGGATTGTACTGCACACCTAAAATAGCGACAGTCTGAGGATTATCTGGGTCTGAGAATGAATGAGGAAGTTGCAAATTATCCCGGGGCATATTCTCCAGGAGCTCGGGCCTGTTACTAATCCACTTACGGAGTTCATAACCACCAGAGGCCATTATTCCTATAAGCTCAGTTTTCAAGGCCCGGGCAGACGCAATAGTATCAGCACCAGTAAGACATTCGTCGACATAAATATCTCTCTCAAGGACTTCAGCAGCTCGAGGGAAGGTAAGTCTCTCTTGTTCAGCGAGCTCAAGAAGGGCACGAATTGCAATGAATGGACTGGAACGAAGACCATAGGTATTGGTATTAAGTTCATAGGCAAGAAGTGGCTGAGAGGGATCCTCACGCCAAAGCACAAGTTGGTACCTTCTATCATCAGGATGTACCCAAGTCATACGAAACATTATACGAATATCTGTTACAAACACTACCTCGTGCCTGCGGAAATTTAGGAGGATGTGAGAAATATTTCGCTGAAGCTTAGGGCCTGTATGTAAACATTGATTCAGGGACACTTTAGGGGACGTAGGACTACTACCATCGAACACAACACGTATTTTGTCACTAACTGACTTAAAAATTCCATGATGAGGGATAAAATAATGTTCCTGGGTCGAGTCATATGAAGAAAAGGACATATGGTTTAGGTCAAGGTACTCACGCATAAAGGAAATATATTTCTCTCGAAAATTAGGATTGGCTTGCAAACGCTTCTCAAGATTATGGAATCGCCGTAAGGCATTGGTTTTAGAATCACCGAGAGGTGGACGATCATGAAGAAAAGGGAGTCTAACCATAAATCGACCATCACTTTCACGAGTGGTAGTTGCTTTAAAAAAGGTTTCACACTCTATATCCAAGGGGTTCGCAACTGTAGATTGGGGGGCCTCTTCGATTTTCCAGAATTTTTCAACTATTTGGGACAGCGAGACTCCAGTCATGGGGGGTTCCAAATCAGTAATCCTCCATAAACAGGACCACACAGGACATAACCAAATATCGTCGAGATAGCAGTAAGGCCATCAGGGGACACAAACAACTCGGACCTTAAAAGGCGACCAATGACGTCTGCTCCAAGAAGTACACTTATAGTACCAGGTTTGTAAAATAAAGGGTCAGCAAGAGGGAGGTGCTTAGTCCAGGTAATTACACTTTTAGGTAAGTCTACCTCTGGGAGGGTACCAGCAATCACATCAACAACTATTGCACTGGTAGAGATTTCTGGAAAGGCAGAATTAACTGGCTTAAATGAAAAGGATACAATGCCCGGGGAATTAATTGCCTGAACATTACCTATTCCACGAACAGGAACTGGAGAAGGAATGATAGGTAAGTTCATGTGGTCAACAACAAGCTCAGTAGTAAGAAGGCAGCCCTGAGCACCAGTGTCACATAAGGCACGCGCTTCCACATAATATCCAGACGAGGTTTTAACATGAATCAAGGCCTTAGGTAAAAGAACGAGAGAATTGCGAGGTAAAGATGTAAAAGCGGGTATGGAAGGGGGGATATCTAGTCAGAATTGTGGGGCCTCATTGTACTTATGATGAAATGCACGTTCAGCCTGGGTTCTTTGACCTAGAGGGGCATTATAAGTACGGTTACCGTTGGGTGCAGGTGGGGATCGCCCGCCCGAACGGGGAGGTGATGCTCTACGGGAATCACGAGGGGGCGGGGTACGAACACGGTGCCATTCAGTACGTGGGGGTAACACACGGTCCGTTAAGTGACTTTGTGGGGATTGCCGCGGTTGGTTGGAAGCTAAGGTCGGGACGTCTCGGTATGAGCGCTCGCGATCGTAATTCACAGGAGAGGAGTCATTATAACACAGTAACGTGTGATGACTGGAACGATAGCACGTGCGACAGCGATAATCTCGCGTGCATTGGGATATGGAGTGTCTATCCAGGCATCGATAGCACAGTCGGGCTTCTTTTACAAAGGTAACACGTTGACCTGTAGGAAGGCGAATAAAATCGGGACACTCGCGTAAGTAATGCGAAGTACTATTACAAAGGTGACATTTAGATGTCGTCGCAAAAGTAACAAAGGCTCTCGCAGGCGGTGGGGAACGCGCGTTAGGTTTAGGCAAACGAGGGGAGCTCGCAGTAGGGGGGGTTGTAGTGTCAACGACAGAAGCACTACCTACATTGTCGTGGTGCCTACATTCATCCTCAAGAAAGGTAATAAGATGATCAAAAGTAGGGAGGTGATTAGGATTATCGCCATAACGACGTCAAATCTCGATTTTAACTCTGAAGGCAGTTTAGCAAGGCATAAGTGAACTAATAGGTACGACCAATGTTTAACAGGAAGTTTCAATCTTTCTAAGCATCGATAAGTCGAAAGCAGGGGGTTCAGGAACGACACACGTAACCCGGAAAGTTTAGGCGTTATAGTAGGGAGCATCATTATTTGAGCAATGTGGGTATCCGCTAAAACACGCAGGTTATGGTACCTACGTTTTAGGAGGTCACGGGCCACGGTGTAATTGCCCGCCTCAATCTTGAGGTGTTGTATCAATCGACGAGGTTCATCCGATAAGGCTCCTACTAAATAGTGTAGCTTCAATGTCGGGGTAAGGCTAGGCTGGTTGTCCACCACGCTATCAAACTGGTCTATAAAACTGATCCAACTATCGGGACGGCCATCAAACTTAGGTATAGGTAGGTCAGGTAATTTACTAGCCGGGTTATCAATAGCCAGGGATTTATTCTCCTTGAAGGGGGTGCTAGTACGGGACGTCTCAAATTGGTGAGGTCGTATTTCGTCTAACTTAATTTTTAAGTCGTCTACTTTGTCCCTTACTACGCGTATCTCGTTCTTAACTTGCACATATTCTTGTTCATAAATAGCAGGACCGAGATTACCTAACAGCTTGGAACAAGCGGCGGAAAACTTGTCGCACATAAGTGGCAGGTCGGAAAGACGCGCTCGCATACGATTGGAGGAACAGGTCTCAAGAACTCGGTGGGAATCATCAACCCAGTCACTAATATAACGGAGTTCACCAATAGCTTCACGGTATTCAGCTGTATCCGTGTAAAGTACGGCCCTTACGGTCTCGTTGCCGGTTTCGGTATCCGACATTTTATTTACTTTAAATCGCAAGAAACAAGGTAGGTAAATTAAACTCACAAAAGATTCCAATAGGATGCGTAAAGGAACAAATAGTAAGGGACGGCACTGATGCACCGGGTATATCAAACGTAACTCGTAAACAGCTCGCACGCGGTCACGCGGTAATGGCGTGATCAATAGGGAAACAAAGCGCTCGCGCACCTCACTTGCACTCAAAGGGTAGGTAATTAACGCGCTAATCGATTTATTCGACACTTATGTAAAAGGGGGTTGTACTCGAATGGTATTAAGGAATTTACTGTAAATAGGTTAGGTATATGACGAGACGTTTTCTTCAAATTACAAAAGAAGGTAGCAAATAAATAACTCTCAATTAAACAAATTACGTTACTAATAAGGGGTCCTAATAAAAAACTACGCTCTGCTACCAAAATGTTTGAGAGTTTAGGCAGTGGATTACACGTGGAGGGCGACAATGATAGGTGGAAAATCCGTCTGTCTTCGCACTTACAGCCAGGCACCTGCTGCATCAGTTTTCCGGGGTTTTTGGGGTAACTTCACACACTTCACAGGCCACAATCACTCGAAATGTCTGTAAGGAGCTTCACAGGATACACACGCGGCGAAAGCGCTCTCGTCGGTCCAGGTGTGTCATAGGTGACGTCTCGGTGACAACTAGGGGCTCCGGGGTTCTCACGGTACGTTTTAAACAAATAAAAACTAGGCAGGGACGCGTGCGAGTGCGCGCGGCGCAGTATCAATAGGGCACACAAACAAATCAAAATATTGTAGTAAACAAAACATTTTCTTACCTGTCACAAATCGGGAATCGAAATCGAGACTATTTTCAAGCCAAGTGACTTTTAGTTCTACTTAATTTTAGATAAGATAGTAAATAAGAGTCAATGTTTTTAATGATAAACCGGATTCCAGTTACTAGATAGTTAATGATTATGGAATTAACAACTACCGCCGTCATAATAGTCGCTTCCGACTAATACAATGAAAAGGATATCCTACAAGAACGCTTCCTTTCATTTGACAGAGCTTAGATACACGTTGGAACATCATATCTACCTAATATGTCTAGAACTGTCTGTTACATTTTTACTAAGGGAGATGCCCACTAGACCCTTCTATCGCCGAACGTTTATACAGGATGTCGCATAAATAACAGATAGATAGCCCTGCCACCAATGAACATCATAATGGGCTATCGATTAGTTTTTTTTCAATTCGGTCTTGTTTTAGAAAAATACACTCACTCACATGCGACTCTCCTAAGTAGTTAAAAATAAATTAATAAAATTCTATTTCACGTCCCAAGACGCACTCATTCCATAATTGATAAATTATGAATTCCTTACTTAATTTAATCCAACTTGACATAGTTTTACTTTGATCCAAAATATTGTATTTAATTTAATTAATTAAATTTATAAAGTTTAATTTATTTTATGTGATTTAATTACAATACAACTTTCTTTAAAATAGCTACACTTCAGTAAATGTTGTGTTATACCTGTAATAGGCAATCATATTTGTCAATATTTTTTTGTCATGATATTGTATTGTGTATAGTGTGATTTGCTTTTGGTGTACCTTTATAAATAAATAAATAGTTGCCTCTTTTGATTGCATTCAGTTATTTTCTAGTAGGTAGGCACTGATCAAGAATTGTATTTGTACGATTGTAGGTAGGTTAGGTACAGAGTACTTACAGGAGTACCTACCTATATCGTAGTGTCTTAGAGTTTAAAACGATTTTCATTTGTAGTTATTTATATTATTTAATATTATAGTTGAAATCATTGGTTTAAATACATAAAGAAGATAATATAAATTGAGTGTAAACTAATGCAAACTATCACAACTGTATACTATTCATTCATTCATATTTCTTCCCAGTTTCTCGAATTCGTTTGTGTATGCAATCTATAACGTCGGATTTTATCGAATTGAATTGATCTGTAAAACTCTTCACGTCTCTTCTCGTATCCCGAGCTAAAATACCTGAGAACAAAATTACCTTTTTTAAAAGAGATCGTCTCCCTTAGAGATAGACCACGTATTTTTTACTCTACATCTTTCTATGTAAATTGCATTGTTGTTGTTTCTTATATGGTGTGCAATAAAGAGTTAAATCTATCTAAATATATTTAAACAATTTAAATCTGACTTATGACTGATTGACTGACTGACATATCAATGCACAGCCCAAACCGCTGGGTCTAGAGACCGATGTGCCAAATTTGAATTCGGTTCCTTACGAGGTCTAGAGGTGCACTAAGAAAGGATTTTAGGAAATTAATCCCATAAGGAGATAAAAAAAGGTTACCCCCTTACCGCAAATTGGTATGAAACTCCGTCAGTTTTGATGCTAAATCGATAAAATTTGATATTTAGCTATTTGGTTAGAAATTAAAAATGACGTTCAGGATTTTGAACTCGACCTCCAAGGGGATGAAAATGGGAATGGAAGTTTGTATGGGAAATTTGACATTGCGCGGACGAAGTCGCGGGCAACCGATAATCTATTTTATTACTCTCGTCCTTATATAAGTACTAAGGGGCCGTCCATTAATTACGATCATCCAAGGTATCACAATGTGCGACAAGGGGGTTGGAGGGGTGGTAAGATTGTGACAATCCAGCTGGTAGTAGCTACCACTCTTTCACCGGGTCCGGCACGGGTGTTCCGTCGATAAGTGGAAGTGCCAGAACCTTCTGGGTGAGCTCGCTCCACCGCCGACTCTGTCTATCTACGCCACGTCTGGCTTAGTCTAGAGTCAAAAGCAAACCAGTTTCAAATAATAATAATTACCAAGCACGTTGGTCTAGTGGTCAGCACGCTGGGTTCGAATCCCGGGTCGGGCCGAAAAATATTGGGTTTTTCTGTCTTGAAATAACTTAGACACAGCTCCGGAGTCAGGAAGTTGGTGGTGTTATCACCCCCGTGCCTCGGAAAGCATGTAAGCCGTTGGTCCTGCGCCTGATCTTTCTACGGTCGTGTCGGAGCCGTCTCACAGAGTTATGAGGGTAAAGGAACAGAGAGTGCACCTGTGTATTGCGCACACTATAATATCTCCCGCGCAGTCGGCTAATCTCTGTTGAAATTGGCCACTGGAGTCGAAATTCGGCTAGGAGGACATTTTTTTAATTGTTTCAAGTTCAACAAACACACCAATTAACTAACCCCAAACTAAGCGTGAGCTTGTGCTATGGCGACTAGGATAACGGATAATTACTTACCTACCAATAAATTGGAAAAACTGCGTCATCGTTAGATCCTCCATATTTGGCGCTAACCTCTCATACGATTCGTCGAACAACCGTTCAGTTAGAATCATACCGTCAATTATTTTGCACTCGTCAAACCATTTCTTGATTTCTGTATACGATGCGCCATCTTTGTCACTCGCTCCTTTCAAAATTTGGTACATCTCTTCTAGATCCATTGGATATTTTAAAATAAGTAGGTAATTTTATAGTTCGATTGATATTTGGGCTATTATGTAATTAAATCACGTAGGCTAAGGGCTATGATGTCGCTTCATTCTAGCTGTGTTTTATTTATTTTGCTGTTTGTTAGAATAAATAAATAAATAAATTGTTCCAACAAACACACCAATTACCTAGCCTCATACTAAGCGTGAGCTTATGCTATGGTGACTAGGATAACGGATAGACATACTTAAATACTTTATAAAATGCTCGTGCTCATCACACAAACATTTGCCCCTTGCGGGATTCGAACCCGCAACCGCCTGGTTTAGAAGTCCGTGGCGCGATCCACTACACCAAGACGGTCGTCGAGAATGACGGTAAGAGCGAATTGCTTCATTCAATTTGAATTAATACAATAAATTATTATATTTTGTGTTTCTGGTTATAAAGACTTGACGACAGCGAATTATTTCTATATCTGCTTCACTGTTGGAAGTGTCAGAATCTGACCGTGTGGTCAGATGTTCAGCCGCAGGATGTCCACTGCTGCATATCATAGGGCTCCCCCATATATTTCTAAAGTGACTTGTCACATGCGACCTCTGCGACCACATTTATAAAAGACTGTTAAATTTAAGGGTAGATCTGAGACTAATAGCTTTATCAGTGTAATTTACAAGAGTATTTAAGAACACGTTTTTCGAGAAACCAAATTGAATTTACTCTTTAATATTAATTGCCAGCTAAAATGTAATTTTTAGCTGGCAATTAGTAACTAATATTTTACTGCCGTAGCTTCGAGAAACGCACACTAGTAAACATATATTAGTTCATGGACTTATATTATTAGTCTAATAAGCTTCGTGAAATAGGGTATGTTTTTACTTACTTACTCCTTTGGCGCAGCGACCCAAAGTCGTTTTTGTGACGGTATTTTTATACATCGACTAGTTGTGGCGTCAGAATCTATATTTTTTTACTCCCTAGCTTTAATCTTGTGCGGGACTTTTCAAACTATAGCCCCCTTTGCACCTATCACTGGATTGCGCCGAAGACTTGCGTGCCCGTAGATCGACTCTATGATTAACTATGAAGTCGGAGACGGGAGCGGAGAGGGTTATCTTCAATAAAAACGCTACTGGTGAGATGTACTTGGCAATCTTGCATGTAGTCCTAGTGCTTGAGTGTTCCGAGGTTTCTTGTTTCTTGTACTGTTGCCTGGAGCGAACTGCAAGCTCAGGCCTAAATCTGCGCTATTAATATGCCACAAAATCGCTCTCAGTTAGTGACTAATGCGATCAGTCCGCGTGTGACAGAGAGTCACTGTGCGAGCGAGATGGGTATAATAGGGTGGGTTCACGCGGCAATACCGTAAGGAGAGCCCTTCTATATTTTCCTATTTTCTAGTCCCCTTTCTAAAGAGGGTGAGTACCTAAGTCCTCGTTATTGAGGGTGTGTAATTAAACAACCTGATTGCCATTCTTTATTAACAAAACAAACATAACAAATTACAATCAGACAACCTAATAAGATACAACACAATGAAATTTAAAAATAAACAAACAAACGAAACTTAACTATCTTAGCTATTATAAAAACTATTTACAAAATCTATTTTACTATCTATCGGCCGTCCGGAACAAATCTAGAGTTGGGTGGTATGGACCATATACTTACCTACCCTATATTCTATTGTGTTTTTTTAACTTCCTTCCACGTCTTTGCAGCTTCCTTGCCGCTCTATTGTTGATTTGGAGCAATATTTGTAGTTCTGGCCGAAAACGTGATATTTCAGCGGATTCCTTCACGTCTTGAAAAATAAAAATAAACAATGAAAAGGTTACGTCACCGTGGCATGGCAGGCCTTATTGACTGGTCGATTTTTTACGCAAAAGGTCCGGCATTGATTCTTTATTTTAAGTTGATGTAAAAAAAAAAACCCTCCTAAACTCAACAAACTCCTAAGTTAGGAATGTTGTGAACAAACAGTTTTGTTTGGCTTGATTTTTTTATAAATATTAATGGTAATAGGTCTGATAAATTAGCCAGCGTGGCCGGAGCCATTCTTTTTCCCTCTTCGTTACGACAAAAAAGGATCATGATCCATACAGCCAGGGTCAGACAGAAGCCTTAACCAATATAATATCTCTAGCATGTAATTTTTTTGGAGCCATCAGTTTAGTAGGCGAACGCGTATAAAAACGGGAGATTACACTGATTACCTTGCCACGTGCAGGGCTAGCCCAGCCGGAAGGCAGTGCATGCCGTTGACGATTTGGAGAAAAAAATGCAGGGGTTTTCAACATTTTGGTCTCGAGCCCAAATGTACACACTTTTGACTTTTGAGACC
Organism: Pyrausta nigrata; assembly: GCA_949316185.1. Taxonomy (NCBI): domain Eukaryota; kingdom Metazoa; phylum Arthropoda; class Insecta; order Lepidoptera; family Crambidae; genus Pyrausta; species Pyrausta nigrata. The sequence goes on from OX438965.1 coordinate 825,609, forward strand.
GCTATTCGCTACGAAATAAAAGCTGTTTTGCTAGTTCACATGGGTAACTTGACGTGGTGCCGACTGTACATATGAGAGACAGTTTACATGAATAATGTGTTCTCATAAGGTTGTAATATGGTTGTGGAAATTTGACAGAGCAGGGTAGGTTGATGTGGGGCATCGTGTACGTAGAACATACTAATACCTAGAACCTAGTCTGTATTCTGTATGTGTTTTTTTTCAAGTGTAATAATATATTTAGATACTTGCTTGAGGGTATAATCCCAAAAACATTGATGAAAGCAACGCGGCATTACAGCGTTAAGAAGCACTTGAAAATTTCGACAGGCTCTGCCAACGCCAGGGTGGCCGAGAGGTTAGGCAATCGCCCGGTATGCGAGGAACGCGGGTTCGATTCCCGCCGCTGGTGGTCGTTTTTTTCAAGTGCAATTATATATTTAGATTGCATAGTGAATGCTTATCACTTAAAAACAATAATTATGCTTAGGTAAATATTAGTCTGTACCTACTTGAAGTCATGTAGGTAATATGATACTTTGACTACAACAAACTTGTCAAATTTGTTAAACTACAAATAAACTCAGGTTATGTACGGTTAATTAAGTCTAATAATCCAAACACGAAAAGGTTGGCCGCCCCTGTATTTTTTGCGCTGCCGCCAAAACGTATCACATTTTGACAGCCGACTAAAACGGATGTAGCTAATTTCTATTTTTCACCCCAAAATAAGCTGTTTAGGGCAAAATCCGGCTTTACGCAAACGAAAGCCGAAAATAAAATCCATTTTAGAAGCCATTATTCAAATTTTTTTATGTGTCGTGTTCCCGCCCTTTTTATTTGACAATTGTTTTTTTCTACACTTTTTTTCACGATACGCGTGTGCATCCGGGTTTGAGAGGTCTAAATGTATCAATTTACTTTTTACACATAGAGATCATTAATTAATAACTAGTTAATGTACATAATAATTAGCCTATTAACTACGCAATTAATTGTTTATCGATCTTTTTTCAGGAATCAACTACAGTATCGATTCAGATAAGGTTAGTAAGTATGCTGGTTTTTAATCAATTGCTAGGTTAAAACAGGTGCTAATCAACTATTATAACATTCTACGCAGTTGGCTACACCCCGATTGAGGCTTGGCCCCGCATATGTAAAAAGTTACCTAGGTTAGGAAGACATTTATTATTTTATATAATATAATGTGATAAGCATACAAAATAAATAAACGATGGTTAACTACTTTGGAAATGTCGATCGCTTATTTATTAAAGTAAAAGTTAAAGGAGCTATTTACTTGGCTGTAGATGTAATGAACTGTGTACCTAAAATAAATAAATAAAATCTTCTTCATAATAAGTTTTATAACTTCGCAACCAATTCGTTCCACGTAAGTAACGAAAGAAACGCTTTTATAAAAGAGTTGACCGGATAATATGGCACAAAATGTCGGATGTCTCTCCCACCAATAAAAGATCTATTGTAACAACAAACAATAACCGTTGGACCTCTGGACCTTTTTCAATTTAAATAAAATCGCGCTCCATCCGGACGGAAACGGAAGTCAGTTGTAAACACGAATGAAAGGTTTTTAAAAGTGTTTTTACAACTTCCTACGGAGGTTGGTTTCCTTCGGGAGATCCTGACTCCTTGGTTGTTGAATGAGTGTCAATGAATGGGTGTAGTTTTTATGAACAATATCTAGGCTCTATTATTTGAAACAGTTTTAAGAGAAAGGGTATTCTGGTTTATTAACTACGTGCTGCCTAATATTATATTCTCTATTATTCTAAGATCCAAAGAATTCCAAATATTCAAAGAATCTTTGGTACCTAATTAGGTTCCTTATACACGTTCACATATTTAAGAGTTTATTTTTTTAATTAAGAGTGCTCTTCTAAAAATATTCTTCTAAAGTAGGTACCTATTATTTATTCTGTGTAAAAACTTCCCATCCTACCTCTACCTAGTCTGTGGCATGTTTAATAAGTTTTAATAAGACGAAAAATCTGATTTCTTCCAATAACTTATGTATTTCTTCCTCGAATGTTTCAATAATTGATTAAGCTTGTAGTAGATACTGCTGCTGCTAATAAAAATAAATTGAACGGCCCTAAAAACTTAAGATAACATCTTGTGGCGCAAGAAAAAGATCATTTCTCAACTAATCAGCCCATAAATCGTATCCAAACTAAATAAATCAGATTAATTGACATCTATTTTAAAATTAACGACATACAGCAAAAAGGTCCCGAAAACACAGTTTGCCCGTGACGTCCCGCCATTACCAAAATACTTTTGCGCGGGAAATTGAGACTGCGGCGGAAACACAGCCTAATTATTTGTGTTAAATGTTGCCAAAAACACACATGGAAAAGTAAACTTTATTGGTGTGACTTAGAGTGTAGTGTGGAGTATCGGATTTTGGACATACGCCGTTGAAAGGACAGAATTTGATACGGAAACGATTAGTTTCAAACCGCACGTTGACAGGCAGGATGCGAGAAAACATTATCGATTCAAAAACAATGCTCCGTCCTGCTCGCGCGCGTGAAACGCACGTACGCATGAAAGGGAGAGCAGTTACAGCCCGCATCCGGCCACAAACGGCGCATGCTTGCAAATCCTTTTACGACTGAAGAACATTACTAGTACCTTTTACAACACAATCCAAATTAGACTTTATTGCTTTCAAAATATGGTTGAAATTAAAAAGCTTTAACTAGTCTATTGAGACCCTTTTAAAAGTAATTTTGAAGGAAGACATCTGCATCCATTCAAGTTTGGAATAGATTCGGGAAATCTTTCATTTCATTCGTCGTTCGGCGAGCGTAGTGTGTGGACGTGTCGTAAAATAATTAACTGTGCTGTTGATAATATCGATATTTCAGCGATAAGTTCACCGAGTGATAGAATTTTGTGTGAAAATAGAGACTCTGTTAGTGTATTGGATTGTGCTTGATACACAGAAAGGGTGAAACTGGGATTATTATTTAAACGGCTTATTATTTTTATGGTGAGTATTTTATATTAGGTTTTAAAAGTCCGTAACTAAGGGATGTACTGTAGGTATTAATATTTTATAATTTTAAATTAATTTCTTATATGCAATCTAAAGATTTTTTAAAACTTTTTGGTTACTTGTACCTACCTACCTACCTTGTTATCAAAATATTTAATCAAGTGCTTCAGCCTAGCGTTTTCCCTCCTGTTTTAGACAAATGGCATAATTTTAGTTTAGTTACAGTGCTTCTTACTCTACATATACGATACGATACGATACGATGTGCTATTCAGCCAGGATCCAAGCCTGATCCGGTAAAACCGGCACACCAAATAGCACGATTTTTATAAGGAAAGACACGCTCTGGGATGGGATAGGAAGACCGACTAGCCGGAGCCCATCGGCCACAACCAACAAGATATGCATCGAGCTTGGTATAGGAATATAGGTAGAGACGGGTATCGTTATAGGACTGAGCGTTGATGAGGTGGGCGGTCTGCCTTGGTGGATACACGTGGTGTTCTGCAAGAGCTTCTTTAGTCCAGTTACAGTGCTTCTTACTCTACAGTTAATAAATACAAAAAGTAGCCCTACACGGAGATCTCATCTAAATCTAGACCAAAAAATCCATCGATATCGATTCAGCGGTTCATGTGTAAAAAGGTAAATAGACTGCTAGAACTGTTTTCTAACTTGTTGTATGTACGTCGTACTTGCGAGATTAATTAATTATTTGGCGGAAATATTGGAGATCTCATAATTGTAAAACTTTTGTCCCTCATTTTATTTTTACAACAAAAGTAACCGATTCTAGGCCTATCTATCGATTTGCCAAGTTTTACCAAAAGCAAGACAGTAAGTTACTAGTAAGACATCATGACCCATCCTCGCCCGCATAGTCGCGTCGCCTACCATCAGGTGAGATTGCGGTTAAATGTCCTCTGCCTTCTAATAAAAACAAAAACACCTGTTTTTTTAATTTCAATTGATAACGCAACAGACATTAATCAAAATAGTAAAAAAATAAATGGTAATTAAATTGCAGTAAAAACTAGACCAATGTCCTGTAACATACCTACACATTTACGATAATCAATTGCGTAATTAATTAATTGAATGTTTAGACACGACAATTTCATTAAAACTCAGGAAGAAGAAAGCGGATGACAAGAATAAGCTACATGCAGCAAATAAGTAGGTATTGAAGAAGAAGAAGAGTAGAAAATGTAGACCTGATGGTTGTCTATAGAAGGGCGTAAAATTAAATAAAGATGGAAAATCATAAGAAGAGCTAGGCACCTCAGCTTTTAATTGGATGATAATGGAGCTTAAGCCGATATTTATTTATTTAGAATAGGTACACAGACAGAATTACAATCAAGGCAAAACAACAAACATGAGTGACAATAATATAGGCTGGACTGTAACCTATAAATAGTGTATACAATATGACTAAAGTGAAATTCTTAATAATAGAACTCAAATAATTATGTGTGAAAAATCTCAATGGAATTAGTGTCCTAATCAAGTAAAGTTCTGGAAAATTTGGATACCTAATAATCAAAGCCAAAAATAATTTATTCAATTTAGGTAAAATGCTACTTATGAACGTCATAATTAAAAATCCGTAATATTGGCCCCTAGGGGGCCCGAACATGTATCCTTTTCTTTTGGGCCCCACTAGTGCTTCGAGACAAGACACAATCAATCTGGCAAGTGCTGAGGAGAAGCACCGGAACAAACTCAGTCACCACTAGCTGCCATAAAAAAGTGATAAAAGTTTATATAAAAACGTAGTATCAGTTTAGTGCAGGCTGGACTGTCTATACATTCTTGTCATCACAATAGTCTTGAATTTTATAATACTCTTTAGACATAAGGGTAGTTTTAACATGCGAAAATTGCCATTAAAAATGTCAACATCCTTGCCACCGCTAAAGAAATGACTACCGCCTACAACCCGACTGATAGACTGGCTTTACTTAAGTTTGGCTTTTTTCATTGCTGTGATTTGTTAATACAATTAAGTTAAAACTAAAACACAACACAACAATTTTCAATCTATTCAAATCACCTAAGTAGTTTCCGCCACGGAACCCAGTAACAGTAAATAAGTAGTCTCATGTCTAGTGGCGATAAAAGAAGCCTCTACTTTCGTTCCCATGCCAACAATTGCCGACTTCCTAAGCTCGACAAAACAAAAGAAAGTTTTGTCTGTCTCACAATTCGCGGTAATCGCCCCATTGTTGTTTCCGACTAGTGTTGCGTTGATATCCGTGTCGACGGCACATACAAGATAGAAATTAGAATAAAGTCTACCTACTTACGCCTAAAATTAATAACCAATACGTAATTCAAGATTCAAAATCAACCCAGACTATTTGAGTATCCATTGAACAGAGTCTACCGGTAGCCACGGCTGCCAGGGTCAAGATTAAAATAATTTTTCGATCTCAGATTGGTTAGTAATTTCAATTAAATTCACACGTTTAATTCAGACACATATAGTCTATAGATACAGTAAGATTCTTAAATGTTCCAGTTATGCAGTCGATTCACATACATACAAAAAGACAGAAAACAAAAATTAAGTACCTAACTAGTTTGGCAAAATATGCAGCTGCCACTGCTTCAGTACATAGCGCAGAATGCGCATAATTTCAGAATTAAATCATTTCGAGCATTAATGTATTTTATTGTTTCCGTTTCTTCAGTCAATCTAAAAATATGTTGTATTTAGGTACCTATCAGTTACATTACATGTAATCGCAGATTTGAAATATAACAAAATACTACCGATATGCATGTATTAAACATAATATACCTTCCTCACGAATCACTCACGGGACAGACAGCGGGAGTGACTTATTTTTATTTACACTATGTAAAGAAGATATTTGGAATGGGATAACACAAACATTGACGTAAAAGCCCAAGGTATTCATCATAAAATATGCCTATATTTAGTTAAAGCATATTTGACGACCACCGTGATCGAGCAGCCCTACGCTACGCTGGTTTTCTTGGTTTCGATCGCTGATCGGCGCATTATGGAAAACCTTTTTCCTATAATATTGTCTTAGGTCTGGGTACCGCGGGACCGTTGATTCTGATTTCAATAAAACAATTAGTGCTTTAGCAACTTTGGGATCCGAGCATGCAGCAGTAAAAAATGTTCCAATATTTATTATTGACATAGAACCAAAAATAACAAAAGTCAAAATGTCAAAAATAAAAAATTAAATTAAAATTCATTTATTTCAAGTTACAAGACCCATAATGTCCACTCATATACAATTGAAAATAATAACAATAAATATATAAAATAAATTAAAAATCTATATATATAAAAGAAAGTCGTGTTAGTTACTTCACTTATAACTCAAGAACGGCTGAACCGATTTAGCTGAAAATTGGCAGGGAGGTAGTTTAGAGCCAGGAGAAGGACATAGGATACTTTTTATCCCGTTCGACATCATTCCCGTGTGACTTGACATGTAACGTCAGTCACTATAAAACGTGGTATAACAAAAAAGAATCAGACTTGGAATAACAAAATTGACGTATAATGACAGCTATGTAATGACGTATGGATGACTATTTGATATTTGTAAGAAATCAATAATATAACTATTTCTATTAAATAAATAATTAACATTATTGCCCAATTGCCCATTCGTATAAACAGTGAAGTGAACTATAAAACTCGGTATGGTTAAAAATTTAAGTTTTTAGGTGAAGTGAAGTTTAATTAATAATGCCGCGACCAAGACGATCGAATCTTTCCCGACAAAGCCGTGATGCAAGAAGAATACGAAATACTGCAAATGAAAGGACTGAAGAAGAACAAGAAATTGCACGTGAACAGCGCCGCGATAGTATGGCTCGACTTCGTGCTTCTCAATCACGAGAGCAAAGTGAAGCAGCCCGTGAAACAGCTCGGTTGGCAATGCAGAATCGTCGAGCGAACAACAGAGGTCAACAAATAGATAATTTGCGACGCAGAACAAGATATTTATCAAGTGCTGATTTGAATCGAGCAGCGTTTCAATACGATTGCAGCAATGATTACAGCTTGCATCCTAGCGTTTGCATTGGGCAAATGGACGTAGTTTGCGAGTATTGTGGTGCATTAAAGTTTTCCGGAGAAACGCCTGGATTATGCTGCCTTAATGGTAAAGTGAAATTGCCATTGTTGACTCCGCCACCTGAGCCATTGTATTCATTGCTTTGTGGCGAAACACAAGAATCACGCCACTTTCTTGCAAATACTCAAAAATACAATGGTTGTTTCCAGATGACGTCATTTGGGGCAGATATTATCGAAGAACGGGGATTTAATCCGACATTTAAGGTATTTATTTTTGTACTTATATAGAATGTAGTTAAAGAATAACTTACTTTATCTATTGGTACCTATGTAGTATATTTGCTAATTCTGAACTCTACTCTCCCACCGAAAAAAGTGTTTATAACCCAGTTAATACTGTCTGGTTTTTATTTTGTAGATACAAGGACAGATTCATCATCGAATTGGATCATTACTACCTTTCGAAGATACACAGAATAAATTTTTACAAATATATTTCATGGGCAACATGGAAGAACAACTTGATCGACGCCTAGAGATCAATGCAGGAATGAAGCGAGCAATTCTTCAAGACTTGCAGTGTCTGCTTCATGAACATCATGCGTTGGTCAGGTTGTTTAAGAGTGCTTTAGAGCGCATGCCAAGTGATGACTATAAAGTTGTTATCAAAGCAGATAAACGACCATCTGGAACACACGAAAGGACATTTAATGCTCCAACAGTAGACGAAGTTGCCATCCTGATTGTTGGTGAACAATTGGAAAAACGCGATATTGTGCTTACACGTCGCGATACTGGGCAACTGCAACAAATATCTGAAACTCATCGATCATATGACACATTGCAATACCCGCTGATGTTTTGGCAAGGAGAAGATGGATATTATTTTAATATTAAAATGAAAAATCCATTGAATGGTGAGTATCAGTATCATAATTTATTTCATTTATTTGTGAAAGACACTGATTTAAAATAATGCTTATTAAAAAAATGGTTAATGTCTGTATTGTTTGCCTTTAAAATTTGCCTTTGAAATGGTTAATTATCAAATTTTTAATTTCAGGTGAAGAAACTACAAAGAAAGTTAGCTCAATGAATTATTACGCATATCGTTTGATGATTCGTCAAAATGCTGACAACTATTTGCTGCGGTTTCGTCGATTGTTTCAGCAGTATTGCGTTGACATGTATGTAAAAATAGAAACGGAACGTTTAACATTCATTAGGTTGAACCAAGCCAAACTGCGTTCTGAGGAGTACATCCATTTACGTGATGCAGTTAATACTGAAGGAAATGCAGCTAATATTGGTCGATTAACTATTCTGCCGGCGACATACATTGGTAGTCCACGTCATATGCATGAATATGCACAAGATGCAATGACATATGTTCGTCATTACGGTCGGCCCGATCTCTTTATTACTTTTACCTGTAATCCAAAATGGATAGAAATTACTCAATTGCTGCTTCCCGGACAAACATCAAGTGATAGACACGACATCACAGCACGTATATTCAGGCAAAAAATTCGGTCCCTGATGAACTTTATTGTTAAACAACGCGTCTTTGGAGATACTCGATGCTGGATGTATTCAATCGAATGGCAAAAGCGAGGCCTGCCGCACGCACACATTCTTATTTGGTTAGTGGAAAGAATTCAGCCTGACCAAATAGATGATATCATATGTGCTGAGATTCCTGATTATGAAGTCGATCCAGACCTACATGATGTTGTTACTACTAATATGATTCATGGACCGTGTGGTGCCATCAATCCCCAATCACCTTGCATGGTCGATGGAAAGTGCTCTAAACGATATCCACGGAAATTAACGGCGGAGACTGTCACTGGCAATGATGGTTATCCGCTGTATCGGCGTCGATCACCAGATGACAACGGTCGAACTGTCACAACGAAAGTGAAAAGAATGGATTTCGTTGTCGACAACAGTTGGATTGTTCCATATTCGCCACTTATTTCTAAATCGTTCAAGACACATTGCAACGTTGAATACTGCAATTCAGTTAAGTCCATAAAATATATTTGCAAATATGTCACGAAAGGCAGTGATATGGCGGTTTTTGGATTGCAATCCTCGAATACCAACGATGAAATTTCACGCTATCAAGTTGGTCGTTATGTGAACTGTAATGAAGCGATTTGGCGTATATTCGCATTTCCCATTCACGAACGTCATCCTACTGTTACGCATTTGGCGGTGCATCTGGAGAATGGTCAACGAGTATATTTCACGGCTTCGAATGCTACGCAACGTGCTGAAACACCTCCAGCAACTACATTGACCAGTTTTTTTGCAATCTGCCAAAGCGATCAGTTTGCACGAACTTTGCTTTACTCGGAGATGCCACGTTATTATACTTGGAATGCTTCATCGAAGAATTTTCAAAGACGGAAGCAAGGCGATGCGGTTCCTGGGTATCCAGATGTGCGTTCTACTGATGCTCTTGGTCGTATGTATACAGTTCATCCAAAGAATAATGAATGTTTCTATTTGCGGTTGTTGCTGGTAAATGTGCGTGGGCCAACGTCATTTGAGTCACTACGAACTGTTAATGGTGTAATATTCCCAACATATCGTGCTGCATGTGAAGAATTGAAGTTATTAGAAAACGATAGTCATTGGGATACGACAATCGCTGAAGCCATTATCTGTGCATCTCCAAGTCAGATACGCACATTATTCGCTATCATAATTTCGACATGTTTTCCATCAAACCCATGTAACCTGTGGCACAAATACAAGGATAATATGTCAGAAGATATTTTACATCAAATTCGTGTCAGTTCCAGAAATCACGATATTGAGATGAATGAGGAGATACATAATCGTGCTTTACTCTTGATCGAAGATATGTGTTACCTCATGTGCGGTAATTTATTAATCAGGTTAGGAATGCCAGCACCATATCGTGAAATGAATGACGCATTTAATCGAGAATTGGAACGGGAACGTGAATATGATCACCAGGAATTAGATTTAGTAGTTCAAACGAATGTACCCCTGTTGAATTACCAACAAAAGAAAGTTTATGATACTTTAATGAAGGCAATCGATGATGAAAATGGTGGTTTATATTTCCTAGATGCCCCTGGTGGAACTGGCAAGACATTCCTCATGTCATTAGTTTTAGCAACTGTTCGGGCGAGATCTAACATAGCGGTTGCAGTTGCTTCTTCTGGAATAGCAGCCACATTGTTAGAAGGATGCCGTACGGCTCATTCAGCATTCAAATTACCGTTAAATCTTCAAACTATTGAAGAACCAACGTGTAATATTGCAAAACACTCAGCAATGGCCAAAGTTTTAGCGGTATCGAAAATCATCATCTGGGACGAATGCACAATGGCGCATAAACGTGCATTAGAAGCACTTAACCGAACATTAAAAGATTTACGCAATGACTCGAGATGTTTTGGAGGAGCAATGATTTTACTTTCTGGTGATTTCCGCCAAATACTGCCAGTAATTCCAAGATCTACGGCTGCCGACGAAATAAACGCTTGCCTCAAATCGTCAAATCTATGGCGCCATGTGAAGAAACTGCAACTGACAACAAACATGAGAGTTGCATTGCTTAATGATACATCTGCTGAAGATTTCTCGGAGCAATTGCTGACTATCGGTAATGGTCAAGTACCTGTCGATGAATCGAGCGGATTAATATCATTTCCAAATAATTTCTGTAATTTTGTCTCATCAAAAGACGAACTTATCAACAATGTATTTCCAGAAATTATTTCTAACTACAAAAATTATGAATGGATGAGTGAGCGAGCAATTTTAGCGGCTAAGAATAAAGATGTAGATGACCTAAACAACATAATTCAAAATAAGATCATTGGAACAATGCATTCATTCAAATCTATTGACTGCGTCACAAATGAAGATGAAGCCACCAACTATCCAATTGAATTTTTAAACTCTTTGGACGTGCCTGGCTTACCACCGCACAATTTACGCCTAAAGGTTGGCTCCGTAGTAATCATGCTTCGAAACATAAACCAACCAAAACTGTGCAACGGTACGCGTTTGGTGGTTAGAAAATTGATGAACAATGTAATTTACGCTACGATAATGATAGGAAAATTCAAAGGTGAGCAAGTTCTCATTCCGAGGATACCGATGATCCCAACCGATATGCCGTTTGAATTTAAAAGACTTCAATTTCCGATACGTCTTGCATTTGCCATGACCATCAACAAATCACAAGGCCAATCCTTAAAAGTTTGTGGTTTAAATCTAGAACATTCATGTTTTTCCCATGGTCAATTATACGTGGCATGTTCACGGGTCGGAAGACCATCTGCGTTGTTTGTTTTTGCGCCTGATAATAAAACAAAAAATGTCGTGTATCACAAGGTACTTAAATGAAGAGCAACCTATGTACTAAAATACAGAAATAATTATGAATGATTGATGTAGAAATTTAATTTTTTTTGTATTTTTTCCAATAAAAAAAAAAAATGCTTATTTATTGACATTAAGGCGGAACAAAGTTCGCCGGGTCAGCTAGTATTTATATATAATTAAAATATAAGTCACTTAGATAACTTAAGTTTAATTAGTTGTTAAACAAATGACGAAGTTTCAAGGTCAGGTACAACACGTTTTGTCACCGAGTGTCCTACTTTTAGTTATTTATTGTAAGTTATAAATGAATATAAGTCACTCAAAATATAATTTTCATTCACAAAATCAGAAACATAAATCCAATTAAATTATACACAATTTAACAACAAGTAAGCTCGATAAATCAAAACAATCTTAACATCCCTATTGCCACCATCTAACATTTGACAGCGCCTTTCCCGCGCTCCGCACTTCCGGCACGAACATGGCTGACAATGGCGGGAAACTGTCGCAAACTGAGCCACTTGACTTCTTGGTGCTGTGCTATGTGAGACCCAAAGAACAATGGGGTACTTGACACTATTTACGGTACCATCAAATCACTTATTTAGAAGGAATTGTTAAGCGAGTCTTTAAATCCTGGAATTGATTAATATCAATAAATAGCTTTGATTTTTTTAGTAGCACTAGCTCATATCACAATTTGTCCCGAAGCAGTGGTAGGGCTTAAAAATATGTATATGTTGGGACGTGTATAAGTGCCCCTTGTGTGGGCCTACATGCACAAATAAATGACTTTTATTTAGGACTTTATGACTTTTAGAACACTTACTCTCTCGTTTAGCCAAAGGTCGTGGGTCCTGCGCGTGTGCGAATTTTTGTTTTTTTATTTAAACTATAAAATCATTAAAGTACGCGTAGCATTACCTCACTAACTGTCCGACTCCTGTTATTGAGTTATAGAAAATACCCAGATATTAATTTCGGCCTTACCCGGGATTAGAACCCAGGACCTCCTTCCTGGCTGAACAGAGTGTTCTTGTGTATCGCGCACTTGATAAGATAATATCCTATCTTAAACCATCAGTATAATGTTTAAATAATGTCCTCCTAGCCAATTTCGACTACGGCGGCCTATCTCAACAGAGTTTAGCCAACTGCGCAGGACAAATTATATTGCACAAGTGTGTGCGCAATACACTGGTGCACTTTCTGTTCCTTCACTCTCTTAATTCAGTGAGACGACAGTCCGACATGACCGTAGAGAGATCAGGCGCAGGACCAACGGCTTAACGTGCTTTCCGAGGCACGAGGGTGTTAACACACAGGGTGTTAATTTCAAGACAGAAAAACCCAAACACTCTCGGCCCGACCCGGGATTCGAACGCGGGACCTCGTGGATAGTACCCAGCGTGCTGACCACTAGACCAACGAGGCAGCCAATGTTCAAATAGACAATAGACAGTCAATTGTTATCGGGACGCCGCGGTTGCTGTCTTATGACACTCGAGGTGTGTAGACCTCCGCTGGGATTGGGATTCGTATTCAAAATTCGGTAGCCAATACCTACCTACTCAAAAAGTTGGATACACCAACAGCATCCGTCGCGTAAATCACAATATTTCAAGTGAGATAACTTATCTAAATTCAATTAACTTTAACAACCAGCAACATTAACAAAAAAACGTAAACAAATGGCCCACAACACGCGTCACGGGGAGAAGTAATAAAAAACCGTCAGTTCCTTTTTCAAACCGACCGGTAGTGTCAATTTCGAATATGGTACATCCGGGAAGGCGCGCGCGCTTCCGGCCGGCTGATCCACAGAGTTTTGATGACTCTGAAAAAAAAATTGTAACAGTTGCCAGATAATGGCGGGAAATAGTAAAGAGGTTTGTTATTGACGAACGAAATAACGAATGCGCGTGCGTCCGCTTAGAAGTGGGTCTAAATCACATGGAAATTATAAATAAATAAAAAATAATCACACTTTTATCACCTTCCAAATAAAGGGTTAGCTTTTGCTATGGTGACTAGGATAACGGATAGACGTAAAAGGTATTAGTTATACTTTTATGAATATCCATCCGGCTAGGTAGACCGATGACCTGAGGAAGGTGGCCGGTGGTGGCTGGATGCGAGAGCGGAGGACCGTCAAAGTTAGCGCAGTCTTGGAGAGGCCTGAGTCCAGTAGTGGACTGCAATAGCACAGATAATTAACTATATTATATACAACTTATTAATAAAAATTAAGATAAATTACTTAAAACAACACAAAAACAAAAATTATAAAAAGGGTCCTTGTGGTAAGGTTCCTAGGATGCTGGCAGCATTACCACGCTGGATAGCGATGCTTATACGCTGAGCAAGGTAACTGCCAGCTCTTAGGTCACCACTGATGTCAACTAGCCTCTTGGAAATCTCTTTGAAAAAAGAGATAGCGTTGGGACCCCACGAACCCAGTGTTTCGACTCCAAACGGTACAAAGTGGTACCGAGAGTCGATCTGCCTGTACTTGTTCTTTTTAAAGTTTTCGGCACTTGTCGCAGCCAAACCAGCATCACGGCTTGTCCCAGGCAGATGAGAGGCTGCAAGTGTGTCGACACAAGTAGCGTCCCACACAAGAGCCCGACCCATCCGCCAAGGAACAAGTGACATCCCGTCTGGTCACTTGCCATTATCACGCGCGATACCGTTCGGCTCGAGTAAAGCCGGCACGTTGATAGATGCAAGAGACCGATGGATGATGTCGTTGATGCTGGCATGACGCGAAAAGCGGCCTGCACTTTTAATACGGGAGAGTCCGTGATGTCCCAACGAGCCGACATCAGAACCACAAGGACATCTGTGTGGAAGGCAAACCTCAGCACCAACACGCAGACCTATCGCGACTCGTAGAGTTTCTGAGTCCAAAAGGGTTCCCACGTTGGCCGAAGGATAGGCCTGAAGCCAGTATCCTGCTTCCTTGGTGGAAACTGCTTTTAGTCTGGCTAGATCCGCGTTGTCAGTGCTACTGTCAATAAGATTTTTCAAAATAGACTCACAAGAAATATGGTCCCAACTCCTTTGAATTTTAAGATCTGAAGGGAATTTATTCGGATATGCTATATCCTAAGCATTTCTAGCCTCGTCCAGGCACGCCACTTCGAGGTTGCAGTAGAAGGCTGCAGGATACTTGCAACGAGAGTGGACGTGCTGTAAGATGAGGATAGAAAGGCAAAATAGCACAGATTATATAATATGATGAAACATTTATGTCCTTGACTTTATTGCTGGTTTGTGCTCCCACACAAACATTTCTCCCTTGCAGGATTCGAACCCGCGACCGCTGCAAATGAAGTCCGGGTCACGGACGACTACCCCTAGATGGTCGTCAAATTTTATTCTAAAGTAAAACTCGTACTTCGAATACAGTCACCCACCAGTATGCTAAGCACTTGTGCTGAATACTAAGGTATTACAAGATCCGAAGCAAAATTTATAAATATTTTGACCTGAAGCGGGAATCGAACTGAAGGCCCACTCGGTCTTGAACTACCGACCACAACGGCGTCACCGTTGTGGTCCTTCCATCAAATTAATTTCATCAAGGCATCATTATTCGTTATCCTTCGCCCACATTCAGGAAACGAAACATGTAATTATCTATGAATTCAAATCTATTACATAACGGCCAGTATTATCCAGTAATACGTCGTGTGGCCCGCATTTCCGGTGGGCACAAAATGGCGGATTTTGTTCAAATGATCGGTTTCCGCGCGCTTTTGTGCAAGTCAATGGCGCAGGATATCCCATCGAATGAATGGTGCGACTTCCTAATTTATTAATGCTTGGATAACATACAATGGCCATAGTTGCGGCCTTGCGAGTTCAATTTGAGATTAGCCGACTGTTGAAAAAGATGGTGTTTATTCAGGGCACAATAATTCTCAGGCCTTTAAATAAATTAAGAAAAGAAGAATTACACCAGTTTGGATAGCTAGCTCGTTTAGAGAAAAAATAGTGGCTAAACAAACCTAACATTGGTTTCACGATGCTATTGACCAAAATTTTGTGTTAAACGTAAAATAAAGTATCAAATAAATAAGGAACTGGCTTACTAATATTATAAAGAGGATATATTTGATTGTTTGTATCGAATAAGCTGCGAAACTACTAGACC
Source organism: Pyrausta nigrata (assembly GCA_949316185.1). NCBI lineage: Eukaryota > Metazoa > Arthropoda > Insecta > Lepidoptera > Crambidae > Pyrausta > Pyrausta nigrata. The sequence continues at coordinate 841,245 of OX438965.1, forward strand.
GATGCAAATGAAATTTGGTGCAGAGATAGTTTGAAACCCTGAGAAGGACATAGGCTACTTTTTGACGCGATATAAAATCATCAGAGGGTTGAAATAGGGGATGAAATTTTGTATGGAAATTCGACATTTGGCGTGGGCGAAGTCGCGGGGAAATGCTATTATGGAATAAAGGATTTGGATTTATAACTATGTAGTCCTAATTTCTCGAAAATGTATCGTTTGATCTTAGATCATTTAAATAAATTATCTAAGGGTTGATCGAAGAGGAGGGAAAATCCCATTTTTTTGCGAAAATATGCCTTGTAGTGTGTAATAACTTCTAAACTATATTAGATATGGAAATTCTCATATATTTTCTTAGGTACAATGTTTTGTGGTTCTTCTTACTGTCTACCACTGTGGTAATAGTTTTGCTGCAAGAAATCTCGGGTTTGAAACCCGGGTCGGGCTCGGTTTTTGGGTTTTATTTATTTATTTATCTTTATTAGGGAAACAAACAGCTGTGAATCTTACATCTAGCAAAGAATAATATAGTACAAGTCATCTAGTTTACAGATAATGTTTAGTGCTGAAGCAGAACAGTTTTTTCTGTTCTGTGCTGTCTATGATCACTTTTTAAAAGCCCTTTTCACATTATTTCCAGACCAACATCTCAACAATGCCGACACAAGCACGCTGCGACCGAGTGCCGCCCGCCGACGGGGGTAGATGGGATGCAGTAGACCTGAGCGTGCTGCAAGAGGATGACCTGCCTCTGGGTAAGGTTTTAACCTTTCGTAGTAATCAATAATCTTAAATCATCATCATGTCAGCGTTATCCCGGTAGTGCACTCGCACGCGAGGGCCCAGGGTCCGCTGACCATGATCCAGGATGTGGCAGATCAGCTAATTACAGTGGACTGCCATCTGATCTCTGTGACCCTGGTAAGGGTACCTGACCAGTTTGGATCATGGTTACACATTCAGTCGAAGTACAGTGGGTCAATCTGCGCAGCGACGATGCAATGGTACAGTTGGGCCCTATGCACTCATTACACCATCCTATTTAACCTCTCGGCCACTGTGGCGTTGGCAGAGCCTGTCGAAATTTTCTTCGAAAAGTGCTTCTCAACGCCGCAATGCCGCATGCAATGTTTTCATCAATGTTATCCTCAAAGTCAAAAATATTTATTTACCTTTAACAAACATATTTCTACAGCAAGTGGCCAGAGTCTCCTTTTAAGTATAAAGATACTTGTGCCCGGAGCCTCTGCTCTTCAATAAGTTTGTGAACTAAAATTTTGAATACTCATTTAAAAAACATATCACATATTTTCCTAATAACATTGATTAGGCAATCGCCCGGTATGCGAGGAACGCGGGTTCGATTCCCGCCTCTGGTGGTCATTTTTTCAAGTGCAATTATATATTATTATATTGCAAAGTGAATGCTTATCACTTAAAACCAATAATTGAAAAGCTTTTAGAGTTTTATCTATCTATCTTATTTTCATAGGGGCCATGGGCATTGACCCACGGAGCACCTCGACCCACTAAGATCTTCTGTGACTCCCCATTACTCTTCAGTGTTCCTTAAAGGCTTTCTGTTATCGATCTATCTCATCTTTCCAGACCCCAGGTCCTGGGGCCGCGCAGAAGTGGGTCGGTGGGTGTCGCGGCGCGGGGGACTACCTGAGCGGTTCCCTATGAACGGAAAGGCTCTCTGCTTGATGAGTAAAGATATGTTCGCCAGCCGGGTCCCGGAGGGGGGGCACGTGCTGCACCAGGTGAGTTATACCTACTAAATGACTGTCTAGTTAGTGTAATGGTGAGCTCGCTGGCTCTTCTTCACGTAATTCCGGGTTCGAATCCCGGTTACACTGGAATAAAAATATGGTTAACAGTAACCAAAATTTGGCTACTAGTAGGCCGTAATCTAGTGACTTGCGAACTTCTGGTTATCAGTAAGTAACAAACTAGTTTTGTTACTAATAACCAGAAGATTGCTTATATTTAACAAAAATTGACTTGCCTACAACGAAACCTGCAACTAACATTACTAGTTTGGTTGATCCTTTTTTTCAGTGCATTCTGAAATTAACTAAAAATTCAAATTCAAATTCAATCATTTATTTGGCACGCAAATAAAAATTAATAAAAAATAAAACTTATTTAAGACCAATTATGTGCCAAAAAGGTCCCTGCTCAGCATTAATCGTGACAGCGCGAGGCATGTCACAATACTGATTTTCAGCAGGGACCTTTTGGGGCACTGTGTACACACATACAAGGTAAAATAATAAATCACTCAGGGTCAGGAAATTGGTGGTATTACTCGTATCGTTTACTTACAACCTCATGCCTCGGAAACGACGTTAAGCCGATGGTCCTGAGACTAAACTTTCTTCAAAATAAGTTTTACTTAATTTGTCGTTTGTAAATTATTGGAGTCTCTCTTTTTGTTTGTTTAGAAGGGACATAAACATAATCAAATCAAACGTAGTCATAATAAGGACTGGACGATTAAAAAGCCCACTGTTATTTCGCAATCTACCAAATAAGTGTATTTTGTATCACATAGATAATTCTACCTACATAGCTATCTATACTTAATATAAAAGCAAGTGTTTTTATTACAATATATTCGTTTTATTTTCAGGACTTCAGGAGGAGATTGGCAAAAGCGCTCGCCCTACAAGAACTGTTCGAGAAATTGACGCCAAAATAAGTATACATAGTCGCACTCATGCATTTGTGCAAATAAATAAACTAATAGCAGCCTAATTCAACAAAGCAATACAATTTCAAGGTCAACTGACTCGATAAAATCCGCAATAAATACGTGTAGGTAGTCTGGGCACAGACAAGAAAAACTATGATTCTGAGAAATGCGACATCGCCGGCAAAATGCAAGGAAGCACGGTTTAAAAAGAAAGAAACAATAATAATTTAGAACACCACAAACACAGCAAAAAAAAACATTAAGGTATAAAAAGAAAAAAACACATTAAAAAAAAATGTAACCGTTTAACGACATCCACACGGTGCCTTTGTGTCTGTGATGTCCAAATCAAGTGGACCTCACTCGGCATAAGCCAAGCCCTCTGAAGGCTCTGGCGCTGGTTTTCCTGTGGGCCTTATCCAGTGTGGTATACGGACAATGGCGGCGCCAATACTATGCCACTGATCAAGTAATCACTACGTTATACCTCCTACGCCGCGAGGGGCGAGGAAGATATAAAATCAGTCATAGAAAATCCCCGTCCCCGCTGATATCTATTCATGCCTCGCGCCCCCCATCCCCCCCACGTGTGGCGCGAGCCAGGAGGGTCGCTCAAAAACTTGTCGGAATATATATACCTACTTCGTCGGAAGTACAGAGCATAGAAAGGGTTCAGAATATATGACTATTACAGCGAAAATACCGATGGAAATTCAAAATCAAGGGTGTTGAAATAAACTTAGGCAATTCATCGAAATTGTAACAATATTGCTTTATAATTGCCTTCGGTAATTCAGTTGTTTTCGTTGTCGTAAGTCGTTTGACATTTGTCTTGTTGGCTTGGTCGAGTTAGTTAAGTCGGCCTATTAGATCCCAATGCTGGGAAAAGGCCTCACCTCAACTATGAGGAGGTACGAGCCATACGTGGAGTATGGCTCGTACCTCACCCCCTCACCCACGCGGGCTCAGAGCGGATTGGTGGAAGGGTGTCTGTAAGGCAAGTGACAAACCTTACTGTCAGATGTTATCAAGCCGCCCTAGGGCCTCTGACTAGGCTTAACGACTAATACCACAGATATTAGCCGGGACCAACTGCTTAACGTGCCTTTTGAAGCACGGAGATGCTTGTCATGGACGTCACTTAAATGGTCGGAATGGTCACCCGTCCAATCCCGACCGCGTCGTGGGTTGCTTAACTTCGGTATCGCTACCAAAGCGCCACAAGCACCTCCAGTACCACTTGGTCGAGTAGTAATTGAGAATATGAAATTCATGTAGTAACGATCTCTTAGTAATTTGAGATGTGTGTCGTTTTGCCCCGTCGGCAGTTAGATATACTTTAATCAATGCACGTATTTTTTTGTAATTCACTCGGCAGTATTATTAATACCATTTTTCTATATTGTTATTACATAAATAGGATTATAGATTAGACGTTAGATTAAGTATTATTTTTGTATAATTTCCTCTAGTCAAGGTGTAAATAAATATTAAATAATATTATTATTTTGTTTTAATAATATCCCTTATAATAAAGTCACGGTTTTGTATAGATACTTTATTTGTTTCTGAATAAAATCAGAAAAGCGTTGTTGTATCTGATTACTTGAAAATATCTTTAGGGTAGGGTATATGTTTAAATTATTTTATTTAACATTTTTTTTAAATAATTTTGAGGACCGATAAAAATGTGTTTTTTTTTAATTTAATAGGCAGACATTTGGCCGCAACCTCACCTGATGGTAAGCGACGATGCGGCCGACGATGGGACATGTCTGTCTAGAAGTAGCCTATTCACTCTTTTCTTAAAGGAATCCAAATCGTAGTGTTTAGGGAACACTTCAGCTGGCAACGAATTCCACTTTCTAGCCGTACGCAAGAGGAACGACGATTTAAAACGTTTGGTGCGTATAAGTGGTATGTCAACGACATAAGGGTGGAACCCCCGCCTGCGTCTTATGTCCCGATAGTAGAAAGGGGGCCGGTGGAATCAGTTCGTGCAATTCCTTCGCACACTCGCCGAAATGTAGCCTGTAAAACACTGAAAGGCACGCCACCTTCCGCCTATGTTCGAGGCTTTGCAGCTTAGTTTCACAAAGTTCAGTGTCTCCAATAATTCGTATTGCTCTTTTTTCCATTGAGTCTAATGCAGCCAGTTGGTATTTGGCAGATCCGTCCCAAAGGTGGCAGCAGTAATCCATACAAGATCTATTTGTTTATTTGGAAAACAGCATTTATTCACAAAGAATGTAATAAAAAATACGTTTAATATCTACAAACTTTACAAGTACACCTAGTTAAAGCTTTTATAACTTATAATAAAATATGGTACATATTAAAATAATCATCCTAATAAAAGTTTTACACACTGACCTCTATAATACAAGAACGCTGGACTTAACATTTTCTAATAAATGACAGATATTTTTTGTGCCGAATCAAAGCGCCCCCACCAAGTGGGAACAAAAAAGGGTAACTTGCTTATGTTTATGTCAACTCTCATTAGTTCCGTGGACGCTCACTACAGCCGTCAGCGCCAAAACGGCGATAATGAAATGGCTTCATTTTTAGGTTGACAATGTGCAGTCCAGCGTACTTGTATTATAGAGGTCAGTGGTTTTACATTTATGAAACTTATTTTTTAACTTAATTGAGGAATAGACAAGCAAATTCTTGCAGTTATTCCGCCATGTCAGTCTTACAACTTGTATTACTATGGAATTTAATGGGGTAGAATTTAAATCAAATTTCGCTCACAAAAATTGATCTACTGTGTCATCCGGTGGGACGCGAACCCACGTCCCTTCGCTATCCGGGCGAGTGCTCTTACCAACTGAGCTACGGAGGACGTTAGTCAGCCGACGAATTTTTGTTAGTGCTTGCTACGCCAAAAAAATTAGTTAAATTAATAATATAATTTAGAATTTGCCATGAAATTTTTCTCCAAGTTGTCTCCCTATTCTCCTCCTCCTCCCTCTCTATTTCATGCTTTAGGCAACATAAGAAAGAGAGGCAATATGTTATGGTATTTCATTCAGAATCATCATCAGCTGAGAGATTAAATTTAATCAATCGAGTCACTTGAAGCAAGTCTCCAGTACCGTTACCATGAGTTTACGGTGGTTTTACTCGCTAGCCCCGACGTGAGAAAAGTGTATTGAAAATTTTAGTTCTCCAAGTAACCGCTAGAGGCGATGTGCAATTTTCCATATACTTTATTTAAGTCGTCGCTAGCGAGTAAAACCGCCGTAAACTCATGGTAACGGTACAGGCTGCAGAATTTTAGTACCCTGAGGCCCACTTGGTCAGTCCGGATTAGCTAATCTGGACTTGTTCAGGGTGTCTGAGTTGAAAGCCACTTGCACAAGTATGGGTTAGCAAATCTGGACTTGTTCAGGGTGTCTGAGTTGAAAGCCCACTGGCACAGGTGTGGATTAGCTAATCTGGACTTGATCAGGGTGTCTGAGTTGAAAGCCCACTTGCACAAGTCTGGATTAGCTAATCTGGACTTGTTCAGGGTGTCTGAGTTGAAAGTCCCCTTGCACAAGTCTGGATTAGCTAATCTGGACTTGTTCAGGGTGTCAGAGTTGAAAGCCCACTTGCACAAGTCTGGATTTGCTAATCTGGACTTGCTCAGGGTGTCAGAGTTAAAAGCCCACTTGCACAAGTCTGGATTTGCTAATCTGGACTTGCTCAGGGTGTCTGAGTTGAAAGCCCACTTGCACAAGTCTGGATTAGCTAATCTGGACTTGTTCAAGGCCCATTATCTGTGTTGAAAGCCCTCTTGCGCCAGTCCGAAATACCTAATCCGGACTAGAGCAAGTTGTACTTAGGTATTAGCTTATCCGGAATTGCTTACTAATACTACAGAATAGATAACAGTACAGTTACATGGGTAACTGTACTGTTATCTATTAGACTTACGAAAACAGCTTTTATTACGTAGGGAATAGAGGCGGTCGTAAGCAACATGTGACGCAAACAATTCATTATTGTGAGGTAATAAAATTTCGTGAAAACATGCTAAACAAATTGCTGATGTTATAAAAATAATTACAAACTACTCCACTTTGACCTGGAGATCGCCTCGATCCTACTTAACATGAGTAACCTGACGTGCTGCCGTACTCATAGCTTCATACTTAAATGCAGAGTGAGCCAGGCCTGGTAATATTAACTCAACACAACAAAAGAGTCCTCAACACAGAATCTTCATCGTTCACACTTGTCCGTCCCTCTGGTTCATCAGGAATTGAATTACTATTGTCATCAGAAACAGAGTAATTATTCGTGTCAACATTTTCAGTATACGCTTCAACATTTTCAGTGTACTCAATAGATTCTGAATCAGAAACATCAGTACTTGACAACTCATGAACTGACGAAGGACTTTCTTCAACTTCTTCATCAATGTTGATGAATTTTGCTTTCTTTGCTGCTGTTCGTTGTGGTCGGTCACTTATTGGATGCTCTTTAGTGCCAATTTTTTTCGCTTTCGGTGTGAATTCTGGTGAGCTATTCCTTTTTGTGGTTTTTTTTCTAGTTTTCTGCGTTTTTATCCTCTCTTCTTCAAGGGAAGCTTCAAAAACTGAAACAGGAGGGGTGCTTTCTATCCTCGAATAGACGCTCAGATTGTCAGTTTTACCTAGAAAAATTACTTCAGATATGACCTTTTCAGCAAAATTCCGCTGATCGGATGACATTTCTTCGAGCTGTTTTCCTATGTACACCGCGAAAGGGCTTATATTGTGCAGTTTGGCGGTTTGTTCGTCTCCTTTGGGAGTGTTTTGAATAGACCGCTTCAATTGTTGCGTATAATACAACATTTCGCTATCAACACCATCAATATAATAGTCTTCGGGTGGTTCACATTCATCCATGTCAAATGAATTGTCATAGACTCTTTTTAACTTCCTTGGCTTAGGTTTCCTAATTTTCTTCACTTTACGAGTCGGCTTGCAGTTCTGTAACATACAGAATGATTCATTTTATGACTAACTTACTAGTTATTAAACCAATTTTGTTACAAAAACTTAGGTGCTGTGTTAATGTTTTCATTACCTCCTAGTCATAATCAATCAATAGCTTTTTATCCTGAACTTTTCCTGTTACAATTTTATTTAGTTTTATAATATATCTCTTAGTTCAGTGTGCCTCATGGCAAAGGCCTCCTGTAACTCCCTCCATTGCACACTTGTCTCAGGCAACTCTCCCCTAGTCATAATAGGTCACCTTAATAATTAACAATTGGTTGGGTAGGTAAATTACTGTGGTGCGGTACTCAGAGACACCAATTAAAGTTAATCCTTCCTTTAGTCTCATCCTAGTAGTCTTTTTCTATTTCATTGACAAACAAAGTGACAGAAGTGACTTTATTAAAGATTAAATTAAATTAACAACTGAGTGTGGCAGTTAATGTTTTAGTTGACCTATAAACTCTTTAGTTGGTAAAGAGTAAGTTAAAAATATAAAAAGAAATGTTTATATCATACTTACATCGTTAACAATCAACATATAGACCCCATCATTCTGTGGATCATCCGAGTTGCTGTGTCTTGTTTCACTGTCATTCAAGTGATCCACAGATAGTTCGTTCTTGTTCAGAAATGAGAGCAGGTTGTAATACCAGATTTGTGGTTCGTAAATTTCATCTTTGCAGCTACTTTCCATTATTGACTTGTTCACCTTAAATTGAAATATTAGTTACTTAAGGTTATTTAACTTACAACTGGCTTATGTATTAGCCTGAACCCTAAGACAACCAAAAGAATCATAACAAAGCAAGGTTTTTGTAACGGCAGCAAATAGAATGTTATATTTTTACTAATTTATTGAGAGCACACATAATTTTTATTTACTCTTCAGTTGCTAAACTAGCTTTTGAAGATAGGTAGTTTGTATTTCCCGCCAAAAACTGTTTGCAGTTTTTTGAGGTTGAATTACCTATCAAGAGGTCAAACTTCGGGGTCAATCGTACTGTCACATTGTGGCTTACCTTTCTGGACTCCCTTTGATATCCAGCTTTCATGGAGTTTATCTTCTTTCTAACGACAGATACGTCCGCATCGGGCTCTATTTCCCTGTATTTTGATAACAGTACCGCCCAGGCTAAGCTTCTTGTCTCCGCACATCTGTAATTCGGACTTCTAGTATCCCACAAACAGGGCTGGCTTTTGTACAACTCTATTAGTTCGCGTAACACAGTATATTCTGTACATTCTTCTTCTTCCGATATCTCAGACATGGCGCAAAAGGATTTCGAGGTCAACAGCGGACAAGTTGACGACACAAAGACACAACACAATATTCAATCAAATCACAACAAAACTTGGACAACGAAAAACACACACGACAAGATGACTTTTCAACAAAAGACATTTGGTTGGGTTGGTGATTGGCTTGGCGCGGTGTAGCCAACGTAAAATTCAGATGTTTCGGTTTCTTCACTCCATAGGCAATCTATGCAAGAGTGAAAGAGAAAGGCTACAAAGATAGAAGCACAGATTAAGTAAATAATTTCACCTTTGAACGACCTTGTGTTACTTTTCACAGAGAACGCTGAGGTAAACGAAATTGGCGCCATTTTCAAATATGTTTTGTCGATAAATACTTACGTACAATCCTCTTTTCTCGATCGCAGATTTGATTAGAGAAGAAACGTGTTGCAATAAAGAAATAAAACTTCAAAGAACAGAAAAAAAAATTTTTTTTTATGTATTTTTGGATAATTTAATAAAAAAATATGGAAGAAGCATTTGAAAAACTAAAAAACCAAGGCAAAAATGATGTTGATAATCTGGTGCAATGGTTGAAAGATTGTTAGTACGATTAATTACTTAGTTATTGGTTAGGTACGTAGCCAGCAGATCAGACCATAATTGCTGAATAGATTCAAAAATAGTACTATTTTTGGATAATTTAATAAAAAAATATGGAAGAAGCATTTGAAAAACTAAAAAAACCAAGGCAAAAATGATGTTGATAATCTGGTGCAATGGTTGAAAGATTGTTAGTACAATTAATTACTTAGTTATTGGTTAGGTACGTAGCCAGCAGATCAGACCATAATTGCTGAATAGATTCAAAAATAGTACAGTGGCCAGTCAGTAACATCAGACTTTATTTTTGTTGCTAAAAAGGCCCTTATTACGACAGCACAATATACCTTAGTGATAACCTTGATGTGCCATCGTCCGCACGCACCTAGTTAACTAAATACCTACTGGTGTATGGTTGGCAGCCTGACGTAGCGTAGGCTACCCATGTGAAAGGAAGGAATAGAGGCGGTCTCAAGATCAAAGTGGGGTAGTCTGATGTGCGGCCGTATAGGCAAGAGCTAGTTTATCATTAATTTGTGCTCAATATGCGTAAAAAGGGTTTGTGGCGACATCTTACCACTGCCGCCCACACTAACAAGCAACTTCCAGAGACGTCCTGACTCGGCTCCTACGGGCTAGATGGCGCGGTTAGCCCGCTCCATACAACACAAATTGCAATAAGTAAGGTTTAGCACTAGCTTGACTACACACCTAAACAGATAAACCAAGACGGTGACCATCGGACCTTGGCCCCGACCATAACAACCGGTCAATAGGAAGCACTACTCATTGCCTTCCTAACAATAACACAGTTGCGCTAAAGGTTTAAATGTAAGGGCGATTTTAGTGTCACGCGACGCACACACACGGGATTGAGAAATCAAATCAACGCATTTATTGCATGTCACATTATAGAATTATACATCTGTGATGCTTTTACTCGAGCAAGGCAACTACAACCGACGAGTACAACGAAAATACTGATGGATATAAAAAGCAATGGTGTTTAAATAAGCCGAAAATAAACTTAGGCATTTAAACTAAATTGTATAAACACTGCTTTTTAATTGTCTTCGGCATATTCGTCGTATGTGATGGCCGTGGCCGGAGGCGAAAAGCGGAGGACCGTGAAAATTGGCGCTGGTTCGGAGAGGCCTATGTCCAGCAGTAGACTGCAATAGGCTGATGACGATGATGATTTCCGTTGTATTCGTCGTTGTTTGTCATCTAGTTAGTAAAGAACATGTCGCTGCGCTGTTGCGGGTGCTGTCAAACGCCTTGCGACGACGAATACAACAAAATTACCAAAAGTAATTAAAAAGCAATAGTGTTACAATTTAGATGAATTGCCTACGTTTATTTTAACACCAATTGCTTTTTAATTTCAATTGGTATCGTTGTATTCCTTGTCAAAAGTCGTGTGACAGTGTCTAGTTGGCTTGGTCGGTACCGTTACTATGAGTTTACGGCGGTTTTACTCGCTAGCGACGACGTAAAAAAAGTGTATCGAAAATTGCACAGCGCCTCTAGCGGTTACTTGGAGAACTACACTTCTGGACACATCATTCTATTGGCCCACCTTAGAGTTTAGGTTTCGATGGCCCCTACCGAAATATGATTGCTAGATTGAACAAAAACTGTTGATGCAGTTTTAAACCTGATACATTTTACCATCTTTTTCGATCGTATTGTTTTAAATTTGAATTCAGAATACCATACGTCATGGAGCTACGCCTAACAAGTCGGATATGCGCCATGTTAAAGGCAATTGATTTTTGAATAAAAAACATGTTTTATCAAATAAAGGTTTAATTTAATAACGCGTGTTGCCTCCATGGGCATCTATCTATATGCTTATTGTAATTGTATAAAGAGAACTAGTAGTGTCTAGATAAACCTGACATAGGCTTTAAGACACTATTTACTAACAAAAATGTATTCTTTGTATATTTAAATTAATAAATACCACAGCTCTCATACGATTAGGCATAGAGTTTATCAACCGCTCTATGAAATTTTGAGGGATCATCTCCCATTCCTCTTCTATGGCAGTTTTCAACTCCTGCATCGTCTGGGCAACTGGCTGACGAGCCCTAACACGTCTTTTTAGCTCGTCCCACATGTGCTCAATGGGGTTCATGTCTGGGCTTCTGGCTGGCCAGTTCATAACTGTGATGTTCACATCCCGAAGATATTGCCTGACGATGCCGGCCGCATGGGCTCTTGCATTATCATGCATAAAAAGGAAATTTGGGCCCACATAGTCCGCGTATGGTATCACGTGAGGTTCTAAGCACTCACGAATGTACCTTTCAGCATTTAATGTTGGCAGCCGTGGTCCTGTAACAACCTCAAGTTGAGTTTTGCCGCTCGCGGATATACCGCCCCAAACAGTCCATGAGCCACCGCCATAAGCAACCCTCTCTTCAAAGCAGCATTGTGCAAAACGCTCTCCCTTACGTCGGTAGACCTTCTTCCTTCCATCATTGCCATGTAACACAATTTTAGACTCATCAGAAAAGAGTACACGGCTCCAATCTTGCTGTGTCCAATTTAAATGACTGCGTGCGAAATGAAGGCGCGCTGTTCGGTGGGCTCGCGTTAGTTTGGGCCTATTAGCTGGCTTGTGTGGTACCATATCGCGTTCTTTTAACCTTCTCCGAACAGTTCGAGCGCTTACAGATACTCCGTGGAAGTCGCGAAGTTGGTTTTGTATCTCAATGGAGGTAAGGTGACGATTTCTCAAGCTGGTCGTCACGATGAATCGATCCTGCCTTTCAGTTGTGACCCGAGATCGTGGCCTTCCTTGGCGACGAACAAAGCCGCCAGGTACCTAGGTACCTCCGATAAACATTTCGGACCGCAGATCGACTAAGTTAAGTTAAGTTGAGCACTCACGTTTCTTTGGCTGTGTCCGGCCTGAATAAGTGCCACAGCTTGGGCGGCGACTTCAGGTGAAGTATCCATAGATTATTGATAGAACCTCACCTTAATGTTAAGAATAAGTAATGTTTGTTGCAAAACCAAAGATATCAATGACTTTCAAGAATTAAATCCAAGTAAACCAATAAAACCAAGTTTTCTTAGTATTCGATTGTTTGATATCAACAGACAGGCTCCAAATTGTCTTTTGTTTCTTTAAATTCTGTGTTCGAAATTAAAAATAAGACTATTGAATGAAATTGTGAATGTGCTAGGTTCAAAACTGCATAAAAACTTTTTGCTCGACCTAATATACAATTTAAGCTAGGACCAAACGAAACTGAAAATACAAGGTGGGCCAATAGATGTGTCCAGAAGAGTAAAATTTTCCAAACACTTTTGTAAAACCACCGTAAACTCATGGTAACGGTACAGGTAATAGTATCCACAGAGTACCTACATTTGTTGTATATATGGTAGTAGTAGTATCTCGACCCCGCATATATAAGAAAATCCACACCACTCTAAAAACGCCCTTATTCTCTTATGTTGCCACCCTGGTATTTTCAGCTAAAATCATAGACAACACCAAGGAGGCGCAGGCCAAGGCGCGCCGCCTCTTTGACGACACTGCCAACAAGCAGAACGTGGAACTGGCCAAGTTCAAGCAGGCTTTGGAGAAGATAGCAGTCCAGCAGGTATAATCACCGGTATAGGCACCGGGTGCGGGCCAGCACCAACACTATCCTGGTAGTGGATTATGTAACTTTGAATGATATTATTTCAATCAAAGTTTTGTTGCTAAAGTTGGCCAGTTACACTAATTAGTAAGTCTGAGGTGCGACCAAAATTTTACGTTTTCAATATCGGTAATAAAAATCTAGGCTATGGGCATAAGTACTAAAAAAGTGACTGAACGTTATTATTTTTTTCCACAATTGCCCATATTTTACCGGTTCTAAGACCTTCTCGCCCATTTTACCCACTAAATAAAAAAAAAATAGTTCCCTTTGCGTAGGGAATTGCCCACGTTCTAGCAGCACTGAATGAAAGTCAGTTTTCAGATTATTTTTATGTTAGTGAGTTGAGTCATTTTTTGAACTGACCGTGAATGGCCAGCTTAACAGAGTAACTGAAGTTGTCAAATGTGACATTTTCAAGCGATTTCAATCCTGAATTGTTAGCAACAGAGTTACGTAATTAGCCCCCGGAGCATAATTGCGGACATGATGGACTGTGCGTACATGAATCGCTGCAGCGCAATTTCTCACGGACTTGCGCTGAAGTGAGTCATGTGTTTTTAATTTATTTAAGTCTTTTTGTTACTTTTAACCCTTACTAACATTAGCATAAGATTATTGTTACTAACACTATGGACTTTGTCTGAAATAAATATATATTTAACTAGTGGTTCCCCGCGACTTCACCCGCAAGAGTTGGATTTTCAATATAAACTTGCATCCCCCATTTCACCCCCTTAATGTTTTTATAGCACGACAAAATGTAGCCTATGTCCCATCCAGGGTCTCAAACTGTCTCCATACCAAATTTCATTTCAATCGGTTAAGTGGTTAAGCCGTCAAGAGCTAACAGACAGACAGACAGACAGACACACTTTCGCATTTTATACTATTAGTATGGATTGAATTGAATAATCACTTTTATACAAACTTGCATGCAAGTAAGAAGGTTATAAGACTACGCGGTATTCAGACAGTCTTACTATGACTCAGCTTAGTGGAATAAAGCCAATATGCGCAAGTCTGGATTACCGACTAATCCGGACAAAGGTAGTTGACCTCCCGGATTAGTTAATCCAGACTTGTGAAAGTGGGCTTTCAACTCAGATAACAGGACGTGCGCAAGTGGGTCTAAGAGTTAGCCTGCAAGTCTGTCTGCCCCATCTCGCTCTTTCTCATAAAAAGTCATAAAAGTCATTTATTTATGCATGTAGACCCACTGGGGGCACTTATACACGTCCCAACATATATTTTTTACCTACCACTGCTTCGGGACAAATTCTGGGCTAGTGCTGAGAAGAAGCAGCGCAAGAAACTGTCACTTATGTCAAAGCCTCTTTTAAAAATAATATTTTGATACAGAAATTTAAATTTTACTGGTGCGAGCTGGTCCACACGTTGACATCATTCAAATAATCGTCTACCTTATAATAAGCCTTTGTCATTAAAGTACTGACACAGCGAGATGGGGCTTAGACTGTCTTAGTAGGACTGTATGAATATCGCGTAATCTAATAATTATTTGCAAAACGTGCCGATTTTGAAGCCCCCCGCGTCTCATGCCATGCCTTACTGCATGCTTCAGCTGTATAGCCGTTCCTGTCACTAATGCCAGCATGTCAGCGCGAGCGAGTGCAACGGTTAGACGCCAGAATACGGTCAATGCGTTATCAGAGTAGAGCACCTGCCTATCCATCCTACTTTCCTATAGTTAAGATCCTAAGTAGGATGCGACCTTCCTATTTAGGATCCTAACTAGGATGGTACCTTCTAGCGATGGGCGATTGTTTGAAAAAAAATAAACGAATAAATCGACAATCGACCATTCGAACTATCGAATGTCGATTTAGTAATTCGGAAAAAAATAGTCGAATAATAATCGACAATCGAATGATATTCGATTGGATTGTCGCGACAGGACAGGCAGCGAACGAATGATTAATCGACGCGACGAATGACGATTCATTCGTTAGTAGTATAAGTAGTTCGGCCTGCGCACCGCGCGCTCCGGTATTGCTCGCCTCATAATCGAATGACTGCGGTTGCTTATGGAATACATTCGATATCAGGGACCATTTGAATAATTCGATTAATTTAGTAATAATCGGATCCTAGTTAGGAAGCTACAAATAGGATGGTGTAATACGTGCTTAAATGATGATAGATAATGATGATCTATAATTACATGTTTTTTAGAAAAAGAGCGTGGAAGACCTCTCCAAGGTTTTGGCCAAGGAAAGCCATATAATGCTGGATAAACTGAAGAGGGGAGCCGAGGCTTTCCTAGACGCTGTAAAGAAATAGACGCTGATTCACAATAAAAATAGTTGTTTTATTTACTTACTAATTATTATGACTGCCTCGTTGGTCTACTGGTCAGCACGCTGGGTACTATCCACGAGGTCCCGGGTTTGAATCCCGGGTCGGGCCGAGAGTGTTTGGGTTTTTCTGTCTTGAAATTACTCGGGCACAGCTCCAGAGTCAGGAAGTTGGTAGTGTTAATACCCCCGTGCCTCGGAAAGCACGTTAAGCCGTTGGTCTTGCGCCTGATCTCTCTACGGTCATGTCTACTGCCGTCTCACCGAATTATGTGAGTGAAGGAACAGGGAGTGTATTGCCAGGCCCGTGTGTGTATCTCCCCGCGTATACACTACGCGGCTAGGAGGACATTAGACCTATTGTACCTACCTATTTACCTATTGATGTCCACCAAAGGCGTTTTGACTTAAATAAGTGCCATACAATGATAGCGCATTTAAAAAGAGGTAGTAGAACCCATTAGAGCGCGGAAATTGATTACCTCAAATTGAGCAAATTTCTCAATTTTGTATTCAATTAAGACATTTGACACCATTTTTGACACGTAAAAGATCGTGTGCTCGGAGCGTCTTTTTTTTTAAAGAGGTAAGGATATTGACGGTAGCCTCTCAATATATTTATGAAAATGTGCGCACAAACCTGCATTTATTTACAAGGAAAAGTGATACACATTGTTTTAACACTAGAAATAAAAATAAACTTGCTGTTCCACAATTTAGGCTTCAAAAGGTTGGTTATTCTTTTATGGGGAAATATATCAATTTCTTCAACAAATTACCAGACATATTGTAGAATTACCAATTAATAAATTTAAATCATTAATTAAGGATAGTTTAATGACAAAGGGCTATTATAAGGTAGACGATTATTTGAATGATATAAACGTGTGGACCAGATCGCACCAGTAAAATTTTAATTTCTGTATCAAAATATTATTTTTAAAAGAGGCATTGACAAAAGTGACTGAGCTTCTTGCGCTGCTTCTTCTCAGCACTAGCCTAGAATATGTCCCGAAGCAGTGGTAGGTAAAAAATATATGTTGGGACGTGTATAAGTGCCCCCAGTGGGCATACATGCTTAAATAAATGACTTTTATGACTTTTTATTTATCAATTTCGAATCGCTGCGCAGTACGAGATGACAGACGTCTATCGTCTCTTTTTAAATAAATATTCTGTCAGTGGTGTCATAGAATAAGGTAAGTAATGACAGTTTTATAGTATTGGGAATCCCTAGCAAAAAAACCTATCGGATCTGTTTGCTATAAAATTATTCGATTATTACCTAAGTACTAAATTCCAAAGCTAACGGATTTATTTGAAAAAAATCAAAAGTCACAATCACGTTGGTTTCGTTCGCGTTTCTTTTGTACACAATTTTGCTCTATTTTGATTTTATTATAAAATGGAAGAGGCATTCGAAAAGTTAAAGAAAGATGGAAAAAATGATGTTGATAACCTCGTCAAGTGGTTGAAAGAATGTAAGCATGTTTGTAGGTACCTACTCAGACAGTAACTTACCTCTAAGTAGTTTTAACACGTTGGCTGTTCACCATACTACTACATCAGGGTTTATTCAATTGTGGGTCGCGACACACTGGGGGTCACGACTCACGGCAACGGTTAAATTTAGCCTACAGGTGGGTCCAGAACTCCCGGGTTTTTAAGCTTGTAATTGCGAGCCGATCGAGATAAATTGAGATCAAGAGTAAGTATACATAAATTATATTAAATTTCGCTCACAACAATTAATTGACTGTGTCATCCGGTGGGACACGAACCCACGTCCCTTCGCTATCAGGGCGAATGCTCTTACCGACTGAGCTACGGAGGACGTTAGTCACTCGACGAATTTTCGTAAGTGCTTGAGCGAAATTTAATATAATTTCGTAAAATCTTGCAAAATAATTGCTTAAATTATAAAAATAATTTAAGAGCATACAGGGTGTTAGTGTGAGCAGTCTTATCCTTTATGGGGGTAAATATGGACATAAATACCTACAACTTTTACTATGATGTCAACACTAAAATCGTAAAAAAAAATTTAGCTCTCCATACATTGTCACCGAGGTAGCAGAATTATTTGTATGGAGCATCAGTTTTTTTTTAAAGATTTCGACCATGGTTCCATAGTAAAAGTTGTAGGTATTGAGGTCATATTCAGCCCCTTAAAGGATAAGACTGCTAACACTAACATCCTGTAGAATTATAGAGTAAGTACCTACTCTCGGTCTCGCACGCGACTATTATGATCGATCGGATTGACGGCGATAGGATGAAATTATTAATCGCTTATATCTCGAAAACTGTGCATGCTAGCATAAAAATAATTACATTTTGACTCCTCCCCGTGGAGATTGTACACGAAAAACATCGATTTTTTCAAATTTTTCAAAGTTACTAGTATTTTTTTTTACAAAATGCCGCCAAAAATTCCTACACTCCCTTTGCAACTCTCTAACCTTAGGGGCTATTAGGTATTGAGCAGTACTCAATACTTAAGTCATACAAAATAATCAACACCCGAATGATCGAATAATTGTAACCCGATCACCACACGAACGGGTCATGATCGACCCGGGTCACGAGAAATGATCGATCAACACAGGTCTACTGCCGAGCGCCTGACGTGCGGAGGGCGATAATGCTAGGTGTCAGCGGGGAAGGGGATTCGCTTTGACAGTTGCGTTCGTCTGGCCAGGCCTGTGTAACTCCCCGCGTAGGTAGCAAAAACGTACCTGCGCGTGGCGATCCCCTGTAACGAGCTAAACAAATTGGGTGTCGCTAGCCGGCAGCGACACGCTCGCGCGTTTTATTCACCGGCGGCGCGCGGCACTACGTTGCTGGCTGGACGAGCATGAATAAAGTCCTAAAAACATTCGCTAGATGGCGTTAGTAGCTTCTTGTACCCTATCGCGTCGCGTGATAGTGTGTCAGAATTGGTTTAGTGTATTATGAATCATATTCCAGAGTTGTAAGAATGAAATTATCTTGCAATGTATTTCTGTAGGTGTCTACACGAAAATGTGCTTGAGTCTGAGGCGAACTAAATTAAACCATATCATTGACAACATTGAGTAGACATTTCTTTGAATTTCATTGCAGTCAAACTTCTGTACGGAGTACTAGTACTTATCCTGTGGTCTGGCGGTTCCTCGCACGTCTGGCGGGGCGCAAGAGGGTCGCGCGAACTTGTCGAAATATGGGGGTTATAGCAGATAGATTAGGCGATATTCAGACAGTCTTACTAAAATTCTTATTACACCATCCTATTTGTAGCTTCCTAACTAGGAAGGTACCATCCTAGCTAGGATCCTAACCAGGAAGATAGGATGGATGGGCCGGTGCTCTACTCTGATGATAACGCATAGTCCGTATTTTCGCGTCTAACCGTCGCGCTCGCTCGCATTAGTGACAGGGACGGCTACAGCCGAAACTACACGGATATCGTCTTACAGAGTGGGGCACCAGACACCTGCATAGATAGGACGCGAGCTTCCTAACTAGGAAGTAGGAAGGTAGGAGGAACAAGTAGTGAACTGCGATTACATCTTCCAATTTCCTGAGTAGGATGCTACACAAATAGGATAAGTAGTGTAAGTGCTTAAGACTCGACGTAGTGTAATAACAGTTAGCCTGTAAGTCTGTCTGCTCCATCTCGCTTTCTCACAGGATGAAAGAGCGAGATGGCGCTAAGACTGTCTTAGTAAGACTGTCAAAATATCGCGTAATCTAGCAACCCCTGAGTATCAGTACTTAGCGACGATTTCAGCCAAGGTAATTGAGGACGCATCGGCAGGCGAAGAGAAAGCTCGCAAGTATCTAACAGAAGTTGCTGAAAAGCAGAAAGTAGAGTTTAGCAAGTTCAAAGAGACCGTTACGAAAATAGCAGCGGAACAGGTAAACATTTATTAAAAAAACTAGCAGTTCCCTGCGACTTCGCCCGCGCTTAAAGTCGGATTTTCCATACAAAGTTTCATCCCCCATTTCACCCCCCTGATGATTTTATATCGCGACAAAAAGTAGCCTATGTCCTTCCCAGGGTCTCAAACTATCTCTGTACTAAATTTAATTTGAATCGGTCCAGTAGTTTCGGAGCCTATTTGATACAAACAAACAATCCAATCTTTCCTCTTATAATACTCGTATTAGTATAGATAGATACGAGGTGCTTAGATAGATAAGCCAGGATTAAGGCAGATAACCGACCGGCAACGACGAGCGAGCGAGAGAGCTAAAAACAAGTTGGCGATTTGTCGCTGAGCTATAAAGCGTGTTCATGGGCGATCAGCGATTCGAATTAGGAATAAAATAGAATAGTTAACCGAATTTTAAGAGCGTGACGTGGCTAGCGGGTTGCCTCTCATGCGGGAGGTATAGTACGTGCCAGATAAACGTGCATAAAAGTTCGTTTACCTTGACAGCTAAAACCTTGTGACACGTATCATGTCTTTCTAACTAGCGATTATTACGACTTTTGATTTTTTGGTTCAAGGTCGACCCGTGCCGAGGTTCATTTGTTAGACAGATTCGTATCGCTACGGCTTATAGTTAGGGTCGCCGTGCTTCGCATACTGGCGTGCAGTGGTACACGGGTGACGGTCTGCAGGGGTGACGGGTCAATGACTTTTTATGCACCGTTAAATGGCACGGACTATACCTACCGGTTCGATCCCACGTGCCGCCATGTACTAATGACTTTTTCTGAGTTATGTACATTGTTTCTCTAACCGATGCTCTTACGGTGAGGGAAAACATTGTGAAGAAACCTTCACATTGAGGCAACTGCATGTTTAACCATGATCCAAACTGGTCAGGTTCTGGCTATCTGACCTCCGTGACCCTGTTTTACCCCCTGGTAAAACAGGGTCACGGAGGTCAGATGACAGTTGCTCCACTGTAATTACCTGATCTGCCACATCCTGGATCATGGCCAGCGGACCCTGGGCCCTCGCGTGCGACTGCATAACCGGGATAACGCTAGGAGGATGAGTTAGGCGAATTTACGTAGTTTTCGAGATATTTTTTCGAGTAAACTGAGAATTTTCGATGTAAAAAGTAATAACTCCATTCTTTATGACGTTATGCTGGATTTTGTTTATTGCAGTTTGATCCCGGTAAATTAACCCTAACTTACATAAAATTATCAGGTAGCTAAGACTTCGACTACGTACGCTAGTTATCAGCCTAGATATGCGAGATCCTCTAGGACTAATTTCTGAAATACAAAATAGGCGGTCTTATCGCTGAGAGCGATATCTTCCAGAAAACTTTTGTGTACAAGAAAATTCTTATTTTTCTTTCTTTTAACAGAACAAGAACGTAGAAGAACTTTACAAATCCCTGATGGACCAGGGTCCCAAGATAGTGGATGCCCTAAAGGCTGGCGTAAGCGCGTTTAAGGAGGCGTTGGCGAAGAAGTGATGCAAATATACATAATGTCTTCTTCATTTTGATGAGTTTTAATTGTCGATAGCTGAATATCAATAATCTAAACCTTTACGCCTTGCTTTAATTTCATCTAAGTAGTCCAAATTATCCTGCTACCAACAAAGTCTGTCCTATTCTGACACGGAAAACACCTCACACACACACACACTAAGGTTATCCCTCCTCACACACACAAAATCACACTCACACTCTCACACACACTTATAAGTACTTATCCACACACACAATTGGGTACTGGACACTATCCACAAATAATTCCGAAAACCTATTCCTTGAAAAAAACATCACATTTTAAAACACACTTTCATTGATATTTTTCACTATCTGCAGTATTTGATTTTTAATTGAGCTAAACTCTATAAAAAGTATGTTAGTTGAGTATAGTGAAATGTGACGTCACAGTTTACTATTCTCATACAAAATATATGGAAGAAGAGTGTTTTGACAGTTAATTAAAAGTACGTCAACGATTGGTGGTGTCAAGTAGCCAATTCTGTTAATCTGTCTTTCTATAATTTACACTGTCCTCTATAGTACAAGTACGCTGGACTAAACATTCTCTAAGAAACGACAGATAATTTTTGTGCCGAATCAAACTGTAAAGGGAATTAAAATAGAGTAACTTCCTTAAGTTTATGTCAATTCTCATTAGTTCCGTGGACGGTCACCACACGCTCACTACAGCCGTCAGCGCCAAAATGGCGATAATCAAATGGCTTTATTGTTTGGTTGACAGTATGCAGTCCAGCTTACTTGTACTATAGAGGTCAGTGATATTTTTTTTTGTGTCTTTTTATTCGTACCCATGACCGAGTAGATCCGAGAGAGGAGAGTGCTGCACTCTGTAATATAGGAGTACCTAATACAGTTATCACCTAGTTCAGACGTCAGTCTTTCCCCATCTTTATCTATATGTACCAACAATCTACTCATTGCAACTTATATGTGTACCTATTTAGATTGTAAAGAGAAAAATAAAGATATTTATTATTATTATTCATTATTAGTCTCTAATTTTTGACGTAAGTATTTTCACTGCATGTTTATTCACATAATATTACAATATACAATATATATTACAATACATACACCATTTTTGTTTGTACCTATATTGTTAACTGAGTATACCTACCTAGCAATGTCGTGTTCACCTATAATTGGGTTGCATACCTGATGCAACTGCGTTTACATTAAGTGTGCCGGTCAATGATGTTGGTGTTCCAAATTAAATAAATAAATATTTTGTTTATGTTTTATGCTCAATATTATATATTTATGCTGTATATACCTTACATGAGTAGCGCCATTTATCAACATAAAATAAAACTAACATTTTGAGCTGTCAGAAAATCTCTTATTGTAGCGGCCACCGACCACCTTCGTCTGCGACCAAAGGGCGTGGCGCGCGACATCTGCGCGGAGCCTTATACTATAGATACAATAGAATAGATTGTCCTTGTATTACTTTAAAAATATTAATAAATTTGATGACATCGATACTACTAGTAACGCTATCGATATGGTTATTATTTTTTAATGTCTTTGAGAGCCTGAGTGATGGCGGCCATCTTTGAAAAGTGGTTTTAAGAAATTAGCAAAGTAATAGCCAAGATCCTTAATCTTTTTACATACCTATCTAGTTATAGCGTATAATTTGTCTGGCTCGTTGGTCTATTGATCAGCACGCTGGGTACTATCCACAAGGTCCCGGGTCGAATCCCGGGTCGGGCCGAGAGTGTTTGGGTTTTTCTGTCTTGAAATTACTCTGACACAGCTCCGGAGTCAGGAAGTTGGTGGTGTTAACACCCCCGTGCCTCGGAAAGCACGTTGTCACGTTGGTCCTGCGCCTGATCTCTCTACGGTCATGTCGGACTGCCGTCTCACCGAATTATGAGAGTGAAGGAACAGAGAGTGCACCTGTGTATTGCGCACACACTTGTGCACCATAATATGTCCCGCGCAGTTGGCTAATCTCTGTTGAGATAGGCCGCCGTAGTCGAAAGTCGGCTAGGAGGACATCATATTATATTTTGTGCCACTCTGTATAGCGAAATCATAATGTAGTTTTTCCTTAACAGTAGACATAAAATAAAAGCGTATGAAAGGTACATAATTTTTATTTTACGGAAGGCATATAATAATTAAACTAAATACGTCGCTATGTATCTATACATATTTGAGATACATTCATTTATATGGTCACTTATTTACCATTTGTACAAAGTTTCATATAGTTATATTATGGTAACGAAATATAAGGTACTCCATAAGTAAAAAAATATCTATATACATGGCATAGACTTGGCAATCGCAAACAAAATGCACTACATCGTGAGTCAAGGAAATACACACATCAACACTGTCTAGGGATATACAAAACATAGTATTATTATATCAAAAATATCCCTAGACAGTGTCGATTAGTAAATATCTTATGGGTTACAAATAAAATGATAAGAATATCACAGGATACTATAATAAAATTGAAAGCATGTTTGATCATATAAATATTAAATAAAAATACACTACCATTAATATTTAAATGTATAATTAATTGTAAGATATTTTCATGGGTATTATTGAAATCTTTTTCATTTAAAAATAAAAACACCATGTATACATTTTTTATTATTTTCGATTGCCAAATCTATGCACCATAGCCACCCTTTATAAATAATATTTCCATAACGTTATTAAGTATGTGAAAGGTTGGTTATTAAGTATGTTTATAAGGGACTTGAAGAAAAAAAAGCACTTTATTAAAATATTTTTTATACAGGGTGACTCGATTTCTTACTTCCCAAAACCTATAAGCATTCACATAAACTCTTCATAAATAATATGTTTACACATTATTTTTCAGTCTATTAAATTTTATATACAACGACCCACGTTTAGAATTCTAGATATTAGCTATAAGCAGTGATTAGCTGATGTAATACAAAAATATTCTACAAAACAGATATTAAAATATTACAATAAAGTACTCGAAAATGTTGTCGATAAGAACCGATATATTTTAAACCGTTTATTTATCTATTTAGGAACAAAAAACAGAATAACATCACAGAATACACAATATATACGATTACATAAATTTTAGGCTAGATATTATTCCAAAGTATGTGTCCACTGCTTGATTATTAATTAGTATATCTTTTAGGTTGTACATTGTATGTCACTGGAGTTATCTTAGATATTCAGATTGAGCTAATATTTCTTTATGATGTGGTAATTCTAAAAGTCCTGTTTTACATTATTTGTGATATTAATCTAAGATTCGATTCGACAAGGCCAGCAATATAGGCATATTCCTTTTAAACTTCGCTTCCGCATTACGTCGGTCCGTCTGTCCGTCTGAACCCGTCCAAATTCGGTCCGGCGTAGTCGTGGAACTAATTGTATGACAGTTTAAACACTACGTCTGCCATTCAAGGTCGGGTTTTTTCATATTTAAATCAAATGACGTATTGTGAAGTACTCGGATCAGATTCGGAGTGCGGCACCGCGCTTACTATTACAAAAATGACATGTACACATGTAATGATATGAATATATTTTTTTTACTAGACAGTTTGGAGCTTGTATTACAAGTTTTTTCTTCAAGACAGAGTAGGCAATTCAGTTTTTCAACAGTATTTATCTGATAGAAACCAATGTGTTGTTGAGATTTAGTATTCTTTAGGTAGATAATATAAACCCATGTAACCCACATCAGTTTTTAAAAAAACATTCACAAATTGGACTTACATCGAAACCACCCTGTATATATCTACCCGTTCAAACTGGGCTGCTCTCTCGTCGGCCTCTTTGGTATGAAAGAGACGGTCATAAGGTCGTCGTCTTCTTGCAACAGACAACCTTCATTCGACTTGCTTCGGTGAAATAATCTGAAATTAAAAAAAATATTAAAAAAAATTCCATCATAGTTAAAAAATGTCCCCTCACACATATTTTTGGTATGACAAAAACAATTTGATGTTCTAAATACATTTGACACTTCACAAATGTCTGATAAATGATTTTCATTGTAGAGTGAATTTAAATTGATAAACCTCATCTGCCACATGCTGGATCATGGTCAGCGGACCCTGGGCCCTCGCGTGCGAGTGCACAACCGGGATAACGCTAGGAGGATGATAATTGTAAAGTGAACGATGATGACGTCAGCCAATTTTAAACTCATATTCTATTTAAATAGAGTTTAAAAATCAATTGAGATACGAAGATTGTGGTATGTAGGTAATATGAAGATGCTTATATTTTAGTTCCATAAAACACATCAGTGTGTACACAAATAATATTTTCCGATTTCAAATTAGGTGACGGACATTTTTGTTTGTATGTGTGTAAAATATGTCCACTCGCGGACTTTTTATTTATAGTGTGCATTTTTTTTGCAATGAATATTTTTTTAGCATGTAAAACGTATTTGGATTTTATCAAACTTATATGTCGGTCACATGAGTAAATTACCAGTTTGTTTTTTTTATGGTTATCGATAAAAGTAGCAAAAACTATAAAACAAAATCACGCATTTGATTGATGCAAACAATATCAAGATGCTTTTATCTCAACCTCCAAATGATTACGATTGATTGATGAATAAATATTTAATTTACTAATTGAAATGTATCATGACATGATTACATGAGTTTCAAAATATGGTAGCAACCCAGAAAAACATGCAGGAAATGTAAAAAATGAAACAAATATGGATACTGGTAGTTTTAATAGCACATTATTTTTAACAAAACAATAAAATACTCTCCTAACTGACTCTCAGACTTTAAAAATAACTAGGAAAAATGTTTTAAAATAGAAGTAATTGTGTGACTTTATGTTATATATGATCTTTTTTATTTTAAACTGGCGTGTCCCAAAAATAATAATATAATGAAAAACATTTTTTTTTAATATTATTTGATTTGTCTCCGTCTTTAATTTCCTTAGCAACTGACAGCTGTTTAATCTGACGTTTCTAAATTGATATCCAGTCTCTTTTCGTTTGTTTGGCAGAGAAAGAGAAAGACTAAACTTAAATTTAATTTAAGACAGAGCACATTGGAATAAAGCCCAATGAGTTGTACAATTTAGGACGTCTGATTACTAAAAGCAAGATTGTATAGGATACTACATGCTCTTACCAAGAGCATTCGCCCGGATAGCGAAGAGTCGTGGGTTCGAGTCCTACCGAATGTCACAGACAATTTTTGTGAGCGAAATTTAATTTAATTTCATAAAAAAATGCAAACAAATTGCTTTATAAAAATAATTACAAATACTAAATTTGCATAGACAAGGTCACGGGGCCCTACTTGTAATAATATGCAATTAAAACCACCAATACAGCATTACCTCCACCGCCAAACAGACAGACAGACAGACAAAAGAACTCAATTTACACACCGAAATTAACTAAACCTTTAGCAGTGCGCTCTTCCACGACTCCGCCCCCTTGCTGGTGCGAAAGAGAAAATAGCATGTGAGTGAGATAGAATAGAAATAGAATAACTAATAAATACATGTGCTTCTATATTTTTCTGGAAACTACAGGATGTATGGAAGATGAGTGTAAAGTATTAAAGGAAAGCTAGCATAGACCATTTAGATTATAGAACTATTGGAGCCATACTTCTTTTAGACTAAATGCCGCACTCAGAGACGCCAATTAAATTTAATCTATGTAATAATATCCTCCTAGCCGAACTTCGACTACGGCGGCATATCTCAACAGAGATTAGCCAACTGCGCAGGACATATTATAGTGCACATGTGTGTGCGCAGTACGCAGGTGCACTCTCTGTTCCTTCACTCTCATAATTCGGTGAGACGGCAGTCCGGCATGACCGTAGAGAGATCAGGCGCAGGACCAACGGCTTAACGTGCGCACCGAGGCACGGGGGTGTTAACACCACCAACTTCTTTCAATTTAATCTATAATCAAGTCTCGTTCTGTCACTTTCTTTGTCAACGAAATAGAAAAGGACGGCATGAGACTTAATGAAGGATTAACTTTAATTAAATAAATAAATTGTTTCAAAAACACACCAATTACCTAGCCCCAAACTAAGCGTGAGCTTGTGCTATGGCGACTAGGATAACGGATAGACATTTATAAACATCATACTTATATACATTTATAAACATCCATGACTTAGGATTCTTGTGCTCATCACACAAACATTTGCCCCTTGCGGGATTCGAACCCGCAACTGCTTGGTTTAGAAGTCCGGGGCGCGAACCACTACACCAAGACGGTTGTCTTGGAGCCATAATTCTCTTAAGACTAACTGTCGCACTCTGAGACGTCAATTAAATTTAATCTATAATTAAGTCTCGTTCTGTCACTTTCTTTGTCAACGAAATAGAAAAGGACGGCATGAGACTTAATGAAGGATTAACTTCAATTGACTTCTCTGAGTACGGCAGTGTTTTGTGAGGTAATATAATCAAAACTAAATTTCAACTAACATATACACGATGTTAGTTTGCATCCTTGCCATATTTACAGAGGTAACTATATTACGGACACTGAACTCAAATCATTAAAAAAATTGTGACCTAAAATTTTGATTTTTAATCTTGATTATTTAATTTTATCGACAATCTGTTACGCACACCATAAACTATCGTAGCGCATACACATCACTGTTGATTTTTTGGTTCAAGGTCGACCCGTACCGAGGTTCATTTGTTAGACAGATTCGTATCGCTACGGCTTATAGTTACGGTCGCCGCGCTTCGCATACTGGCGTGCAGTGGTACACGGGTGACGGTCTGCAGGGGTGACGGGTCAATGACTTTTTGTGCACCGTTAAATGGCACGGACTATACCTACCGGTTCGATCCCACGTGCCGCCATGTACTAATGACTTTTTCTGAGTTATGTACATTGTTTCTCTAACCGATGCTCTTACGGTGAGGGAAAACATTGTGAAGAAACCTTCACATTGAGGCAACTGCATGTTTAACCATGATCCAAACTGGTCAGGTTCTGGCTATCTGACCTCCGTGACCCTGTTTACCCCCTGGTAAAACAGGGTCACGGAGGTCAGATGACAGTTGCTCCACTGTAATTACCTGATCTGCCACATCCTGGATCATGGCCAGCGGACCCTGGGCCCTCGCGTGCGACTGCATAACCGGGATAACGCTAGGAGGATGAGTTAGGCGAATTTACGTAGTTTTCGAGATATTTTTTCGAGTAAACTGAGAATTTTCGATGTAAAAAGTAATACCTCCATTCTTTATGACGTTATGCTGGATTTTGTTTATTGCAGTTTGATCCCGGTAAATTAACCCTAACTTACATAAAATTATCAGGTAGCTAAGACTTCGACTACGTACGCCAGTTATCAGCCTAGATATGCGAGATCCTCTAGGACTAATTTCTGAAATACAAAATAGGCGGTCTTATCGCTGAGAGCGATATCTTCCAGAAAACTTTTGTGTATAAGAAAATTCTTATTTTTCTTTCTTTTAACAGAACAAGAACGTAGAAGAACTTTACAAATCCCTGATGGACCAGGGTCCCAAGATAGTGGATGCCCTAAAGGCTGGCGTAAGCGCGTTTAAGGAGGCGTTGGCGAAGAAGTGATGCAAATATACATAATGTCTTCTTCATTTTGATGAGTTTTAATTGTCGATAGCTGAATATCAATAATCTAAACCTTTACGCCTTGCTTAAATTTCATCTAAGTAGTCCAAATTATCCTGCTACCAACAAAGTCTGTCCTATTCTGACACGGAAAAACACCTCACACACACACACACACACTAAGGTTATCCCTCCTCACACACACAAAATCACACTCTCACTCTCACACACACTTATAAGTACTTATCCACACACACAATTGGGTACTGGACACTATCCACAAATAATTCCGAAAACCTATTCCTTGAAAAAAACATCACATTTTAAAACACACTTTCATTGATATTTTTCACTATCTGCAGTATTTGATTTTTAATTGAGCTAAACTCTATAAAAAGTATGTTAGTTGAGTATAGTGAAATGTGACGTCACAGTTTACTATTCTCATACAAAATATATGGAAGAAGAGAGTTTTGACAGTTAATTAAAAGTACGTCAACGATTGGTGGTGTCAAGTAGCCAATTCTGTTAATCTGTCTTTCTATAATTTA
This sequence comes from Pyrausta nigrata, assembly GCA_949316185.1. Taxonomy (NCBI): domain Eukaryota; kingdom Metazoa; phylum Arthropoda; class Insecta; order Lepidoptera; family Crambidae; genus Pyrausta; species Pyrausta nigrata. Next base: position 870,346 of record OX438965.1, read on the forward strand.
CACTGACCTCTATAGTACAAGTACGCTGGACTAAACATTCTCTAAGAAACGACAGATAATTTTTGTGCCGAATCAAACTGTAAAGGGAATTAAAATAGAGTAACTTCCTTAAGTTTATGTCAATTCTCATTAGTTTCGTGGACGGTCACCACACGCTCACTACAGCCGTCAGCGCCAAAATGGCGATAATCAAATGGCTTCATTGTTTGGTTGACAGTATGCAGTCCAGCTTACTTGTACTATAGAGGTCAGTGATAATTTATCTTTTTTTGTGTCATACCTACTTTCATTTTATTCGTACCCATGACCGAGTAGATCCGAGAGAGGAGAGTGCTGCACTCTGTAATACTATAAGTCAGCCTATTAGATCCCACTGCTGGGAAAAGGCCTCACCTCAACTATGAGGAGGAACGAGCCATACTTCACCACGCGGGCTCAGTGCGGATTGGTGGAGGGGTGTATGTAAGGCAAGTGACAAACCTTACTGTCAGAAGTTATCAAGCCGCCCTAGGGCCTCTGACTAGGCTTAACGACTAATACCACAGATATTAGCCGGGACCAACTGCTTAACGTGCCTTCCGAAGCACGGAGTAATACAGGAGTACCTAATACAGTTATCACCTAGTTCAGACGTCAGTCTTTCCCCATCTTTATCTATATGTACCAACAATCTACTCATTGCAACTTATATGTGTACCTATTTAGATTGTAAAGAGAAAAATAAAGATATTTATTATTAATTCATTATTATAGTCTCTAATTTTTGACGTAAGTATTTTCACTGCATGTTTATTTACATAATATTACAATATACAATATATATTACAATACCTACACCATTTTTGTTTGTACCTATATTGTTAACTGAGTATACCTACCTAGCAATGTCGTGTTCACCTATAATTGGGTTGCATACCTGATGCAACTGCGTTTAGATTAAGTGTGCCGGTCAATGTTGTTGGTGTTCCAAATTAAATAAATAAATATTTTGTTTATGTTTTATGCTCAATATTATATATTTATGCTGTAACTTACATGAATAGCGCTATTTATCATTATAAAATAATACTAAAATTTTGAGCTGTCAGAAAATTCCTTATTGTAGCGGCCACCGACCAGCTTCGTCTGCGGGACCAAAGGGCGAGGCGCGCGACATCTGCGCGGAGCCTTATACTATAGATACAATAAAAATAAATTGTTTCAACAAACACACCAATTACCTAGCCCCAAACTAAGCGTGAGCTTGTGCTATGGTGACTAGGATAACGGATAGAAATACTTAAATACATATAAACATCCATGACTTAGGTACAAATGCTCGTGCTCATCACACAAACATTTGCCCCTTGCGGGATTCGAACCCGCAACCGCCTGGTTTTGAAGTCCGGTGCGCGTACGACTACACCAAGACGGTCGTCAATAGAATAGGTAGTCCTTGTATTACTTTAAAAATATTAATAAATTCGATGATTTCGATATTTATATTAGCGCTATCGATATGGTTACTATTTTTCAATGTCTTTGAGAGCCTGAATGATAGCGGCCATCTTTGAAAAGTGGTTTTAAGAAATTAGCAAAGTAATAGCCAAGATCCTTAATCTTTACATACCTATTTAGTTATAGCGTATAATTTGTCTGCCTCGTTGGTCTAGTGATCAGCACGCTGGGTAGTATGCACAAGGTCCGGGTCGAATCCCGGGTCGGGCCGAGAGTGTTTGGGTTTTTCTGTCTTGAAATTACTCAGACACAGCTCCGGAGTCAGGAAGTCGGTGGTGTTAACACCCCCCTGCCTTGGAAAGCACGTTGTAGCGTTGTTCCTGCGCCTGATCTCTCTACGGTCATGTCGGACTGCTCTCTCACAGAATTATGAGAGTGAAGGAACAGAGAGTGCACCTGTGTATTGCGCACACACTTGTGCACCATAATATGTCCCGCGCAGTTGGCTAATCTCTGTTGAGATAGGCCGCCGTAGTCGAAAGTCGGCTAGGAGGACATCATATTATATTTTGTGCCACTCTGTATAGCGAAATCATAATGTAGTTTTTCCTTAACAGTAGACATAAAATAAAAGCGTATGAAAGGTACATAATTTTTATTTTACGGAAGGCATATAATAATTAAACTAAATACGTCGCTATGTATCTATACATATTTGAGATACATTCATTTATATGGTCACTTATTTACCATTTGTACAAAGTTTCATATAGTTATATTATGGTAACGAAATATAAGGTACTCCATAAGTAAAAAAATATCTATATACATGGCATAGACTTGGCAATCGCAAACAAAATGCACTACATCGTGAGTCAAGGAAATACACACATCAACACTGTCTAGGGATATACAAAACATAGTATTATTATATCAAAAATATCCCTAGACAGTGTCGATTAGTAAATATCTTATGGGTTACAAATAAAATGATAAGAATATCACAGGATACTATAATAAAATTGAAAGCATGTTTGATCATATAAATATTAAATAAAAATACACTACCATTAATATTTAAATGTATAATTAATTGTAAGATATTTTCATGGGTATTATTGAAATCTTTTTCATTTAAAAATAAAAACACCATGTATACATTTTTTATTATTTTCGATTGCCAAATCTATGCACCATAGCCACCCTTTATAAATAATATTTCCATAACGTTATTAAGTATGTGAAAGGTTGGTTATTAAGTATGTTTATAAGGGACTTGAAGAAAAAAAAGCACTTTATTAAAATATTTTTTATACAGGGTGACTCGATTTCTTACTTCCCAAAACCTATAAGCATTCACATAAACTCTTCATAAATAATATGTTTACACATTATTTTTCAGTCTATTAAATTTTATATACAACGACCCACGTTTAGAATTCTAGATATTAGCTATAAGCAGTGATTAGCTGATGTAATACAAAAATATTCTACAAAACAGATATTAAAATATTACAATAAAGTACTCGAAAATGTTGTCGATAAGAACCGATATATTTTAAACCGTTTATTTATCTATTTAGGAACAAAAAACAGAATAACATCACAGAATACACAATATATACGATTACATAAATTTTAGGCTAGATATTATTCCAAAGTATGTGTCCACTGCTTGATTATTAATTAGTATATCTTTTAGGTTGTACATTGTATGTCACTGGAGTTATCTTAGATATTCAGATTGAGCTAATATTTCTTTATGATGTGGTAATTCTAAAAGTCCTGTTTTACATTATTTGTGATATTAATCTAAGATTCGATTCGACAAGGCCAGCAATATAGGCATATTCCTTTTAAACTTCGCTTCCGCATTACGTCGGTCCGTCTGTCCGTCTGAACCCGTCCAAATTCGGTCCGGCGTAGTCGTGGAACTAATTGTATGACAGTTTAAACACTACGTCTGCCATTCAAGGTCGGGTTTTTTCATATTTAAATCAAATGACGTATTGTGAAGTACTCGGATCAGATTCGGAGTGCGGCACCGCGCTTACTATTACAAAAATGACATGTACACATGTAATGATATGAATATATTTTTTTTACTAGACAGTTTGGAGCTTGTATTACAAGTTTTTTCTTCAAGACAGAGTAGGCAATTCAGTTTTTCAACAGTATTTATCTGATAGAAACCAATGTGTTGTTGAGATTTAGTATTCTTTAGGTAGATAATATAAACCCATGTAACCCACATCAGTTTTTAAAAAAACATTCACAAATTGGACTTACATCGAAACCACCCTGTATATATCTACCCGTTCAAACTGGGCTGCTCTCTCGTCGGCCTCTTTGGTATGAAAGAGACGGTCATAAGGTCGTCGTCTTCTTGCAACAGACAACCTTCATTCGACTTGCTTCGGTGAAATAATCTGAAATTAAAAAAAATATTAAAAAAAATTCCATCATAGTTAAAAAATGTCCCCTCACACATATTTTTGGTATGACAAAAACAATTTGATGTTCTAAATACATTTGACACTTCACAAATGTCTGATAAATGATTTTCATTGTAGAGTGAATTTAAATTGATAAACCTCATCTGCCACATGCTGGATCATGGTCAGCGGACCCTGGGCCCTCGCGTGCGAGTGCACAACCGGGATAACGCTAGGAGGATGATAATTGTAAAGTGAACGATGATGACGTCAGCCAATTTTAAACTCATATTCTATTTAAATAGAGTTTAAAAATCAATTGAGATACGAAGATTGTGGTATGTAGGTAATATGAAGATGCTTCAAATATTTTAGTTCCATAAAACACATCAGTGTGTACACAAATAATATTTTCCGATTTCAAATTAGGTGACGGACATTTTTGTTTGTATGTGTGTAAAATATGTCCACTCGCGGACTTTTTATTTATAGTGTGCATTTTTTTTGCAATGAATATTTTTTTAGCATGTAAAACGTATTTGGATTTTATCAAACTTATATGTCGGTCACATGAGTAAATTACCAGTTTGTTTTTTTTATGGTTATCGATAAAAGTAGCAAAAACTATAAAACAAAATCACGCATTTGATTGATGCAAACAATATCAAGATGCTTTTTTCTCAACCTCCAAATGATTACGATTGATTGATGAATAAATATTTAATTTACTAATTGAAATGTATCATGACATGATTACATGAGTTTCAAAATATGGTAGCAACCCAGAAAAACATGCAGGAAATGTAAAAAATGAAACAAATATGGATACTGGTAGTTTTAATAGCACATTATTTTTAACAAAACAATAAAATACTCTCCTAACTGACTCTCAGACTTTAAAAATAACTAGGAAAAATGTTTTAAAATAGAAGTAATTGTGTGACTTTATGTTATATATGATCTTTTTTATTTTAAACTGGCGTGTCCCAAAAATAATAATATAATGAAAAACATTTTTTTTTAATATTATTTGATTTGTCTCCGTCTTTAATTTCCTTAGCAACTGACAGCTGTTTAATCTGACGTTTCTAAATTGATATCCAGTCTCTTTTCGTTTGTTTGGCAGAGAAAGAGAAAGACTAAACTTAAATTTAATTTAAGACAGAGCACATTGGAATAAAGCCCAATGAGTTGTACAATTTAGGACGTCTGATTACTAAAAGCAAGATTGTATAGGATACTACATGCTCTTACCAAGAGCATTCGCCCGGATAGCGAAGAGTCGTGGGTTCGAGTCCTACCGAATGTCACAGACAATTTTTGTGAGCGAAATTTAATTTAATTTCATAAAAAAATGCAAACAAATTGCTTTATAAAAATAATTACAAATACTATATTTGCATAGACAAGGTCACGGGGCCCTACTTGTAATAATATGCAATTAAAACCACCAATACAGCATTACCTCCACCGCCAAACAGACAGACAGACAGACAAAAGAACTCAATTTACACACCGAAATTAACTAAACCTTTAGCAGTGCGCTCTTCCACGACTCCGCCCCCTTGCTGGTGCGAAAGAGAAAATAGCATGTGAGTGAGATAGAATAGAAATAGAATAACTAATAAATACATGTGCTTCTATATTTTTCTGGAAACTACAGGATGTATGGAAGATGAGTGTAAAGTATTAAAGGAAAGCTAGCATAGACCATTTAGATTATAGAACTATTGGAGCCATACTTCTTTTAGACTAAATGCCGCACTCAGAGACGCCAATTAAATTTAATCTATGTAATAATATCCTCCTAGCCGAACTTCGACTACGGCGGCATATCTCAACAGAGATTAGCCAACTGCGCAGGACATATTATAGTGCACATGTGTGTGCGCAGTACGCAGGTGCACTCTCTGTTCCTTCACTCTCATAATTCGGTGAGACGGCAGTCCGGCATGACCGTAGAGAGATCAGGCGCAGGACCAACGGCTTAACGTGCGCACCGAGGCACGGGGGTGTTAACACCACCAACTTCTTTCAATTTAATCTATAATCAAGTCTCGTTCTGTCACTTTCTTTGTCAACGAAATAGAAAAGGACGGCATGAGACTTAATGAAGGATTAACTTTAATTAAATAAATAAATTGTTTCAAAAACACACCAATTACCTAGCCCCAAACTAAGCGTGAGCTTGTGCTATGGCGACTAGGATAACGGATAGACATTTATAAACATCATACTTATATACATTTATAAACATCCATGACTTAGGATTCTTGTGCTCATCACACAAACATTTGCCCCTTGCGGGATTCGAACCCGCAACTGCTTGGTTTAGAAGTCCGGGGCGCGAACCACTACACCAAGACGGTTGTCTTGGAGCCATAATTCTCTTAAGACTAACTGTCGCACTCTGAGACGTCAATTAAATTTAATCTATAATTAAGTCTCGTTCTGTCACTTTCTTTGTCAACGAAATAGAAAAGGACGGCATGAGACTTAATGAAGGATTAACTTCAATTGACTTCTCTGAGTACGGCAGTGTTTTGTGAGGTAATATAATCAAAACTAAATTTCAACTAACATATACACGATGTTAGTTTGCATCCTTGCCATATTTACAGAGGTAACTATATTACGGACACTGAACTCAAATCATTAAAAAAATTGTGACCTAAAATTTTGATTTTTAATCTTGATTATTTAATTTTATCGACAATCTGTTACGCACACCATAAACTATCGTAGCGCATACACATCACTGTTGATTTTTTGGTTCAAGGTCGACCCGTACCGAGGTTCATTTGTTAGACAGATTCGTATCGCTACGGCTTATAGTTACGGTCGCCGCGCTTCGCATACTGGCGTGCAGTGGTACACGGGTGACGGTCTGCAGGGGTGACGGGTCAATGACTTTTTGTGCACCGTTAAATGGCACGGACTATACCTACCGGTTCGATCCCACGTGCCGCCATGTACTAATGACTTTTTCTGAGTTATGTACATTGTTTCTCTAACCGATGCTCTTACGGTGAGGGAAAACATTGTGAAGAAACCTTCACATTGAGGCAACTGCATGTTTAACCATGATCCAAACTGGTCAGGTTCTGGCTATCTGACCTCCGTGACCCTGTTTACCCCCTGGTAAAACAGGGTCACGGAGGTCAGATGACAGTTGCTCCACTGTAATTACCTGATCTGCCACATCCTGGATCATGGCCAGCGGACCCTGGGCCCTCGCGTGCGACTGCATAACCGGGATAACGCTAGGAGGATGAGTTAGGCGAATTTACGTAGTTTTCGAGATATTTTTTCGAGTAAACTGAGAATTTTCGATGTAAAAAGTAATACCTCCATTCTTTATGACGTTATGCTGGATTTTGTTTATTGCAGTTTGATCCCGGTAAATTAACCCTAACTTACATAAAATTATCAGGTAGCTAAGACTTCGACTACGTACGCTAGTTATCAGCCTAGATATGCGAGATCCTCTAGGACTAATTTCTGAAATACAAAATAGGCGGTCTTATCGCTGAGAGCGATATCTTCCAGAAAACTTTTGTGTATAAGAAAATTCTTATTTTTCTTTCTTTTAACAGAACAAGAACGTAGAAGAACTTTACAAATCCCTGATGGACCAGGGTCCCAAGATAGTGGATGCCCTAAAGGCTGGCGTAAGCGCGTTTAAGGAGGCGTTGGCGAAGAAGTGATGCAAATATACATAATGTCTTCTTCATTTTGATGAGTTTTAATTGTCGATAGCTGAATATCAATAATCTAAACCTTTACGCCTTGCTTAAATTTCATCTAAGTAGTCCAAATTATCCTGCTACCAACAAAGTCTGTCCTATTCTGACACGGAAAAACACCTCACACACACACACACACTAAGGTTATCCCTCCTCACACACACAAAATCACACTCACACTCTCACACACACTTATAAGTACTTATCCACACACACAATTGGGTACTGGACACTATCCACAAATAATTCCGAAAACCTATTCCTTGAAAAAAACATCACATTTTAAAACACACTTTCATTGATATTTTTCACTATCTGCAGTATTTGATTTTTAATTGAGCTAAACTCTATAAAAAGTATGTTAGTTGAGTATAGTGAAATGTGACGTCACAGTTTACTATTCTCATACAAAATATATGGAAGAAGAGAGTTTTGACAGTTAATTAAAAGTACGTCAACGATTGGTGGTGTCAAGTAGCCAATTCTGTTAATCTGTCTTTCTATAATTTACACTGACCTCTATAGTACAAGTACGCTGGACTAAACATTCTCTAAGAAACGACAGATATTTTTTGTGCCGAATCAAACTGTAAAGGGAATTAAAATAGAGTAACTTCCTTAAGTTCAATTCTCATTAGTTTCGTGGACGGTCACCACACGCTCACTACAGCCGTCAGCGCCAAAATGGCGATAATCAAATGGCTTCATTGTTTGGTTGACAGTATGCAGTCCAGCTTACTTGTACTATAGAGGTCAGTGATAATTTATCTTTTTTTGTGTCATACCTACTTTCATTTTATTCGTACCCATGACCGAGTAGATCCGAGAGAGGAGAGTGCTGCACTCTGTAATACTATAAGTCAGCCTATTAGATCCCACTGCTGGGAAAAGGCCTCACCTCAACTATGAGGAGGAACGAGCCATACTTCACCACGCGGGCTCAGTGCGGATTGGTGGAGGGGTGTATGTAAGGCAAGTGACAAACCTTACTGTCAGAAGTTATCAAGCCGCCCTAGGGCCTCTGACTAGGCTTAACGACTAATACCACAGATATTAGCCGGGACCAACTGCTTAACGTGCCTTCCGAAGCACGGAGTAATACAGGAGTACCTAATACAGTTATCACCTAGTTCAGACGTCAGTCTTTCCCCATCTTTATCTATATGTACCAACAATCTACTCATTGCAACTTATATGTGTACCTATTTAGATTGTAAAGAGAAAAATAAAGATATTTATTATTAATTCATTATTATAGTCTCTAATTTTTGACGTAAGTATTTTCACTGCATGTTTATTTACATAATATTACAATATACAATATATATTACAATACCTACACCATTTTTGTTTGTACCTATATTGTTAACTGAGTATACCTACCTAGCAATGTCGTGTTCACCTATAATTGGGTTGCATACCTGATGCAACTGCGTTTAGATTAAGTGTGCCGGTCAATGTTGTTGGTGTTCCAAATTAAATAAATAAATCTTTTGTTTATGTTTTATGCTCAATATTATATATTTATGCTGTAACTTACATGAATAGCGCTATTTATCATTATAAAATAATACTAAAATTTTGAGCTGTCAGAAAATTCCTTATTGTAGCGGCCACCGACCAGCTTCGTCTGCGGGACCAAAGGGCGAGGCGCGCGACATCTGCGCGGAGCCTTATACTATAGATACAATAAAAATAAATTGTTTCAACAAACACACCAATTACCTAGCCCCAAACTAAGCGTGAGCTTGTGCTATGGTGACTAGGATAACGGATAGAAATACTTAAATACATATAAACATCCATGACTTAGGTACAAATGCTCGTGCTCATCACACAAACATTTGCCCCTTGCGGGATTCGAACCCGCAACCGCCTGGTTTTGAAGTCCGGTGCGCGTACGACTACACCAAGACGGTCGTCAATAGAATAGGTAGTCCTTGTATTACTTTAAAAATATTAATAAATTCGATGATTTCGATATTTATATTAGCGCTATCGATATGGTTACTATTTTTCAATGTCTTTGAGAGCCTGAGTGATAGCGGCCATCTTTGAAAAGTGGTTTTAAGAAATTAGCAAAGTAATAGCCAAGATCCTTAATCTTTACATACCTATTTAGTTATAGCGTATAATTTGTCTGCCTCGTTGGTCTAGTGATCAGCACGCTGGGTAGTATGCACAAGGTCCGGGTCGAATCCCGGGTCGGGCCGAGAGTGTTTGGGTTTTTCTGTCTTGAAATTACTCAGACACAGCTCCGGAGTCAGGAAGTCGGTGGTGTTAACACCCCCCTGCCTTGGAAAGCACGTTGTCGCGTTGTTCCTGCGCCTGATCTCTCTACGGTCATGTCGGACTGCCCTCTCACCGAATTATGAGAGTGAAGGAACAGAGAGTGCACCTGTGTATTGCGCACACACTTGTGCACCATAATATGTCCCGCGCAGTTGGCTAATCTCTGTTGAGATAGGCCGCCGTAGTCGAAAGTCGGCTAGGAGGACATTATATTTTATTTTGTGCTAGCCTGTATAGCGAAATCATAATGTAGTTTTTCCTTAACAGTAGACATAAAATAAAAGCGTATGAAAGGTACATAATTTTTATTTTACGGAAGGCATATAATAATTAAACTAAATACGTCGCTATGTATCTATACATATTTGAGATACATTCATTTATATGGTCACTTATTTACCATTTGTACAAAGTTTCATACAGTTATATTATGGTAACGAAATATAAGGTACTCCATAAGTAAAAAAATATCTATATACATGGCATAGACTTGGCAATCGCAAACAAAATGCACTATATCGTGAGTCAAGGAAATACACACATCAACACTGTCTAGGGATATACAAAACATAGTATTATTATATCCAAAATATCCCTAGACAGTGTCGATTAGTAAATATCTTATGGGTTACAAATAAAATGATAAGAATATCACAGGATACTATAATAAAATTGAAAGCATGTTTGATCATATAAATATTAAATAAAAATACACTACCATTAATATTTAAATGTATAATTAATTGTAAGATATTTTCATGGGTATTATTGAAATCTTTTTCATTTAAAAATAAAAACACCATGTATACATTTTTTATTATTTTCGATTGCCAAATCTATGCACCATAGCCACCCTTTATAAATAATATTTCCATAACGTTATTAAGTATGTGAAAGGTTGGTTATTAAGTATGTTTATAAGGGACTTGAAGAAAAAAAAGCACTTTATTAAAATATTTTTTATACAGGGTGACTCGATTTCTTACTTCCCAAAACCTATAAGCATTCACATAAACTCTTCATAAATAATATGTTTACACATTATTTTTCAGTCTATTAAATTTTATATACAACGACCCACGTTTAGAATTCTAGATATTAGCTATAAGCAGTGATTAGCTGATGTAATACAAAAATATTCTACAAAACAGATATTAAAATATTACAATAAAGTACTCGAAAATGTTGTCGATAAGAACCGATATATTTTAAACCGTTTATTTATCTATTTAGGAACAAAAAACAGAATAACATCACAGAATACACAATATATACGATTACATAAATTTTAGGCTAGATATTATTCCAAAGTATGTGTCCACTGCTTGATTATTAATTAGTATATCTTTTAGGTTGTACATTGTATGTCACTGGAGTTATCTTAGATATTCAGATTGAGCTAATATTTCTTTATGATGTGGTAATTCTAAAAGTCCTGTTTTACATTATTTGTGATATTAATCTAAGATTCGATTCGACAAGGCCAGCAATATAGGCATATTCCTTTTAAACTTCGCTTCCGCATTACGTCGGTCCGTCTGTCCGTCTGAACCCGTCCAAATTCGGTCCGGCGTAGTCGTGGAACTAATTGTATGACAGTTTAAACACTACGTCTGCCATTCAAGGTCGGGTTTTTTCATATTTAAATCAAATGACGTATTGTGAAGTACTCGGATCAGATTCGGAGTGCGGCACCGCGCTTACTATTACAAAAATGACATGTACACATGTAATGATATGAATATATTTTTTTTACTAGACAGTTTGGAGCTTGTATTACAAGTTTTTTCTTCAAGACAGAGTAGGCAATTCAGTTTTTCAACAGTATTTATCTGATAGAAACCAATGTGTTGTTGAGATTTAGTATTCTTTAGGTAGATAATATAAACCCATGTAACCCACATCAGTTTTTAAAAAAACATTCACAAATTGGACTTACATCGAAACCACCCTGTATATATCTACCCGTTCAAACTGGGCTGCTCTCTCGTCGGCCTCTTTGGTATGAAAGAGACGGTCATAAGGTCGTCGTCTTCTTGCAACAGACAACCTTCATTCGACTTGCTTCGGTGAAATAATCTGAAAAAAAAAAAAATATTTAAAAAAATTCCATCATAGTTAAAAAATGTCCCCTCACACATATTTTTGGTATGACAAAAACAATTTGATGTTCTAAATACATTTGACACTTCACAAATGTCTGATAAATGATTTTCAGTGTAGAGTGAATTTAAATTGATAAACCTCATCTGCCACATGCTGGATCATGGTCAGCGGACCCTGGGCCCTCGCGTGCGAGTGCACAACCGGGATAACGCTAGGAGGATGATAATTGTAAAGTGAACGATGATGACGTCAGCCAATTTTAAACTCAAATTCTATTTAAATAGAGTTTAAAAATCAATTGAGAGACGAAGATTGTGGTATGTAGGTAATCTGAAGATGCTTATATTTTAATGCCATAAAACACATCAGTGTGTACACAAATATTTTCCGATTTCAAATTAGGTGACGGACATTTTTGTTTGAATGTGTGTAAAATATGTCCACTCGCGGACTTTTTATTTTGTGTGCATTTTTTTTGCAATGAATATTTTTTTAGCATGTAAAACGTATTTGGATTTTATCAAACATACATATATGTCGGTCACATGAGTAAATTACCAGTTTGTTTTTTTTATGGTTATCGATAAAAGTAGCAAAAACTATAAAACAAAATCACGCATTTGATTGATGCAAACAATATCAAGATGCTTTTATCTCAACCTCCAAATGATTACGATTGATTGATGAATAAATATTTAATTTACTAATTGAAATGTATCATGACATGATTACATGAGTTTCAAAATATGGTAGCAACCCAGAAAAACATGCAGGAAATGTAAAAAATGAAACAAATATGGATACTGGTAGTTTTAATAGCACATTATTTTTAACAAAACAATAAAATACTCTCCTAACTGACTCTCAGACTTTAAAAATAACTAGGAAAAATGTTTTAAAATAGAAGTAATTGTGTGACTTTATGTTATATATGATCTTTTTTATTTTAAACTGGCGTGTCCCAAAAATAATAATATAATGAAAAACATTTTTTTTTAATATTATTTGATTTGTCTCCGTCTTTAATTTCCTTAGCAACTGACAGCTGTTTAATCTGACGTTTCTAAATTGATATCCAGTCTCTTTTCGTTTGTTTGGCAGAGAAAGAGAAAGACTAAACTTAAATTTAATTTAAGACAGAGCACATTGGAATAAAGCCCAATGAGTTGTACAATTTAGGACGTCTGATTACTAAAAGCAAGATTGTATAGGATACTACATGCTCTTACCAAGAGCATTCGCCCGGATAGCGAAGAGTCGTGGGTTCGAGTCCTACCGAATGTCACAGACAATTTTTGTGAGCGAAATTTAATTTAATTTCATAAAAAAATGCAAACAAATTGCTTTATAAAAATAATTACAAATACTATATTTGCATAGACAAGGTCACGGGGCCCTACTTGTAATAATATGCAATTAAAACCACCAATACAGCATTACCTCCACCGCCAAACAGACAGACAGACAGACAAAAGAACTCAATCTACACACCGAAATTAACTAAACCTTTAGCAGTGCGCTCTTCCACGACTCCGCCCCCTTGCTGGTGCGAAAGAGAAAATAGCATGTGAGTGAGATAGAATAGAAATAGAATAACTAATAAATACATGTGCTTCTATATTTTTCTGGAAACTACAAGGTGTATGGAAGATGAGTGTAAAGTATTAAAGGAAAGCTAGCATAGACCATTTAGATTATAGAACTATTGGAGCCATACTTCTTTTAGACTAAATGCCGCACTCAGAGACGCCAATTAAATTTAATCTATGTAATAATATCCTCCTAGCCGAATTTCGACTACGGCGGCATATCTCAACAGAGATTAGCCAACTGCGCAGGACATATTATAGTGCACATGTGTGTGCGCAGTACGCAGGTGCACTCTCTGTTCCTTCACTCTCATAATTCGGTGAGACGGCAGTCCGACATGACCGTAGAGAGATCAGGCGCAGGACCAACGGCTTAACGTGCGCACCGAGGCACGGGGGTGTTAACACCACCAACTTCTTTCAATTTAATCTATAATCAAGTCTCGTTCTGTCACTTTCTTTGTCAACGAAATAGAAAAGGACGGTATGAGACTTAATGAAGGATTAACTTTAATTAAATAAATAAATTGTTTCAAAAAACACACCAATTACCTAGCCCCAAACTAAGCGTGAGCTTGTGCTATGGCGACTAGGATAACGGATAGACATACTTATATACATTTATAAACATCCATGACTTAGGTTCAAATGCTCGTGCTCATCACACAAACATTTGCCCCTTGCGGGATTCGAACCCGCAACTGCTTGGTTTAGAAGTCCGGGGCGCGAACCACTACACCAAGACGGTTGTCTTGGAGCCATAATTCTCTTAAGACTAACTGTCGCACTCTGAGACGTCAATTAAATTTAATCTATAATTAAGTCTCGTTCTGTCACTTTCTTTGTCAACGAAATAGAAAAGGACGGCATGAGACTTAATGAAGGATTAACTTCAATTGACTTCTCTGAGTACGGCAGTGTTTTGTGAGGTAATATAATCAAAACTAAATTTCAACTAACATATACACGATGTTAGTTTGCATCCATGCCATATTTACAGGGGTAACTATATTACGGACACTGAACTCAAATCATTAAAAAAATTGTGACCTAAAATTTTGATTTTTAATCTTGATTATTTAATTTTATCGACAATCTGTTACGCACACCAATAACTATCGTAGCGCATACACATCACTGTTGGCTGTTCATCGGCACAAAAGAGCTGCGGCGATTGCGCTCTCTTTTTAACATCATAAACGCCGCCCCTTCTTCTTCTTTTTTTTTCTTCTTTTATTTTTCCCTTCTTTTATCTCTGTGAATATGGCAAGGATGCATCATCCTTGCCATAATTATGATGCAAAGTAACACCGTGTATATATTTTTTATATTCAAAATTATAGCCGCGATTTCAAAATCGAGAACAATTCATTTATCATCCAATTTGACAAATATTTGCAAGTGATTGTGTCGACGACCAACATAGCCGAGTGGCTAGCACACTGGTTTTCAACTCTGAGGTCCCGGGTTCGATCCCCGGTCGGGTCAATAAAGAAATTAACATTTTCTATATTGTCTAATGTTTTGTGAGTTGTCATACCACCGTTGTTTCTGATTTCCATAACACAAGTGCCTTAGCTAATTACTTTGGGATCAGATCAATCAATATTATGTGATGTTGTCCAATATTTATTTATTTATTATTTAACTTAGTTATTAATATGTAGTCCGGAGTTATTGATATGTGTCGACCAAAAAGTGTATTTTCTTTCTGCCATCTTCTATCTATACTAACTTGGTGAGCGGCAACCCTAAAAAGTGTGTGTATTTTGTTCTGCTCGGTGAGCTGCAACCCTAAAAAGTGTTTATTTTGTTCTGCTTGGTGAGCGGCAACCCTAAAAAGTATTTTGTTCAGCCACCCTGTATACTATCTTAGTGAGCGGCAACTTTAAAAAGTGTAAACACTTAGTTCTGCCAACCTGTATACTAACTTCACCACACGTGTATACTAACTTACAGACACCCCTCTACCAATCCGAACTGAGCCCGCGTGGTGGAGAATGGCTCGTACCGCCTCACAGTTGAGGCGAGGCCTTTGCCCAGCAGTGGGATCTATGTAGGTTAACTACACTTGGCTGTATACTAACTTGGCGAGCGGCGACGCAGTCCTGGCTGGCTCGGCGTCGTCCAGCCCGCGATGTACCGACACCGCGTCCAGTTGCTCTAGAGCAGGGGTCTGCAGATATTCAGGGGTGCTGAGCTGTTCTGGAGTCGCTTTTTTGAAACTGTAATTATATGAGAAGTCCATATTAAAATACAGGGTGTGTTTCATCCCGACAGAAACAGTACAGTTAGAGATACAAGGTGACTTTCCTAACATGCGACACAGTACAAATAATCGTGACCTCTCCATGATCCAAATTAACTCATACGAGTTATTATGGATCATCGACTAGTTGCAATAAAGTTTTTAAATCATTACCTTTTTATTCTTTTTTTTTGTTAGCCCGAATCATCCCACTGCTGGGCAAAGGCCTCCCCCAAACTTCTCTACCGATCCCTGTTTAGTGCCAGAGTCTGCCACCCTGTCCGGTAAGTATCGAAATCGTCACACCATAGATAGATAGATAGATACTCTTTATAGCAACCAGAAAACACTTTACAAACATATTATAAAAGAAAACCATGTTGGTAGGTACAATTAGGCGGTCTTATCGCTAGGAGCGATTCAATTGCACCTTTCAGGATGCATTCTGCATACGTGGCCGGCCCACTCCCACTTCAACTTGGCAGTCTTTTCACCCACATCGACAATTTTATTTTTTGGGTGAACGGTGGTGTTTCTTCCTCTGTCAACTCTTTTAAGGGCCAGTAAACTAAGCTCCATTGCCCTTTAGCATACCTTGAGCTTGGACTTTTGACGTTCACTCAGAGACCAAGTTCGCGCCCCGTAGGATGGTATGGGCAGGATTAGCGTTGGGTTTACTCCCCGGAATATTTCCGACCGTATGGTTTATTCCCATTTTCGGGGAAAGTATGCGGAATATTTCCAATTCGTCGGGAAAATAGGGAAAATACTCAAAAGTACACTTAAAATAATAATATGCAAGAATTTAGTTCTATTGGCAATGGCTTTACGACTGTAACACACCTTTACACAAAACTATAAACGCAGGACCACGCTAGTTCTGTCTGTTTGTCAGTTTTATTACACCAAACGTAAGCTGCATGTCCTGTGCTTAGATTTATCTACTCTCTTTTTCTTTGAGATTTCGACGATCTTTTGATATACTTCCACCATTGTGCCCATGTTGTCGCAAACGGGTGCAGAAACGATTAAGAAGGATTGAAGAAATCTCGACAGAAAAAAACAACGTCATAGTAAAATCTCTATATTGGAAAAGGCAGCTTGGCTTCTGTTGGTTTTGAAGAATTTAGACAAGTGATAATAAAGTTAAATCTTCATTATAAGCCTAATAAAAATAAGAAATTCAGAATATAAAATGTGTTGGTTTGTTTGTGGTACACATATTCTTCGAGGTGTCTAGGTGAACATACTCTAAGTCCCCGAGTGTGGTAAGTAGGCTATCAGCGGTAAAGTGAAAGAAAGATGCCTTTTTACCCGACTGCGGAAGGAGGGTTATGTTTTTCGAGTGTATGTATGTATGTATGTATAATTGTTTGGCACGCCCTACAGCCCAAACGGCTAGATTGTTTTTGACGTATGAGGTGTCGTTGAATTTGTCAAACTTGTGAGAGTGACATAGGCTATATAAATTTTAAAAATGGCGCCCGCAAATGGAAATAAAGGGGAGAGGGGGGATAGATTTTTTTCTTAGCATAGCAATATGGGTATCAAATGAAATCCAGTAAAGAGACCATTTCAAAAATATAATAAGTTTTGCAGTCTGGTGTTTTGTTTTGAATAATAAAACTAAAAATAATAAAATAAAAAACGGTAATTTAAAAAACTAAAAAACCCGACTGCGTTTCTGTGTAATTGGCAATTAAAAAACCCTAAAACAAGGAAGAGGTCAAACCCGGGTAAAATTGGTACCCATATTAGAAATTGTAGCAGTCGGGACCCATGTTAGAAAGTCAGCCAGTTTCGTCAGTAGATTGAAGTAATCTGCAATGTGATATATAGGTGGCTATGCACTAAATGTACTAAGCCTCCATTTCTAGAATGGGTCCCGACTGCTACAATTTTTAATATGGGTACCAATTTTACCCGGGTTTGACCTCTTCCTTGTTTTAGGGTTTTTTAATGGCCAATTACACAGAAACGCAGTCGGGTTTTTTAGTTTTTAAATTACCGTTTTTTTTTATTTTTTTTTTCGCTTAAGAATTTGAAAACCACATTTTTTTTTTTTATTATTTACACATATTAATTTAAATATTTTTTTCTGTAGGTCCCAAAGCTAATAAGATATTACACAGTATCTGATTTGATAACAAGTTTAAAAACGTATTAATTCCAACTACGGACAAATCGCGCAATACTTGTCGTCTACGTTTTTGAACTCACAATTTTATCGTATAAGTTTAAATAAGAAACCCAAAATTCGCACACGGGCAGGATTCGAATTAAAAATTTATACCAATAAATGACCACTGCTTGTGTAACATTTACTCCTTTTTTTGATAAAAATTATTTCACATTTACTGAAAGATAGCATTTTTAGGATTCCGTTGCCAAATGGCAAACACCGGAACCTCTTTATAGATTCATCACGTCTGTCCATCCGTATGTCACCCTATTTGTACGAATCATCATTATGTTTCGACATTATAATTAACAAATTAGTGAAAATCAGCCACTCGGCGGTATCGATCGTTCTTATTGAACTTTCTACTCATACTTCTAATTTTCTTCCGGACTCGTACTACATTATTCTGCCAGCCTCTTTATTCTGAATCTAATAGGATTACACAGTTGTTACTTAGAAGGTAGATGTGATGAAAAATATAACAATAGTGATGGGTGGTTTAAATTAAAAGTTTGAAAAAAACCCTCAAAATCTTTCATTCATCAATTCAAAATGGGGTTGAACATAATAAAGTCAGTAGTTTTTAAGATTATAGCACATTTCAACATCCGCAAATATAGTAGGTATGCTCCTAGAACTAATTTGTGCCCTGCTGAAAATCTGTGTAGTTTTTTTTGCATCTCATCAGCTTCGTAATATTAAATATATTCTATTGTATATTCTTAAATTTTAATTCTAATGAGAAAATCATAAAATATAAAGTATGTAATAAAGATAAGTTATTGCGGTAAAATAGAAAAAAGGAACCTGCGCTAGATTCCCCCCCCCCCCCTTCGCTCTTGAGGACTTTTAGTAACAGCTCAAAGATTGCGTGTTAACATCAAAACTACACAAATTTTAAATTCGAATGACATTGACCAAGAAAATTTTCTCAGTTTTTTTTTCAAAGTCAAAACAGTGTTGTCTTATTTTTTTATTTACGTTATTATTCGCGTAGACGCATCAACGTGTGTTAGTTCTCAAGAATAAAGCGGTTTGAGTATTTTCCGAATTGGAATATTTCCCAATCTTTCCGTTTTTTCCTATACTTTCCCAAGGTGCTTGTGGCGCAGTGGCGGCAGCGCTTTGGTAGTGACATCAAAGTTAAGCAACCCACGGCGCGGTCGTGATTGGATGGGGGACCATTTCGACCATTAAAGTGAAGACCATGACAAGCATCACCGTGCTTCGGAAGGCACGTGAAGCAGTTGGTCCCGGCTAATATCTGTTGGTATTAGTCGTTAAGCCTAGTCAGAGGCCCTAGGGCGGCTTGATAACATCTGACAGTAAGGTTGGTTACTTGCCTTACAGACACCCCTCCACCAATCCGCACTGAGCCCGCGTGGTGGAGTATGGCTCGTACCTCCTCATAGTTGAGGTGAGGCCTTTTACCAGCAGTGGGATCTAATAGGCTGACTTTACTTTACCTACTTTAAGTTATTTCATTTATTACATGTAATTGAATATTGGTTTCTCTCAACTTATCTTTAAACGCAAAGTAAACTACTGTTTATACGAAGAAAACACTACAATTACGGAAATCTACAAACATTTCTTTATACACATCACAATTGTCGTTAAGGCGAAATATACTCAATGCCTTGCAAATGTATGACATGCTCGGTCAGGAAGAAACTGGCTGGAAAAGTTCACTTCTATCATAGGAATTCGATTGTAAGTGTCTCAATATTAGCAGAGATTTCAGTACATCGTTACGATAATTATGGGTCTCGTAATACAATGAGAGGTATTTGGTTTGATAAGAAAATTCTCCTGAAGTATGGGTTAATTTTGCACTCTTCTAATCTTAAATATTTTTTAGTAATAGCCTTTTCTTTTATTCTGTTCGTCAAAACACAAAAAAGAAAGCTTAAGAACACTTAATACAATTTATTTATCTTAATCTTTGTTTTGTTTATATGATGATGTCCTCCTAGCCGATTTCGACTACGGCGGCCTATCTCAACAGAGATTAGCCAACTGCGCAGGACATATTATAGTGCACAAGTGTGTGCGCAATACACAGGTGCACTCTCTGTTCCTTCACTCTCATAATTCGGTGAGACGGCAGTCCGACATGACCGTAGAGAGATCAGGCGCAGGACCAACGGCTTAACGTGCTTTACGAGGCACGGGGGTGTTAACACCACCAACTTCCTGACTCCGGAGCTGTGTCTGAGTAATTTCAATACAGAAAAACCCAAACACTCTCGGCCCGACCCGGGATTCGAACCCGGGACCTCGTGGATAGTACCCAGCGTGCTGACCACTAGACCAACGAGGCAGTCTCGAGTCAATGAGTTGTTTATATGCTCATTCATGGAATGTTAAAACCTATTTTTGCGAAACTGTGACAGTTGGGCCCTAAATTATGATACCGATTAATATTGTCTGTCACTTACGTTTTGAGCAGTAAACTTGAGCAGACAACAGAGACGGAACTCATCGCCATCGCCGCTGACGCCATCCACGGCTGCGGACAAAAACAATATAATACACGGTGAAAAAAAATTGTAGAAATGTAGACATTCTCTTTAAAAACTTTAAAATACTAAACTTATTAAAATAAAAATAAAAATCATTGATTTTCCCAAAAAAAAAACATTTTTTAATGGTTGTCTGTCTCTCAATACCTTCTCAGGAACGCGTAGAAGTATCAAGTTAAAATTAACATCAAATATTATGTCTGCAGTCCCTTGAAACTGTCGAAAAATTGTGCTTCTAATCCAATCTATCTTCTAACACTTCGCAGGGGCACAGAATAAGTACTAGTACTCCGTACAGAAGATTGACTTTGCCATAAAATTCACAGAAATATCTACTCAATGTTGTCAACGTTAAGGTGTAATTCAGTTCGCCTCAAACTCGAGCACATTTTCGTGTAGACACCTACAGAAATGCATTGCAAGATAATTTCATTCTTATAACTCTGGAATATGATTCATAATACACTAAACCTATTCAGTAACGTACTATCACGCAACGCGATAGGATTGACTGCCAGAAGAAGCTACTTACGCCATCTAGCGCATCTTTCTAGGACTTTATTCACGCTCGTCCAACCAGCAACCTAGTGTCGCGCACCGCCGGTGAATAAATCATGATAAACGCGCGAGCGTGTCGCTGCCGGCTAGCGACACTCAACTTGTTTAGCCTCTTACAACGGGTCCCCGCGCGTAGGTACGTTTTTGCTACCTACGCGGGGAGTTACACAGGCCTAGCAAGGGAAACATAACCTATAGAGTACTTCCCTTAGACCATAAGAATACTAAAATTTGGCATAAGAAAAGGTCTTCTTTATTAACTTTTTTGTTTTTTTTTGGTTACAATCATAAAATATTTAACTAAAAATACCTTGTAACCAAGCTAGATAATAGCTTATAAATATTATACACAGCACGTTAAATAACGACTTATAGCATTAATTCAGGATTAAATCAGAATACCGCAAAGTTGTTCACATACATTGTTCAAAACAACTTTGCGGTTGTAATAACATAATTCGCAAGTTTGTACAGAGCCCTGAGTGCGTAAGTCCGAATAAATCTTATCATGATTCTAATAACAGTACTGTACGGGCAAGCACGTACAACACTTTTCGTCAGTATAAATTCGCCCTACTTTGTAAATCACGTGTCATTACTTTTTGTACAAACAGTTCAGTTCGTTCGCATCCATCAAATCATTAAGTCGCGTGTTCTCACTTACCATCAAAATCCATTTCTAGCATAAATCAAGTTCAATATACAAGATGTTTATATTTTACAAACATTCTCTCTATCATTTCAAATCAACCCCATCAAACTGTTACGGCTTCTCCGTACAAGTACATTTACCTTTCAGGCACCGCCCGAAACGATAAGTCCAGTGGAAATAAGTTATTGTCATTCTGTAAACGGTATTTTGTTACTTAATGTTATGTTGAAATAAATAAATTTGAAAAATGACAGTAAATATAAAATTTAGGTTCTCTCTCTCTTTCTCTGTCAAACAAACGAAAAGAGACAGACTACGATAATTTAGAAACGTAAAATCAAGTGATGCGATTTCATACGTATTTTTAAAAGTTTTTGCGTGTTTTCGTCAACTTGAGTCGTCATCGAATTACATCCTTACTAAATTGTCTATGGGTTCTCTAATTTCCAATGGACAGCTGTTTAATCTGACGTTTCTAGATTAATATAGTCTGTCTCTTTTCGTTTGTTTGGCAGAGAAAGAGAGAGACTGAACCTAAGTAAAATCTTAGACAGGGCGCATTGGAAATAAGCCCAGTGTTGTTACAGTAAGGCAATAATTACGAAGTAAGAAAAAAAAGAAGAAAAAAAATTGGCTTTTACCTACAGGTTTTTTTTTCGGACACAATTTATCAGTTTTATATAGTGATTTATACCTTGCAAGAAAGAGAAAAGAACACACAAATTTAATAAATTAAATCCGGCACTTCGATAGATCGGCACGTCCAATAATCCGGCACCACGCCTCCCTCACCCCTCTATACCTGTGCGCTTCGGTCGCTGCGTCGTTGACTAGCAGTCTAACCTCAAAACTTATCACGTGCACGTGCTTATGTATTTGTTTTTTTCAAGTAAGAATAGTTTATGGTTAAAAACCAGCCAAGTGCGAGTCGGACTCGAGCACGAAGGGTTCCGTACCATTAACTTACAACATTAGACAGTATAGGCAAAAAAAAATTTTTAAGTTTATACTGTTCTTTTGGAAAAAAGTATATATTTTTTTATTTTATTTATAATTTCAAAATATTCATCACAGGATACCCAAAACAATTTTAAATAAGAGTTTCCGCGGCTGTTTCTTCACGTGAGTGGTTTGAAGTTCATAGGTCCAAGACTTAAAAAATTACAGGGGGGGGGGGGGGGCACCGTGTTAACGACTTTGGCGGGCTATATGTTCAAAATAGTGAAGCTGATAAAAAGTGTTGTATGAAAACCCTACCTTATTTTCATAGTCCTTTTCAACGATACCCCACACAAGGGGGTGCACTCAAAAAAATAATTCACCTCCCCCTTAACATGTATGGGGAGGTACCCTTAAAAAGGGGGAATTTTTTTTTGTATTTTACGGAACCCTAAAAATGTCGAATAAATGCAAACACAAGACACTAGATTTGAATAATAAAATGCTTTATTTTATTAATTAACTATGACTTTTTCACTATAATCCAGTAATCCGAACATTCCAATAATCCGGCACCCTCCGGTTTTTAACTGTGCCGGATGAGTGAGATTACACTGTAATGTCGACCCTGTATCAAACTAACCTGTAACTGAAGTCCATACGCCGCAAACGCTCCACTGGCCAAAGGTATTCCCAACAGATTGTACACAGACGCGAAGAGGAAGTTTAGCCTTATCCGTCGGACCGTCGTTCTAGAAAGTTCTAGGCACGCCACCACGTCTAGCAGGTCGTTCTGTGGAGAAGAAATGATACGTGAATATTGCTAAAAATATACTGTGGATTTGCTCAGGTATTTTCTAAGCAATGTATAATGTTGCTGATTAATTTTTGTCACTTGTTTTTTTTACTTTACTCTATCTTGTGTGTTGTGCCAAATAAATGTTTTCTATTCTATTCTATTCTAATTTACAAGTCTTCTGACGCATTTTACAAGTATGTTGACACATTGTTAAATTTTACTGATTTATTTACGTTTTCTGAAACATTGTATAAAGTAGTTGACGCGTTACACAAGTTTTCTGACGCATTGTACAATTGTGCTGACTTATTGTACAAGTTTGCTGACGATATAATGTCGTAAAAATTTGCAAAATAATTACTGCAGTTATAAAAATAATAATAAGTTAAGCTAATTTCAATTTAACTGATCAAATATTTGTAAAAATATTTCCATCGGATACTTGTGGGTATATTCCCAAAGTATTGATGAAATCGAACGCCGGCTCACTGGCGTAGCAAGCACTTGCAAAATTTCGTCAACTCACTAACATCCTCCGTAGCTCAGTTGGTAAGAGCATTCGCCCGGATAGCGAAGGGACGTGGGTTCGAGTCCTACCAGATGACACACTCGATTAATTTTTGTGAGCGAAATTTTATATAATGACCCCTATATAGGGTTACAAGCCCCACTATACAGGGTGTACTCACCCGCATTAGCACCAAATCGGCCGCTTCCACGGCGACGTCTGTCCCGCTCGCTATAGCGATGCCAACGTCAGCTTGCGCGAGAGCGGGAGAGTCGTTCACACCGTCGCCTACCTAAAATGGGGGATATACAGGGTGAATAATGTCCTCCAAGCCGAATTTCGACTACAGCGGCCAATCTCAACAGAGATTAGCCACCTGCGCGGGGCATATTACAGTGCACAAGCGTGTGCGCAATACACAGGTACACTCTCTGTTCCTTCACTCTCATAATTCGGTGAAACGGCAGGGTGAATATAATCAATTGGGTACTTGACACTACCCACATATAATTCCGAAAATCTATTTCCTGAAAATAACATCATATTTTAAACACACTTTTATTAATATTTTTTAACTATCTGCAGTATTTGATTTTTAATTAAGCTAAACTCGATAAAAAGTATGTTCGTTGCGTATAGTAAAATGTGACGCCATAGTTTACTATTCCCATACTAAATGTATGGAAGAAGAGCGTTTTGACAGTTCATTAAAAGTATGTCAACGATTGGTGGTGGACGATGGACACGACGACAATGATTTGGGTACCGATGCATCGGTAAGACACGCCGAGATTTGATTGTCGAAGCCCTAATAATTTTATTATGTACCGTGTTTTATGAAAATAATTTTTATTTAATTTCATTTCAATATGCAGTTTTATCTTTTTCGTCGTGTGGGCTATTTCAATTTATCGAGTTAGGTAAAACAGATCTTGTGAAACTATTTTTAATAGGAAGACATCAGACCGCAATCTCACCTGATGGTAAGCGACGATGCGGCCGATGATGGGACATGTCTGTCTAGAAGCAGCCTATTCACTCTATTCTTAAAGGAATCCGAATCGTAATGTTTAAGAAACACTTCAGCCGAGAACGAATTCAACTCTCTAGCCGTACAAAAGAGGAACGTAGTTTTAAAACTTATACCAAAGCTGACACTAACACCCGTATGTTAAGACGTTTTCTCCAAACTACCTCGACTCAAACTTAACTGAGGAATCCTCACCTCAAGGAAAGTTTCGAGGATACCTCGAAATCGGTATTCTTAGTCAGTAACGAACGACCATTTTGAGGCTCCTCCAGTGAGGTTGAGTGAAGGAAGAGTCGAGGAAAAATGGCACAGATTATGTCAAAACTAGCTGAATTTTTTTACTAGACTTTGTAGTCTATGGTCGATCGTGTTCCTCGGTCGAGGTTTAAAAAAAAGTTTAAAAACGAGTTCCGTTTTACGTTCTTGGAATAATTACTAGTATATAAGTGTTGTCAAAAAAGATAATAATAAATTTTTATAACACTACAGAGAATACAAAATAGTATATGACAACTAAGTAGGTCGCGAGGTACCTTGAGTTTGACTTGCTTACTCAAATCTTCCTCCCCTCGACAGAGCAAAAATTTGGATTGGAGGATTTTTTAGCCCTTTATGCATACAAATTATACGAGTTGAGGTGGAGGTAAGCATGAGTGGAGTCGAGGAAACGTCTTAACATACGGGTGTAAACAACTTTTACTAGAGGAGGAAAATCTAAATTATTCGATTTTTTACCATTATTTAATTATTCTACGATCTGGGTGTTTAATTTTTTTCTCTCAGTATTATTTGCGTTACAAACTGTCAAGTAATTTTTATGACATTTTTTTATTATTAATTTTTGTTTTTATATAAGTAAAAGTGTATAAAACTTACCATGGCAACTTTCTGTCCCTGCTCCTGCAGTTTCTGTATTTTTGCCACTTTGTGAGAGGGCAGCACTTCTGCATACACTTTGTTGATGCCGACCTGAGAAAATAAGATTGATTTTAGAATTTTTTTATACAAAAAACCTCCTCGCCTTCTTTTTATGAAGTCAATTAAAAAGTATGTAAAAAAAAATCATGGCGAACGAAAGTCAGTAGAAATCTGCACGCGAGTGATTAAAAAATAGGGCCCCAGAGAAAGAGAGAGAGAGGTGTTAATCAGGTGTTAAAACACACACCTGTCTAGCAATAGCGACGGCAGTCTTCCTGTTGTCTCCCGTCAGCAGACAGACTTGCAGGCCCATCTTCTTCAGGCAGTAGACCGCCAGGTGCGCTTCGGGCTTGACTTCATCTGACACGCCTATTGTGCACACTAGTTGGTCTGTAAGGGAAATAAGATGATAAATATTGGGTGGTGAAGTTGCTGGAATGGAAAGTTTGACAAAACAGGTCAAGTGCGAGTTGGACTCGCGCACAAACTTGCGTTTTTGTGCGAGAAATTTACTTTTGTGAAATCCGCTTTCGTATTTTTGTTAAAAACGGTTACCCAAAAATACCGCAAAATTTGAATTTGTTGCAATTTGTGCAGTTAAGTGCTGGCCAGCCTAGAAGTACTCAATTTTACAGCAGAAGGTTTAGGATTAGTAAAAATTGGGTTTTACATCGGTGGAACAACGTGTCTTAATTGTTTATAATTATATGAAACATGGCCACAGAATAAGTACTAGTACTTCGTACAGAAGTATGACTTTGCAATGAAATTCAAAGAAATATCTACTCAATGTTTTCAACGATATGGTGTAATTCAGTTCGCCTCAGACTCAAAAACATTTTCGTATAGACACCTACAAAAATACATTGCAAGATAATTTCATTCTTATAACTCCGGAATATGATTCATAATACACTAAACCTATTCAGTGACGTACTATCACGCAACGCTATCGGGTTGTCTGCCACAAGAAGCTTCTTACGCCATCTAGCGCATCTTTCTAGGTTTTATTCACGCTCGGCCATCCAGCAACCTAGTGTCGCGCACCGCCGGTGAATAAAACGCGGGAGCGTGTCGCTGTTGGCTAGCGACACCCAACTTGTTTAGTCCCTTACCTAGGGGTCGCCGCGCGTAGGTACGTTTTTGCTACCTACGCGGGAAGATACACAGGACTGACATGGCCGTAATGGTGTTTTAACTTCATCTAATGTGAAGAAATTGATTGCGTTACGAAATTTGCGACTCAAATCTAGGGTTATTTTTGGGCTACCTTATACAGGGTGTCCCGTTAATGAAGGATAATTCTTCTAATTCACGGTCTACTAAGTATAAATCAAAAAATTTTGCAAGTAAAAGTGTTGCCGTTTTTGAGATTTTGGTTTAGAGTTTTTATTAATTTTGGGAGCCTTACATTTTAAGTCATAACTAAATATTGATTTTGGTGTTTGGAATATCCAAGAGTATTAAAATAGAAAAAGACTTTTAAAAAGTCATTAATTGTAGAAGTAGCCATACAACAATTAAATATTAATATCTCGAAAATGGTAACACTTACTTGAAAAAGAATTGGCATACAATGTGTCCGGCGCCAGTGTCGGAGCCTTCATGTGGTGACTAAGAAGCAAAATTGCTACCACTATCTTAATAGGATCAACTTTGAAATCCCAAATTATTTTTTCACTTCCCCACACTATTTAGTAAATCGGCTAGGTACATTTGTATGGAAAGGTGATATTGTTTGATTTGTTTTCGAGGTTCTTGTGATAGAGAAAAATGTTGCAGGGGAACTCATCTATCACCTTTTGAAGGCACCGACATCGGTGACGGGACACACTAGCGATGGGCGATTGTTCGAAAAAAAAAATCGAATGAATCTACAATCGACCATTCTAACTATCGAATGTCGATTTAGTAATTCGGAAAAAAAATAATCGAATAATAATCGACAATCGAATGATAATCTATACTCGGCCCCTCGATGCATTCCATTGAATTGCCGCGACAGGACAGGCAGCGATCGAATGATTAATCGACGGGACGAATGACGATTCATTCGTTAGTAGTACGGCCTGCGCACCGCGCGCTCCAGTATTGCTCGCCGCATAATCGAAGGACAATCGAATGACTGCGGTTGCTTATTAAATAATTCGATTACAGGGACCATTCGAATAATTCGATTAATTTAGTAATAATCGCCCATCGCTAGGACACACTGTATAATAGGGTGTAACTAATCTGTACCTAAAGGATAATCCTTCATTAACGGGACATCCTGTATAATGATTATACAGCGTTACTAAAGCATACAGGGTGTCATCACCATGGGGTGCCATCTTCAAATTGAAGTTTGGAGGTCAGCATGTAGAAACCGATGCGGTCTTGAGCCGCTCTTTTTAGCTGGTCATAAAAACAAAGTTTGGTCCAGTCTTTGAAGAGAAAGGTTGCCTTCTTTGGACATATGCAGAGAGGTTCTCAATATGAGTTTTTAAGGCTGATACTCGAAGGCAAGATTCCTGGCAAGAGATCACCAGGCCGACCCAGAAGAAAATGGATAGATGACATCAAAGACTGGACCAAACTTCGTTTTTATGACCAGCTAAATACAGGGTGTACTCACCATTAATGGCTGCCAGGACCGCGGTCCAGCCCAATTCGTCACTCGCCAGCGCGTCGAGCACGGCCCGCGGGACAGGTACCCCGTTACTGCTCATCCACTCCCTCTTGCCTATAAGGACCACTTGTTACACTCCCTGTTGCCTATAAAGACCAATTGTCCACTCCCTGCTGCATATAAGGACCACTTGTTCCACTCCCTGTTGCCTATGAGGACTTGTTCCACTCCCTGTTGCCTATGAGGACCACTTGTTCCACTCCCTGTTGCCTATGAGGGCCACTTGTTCCACTCCCTGTTGCCTTTGAGGACCACTTGTTCCACTCCCTGTTGGCTATGAGGACCACTTGTTCCACTCCCTGTTGCCTATGAGGACCACTTGTTTCACTCCCTGTTGCCTATGAGGACCACTTGTTCCACTCCCTGTTGCCTATGAGGAACACTTGTTCCACTTCCTGTTGCCTATGACGACCACTTGTTCCACTCCCTGTTGCCTATGAGGACCACTTGTTGCACTCCCTGTTTCCTATGAGGACCACTTGTTCCACTTCCTGTTGCCCATGAGGACCACTTGTTCCACTTGATACAGGGTGACTAAAGCATATAGGGTGACTCACCATTAATGGCCGCCAGGACCGCGGTCCGGCCGAGTTCCTCGTCCCTGGCTAGCGCGTCGAACACGGCCCGCGGGACAGGCACCCCGTTCCTGCTCATCCACTCCCTGTTGCCTATAAGGACCACTTGTTCCACTTCCTGTTGGCGGAAAAAGGGTTTTAGAATACTAATCTACCATATTTAACGGTATCTGGTCATGTTTGAAATGATTGCCTGCCTGACAGACGCAGCATATAGTGTGATTGCCGCAGTATAATGTCCTCCTAGCCAAATTTCAACTACAGTGGCCAATCTCAATAGAGATTAGCCTTCTGCGCGGGAGATATTATAGTGCACAAGTGTGTGCGCAAGACACAAGTGTACTCTCTGTTCCTTCACTCGCATAACTCAGTGAGACGGCAGTCCGACATGACCGTAGAAAGATCAGGCGCAGGACCAACGGCTTAACGTGCTTTCCGAGGCACGGGAATGGTATCACCACCAACTTCCTGACTTGGGAGCTGTGTCTGAGTTATTTCAAGACAGAAAAACCTAATACTTTCGGCCCGACCCGGGATTCGAACCGGGGTCCTCGTGGATAGTACCCAGCGTGCTGACCACTATTTTAGCAACATTTTTCTCTATTACAAGAAAATAGACCAAAAATTACAGACAAATTTCCTTTCCAGACAAATATGTACCTAGCCGATGTACTAAATAGTATGGGAAAGTGAAAAAATATATTTGGGATTTCAAAGTTGATCATATTCTCTTCTTTCTTTATTTCTTTATTTATGTTAAACAATTTACATTAAAGAAACATATTTCAATATCAACAAAAACCTATTTAGATTTATACGTGGTAAAGAGAATCACTACACTACTCGTTACAATTTTAAGACAATATGTAGTTCTTAAGTATTTTAATACATTTAGCACTATATTCTAAATTACTTATTTGTTCAATAATATTAAGAAAGTGGTAGCAATTTTGCTTCTTAGTCAGCACATGAAGGCTCCGACACCGGTGCCGGGACTAGTGATGGGTCGAGGGCAAAAACAAATATGAACAAAATGGGCATAAACTTGGCATATTGGGCATAAACGAGTTTACGCCCAAATAAATGCCCGATCACTGGGCAGAAAAACCAATAACTTTGTTTAAGCGGAATATTACCTTAAAATAAAACATAGTGTCCTTTTTTTTTAGAAAAAACATTTAATTAAATATAAACAGTCATAAAATAATCACAGTTTTGTTAAATAACAATTGATTATTCGAATTCTTTGAATCTTAAGTAATTATAAAACTACAGATTTTAGTCTCGTAAATATAACTTAATATTGACGAGACTCAGTCATCGTAGTCTTATTTTTTTTTGGTGTATATCACGTAAAAAAACAAATAATACAATATAGACATCTTCAATTACCATCATCATAACTCGGGCTCATATTAGATTAAGGTTGGGATTCATCAGGCGTATTAACTTGAATTGAGTTACATTCATCTTGATTTTCATAATCATTGTGGCGACATCTTACCCACACTAGCAAGCTGGTACTGTCGCCCACACTAGCAAGCAACTTCCAGACGCGATGCCCTGACTCGGCTCCTACGGGCTAGATGGCGCTCTTAGCCCGCTCCATACAACACAAACCGCGATATGTAAGATTTAGCACGAGCTTGACTACATATAGCTAAACTAAGACGGTGACCATTGGACCTTGGTCCCCGACCATAACAACCGGTCGGTAGGAAGCGCTCCCCTTTGCCTTCCTAACCCAGTTGCGGCAAAGTGGTGAACCCAGCATGATTTACACTGGAGCACGGAGCCTCACCGTCGTCATCATTAGCGTCGCCTTCTCCCTTGCCAACAGCACCCAGCCAGCAGCATCCAGCCAGCAGTCTCCTGCAAGCCAGCTCACCAGCCCTATGGACACTACCGCAGACCACACCGGTTCTAACTGGTTCCTCAGCAGCCTCACCCAGCTCATCATCCCGACTCACTGTGGATTTCGAGCTCATCCGCACGCATCGTGGACATCACACATGCTCATCCCGACTCACTGTGGACATCACGAAAGTACCCCGACTCATCGTGTGGACATCGCGCATTCATCCCGAGTCATCGTGAACATCGGGATCCCGACTCGCCGTGGACATTACGTATGCCCATCCCGACTCACCGTAGACATCGCACATGCACATCCCGGCATATCGTGAACGCAACAAGCACTGGCACTTGCAAGCTCACTACGCGCATACTGCTAAGCTCTCAACCATCCTGGCTCAAACAACCTCTGGTTCTTCGGGGGGAGTGGTGTGGCGACATCTTACCACTGTCGCCCACACTAGCAAGCAACATCTAGACGCGACGCCTTGACTCGGCTCCTACGGGCTAGATGGCGCTGTTAGCCGCTCCATACAACATAAACCGCGATATGTAAGATTTAGCACTAGCTTGACTTCCTATAGCTAAACCAAGACGGTGACCATTGGACCTTGGTCCCCGACCATAACAACCGGTCGGTAGGATGCGCTTTTCTTTACTTTCCTAACCCCGTTGCGCCAAATCATCACTTAAAAAACCGTCGGTATTGATCGATTGATCATTAACATTGGACAATGTATATTTTTGGATGGATCATTAGTTTCCTTTAATTCCAATTGTACGCCAAAGATGTGATTATTTTGCACCATGGATGCTAAACGACCGTTCAGTAGCAGCAAATGTGCATGGTGAAGTCAGGATTCGTAGTGCCACTTTACTTAACGACGAGGCACCACAAATTTCTTTCTACCAAAATACAGCATCCACAGTCTTTGCAGCTTTACAAGTCAATTTTTTCCCCAAATACCATTTTCTCACTTTAGGTGGAGCATACTTTTTTAATTTGTGATGTGGAGCAAACCAACCACATAATCTAAACTTTAAAAAATCGCCAGATAGTAAATAAATTCGGTTTTACTGTTCAGTATATATGCAGCGCAGTGCAGTTCAGTTTATAGAGTATTGAGAACTTGCGTAACACTATGTTCTACTGCAGTCTTTAAACGGTCTATATCGGAAGTTTCCAGAATAGTTAAGGTAATTAGTTGAGGTGTAAGCCAATAGAAATTTCGATAAAATATTCTTGAAGGTCATATAATCCATCCTTAGCCAGTTTCTGTTTAAAGTAATATTAGTCGTCATGTCAGACTTCAGGGACACTCATGAGCAACCTCCGTGGCTGCTATGTATTCTGACTATGTTACGCTGGCGGATGCGGACAGGGGACGACTGGTAAGACGTGTGAAGGTGAGGCGGTCCTAAACTAAATGTGGCGAAGACTGAATGCATGGCCAGCAATACTACAGATTCCACATCCGTCCGCATAGGCGAAGATAAGATCGAGCGCACGGACTAGTTTAAATACTTGGGATTTGTACTTCACGCGTCTGGTGACATCGACTTCGATGTCAAGCCAAGCGTGGGTTGAATGGCGTGAGGTACATGGTGCCCATTAAACTAAAACGACAGGTCTATAAATCCATCATTAGACCCGCCCTATTACATGGCAGTGAAGCATGGCCTGTACTTCAACGACACAAGCTAGAACTGCGGGCCACGGTGATGAAAATGCTGCGCTGGATGTGCGGAGTTACGGGTTATTCATGGCAGCCTTCATGCAGTGACATAGCAGACAAATTGCAAGAGTGCCACCTACGTTAGTACGAACATGTCGTGCCAAAACCAGCAAGTTACACCCGCCGGGTCCTGGCAGAAGAGGAAGACATATAAAATGCTGGCTTAACGTCGTAGCGGATGTCACGCGTGCTAAGAGGGTCACCATTAAGGATGCAGAAGACCGCCCGGAGTGGAGGCATAATGGGACAACGCTCGGATGATGATGATGATTCTTGTAGGTCATATAAACTTTGCTCATGTTATAATACTTACAAACTTTTATCAAATAGCCAACAAATAAAAAAAAAATCGTCGTGGGCACAATGTAAGCGGCGCAGCGGTTTGCGTCCGAGCGAAGTGCTTGGAGCGGTCTGATGATCGAACGAGGCGGGGCCTGCACGCAACACTTCCCCCCTTCCGTAAATTTTAGCTTTCGTTGCAAGTCCCGTGCCCGCTTAGACTGGATCGGAGAACCGAAATACCTACTTACTCACTATTTTAACTAGAAACATGAACATACCATTCACTTAACATATCAATTTCTTAGTGTTTATTGTAATATATTAGCTATAGTCCAATATATTTTTGTGAAGAACACTTTTCTCTCTTAAATATAACTATTTGAATGTTTATTTTTTTATAAAACTTCTATTAAAGTTTTTGCCCAGGCAAAAGGCATTTATTCGGCGTTTACGGGCATTTATTCGGCGTTTATTTAATGCGCCCAATATGCCAGGGCATAAACCCATCTCTAGCCGGGACTCATTGTATATGAAAGGGTTGAACGAAACACAATGTAGGGTTTATGAGAAAATACAAAATAGTTGCACAACATGACCCTCCATGATATCTACCTATCCAAGATTCTTTTTTTTTTGTTCGCAGCTATCTTTGGTGCCAGCCTTATGAAAACAGATAGGCACCAAGAAGTTTGTCACAGTTTTATAACTCTAATATCGAGTTGACGCAAAATATAGGGTAATTGTCGCAGCATACCCTATAAGCTGCGACAGTTACCCTATATTGTGACTAATGATGATGTCCTCCTAGCCGATTTCGACTACGGCAGCCTATCTCAACAGAGATTAGCCAACTGCGCGGGACATATTATAGTGCACAAGTGTGTGCGCAATACACAGGAGCACTCTCTGTTCCTTCACTTTCATAATTCGGTGAGACGGCAGACCGACATGACCGTAGAGAGATCAGGCTAATTGTGACTAATATCATAAAAGCATACAGGTTGACTCTTGCATATCATACAGGGTGTCTTTAACATCATACAGGGTGACTGGCTCAGTATATAGGGTGGCCGGCACTGTATACAGGGTGACTGGCTCAGTATATAGGGTGGCTGGCACTGTATACAGGGTGACTGGCACAGTATATAGGGTGACTGGCTCAGTATATAGGGTGGCTGGCACTGTATACAGGGTGACTGGCTCAGTATATAGGCTGGCAGGCACTGTATACAGGGTGAATGGCTCAGTATATAGGGTGGCTGGCACTGTATACAGGGTGACTGGCACAGTATACAGGGTGACTGGCACAGTATACAGGGTGACTGGCACAGTATACAGGGTGACTGGCACAGTATAAAGGGTGACTGGCACAGCATATAGGGTGGCTGGCACTTTATACAGGGTGGCTAGCACTGTATACAGGGTGACTGGCACAGTATACAGGGTGGCTAGCACTGTATACAGGGTGACTGGCACAGTATATAGAGTGGCTGGCACTGTATACAGGGTGACTGGCTCAGTATATAGAGTGGCTGGCACTGTATACAGGGTGGCTAGCACTGTATACAGGGTGACTGGCACAGTATACAGGGTGACTGGCACAGTATACAGGGTGACTGGCACTGTATACAGGGTGACTGGCTCAGTATATAGGCTGGCAGACACTGTATACAGGGTGAATGGCTCAGTATATAGGGTGGCTGGCACTGTATACAGGGTGACTGGCACAGTATACAGGGTGACTGGCAAAGTATAATGGGCGACTGCCGTAGCATATAGGATGACAGACGCAGCATAAAGGGTGACTACCGCATTATACAGGGTGACTGAACTAACATCGTCATCCCTCATATGTCGTATACATGGTGGCTTTCTTGTCATCAAGGTAGCTGGCGTATTACACAGGGTGGCTGGCTAGCACAGTACACAGCTTCTGCATCATACAGGTTTGTGAGCTAGTTACGTACCTCGTCGTCTCTCTCTCCACCGATGAGGTTATGCAGGCGGGCTGCAGCATGTGCAGAACTGAGTGCGGCATCACCATCGCTGGCTAGGACCTGGACGGTTACTCCGTGGAGTTGGAACGAGTTGCCCGCCCTTGGAACAAAATAAAGACGTTTTAAAACACGCATTGTTAAATGACAGTTGTTAAAGGCATATCTAATTACATAAGAATGAAAAACGACTTAATGATATAAGTTTGAATAAGAAACCAAAAATTCGCACACGGGTAGGATTTTAACCCACATTTGTAAAGAAAAAAGAAAATACATTTATTAACACATCGACATCACAATACACATGACAATAACAATACATAAAAGGCACCAATACCAAACAAAGAACATAGTAAAAATACAATTTATTTGTAACTAGCAGTTCCCCGCGACTTCGCCCGCGCCAAAAGTCGGATTTCCCATACAAATTTTCATTCCCCATTTCACCCTGCTGATGATTTTATATCGCGACAAAAAGTAGCCTATGTCCTTCCCAGTGTCTCAAACTATCTCTGTGCAAAATTTCAATTGATTCAGTCCAGTAGTTTCGGAGCCTATTCGATGCAAATAAACAAACAAATCTTTCCTTTTTATAATATTAAGTATAGACACCATGTTACAAATAAATTGTAGATTTCCTTTAGCTAGCCGGGCCAACGCTCTTACCGAGTGAGCTACCGTGCAGTCCATCCACCCGTGCGAAAATGCTGGTCTCTTTTGAATACGTCATTGCGTGACGTCAGCGACATCTATCCGAGCTGTATTGCAACAGTGGGCCAAGTAGTTATTCTTTACAGAATAAATTCAACTTGAACGATGACGCTTTCGCTATTCAATAGTTTTTTTTTCACTCTGTGTTCTATCTTATTTATATAAGACACTGCGACACCGCTGCGTTTCATTACGACACCGCTGCGATTGAAAAAAGACACTGCGACACCGCTGCGGCTTCATTGCGACACCGCTGCGGTTTGATTGCGACAGAGCTGCGGTTTCATTGCGAACCGCTGCGGTTTCACTGCGACAGGGCTGCGGTTTGATTGCGACAGAGCTGTGGTTTGATTGCGACAGAGCTGCGGTTTGATTGCGACAGGGCTGCTGTTTCATTGCGAAACAGTTGCGATTTCATTGCGACAGGGCTGCGGTTTGATGGCGACAGGGCCGCATATCACATTGTAAACGCTAAGATGACGACACTCACTTGGCCTGATTCAGCACATTATTCAACTCCGGTATCTCCACAATATGGTCTCTCCGAGTACGTAGTCTCGCTCGGAGACCACAGCCAGGGGCGGCCACGAACCCAACGGATTTTAAGGGGGGAGTCTCCCCTAATACTTGGGTACACCATTTCACTATAGCTGTGGACACAAAAAAATGGTTGAATTAGGACCTAAGACATTTTGTCTAGCACTCATTGCCTCAAATTAACTCATTTCTTTTTTTTTTATTACACCATCCTATTTGTGTAGCATCCTACTTAGGAAAAAAGAAGATGTAATCGCTACTTAGGTTCCTACCTTCCTAAATAGGATCCTAGGTTGGATACGATTCTTACTTAAGATGGGATTCGTATCATATTTCGAATCGAATCAAAATCAAATCAAACAATAATGATTCGATTTGAATGAGATTTTAAATGTTGATTCAAATCATCGCTTGATTCGAATTTGTCGAGTTGATATAAATTATTTTCTATGATCTGAGTCCGCGAGCTAATTCGAATCAATTTCTCTGATTTGAATCTCAATTGTAAAATTTGTTTACTTGTTAATTCGACAGCTTCATAA
This sequence comes from Pyrausta nigrata, assembly GCA_949316185.1. Lineage (NCBI taxonomy): Eukaryota > Metazoa > Arthropoda > Insecta > Lepidoptera > Crambidae > Pyrausta > Pyrausta nigrata. The sequence goes on from OX438965.1 coordinate 907,215, forward strand.
ACGTAATTTTTGTTTTTTTTCTTTATCTTTGCATAGATGCATTTCTTGACTTACTCGAAGATAATCGACAAGGTAATGTAAATTCGCAATTAGGTTTTTGTATATTCATTAACAAATTCGAGCTGAATCGAATCTACATATCGAATCGCAACATTCGAATCCTATAACCGATTTAAATCATACGAATCATGATTCGAATTTTGGCTGGGTGATATGAACATTCATTTTCGATTCAAGTCCCATCACTACTTCTTACCTTCCTTGTTAGGATCCTAAGTAAGACGCCACCTTCCTTCCTAGTTAGGATGCTACCTTCCAGGATCCTAGTTAGGAAGCTACAAATAGGATGGTGTAATAAACACTTTAGGACAAAAAGGCCCTTATGAACGTCAATAATAGCAAAATTATTGCTATTATTGACGTTCACGTTGACCATAGCATATATTCTTATTTTTGAAGCCTACTGGTGCTTCGACACATCTTGTGATACACAAGACATTTTATTAGATTGTTAAAAAAAGAATAAATTAAAAAACCCAGGAAAAAATAGTATTAAACATCACATTGCTCAGATCTCAAATTAACTAGCTAAAGCACTTGTGTTATAATACAAAGGTCAGAAGCAACAGTGATACCACGATTGAATGAATTGAATGAATGAATGAATTTCTATATTAACCCGACCGGGGATAAAACTTGGGGTTTTAGAAATGGCGACACCTTCAAAACTACTAATTCGGTATGTAAAAAAAACAACCTATGGTAATTTCAAAACCATTAAGAGATTTTATGCCCATAATCACTATACAGTTACTTATACCACCTAAAATTGAAAGATGGGGCTTATTTTTACGAAAATACGAAGTATAATATATCCTTCATATGGCGACATATGACGTTAATATTTGCATGTGTGAGAGTTTCAAATCAAGAAAAAAGTTTGCTTCCAAAGGCAATCCTGTAAATATAAGAGAAAGTCGTCATAGGCATGCTTATGACGTCACACGTTTAAATTTTCAATAATTAATTTCAAAATTACAACTGAATAAAAAGTTAAAATACTCGAATTACTTTCTTAATTTAGCCTTTACTTCAAGAATAATATATAATACATATATCTTAAAATTTACTTTACACAATTAATTAGTAACGAACGGATTGAATTATTATTATTTATTTCATTTATTATGCATATAACACTATTACAATTTTTTTATACACTGAGTCCTACAAAACTGTTTACACAGTTTGTCAAGTGAGTCTCACTAAATATATACAGTGTGTCGGTTTCGGATAATTTATGGGCTATTAGATCATTAAATTTTATTGTCAAAAAACCCCCATGGTCTAACTCCCTCCTTTTGAAATGCCAGGCATTTAAATTATTTCTTTTAAAATGCTATTTCTATGGATCTGGAGGTCTTAAAAGTTATGAAAATGATTCTTTTGGAAGGTAACGCTATGGCCTATCAAGTGAAATTAAGATCAATTCAAAAGTATTAACCGTCATAGAGGAAACATTTTTTTTAAAATATTGCTTAAAATTTAAAAAAGTTACATAGTTTTTTAAACCTATTACAAAACTAAACCCAAAAATGTATTTTTTTTACAAAAATTTCATAAGGTTTATGTCTTTATAATTTGGTAAATAAAATGCCCTTAAATTATCGCTAGTCGAAACTCGGACACCCTGTATATACTTATTTATATGGATGCGGTTTCCATATCATACCTGCAGCAACCGGATGTTCCGAATTGGTCTCAGCGGCTCGTAGACTTGCCACTATATCCGGTAGTGTGTTAGCAGATCCGGTTAGTAGTGACACGCGAGCTACCGCCATACTGCCACGAGTTATGGTTCCCGTCTTGTCAAATATCACTGTTTTCACCTGTAAACAATCATTGCCCGTGTCATCATCATATCAGCTTTTGCAGTCCACTGCTGGACATAGGCCTCTCCAAGACGGCGCCAACTTTCACGGTCCTCCGCTTCTCGCATCCAGCCACCACCGGCCACCTTCCTCAGGTCATCGGTCCACCTAGCAGGCCCCCCTGCTAGGTGGACCGACACTACGTTTCCCGATACGTGGTCTCTCTTCGAGAACCTTCCTACTCCAACGCCCGTCGGTTCTGCGACAGACATGACCAGCCTACTGCCACTTCAGCTTACTGCACCTCTGAACCATATCTACTGACTTACGATTTTCGTCTTTAGGCGGATTATCTCGTTCCGGATTCTATCCCTCAGCGGGATCCCCAGCATTGTCTGTCTAAGTACAGATGTACGTATCTATAACCAGTATTGGTTTGGGAACTGGGGGATAATTACGTAACTCTGTTGCTAACAATTCTGGATTGAAATCGCTTAAAAATGATCCCTTTGACAGGTTCAGTTTCTCTGTTAAGCTGGCCATTCACGGTCAGTTAAAATGATCCCACTCACTAACTTAAAAACAATTTTAAAACTGGCTCTCATTTAGTGCTGTGAGAACGTGGTCAATCCCCCCGCTAAGAGAAATTTCAGTTTGCTTTTTATAAGGGCAAAAAGGGCGGAAAGATCTTGGAACCGGTAAAATATTTTTTATTTTTTATTTTTCTTTATTAAGGAAACAACAGCTTTACAATAGTTCTTAAAGGGTTATGCGTTTCCACTGCTGGATTGTACAAGATAAGTCAAATAGACAATCGGACGAAAAAACATGAAAAAACATACTGTTGAAAAATGTATAAAAATAACACATGCACGTTCGGACAACAGCACGCCAAGGTACACTGGGCATATTATTTAGTTGTAATATGGGCTAGCTATCAACAAAAATGTATAACCTGACGCACTGGCGACCGCACCGCATCCAGAAAGATAACACTTATTTACAGGTAACAATAATAATCATAACACACTACGCATTTGTTTTCAAGAGAAAACGAAATCGTGGTAACTTCTCATGAAAGATATCTATATGTATGAAACTTGAGTTGTACTTGCTTGTTGCTCTGACAATAAAACCATTTCTCCGGTAGTTAGTCCTACAAATGGGTACGTCGAAAGTGCTCTTATGTCGAGTTCGTGACTTAGTACATTTAAAAGCAAGTCTGCTTAACAAGTAGGGGCTATCAACTACATTGTTAATGATTTTATATAAAAACACCTGATCCCTATGTTCTCGCCGGGTTACTAGTGATTGAATAATATTAGTGTTACATTTTTTAAATCTATAAGATAAACGTCTAACAAATTTCTTTTGAATATTCTCCAAAAGGTCAATATACGTAGCGTACTGAGGATTCCACACAACTGATGCGTATTCTAACTGAGATCGAACGTAAGCGTTATACAACAGAATTAAGGTTTTCTCATTAACAAAGTCTACGCTTTGTCGAAAAATAAAACCAAGTAGTCTATAGGCTTTCATGGTGATTTTCCTGACATGGGATTCAAAGAACAAATCAGAGTCCAACTGCACTCCAAGATCCCGAACTTCCTGGACCCTTTTTAAGCGCTTATCGTAAAGTGAATGGTTAAAGTCAACCGGATCCGTTTTTCTTGAAAAAGTTATGGTAAAGCATTTATCTACATTAAGGAATAGTTTATTAGCAGTGCAGTATTCGCTAAGGCGTGAAAGATCACTTTGCATCCTTTCACAATCGTCTAATGATCTTATAACTGAATAAATTTTTGTGTCATCAGCATACATTAAAATGTTTGAATTGTGAAAGCACTTGATGACGTCATTTATAAAGATATTAAAAAGTATAGGCCCAAGGTGGGATCCCTGGGGAACACCAGATGAAATAGGGATGAAACTTGAAGTAAAACCCTTGATTGTTACCGCCTGCGTTCGATCCCTGAGGTAAGATGTCGTCCATCTTAGCAAATCACCATGAATACCGAACTCTTCTAATTTTCTGATTAGCAGCGGGTGAGAGATTTCATCGAAAGCTTTAGAGTAATCGGTATAAACAGCATCTACCTGAAATCCCTGCTCCATGGAATCCAGAACCAGGTCAAGGAACTCACAAAGGTTCGTCTCAGTTGAACGTTTAGAAACAAAACCATGTTGGTGGACAGTTAATAGAGGGCCAATTACGGGATATACAGAGTCACATACAATTTTTTCAAATATCTTTGGTAATATTGATAATTTTGAGATCGCGCGATAGTTACGTATGCTGTGTCTGTCGCCAGACTTATAAATAGGTACCACAAATGATCGCTTCCAAACGCTGGGCATATGTCCACTGGATAAGGATAATTTGAAAATTAATGTTATTGGTAATGCTAATTACTTGCTGCAAGTTTTCAAAAATAGTGGATGCAATCCATCAGGCCCACCACCTTTGGAAGCGTTTATTCTAGATAGATACTTTTCTACTATTTCCTCCGTGATGTGAATATTATTAATGATGCCGTTGACAGTCTTCTTGGCAACTAAGTTAGAGGCAGAAGGCTCAGTTTCAAACACCGACTGAAAGAAGCTATTGAACATATTGGCGATAGTCTGGCCATCATTGCCAAAATCGTTGTCTAATTTCATTATGTCCGGTATACTATTTGTGTTTCTTTTAGACTTAATAAACGACCAAAAATGTTTTGAACATCGATTAGTATTTGATTCAGATCTGGCAATGAAAACATCGTAGCAAGAAACAATATTTTTTTTACAGAACTCCTTAGGTCAGAGAAAACTTCGTAATCAGCCAGTCTTCCATATGTTTTCTATTTTTTATGCAACTTGTTTTTTTTTCTTAATTAAACTGATTAAGTTAGGAGAAAACCATATAGGGTACGTAGCGTTGTCTTTTACAATTTTTACCGGTACACACTTATCAATAATATCATTAATGATATCGTAAAACTTATCTAAAGCTTTCTCCACGTCAGTGCTACAGATATGTTCGTCCCACTGTATGCTTACAAGCTTTGACGTAATACTATCGTAATCGGCTGCATGTAAGCGGCGAACCTTTCGCGGAGGCTGCCTTAGGCAAGACGGACGGAACTTCCAGTGATAATAATAAAGATGGATGGTGTCCGTCTTCAGGTAGCGACAGAGGATCAATGCGTCCCACTACACATGAAAAGTTCGAAATTACTAGATCAAGATGTCTGTTATTATCATTCATAATCCCATTGTATTGAAGAAAACCAGTAAAACACATAAAAGTATATAACTGAGAAGACAAGGTATCAATGGTTGGATTTGACAGATAATAATTATGGCGTGTAAAGTCCGGGCTCTCTAACCATAACGCCTTACTAATGTTAAAATCGCCAACTATTAAAAATTTATCATCTGGTCTGTCGATACTAAAATCTGACACATATTCGAAAAAGGCCTGCTGAGAACTGATTTGATCTTTAGTTTCAGGGAAATAACAACAATATACATGCAGGCGTCTTTCGTTTGGGCCGCGCGATAACAATATATCCAGGTGTGTAACGTCAGCGTCAGAAAACAATGGAAGCGTACCGGCGCAATGCGAGTCGACCATCAGTTCTCGTTTGACCGCAATGAGTGTCCCACCGCCCTTAGTCGTACCTAAACGCTCGTAGTTCCTATCGGTACGGTACACATTATATCGCGAATCAAACAGTTCAGCATCGAAGATACCGGGTAAAAGCCACGTCTCCCCGATACAAATAATATCATAATTGCAGTTATTGAGATTTTGATAGAATATTTTGGTTTTAGACCGAAGACCACGTACGTTATGATAAAAACAATTAATATTTTTAAAATTCACTATTAAAATAACGTTTATGATTGTAACTCTGTGTATCACGTGAGGCAGAAATATTATGAATTGAGACAATTTTATTTACTAGCTTATGATCAGCGTAAAGTTTTGAGTTCCCATAATTTACCTTGACAATGTTACGAAACTTAGTTAAAAGCGAAATATTAGCCAAACTTTGTTTTACTTCAAAAACGTAAAAATTCCAGTACAAATTATAAGTTGAAGTTAAAATACGAAACAACAATTCAACAAACAAAAGACCCATAAAACACAAACATACATAACATCGGAGAAATAATCGTTGTAAGTCACAAATGTACGACGTACTCTTAGATAAATTATTCACTACCACCTCCCGATTCGTAAAAAACAACAAGTTCCAACTATTATAAAGTGCATCCGTAGTAGATGCGTAAACACTTGGCCACCGTGTATACCAAACGGTTGCAATATACATTGCCGGCCGCGCACACGACCCACGGCTGTTATTAGTTAATCGCACCGCAATGGTAACTGCAGACTGCGATATCGTAGGCAAGCCCAGCGTGTGGAAGTAGGCAGGCACGCAAGCAGGTTTGAAACGAATGCCCGCGGTACTCAAACTTTCGCAAGTGATAAACCAATTTACGCACAACAATAAAATACAAAATCGTACCTTATCAAAAGTAGGTATTGTTATGAGAGAGCAGTCCAAAATATTATTCCTTATACTATCCTTTTTAGCGATTCTTCAGATGTAATGTGTATAACCGGAGATTTTTCAGATTTCCGCACCATGACGGTACAATTTCTCACCCAGCAGAATGGATAATTCTTCTCCTTTGCCTTGAGCTTAGCTTGCTGGAAAAGTTGCTTGTTTAGTACGAAAAGGTGGTCGTTAAAATATATCCGCCCAGTCATACCAGTGAAACCAATGTCACACGCCTTGGTATCCTTCAATCTACGAAGGCATGCTAAAAAGTCATCCTTCTTGTACCTCGATTGCATCTTCAGAATAATTGGCTTACACCTTTTTCCCTCTGTGTCATTCTTAACTGCCACACGCGTCACAAAATCAATGTCACTTTCGGTATTCAAAGAAAACCCACTCCGGGTAGCCAGCGTTTTAATGATCGTAATTAAATTCTCCCCATTCTTGTGAGGTATTTCATTGATTTGGATGTTAGATCTACGCACCCACTGATCATTCTTATGCCCTTCTTCCAAGATCGTCCTTACTTGAGCCTTCAATTCATCTACCTCATTTCTAAGGCTTTCAACCACTGACACTCTTGCCTCAATGTCTTCTACGCGAGAGCAAAGTTGGTCTAACCTCGCGTTCATAGCATTGTTAAGGCTTGTTATGTCTTCTTTGACCTGTTTGAGATCATTCTGGATAACGCTTATCTTTTTCAATTCCGCCTGCATACTGGTTACTTTTGACGAAATATCTTGCAACAACACTAAAAAAGACGGGTTCGGTTTATCCTCTTCAATGGGGCACTGTTTGGGTGTTGACGTAGTACCAGTGCGAAGTTTAAGCTGCAGACCTGAGGAAAATTTGGAACCGCCTGGAGTAGCGGCGGCCACCTCTATACCGGATGACTCCAAACCCGACTGCGATGCATCTCTGCAGGCTGTGCAGATCCAGGAGGATTTTCCAGACCCAAGTCTAGCGTAACCGCGTTCCGTGATAGCTCCACAGGCAAAGTGATATCGGCTTTTACATATTGAGCACTCGGGACCGTCAACCACAGTATCCTTACAATTCGAACACTTAGATGTGAACATGTTGGGAACCGAAGACTTTCTTTCCGAAACAGAGTAAGACGTGTCTACTTGACTAACGCTCGCACGCGACTGATATATGGGCAATTGTCGAAAATATTTAACACTGTTTGGGCTACATTATAATATATCCTATTTATTTTTCTATGCACAGACGTATCCCGTTTGTATACCATATCATAAATAAATAAATATATAATATAGGTTCTTACTTTGTGTGCATTCTCCAGTGGTTCCGCCCCCTTTATCAACAGCCCCTTTTCAGCGCCCACCCCAGTGGCGACCATCACGGCAGTAGGGGTCGCTAGCCCCAATGCGCAGGGGCACGCTATGGCTAACACTGACAGCGCGAAATGGAACGCAGTCTGCACTATGAGCTCCCATCGAGTGAACTTGTCTAGGTACATGTCCTGTGAAAAATGATGATTTATTGAAAAAAATAAAGTTGACGACCGTCTTGGTGTAGTGGTTCGCGCCATGCGGGTTTGAATCCCGCAAGGGGCAAATATTTGTGTGATGAGCACGAGCATTTGTACCTAAGTCATGGATGTTTATAAAAGTATTTAAGTATGTCTATCCGTTATCCTAGTCACCATAGCACAAACTCACGCTTAGTATGAGGCTAGGTAATTGGTGTGTTTGTTGGAAAAATTTATTTATTTATTTAGTTAAGTGCGAGTCACACTTAAGGGTACCTACAAACAAAGGTTTTTTTTTTGCTACGATGCAATAACTTTTCGGTTTCTGGACATTGCCTTTACGAAGACCTCTTTCTTGCCAATTTATTATCCTAAGTCTATGGTAAGTGCCCTAGGTTTTAAAATTTCGCTGCGAAATATTAGAAACACATTTCTTTGGATTGCGTTGACTTGGAAGTTTGATTACAGCTTCAAGGACCGAATGCAATGAAATTATTTGATGATGATTTTAACAGAAAGTTTATTAACCAAAAATAACAGGCAAACTTGTTATGTACTGACATTTGACGTTAATTCATCATGGCACACTTGTAATGTATTGACAGTTCAGGTTAACCTATCATGGAATGGAATTCGACGACCGTCTTGGTGTAGTGGTTCGCGCCCCGGACTTCTAAACCAGGCGGTTGCGGGTTCGAATCCCGCAAGGGGCAAATGTTTGTGTGATGAGCACGAGCATTTGTACCTAAGTCATGGATGTTTATAAGTATGTCTATCCGTTATCGTGGTCATCATAGCACAAGCTCACGCTTAGTTTGGGGCTAGGTAATTGGTGTGTTTGTTGAAAAAAAAATGTCAACCTACTGAAATATCGTCACTTATTATACTCGCAAAGTAAAATGTGCCGCTTACACAGGCCTGTCTATACTTACAGGAGTAATATTTTTGATAGTCTGAAGATTGATGGCCCCACTCACGATCCAGCATATCAGGGTGAGGAGGGACAGGAACATTACCAGAGGGACGAAGTACCTGCCAATAGACAATATGTCAAACTATAAAACTAGGCATACTTAAAATAAATACATACATTTTTATTTTATGACCTTCCCTTCTCGACACAATAAAGAGATTAATTTAATGCATTAGTATGCTATAGCAGTCCTGTGTATCTACCCGCGTTGGTAGCAAAAACGTACCTACGCGCGGCGACCCCTAGGTAAGGGACTAAGCAAGTTGGGTGTCGCTAGCCGGCAGCGACACGCTCCCGCGTTTTATTCACCGGCGGTGCGCGACACTAGGTTGCTGGTTGGACGAGCGTGAATAAAGTCCTAGAAAGATGCGCTAGATGGCGTAAGTAGCTTCTTGTGGCAATTAACCCTATCGCGTTGCGTGATAGTACGTCACTGAATAGGTTTAGTGTATTATGAATCATATTCCAGAGTTATAAGAATGAAATTATCTTGCAATGTATTTCTGTAGGTGTCTACACGAAAATGTGCTTGAGTCAGAGGCGAACTGAATTACACCATATCGTTAACAACATTGAGTAGATATTTCTTTGAATTTCATTGCAAAGTCATACTTCTGTACGGAGTACTAGTACTTATTCTGTGGCTATAGTATGCTTGCATATTCATTGGGGCAAGAGAGGGGGTGGAGAGGTCAAGTCAGTTTTGTGGCGACATCTTACTACTATCGCCCACACTGGCAACTTCAAGCAGACGCGACACCGTCATTCGACGCTTACTGGTTATATGGCGCTGTTAGCCGCTTCATACAACACAAACCGCGATATGTAAGATTTAGCACGAGCCTGACTACATATAGATAAACCAAGACGGTGACCATCGGACCTTGGTCCCTGACTATAACAACCAGTCGGTAGGAAGCGCTTCCATTTGCCATCCTAAATAGTTGCGCCAAAGTGGGTATTATTTACAAAACTGTTAAGTAGGGAAACGCGTGACGGTAAAAATGTTAGGAACCACTGGACTGGAATACAGGGATAGTGTCATGGTATCGTGATAGATTGAATCCCGGGAAGGACATAGGATAGGTTTTATACCAGAAATCATCAGAAAATTTGACATCTGTGCGGGCGCACTCGCGGAGACCACTAGTCTACACTAATATTATAAAGAGAAATGATTTGATTGTTTGTTGGTATTGAATAGGCTCCCAAACTATAGGACCGATTCAAATGAAACCCAGGGAAGAACATATGCTACTTTTTGTCGCGACATAAAATCATCAGGGGGTGAAATAGGGGAAGAACATTTGTATAAAAAATCCAACTTATGGCGCGGGCGAAGTCGCGGGGAACTGCTATTGATATTTTCTCAATCTCAATTAATTAGGGTACAAATCCCGCAATGGGCAAATGTTTGTGGAATAATGTTACGAGCATTTGTACCTAAGTCATGGATGTTTAAAAACGTATTTAAGTACATGTCTATCAGTAATCGAGTTTTCACGAGCAGGCAGGTTTCGCTATCTGAGGTCCCGAGTTCGATTTCCGGTGGAGTCAATATAGAAATATATATATTTCCTACACTCTCGGATCTTTAGGTACCACCTTTGTTTCCACAACACAAGTGTTTTAGCTACTTTGGGTTCAGATCAACGTATGTGACGTTGTCTAATATTTATCTAACTAAACAGCGATATCAACGTACCCAGCGAAAGTGTCGTCAGTCCGTCAGTAAATAACTAATTAATTGCCCTTAAAACCTGTATTGAACCCTGCAATGGATCAAAGGACACAGTAACTCACTAGGTAACGACGCAGCCGATGAACTAGCCAAGAGGGGTTCAGCGACAACAGTACACGGACCAGAGCCATTACTGGCCATACCGCAGGCCCAAACAAAGACATGGCTGCGTGCAGAAACTGAAGCAACTCACCTAGCAGAGTGGAGAAACGGTGAAGGTTGTAGGCAGACAAAGGACGCAATCCCGGAATTCTCAAAAAGGTTCGCCCGCAACCTCACCCGACTAACAAGAGACAAGCTGCGCATAGCCGTAGGAACCATAACTGGCCACTGTCTTCTAAACAAACACCTATTCAACATAGGTGTCACAGACAGCCCCTTGTGCAGAGGATGCATGGAGGCAGAAGAAACACCGCAACACGTACTCATGGAGTGCGCCGGCGTGGCGGAGCAACGGGCAGACATTCTCAAATCCCCGGCAACATTTCCGGAGGCCTGTAGTAACCTGGGCAGGTTGTTAGCCTTTTGGGAAAACCTGAAGAGGTTAGAATAAAAGAGTAAAGGGACACACGCACAAAGGCCCAATCAAGAGGCTAAGTGCGGAAAACACCCCAGCCAAACTAACTAACTAACTAACCTGTATTGAAAAAAAAACATACCCAGCGATGGTGTCAGCCAGCCGCTGCACGGGGGCCTTACTGCTCTGCGCCTCCTCCACCAGTCGCACTATCTGCGCCAGCGTGCTCGCCTCGCCCGTGTGCGTCGCGCGCATTAGCAGAGCGCCATTTTGATTTATACTACCCCCTATTACTAGTGAGTCTGGAATGATAGAAAAAATATGGATATGACTATTTCTTCTTCATCTTGGCGATATCAGGGTCCGCTTGGTACCGTGACCAGGATATCGCAGATCATGCTCGGCATGTAAAATGGTTTTAAGGGTGCTGTAAGGTGTTTTTTTTGGTTAAAATTAACCCCATCGTTTATTTCTGAGTAACTTAAATAGCGAAATAGTATTTAAGAGCGTAAAATGTCCAAATTGTTTTGGAATAAACGTAGGTAATATTTTACGTTACATAGCGAATTACAGTAGAACAACTGCCACCTGACCTCCGGGACCCTGTTAACAGAAGAACCTGACCAGTTTTGGATCATGGTTACACATGCAGTCGCCTGAATGTGCAGGTTTCCTCACGATGTTTTCCCTTGCTGTAAGAGCATCGGTTAGTGAAACAACTAATGTACACAACTCAGAATTTTAGAAAAAGTAATTGGCACAAAATTTTATTAAAAGAGAGGTAGATATCATATTTCCCACTGCGAGGCGATTCGAATTTGATGCGATGAGCACACGTTCCTTATGTGTCAAACGTCTTATTTGTACGAAATTTGAATGCAAAATTGAATAATTACTCAATTTGAGCCAAGCCATTTCCGTGCGCTAGTGACATGTCTACCCTTTTTTAAATACACTGTCATTTTGCATAAGTAGCATTTTCTGTTCTAAATTGAAATAATGCTTTTTGTACAACTTTAAAGACGAAGAAAATGAATCACTATTTATTTTAAAAATTATAATGAACAAAAGGTACATTTCGTGCTAGAAACCGTCTTCAGTGAACCTGCCAATGTTTAAAAGCAGTTTATACAAGCTGTTAAAAATACGTAGTCAAAAAATAAGGAGGTAGTTCATAAGCGACTTTAGAATAGTTTATTTTAAATGGTGAAAATTGATATTTTTGGAAATTTTGTAAACAAGTTTGACAAAAGAAAAGCTATTTCATCACCAACCTTTAGTCTTCGGCACGGGCATCGATTCGCCGGTGATAAGCGACTCGTCACACGTACTGTGTCCAGATATTACTTTGCCGTCCACTGGGATTTTTGCGCCTGGCACTACCTGTGTAAAAAAAAACATGGAATGGAATTCAAGGAAAAACAGTCATGGCAAAATTCCTCCCATTTAGGGGTCTCATTTTTTTTCTAGTACGCCTACCAAAACTATCTTAGCTATCTTAACTTCTAATATTCTTTTATATTTTACTAAACGTATTCCTTTAATAACTAACGAGTATGTTAAAATTATGATGCGATAACTTTTTTACAGTTTTATGAATGTTTGTATGAAAGTCTTTGCAAAAGTTTCTCTTCTTTGGATTTCGAATTAAAAAAAATATATATTTTTGGCTCCTGGACTATTGTCCCAATTTATGTCCGATGGTAAGTTTTAGACTGTTTTAAAGTTTTGGCAAGATTTCTTATGACATAATTTATGAGGTTTTTTCTTTATGACAGTTATTATATTTTGAATCGATCCTACACTTGATAGGCGATATCGTTATCTTCCAAATTAATTATTTTCATAACTTCCAGATCCATAGAAATAGTATTTTTTATAGAATTATTAAAATGGCTGCCCAGCATTTTGTCTATAACATTTGATGAATTTAGATGACCGGTAAATTATCGCCAATCAAAACCCGGACACACTGTAAGCATTTATATGTATAGGAATCGTACATACCTTAAGCACATCCCCCCTCTCTACCAAATCGACGGGTATACTCTTCTCGCTCTCGACTTGTTCATTCTCGTCTAAAGTCACCAGCACCGCCTCGGTTGCTTTGAGCGATAGCAGCTTTGACAGCGCTTCTGACGTCTTGCCCTGCAGAAGAGTTGTGATGGTTAAAACTGGTACGTAAGTTAATAAAATATAATCATAACTGTTTCTTTTAAATATTTTTTAACACTCACAGTGTTCTTTCTTAGTTATATAAGTTTTAAATAAGAAATCAAAAATTCGCACACGGGTTTGAAACCAAGACCTTTGGCTAACCGGGCCAATGCTCTTACCAACTGATTGCGTGCCGTGTGTACCGTGCTGTTGCAATACAGCTCGGGTAGATGTCGCTCACGTCCACATATAAACATCCATGACTTAGGTACAAATGCTCGTGCTCACCACACAAACATTTGCCCCTTGCGGGATTCGAACCCGCAACCGCCTGGTTTAGAAGTCCGGTGCGCGAAGGACTACACCAAGACGGTCATCCTACCTAAAAGCTAGTACTAGTAAACTAATAATTTCGTGAAACCAATCTCAATACAGATCGATCAACCAGGGCCGTATGGTTGATCTCTGTTGAGAGTGACCCAAAACTTAAGTAGGAATAATATATATCTACTATCTTACCTTGGCTATATGCTCCAGCCATCTCCCCAAAGATACGAAGACTAACAACATGGGCGGAGTGTCAAAGAATGTCATAGGACTGGTGTCTTGCTGCATTGCCATCGCTGCTATGACGACAGCTAGGGAGTACGCGTAGCTGGGGACAAAAGTTTTGATTACTCTTTGTTTTTTATTTACATAAGTAAATAAAATGCTGATATGTGTTGTTTTTTTTCTGTTTTAAGGATTTTTTTAAATGTCATTTGTTTTGTCAACAGCGCAAAAACTAGTCTAATAACGCTAATAAAAAGGAAACAAAAACTTTAGGGCACTTGCCATAAACCTAGATGAAAGGCAAAAAAGATAACCACGCCTGCGGGGTACAGGCACAATAGATAGATTTGTTTTCTTACAGTAGTTTTTCTTGGCCGGATTTTTGAATTTAGAACCTACGGATGGGCGGAGCGCTAGGGTTGGTACATAAAAAATGGCTTAACTCTTATTCTACCTATGTGTATTGTCTATATACCTGTCATCGGAAATTAAGATCTCTACGAGCCCTTAAATTTGTCCCTACACACCAGTAGTCTTGGGTGGATAGTTTCCGAGATATGGCCGTTTTAATTTTGACAGCTGTCATTCGAAATGAAGATCTCGTCGAGCCCTACGATTTGTCCCTACACACCAGTAGTCTAGGGTGGGTAGTAACCGAGATAGTGCCATTTCAATTTTGACAGCTATCATCCGAAATGAAGATGATTTCATACACGATTCATAAACTCAACTACTTTGTTCAATGTATTATAAATGTCAGTCGTTTACAGCGAACCGGCTTGCGCCCCGCGTGTCACTTCGTGGGTTTGTCTGCCCAAGTCTGCTCAACAGGCCGTGTAACTGACGTGTATGCGTGTGTGTGTCGATTCGGGCGATCTACTATGTAGATAAAATACTGTACATCTATATACCGTGGTACCGGGGTGTGGGAGAACAGGGATTTGATTGGTTGATTTGAATTTTCAAAAGAATGCGAATTTCGAATTTCAAAATTCATCATGCGCCCGCCGCCCGCCGCCCGCCTCCCCGCAGGCGACGTCTCATATAATCGGACTAAAGTTTATTGTTTCATCACCAAAAAAAACAATTGCTCAAGCATGGAACCCTCAAAACGCGAGCTTGACTCTCACTTGCCCGGTTTTTCTTTATTACCCGACTGCGGTAGGAGGGTTATGTTTTTCGAGAGTGTGTATTAATAAAATATTTCCTATACCCAAAGGTTGTCTGGAAGAGATCGCTCTTAGCGATAAGACCGCCTAATGTACATCTTTCTTTGTAAATTGTATAGTAGTTACTTTTGTGGTGTGCAATAAAGAGTTATCTATCTATCTATCTATCTATCTATCTATCTATCTATCTATCTATCTATCTATCTATCTATCTATCTATCTATCTATCTATCTATCTATCTATCTATCTATCTATCTATCTATCTATCTATGTATGTATGTATGTATGTATAATTGTTTGGCACGCCCTAACGGCTGGAAAGTTTTGGCATATGTGGTGTCGTTAAATTAGTCAAAATTGTGGAAGTGACATATAGGCTACATACATTTTAAAAAAGGTGCCCACAAATGATTGATTTTTTCCATACCATAGCAATCATCATCCTATTAGCGTTATCCCGGCTGTGCACTCGCACGCGAGGGCCCAGGGTCCGCTGACCATGATCCAGGATGTGGCAGATCAGGTAATTACAGCCCATATTTTCCATACCATAGCAATATGGGTATCAAATGAAAGCTAGTTAAAATATAATAATTTTTGCAGTCGGGAGTGTTGTTTTTTTAGTAGTTACGTTTGTTTTTTATCTTATCAAGAAGCACAATTAAGAAATGTGGACAGTTACTCACTTACCTAATAGTGGTAGTCATGGAGATAAGTACGTCCATGTTGGTGGTGCCATGCCTGAGAGCTTTGTATGCCTGCTTGTAGAAGTGGTAGCCGCCTATGAACTGTAACAAATAAACAATTATCAAAATTCTAGCGTTATCCCGGTTGCGCACTCCACGCGAGGGCCCAGGGTCCGCTTTGGACCATGGTCCAGGATGTGGCAGATCAGGTAATTACAGTGGAGCGACTGCCGTCTGACCTCCGTGACCCTGTTAAGGGGAACCTGACCAGTTTGGTCACATTAAAAACAAACAATGGTATTGTTGACAACGGAATGGAATTCGATACTGAATTTGAAATCGATTTAGAACTGTACATCAAAAATCGATTTAAGAAGACACTCGATCTCACGGCTCAAATTCAGCATCAAATCACAGGAATTACCTAGATTGCCAGCAGAAGTGGTAACATAAAAAGTCATAAAAGTAATTTATTTATGTATGTAGGCCCACAAGGGGGCACTTATACACGTCCCAATATTTTATTTTTTAAACCCTACCACTGCTTCGGGACAAATTGTGGGCTAGTGCTGAGAAGAAGCAGCGCAAGAAACTCAGTCACTATTGTCAAAGCCTCTTTTAAAAATTATGTTTAAATACAGAAATTGTACTAGTGCGAGCTGGTCCACACGTTTACATCATTCAAATAATCGTCTACTTTATAATAACCTTTTGTCATTAGGGTATCCTTAATAAATGATTTAAATTTGTTAATTGGTAATCCTACAATATTTTTTAGTAATTTGTTAAAGTAATTGACACATTTTCCCATGAAAGAATGACAAACGGCAAATAATACGAACCAATTTAAAAACAAACTTGATAAACATATACAGGAAAGAAAGACTAAGCTATGATAGTGACTGGATCAGTTGTTCCAACTGCCTGTTTGCCTAAAACAATAGTAATAATAAATAAAAAATTGGAATAAATTATTATATTTTTATAACTTAAGCAATCATTTTGCAAGTTTTTATGAAATTAAATCAAATTTCACTTACAAAAATTAATCGACTGTGTCATCCGGTGGGATTCGAACCCACGTCCCTTCGCTATCCGGGCGAGTGCTCTTACCAACTGAGCTACGGAGGACGAATGGAAGAAATTAAATGGACTGCTGCAAGGCAGTTCCTAAGCAGGCTTACTCTCGGACTGCTTTGCTTTCGTGACTATTAAGTGTGTCAATATGTGGACAGTTCCACCAAGTAAACAAAATATGATTTGATTTGAAGTACCTTGGCATTTTTTATTATTATTTAAGAGTTAATCCTCTTGTCGGTGGAGTTTCTTCCATATTTTCCTATCCTCTGCCATTCTCTTGACCTCCTGATACGACACGACGCCCAACTACTTCTTTACTTGTAACTTTACGCATTGGGTTAGGAAGGCAAATATACCAGGCGCCCATATGAGCTTAGGAGTGTAGCCTGAACGGGTGTGGCTAGCAGCCATAGCTCTCAGGAAGCTAGCCCTAAAGATAATGGTAGTCTTGCTATGCCTGGCGCTTAGTACTGTCACCCAGCATAAAAACAGCTACCTAACTCTGAGGAAAAAGCACCCAGGCATCATAGGTTCAGAAGAGCTGGCTTTTTAAGGTGGGTCCAGAAGGCAAACGAACCGGGCACCCAAACCCCTCCACCATGTGAGTGTTATCGGAACAGGTGTAGCTAGCAGAAAAATGATCAGTAAGCTGTTGTACATTCTGAAGTACTAGGCATCCATGGGTTCTGAATAGCTGACTTTTAAGTTGCGTCACCATCTTGAGGCAAAAGTACTAGGCGCCCATTATATCTAAGGAGTATTACCTGAACTGGTGTAACCTGAAAAGCTAGAACTAAAGATAGTAGCCTCGCTTTGCCTAGCGCCTAGTACTTTAACAGTAGAAAGTACTAGGCGCCCATATTAGTCAAGGAGTTACCTGAACAGGTGTAGCTAGCAGGAACATGATCAGATTCTCTAAACTAAGTCCGGGCAGTATCCGCCGGTGACCGACCGACATGTCCGCCATGAAATACGCCATGGCTATCATGCATGGCCCGCCGAAAAGTAACGATATGAGGAACGCGTTCCGCCATTTTCTTATTTCTTCTCTGTGAATAAAATAAATAAATTGTTTTAACAAACACACCAATTGCCTAACCCCAAACTAAGCGTGAGCTTGTGCTATGGTGACTAGCATAACGGATAGACATACTTATATACATTTATAAACATCCAAGACTTAGAAATAAAATACGAACGCTCGTGCTTATCACACAAACATTTGCCCCTTGCTGGATTCGAACCCGCAACATCTGGTTTTGTAGTCCGGAGCGCGAACCACCACAACAAGACGTTACACTCGTAAAAACTGACATTTTGTGTTTGGTACCTCCATTATTTCAAATCGGACACGGCAGTGCCCCCGCCAAGTCGAGCGCGATAGTCTATTCTCGTATTAGTTTCTTCTTCATCGTATACCACATGACTGGGGGTCGTGATCATTATTTGGAATGAAACACACACAACGACTTTTTTGGCAATGTTTAATGGAGTGGTTTACCATTGCCTTCTCCATTTCACACACTAGTCAATAGTGTGCAGATTTCCTCTCGATATTTTCCTTCACCGCTAGGCAGAGATATCGTTTAATAAGACGTATTAGTATAAATATAGCAAAACTAAAGTAACTAAAGTAATCGGAAGTGAATTGAAGTAAACTTCACGAGACATCTTATATGGAAACGGTCATTTTATCGCATTAATAAATCTTGAAATTATTGGATATTTGTGGGGATGTCTTATATATTTATTTATTTAGCACACCAACGATAAATACAACAATGCAGTCACGTAAACATGATATACAAACATAGCTAATTAAATAAAAACAAGCATCATAAATTATAGGTGTACACCGTATGGTACATTTAAAAACGTTGCTTAGTAAAGAAGTCCATAAGTATATAAAAAGAGAAAACAAAATAGAAATATAATTTTTATATATAGAAACATAAAACGATTTGTAATAATTATAATGTTGGCGCTTCAAAATATAACGAAGTATTTTTGAAAAAAATAGGGAAACAAGATTTCATCATTAAAAAGAGATACTTGTTACTGGCTGTTATTATAAGAAATATATGTTAAAATTGCACATTTGCAGTTAATTTTCTTCATTAACTAAATTAATTAATTAAAGAAATACCAAACTTACTTGTGCTCCAAATAGTTGGTAGTTCCCCGATCCCTCGCGCCCACGACGCTCGCTTCAAACCCGAGCGAGTTGATCGCGTCGCATATACTCCGGGGGCCTATTTGTTCTGCTGTATACTTTATTTTTCCCCTGTACAAGAAATACAAAAATATTATTGGGGTACGTGTGTGAGAGTTTATTCAAGTATGTATAGAAATATGCCCAGCTATGTATCTCTTTCTTTCACACACACAAAAAACTCACTCTAGGTTCTGCTATGTATTTTATTTCGCCCTAGATAAAAAAGCATGTTTAAATACTCTTTAGATACTTATCGCTCTCTTTCTCTCTTACATACACACACACACACACACACACACACACACACACACTCAAAACACACTCTCACATTATCTTTTTAGACGATTTATACATATACAACTTCGTATGCCCTTCGTGGCGCATCACGGAGGCACTATATTACATAATTATTTTGTCTGTCAACTTAGTTACCACCTGTGATGACGAATAAATTAATTTAAATATAAATTCAAAAACAAGCATATTTATTATATCAATAAAATGAGAAGTATATATAGAAATGGTCTGAGATAATGAATATTTTACTGAATTTTAATATATTACATTATACTATATTATATTATTAAAAAGAACACTTAGTGTTTCTCGGTCTCCGAGACCGGTCTTAAGCCGAACTCCCTCCCCTAGACCCTCAGGGAAGAGGAGGTCCAGCATTGTTTATTATATTATATTATAATATACGTACACACCTAACCACAATTGCACACACACGCACACTCACACACACACACGCACACACACACACACACACATATACCCATACATACAGTCTCACACACAAACACTTGATTTTTTACTGCCACATTTTCTTCAAAATATATTGCGACTCACTTGGAAGTAGTTAGCGCTACTGCGCAAGATATAACGCCGGGTAATTTTAATACAGTCTTCTCTATTTTGTTGACGCACGATGCGCACGTCATGCCTTTTATCTGTGGACAAGACGATGAAAAATATGATAATAAGTTACCAATTTTAACTAAGAAAATAGCTTTTATGACGAAGGTAATAATGTCCTCTTAGCCGAAAGATATTTGAAAGAAAGAGAAGGCAATACGTACCAGCACTTGCATCTCCTTCTGTCCGCTGCCGTCGCAGTCGCTGATCACTTCCGACGGGAAACCCAACTCCGTTATACTGCGGGCTACGTCAGCTGCAGATATCTTCTTCGCTTCATACCGGACTTCAGCTTTCGCTGCTAGGAGAGCTATGAGGATGGAGTGGACGCCTAGAACCAAAAGATTTTACTTTATTCCGACCGCCTAACTGAGTCCTCACCTGCGGGGTGGCGGGGTGCGGGGGCAGACGAGAACGGGGACCATAGGCAGTTCGGGTGACGGGCGCTTGTGATTTGACTCGGTTTTCAGGGTTTTTTCTTTTACTTGTGCTGCAAGACCTTTTTTTTTTGCTAAAGGAGATGTTCCAATTTTGGCCATCTCTTGTACAGTTAGTCATAAAACTACGAAAAAATGGCAATTTCTATCGCCATATTTGAGAACGTTCTGAAATCAAAATGAAGTATATTCTAACAATGATTAAAAATACTATTATGTTCATTATACTAAGAAAGAAAGACAACTTGCATGATGTAACTGTTATTTTATCTGAATTCACATGCAAACTCAAACAAGTTTTCTGAACGATTAGCGGCTAAAACATTTGGTTCCAAGCGTGAAAAAAGTAGCTGTCACCTGTCATTTGTGATAGTCGCTTCCGTTGATCCGTCAGTATGAGATAGTATTGCCGCAAAATGTAAAAAAAAACTTACTTGTGCACGAAAACAACGAAGAAGTTGTGGAAATAAGTGTGAGAATGGGGTTTCATAGCCTTTTTCCTATTTTTTGGTGTAATGTACAAGAGATGGCCAAAGTTCCATAGAAATTTTGAACATCTCCTTTCATGATTCTAGGTCTATGTACTCATGGACCTATACCTATTGGTTTTGATTCCCCTGCGAAATGTTTGAAAATACCGCTAAAAAGACCGACTTGAACTGCGTTAACTTAGGAGCGCGATTTTCTTACAGCTTAAGCCTTAAAGGGACCGCAGCTATAAGTATTTAATGTTAATTTCAACTAATACCTACACGCGTTCCTGAGAAAAAGGGTCTTGACCACTGACCTCTATAACACAAGTACGCTGGACTGCATACTGTCAACCTAGCCATTTGATTATCGCCATTTTGGCGCTGACCGCTGTAGTGAGCGTGTTGTGACCGTACACGGAACTAATGAGAGTTGACATAAACATATGCAAATTACTCTATTTTAGTTCCCTAAACACTCGATGGGGGCGCTTTGATTCGGCACAAAAATTATCTGTCATTTCTTAGAGAATGTTTAGTCCAGCGTTCTTGTATTATAAAGGTCAGTAGTCTTGACAGACAGACGGGCAGACGAACCACAAAGTGATCCTATGACGGTTCCTATTTTACTTTTGAGGTACGCAACCCTAACTATAGATCTGCTCGGGTCGGGAGATGGGTCTTGACCCTTCTCCGATTATCACGGGTGCAATGATGGATGAGTTTTACAGTCATCATCAATCGCTTGCCCGGTTCCCATTATATTTGGGGTCAGCGCAGGATGAATTTAACAGTAATAAATAAATAAAAACTCTCGGCTATTATCGGTTGATATTAGTTGTTAAGTAGTGATGCAACGAATACGAATAGGAATATTCGTATTCGCCAAATATCGTGATGATATTCGTAAAGCTACTTTTCTACTTTTGAAATAGCATGGTTAGCAATCGGAACGTCGAACCTACTCGATTAATGAATTTAAACTTTCGTTTGTGTATCCGAACACACTGCTTTAAATAGAATTGCAGTTGGTTGATGTTTGGGGATTACCCTTGAATCATGATTAAAGGAACGAGCAGGCAGTGTTGCCAATTGCGATGAACTTCCCAAATTTGCGGGGAGTCGGAAAATTAAATAAAAAAGAAATCATCACAATAACAACTGTTTAATTTTAAACTTCACTTAAATTTTTTAAATATATAAAATATATTCTTCATTGATAAATAAAATATATTTTACATTTGAATTTTTTCTACAGCTGGAAATATTCAAACCGACAAAAGAAATCGTCTGCAGCCCAACACTATACAGAAACTTTGTTTTTTTTGTTTAATGTGAATTTTAATAACTGAATAAAGATCTACATTCTACGTTGATTGGATATGGTTTTTTTATTGCTTTGCTTATAACATTTTCATTTATTCGTATTCGTATTCGCCGAATATTAAAGTCATTATTCGTATTCGTATTCGTAAAAGTGGTATTCGTTGCATCACTATTGTTAAGCCTAGTCAGAGGCCGTAGGGCGGCTTGATAACATCTGACAGTAAGGTTGGTCACTTGCCTTACAGACACCCCTCCACCAATCCGCACTGAGCCCGCGTGGTGAAGTATGGCTTGTACCTCCTCATAGTTGAGGTGAGATTTTTTCTCAGCAGTGGGATCAGTATAGGCTGACTTTAAATAAATAATAAATAGTAATATTGCTTGCTGAAAACACCTTAACAATAATAACTCTAGGAAAACTGCTCTTTGGGAAAAGCCATTGAGCTTAGAGTCTTGATCCTTAAGGAGCCGTGGTAGACCTTTAGGAAAAACATAATTACTTACTATACTTTTGGGATAAGATTCAATGGGCCAAGGTCATCAATTTTGAAGCAAAAGACAACTTTCAGGAAGACATCTAAATATATAAAAATGAAAACTGACTTAATGACTGACTGACATATCAACGCCCAGCCCTAACAACAACTAGGATAAGAAATTTGAAATATTGCTGGCTATTATAGTGCAAGTGAGCACCAAGAAAGGAATTTTTGAAATTCTCCCTTTAACGGGGTAAGTTTGTATGAAACTCCGACAATTTTAAAGCTAAATCGATAAAAAATGGCGTTTGTTTAGCTATTTGGTTAGAAATTTAAAATGATGTATTTCAGGATTATTAAAATTTTCACCCCCTTACGATGCTCGATCGTCTTGTTTAAAATAAAAATGGTCGAATTTACGGACTGACAGACGGATAGACCCTTTGGGTGCGGAACCCTGAAAAGCTCGATTTTACTTAAAACTTATAAAACGTACCGTATAACTTTGAGCAGTGCTTCTCAATAGCAGCGACGCAAGAAGCGCACGTCATCCCTCTCACTTCGAGCGCGCACCGCGATAGCTCCGTCTCTGTCGGCGGTGATGCCGTCCCGTTCGCGCCCGTTTTACTTTTGACGGGCGAGGGTAGTTTGAATATTTCAAGCACCTACCGTTTCGGTTAATAATATCGAGCAAGAACCGACAGACAGAAAGACAGATAAACGAACAGACAGACGGACGGACGAACGGACGGACTGACAGACAGACAGAGAGACAGACAGACAGAAAGACAGACGGACAGACAGAGAGAAATACAGACAGACAAAGAGAGAGAGAGGGAGAGACAGACAGACCGAAAGAGAGAGAGACAGTCAAAGAGAGAGAGAGACAGAAAGAGTAATATAAAAAGAGAGACAGACAAAGATAAAGAGAGAGAGAGAGACATACCAAAAGAGAGACAGACAAACGGACAGAGAGATAGACAGGCGGGTAGACAGACAGACGGACGGACAGACGGACTGACAGACGGATAGACCCTTTGGGTACGGAACCCTGAAAAGCTCGATTTTACTTAAAACTTATAAAACGTACCGTATAACTTTGAGCAGTGCTTCTCAATAGCAGCGACGCAAGAAGCGCACGTCATCCCTCTCACTTCGAGCGCGCACCGCGATAGCTCCGTCTCTGTCGGCGGTGATGCCGTCCCGTTCGCGCCCGTTTTACTTTTCACGGGCGAGGGTAATTTGACAGCGTCGCCTGAAGCTGCTTGCGAGCTTTTGTCTTGTGTGTTTGATTCTGAAAGAAATGTTAGGTGGAAAGTCAGTTATACATATATAAAGTGTGTCCGGGTTTGGACTAGCGATAATTTATGGGCTATTAGTTCATCAAATGTTATCCTACTTAATAATATTATAAATGCGAAAGTTTGTGAGTATGTGAGTGTGTGAGTGTGTATGTTTGTTACTTCTTCACGCAAAAACTACTGAACGGATATGGATGAAATTTGCCACAGAGATAGATTATAGTCTGGAATAACATATAGGCTACTTTTTATCTCGGAAAAAAAACACAGTTCCTGTAGGATAAAGAAATAGTAGTTTACGCGGGTGAAGTCGCGGGCAACAGCTAGTTGACAAAATTGGGTTCTAACTCTCTTGAAATGGCAGCCATTTTAATTATTTTTTTAACATGCTATTTCTATGGATCTGGAGGTCCTACAGTTCCTAAAAGTTCATTTAAAGGTAACGCTATCGCCTATCAAGTGAAATAAAGATCAATTCAAAATTATCAACCGTCATAGAACCTTTTTTTACAGTTAAATAGTTTTTTAAACCTATTACAAAACTAAACCCAAAAATATTTTTTTTTGTATTATGTCATTAAATTTTGATAAATAAAAGGCCCTTAAATTATCGCTAGTCGAAACCCGGACACCCTGTATACAGGAGTCGTCAATCTTCTGCTATTTCCAGAGTATTAGATGGTATGACTGTGAAGGTGCTTGTTGCGCAGTGGCGGCAGCGCTTTGGTAGTGATACCAAAGTTCAGAAACCCACGGAGCGGTCGTGATTGAATGGGGGACCATTACGACCATTTAAGTGACGTCCATGACAAGCATCTCCGTGCTTCGGAAGCCACGTTAAACAGTTGGTCCCGGCTAATATCTGTTGGTATTAGTCGGCCTAGTCAGAGGCCCTAGGGCGGCTTGATAGCATCTATCAGTAAGGTTGGTCACTTGCCTTACAGACAGCTTTCCACCAATCCGCACTGAGCCCGCGTGGTGGAGTATGGCTCATACCTCCTCATAGTTGAGGTGAGGCCTTTGCCGAGCAGTGGGATCTATATAAACTAACTTTACTTCAGTTTCAACAAACACACCAATTAGCTAGCCCCGGAACTAAGCATGAGCTTGTGCTATGGTAACTAGGATAACGGATATACATACTTAAATACTATAAACATCCATACACGTACAAATGCTCGTGCTCATCACACAAACATTTGCTTCTTGCGGGCTTGAACCCGCAACCTCCGCTCTTGTAGTCCGGAGCGCGAACCACTAAACCAAGATGGTCTTCTGAACCCGCAACATCAAATTAATCTCACTTACCCTGATTCGTCCCATCTACGCTGACCACACTGACATCAAACCCAAGATTGTACACCGCATCGGCTATCTGTTGGGGTGTGACCGCCAATTTGGTGTGCGAGACCCTGGCTATGCCTGAGGGCAGGTCCACCGACGCTGAGGTTATGCCTGGCATCTCTTTCAGTGTGCCTGGGAGAGAATGAGAGAGGTGTAAGTTATTTCGTAGAAATTCGTATCCCTCTTGTGGCTTCGGGTTTAACAAGCTATTCAAGAGGCTTTTAAAGCTATAGCACAGAATTAGTACTAGTACTTCGTACAGAAGTATGACTGAGCAATTGTATTCAAAGAAATGTCTACTCAATGTCGTCAACAATATGGCGTAATTTAGTTCGCCTCAGAGTCAAGCACATTTTCGTGTAGACACATACAAAAAACCATTGCAAGATAATTTCATACTTATTGCTCTGGAATATGATTCATAATACACTAAACCTATTCAGTGACGTAATATCACGCGACGCGATAGGGTTTACTGCTACGAGAAGCTTCTATCGCCATCTAGCGCCTCTTTCTAGTACTTTATTCATTCTCGTTCAGCCAGCAACGTAGCCGCGCGGCCGCCGGTGAATAAAACGCGCGAGCGTGTCGCTGGCCGGTAGCGACACGCAACTTGTTTTAGCACCTAAGTAAGGGTCGCCGCGCGTAGGTACGTTTTTGCTACCTACGCGAGGAGATACACAAGCCTGGCTATAGGGAATTTAAGAGTGCTCTTACACAGGAATTTTAAATCGCTCGGCAACTGTATTGAATCAATCTGGAGCTATACGTGGAATTGTTTCGTGAATATTGCTTACGTGGGTTCAAAAACTACATGTGTCCGAATTTAGAAAGAATACTGTAAGTGTTAAAATATTAAACAACTATTGAATATTGCTTAAATTACCTCCATATTGCTTAATATCGGGAATATGAATTGCCGAATACCCAATCGGTTTGGAAGCTTTTATTTAACTGCGTTTATACGTGTAACTACATCTCGTTTTAGAGAGAGAAATAGGCCAGCAGTATTCCGTAGTATCAAAAGCTTTTCCATATGGCATGGTATTGTGAGGCAGTATCTCAGCAGCAGGTCCTCCTTGGGATAAAATTTTATATGACACAAAAAAACAACGAAAATCGGTTCGTTTGGGAGCTACGATACTACAGACCACCCCTTTTGCGTCGGGGGTTAAAGAGAACTGGTTTTGTGCTAAATAACAACGCGTACCTTCAATAGTGTTGACGCAGGACTGGCACGTCATGCCTGTGACGTTCAGCACCACTTCGCTTTCATCGCCGGTCCCCATATCGATCAGAAGGTCGGTTGGTATCGACTTGGGCAGGAGATTTCTAAAGATAAGAAAAATAAGAGTTGTTAGGGACACGGGTTTTTGGGAGGCAATGGTCTAAGGAAAGACGGCGGTAAGTGTTTTTGGCAAGGCCACGGCTTTATGGAGATAATTTGCTCACCAAAATCATCATTATCAGCCGCAGGACGTCCACAGTTGAACATAAGCCTCCTTTATAGATTTTCAAAAGTGATCTACAAGCGGCATGCATGATATGCGTCCCGTGCGATCTTGCAACCATTACAAGGTCGTCTAAGCTTGCCGGTGGACGCCCATCGAGACGCTTTTGTTCAAATGGCCTTCAACCAAGTACCATTCTGCTCCAACAACCATCACTTCATCGCGACACATGCCCTGTCCACTGCCACTTGCTTACTGATCCGCAGAGCAATGTCCGTAAGTGTTCTACGTATCTCCTCACTCGTGATTCGATCCACATAGAAACAACAAGTATAGCCCTGTCCATACCTTGAGCTTTTTTATAAGTTAAGACTTTGGTGTTTAAGAAAGATCGTTTTTTTAGGAATAGACCTTGGTGATTTAGAAAAATGTGTGGCGTTTTTATAATACAGCGGTCTTTTAGAAGTATTAATCTTCGTCAGGAAACAACGAAAAGACTAAGTAGAAAATTGAAAGACCGAGTTGATCATGAGTAGACCGGGCCTCTACTTACTTAGTTTCGTCCTCCTGGTCAGCCGGGGCCTCGAATCCCATGTCTTCTATGTGCGCCCGGATGGCCTCTGTGGAGCACACGCGCGGATCATATCTGAAGTATCCCGCGTGCTCTGATAACTCCACCTGGAATAGGCAAATAAATAGTTAAGAGTTATAGTCCGTTAAGACTGAGCTCGACCCCTTCTATTTTGCGGAGCGAAAGACGAGGGGCGAGGCAAGCTAAATGTTAGGGAAAGGGGGGGTGTTGCGGGGAAGGGGATTACCTAGGCGCTGCTTTCACGTCTAGCAGGGCTAAGGAAAGTCACACTATTACGCACGATGTTGTCGGATTATACAACTAACATGATTTTTGGCAAACTTGGAAGTCTTTAAGTAGTATGCGGCCACAAGTCCTTAGCAAGGAAAACGTATCCAAAAATACTGCGATAACAAGTAAGCCGAAGCAAGGAGATCATACCCAGATGGGGTACGATATCAGTAGTTTCGGATGTAGCTGTCCCTGCCACTAATGCCAGCATGTCAGTGCGAGCGAGCGCGACGGTTATCAGAGTAGAGCACCTGCCTATCCATCCAACCTAGGATCCTAAGGATGTGACTTTCCTAGTTAGGATCCCAACTAGGATGACACCTTACTAGTTAGCATCCTAAGTAGGATGCTAGTTAGGAAGCTACAAATAGGATGTGTAA
Organism: Pyrausta nigrata; assembly: GCA_949316185.1. NCBI lineage: Eukaryota > Metazoa > Arthropoda > Insecta > Lepidoptera > Crambidae > Pyrausta > Pyrausta nigrata. Next base: position 935,199 of record OX438965.1, read on the forward strand.
TAAGTGATATAACTTGGACCACAGCAGACTCACCTTAACGTATTCCACACCAGGCAGCTCACTGACAGACCCCTCTATACTCCTCACGCACGACTGACATGTCATGCCATTGATCGGGACTCGAACCGCCACCAGCTCCTGGCTGGACTCTCTGTGGACAAAGAACAAGGAGTATGAATAACATTTCAAATTACTTTTGCATATAAAGTAGGGTGGGTGATTAACGCATGTCTATTCACGCCCATGTAGCAGAAAACATTTGAATGTGCCCTGTCGAAAATGAAATTTTAGTCTCTCTCTTTCTCTGCTAAATAAACGAAAAGAGAAGACAACGTCAAATGAAGTGATGAGATTTCTAACGTATTTCTACAAGTTTTTGCGTGTTTTCGTCTAACTTTAGTCGTTATCGAATTGTCATTTTTACTAAATTGTCTATGGATGCTCTAATTTCCTTAGCAAGCCAGCTGTTTAGTAAAACGTTTCTAAATCAAATGTCTCTAGGATATCTTTGACGACCGTCTTGGTGTAGTGGTTCGCGCCACGGACTTTTAAACCAGGCGGTTGCGGGTTCGAATCCCGCAAGGGACAAATGTTTGTGTGATGAGCACGAGCATTTGTACCTAAGTCATGGATGTTTATAAATGTATATAAGTATGTCTATCCGTTATCCTAGTCACCATAGCACAAGCTCACGCTTAGTTTGGGGCTAGGTAATTTGGTGTGTTTGTTGAAACATTAAAAAAATATATATAGTGTGAAACCGCTCGTAGGGTTCTGTTTTTTTCTTTTTGAGGTACAGAAAAAGAGTCAGCAATAGTGGAGCTTTTTACAGGTGAAAGAATATTCAAAATCAGTTCAGCAGTTCCGGATATTACTTCCTTACCTACTAAGCTTCACATCATTTTTCTAACAAACTTTACTTCTTTAATATGATGAAGAACTGCTGAACTGATTTTGAATATATGTATATTTAAGCGTAGATTTAAGGTGCGTAGGAACAAACTGAGTAAATTCCATCCCCGTTATTCCAAAAACTTAGTACCGGGTTTAAGACAGGACTAAGCTATTAGCTAGCCAATTAGAAAAGCGCTTGTCTATTAGGTTATGTCACGAATGTGTCATTCATTCCTCTGTTGTCGGCTAATATTTAGACCCATTTTAAGCCTGGTCTAATTTTTTTGTAATAACACCGCATATGTCTAAACAAATCAATAACCTTTTGAACAAACTTTTTGATCAATCAACCATTTTTAACCAACATTGACAGTGTGACCTTGGTGCGAAGTATACAGGGTGTATATTCGATCAACGTTTTGGCAATAAATTGTTCTTTTGCATAAGGTTTGGTCGATTTAATAGTTAAAAACAATAAAATTAGACATTACATTTTAATAGTTAATTGATTTACATTTTTAATTATTTAAACTTTATTGCACCAAAAAAGAAAGTACACTTGGCGGACTCAATGCCTTAAGGTATTCTCTACCAGTCAACCGCGTGCGCATTCGCCCTGTATAAATTATTTGAGTTAGGCTTTGATTGATTGATTTACTGGTAAGTGGCCAACATTGTAAACTTCTTACGTGTCCTTGTAAATATCCTGTTGAATATCTCGTGAGAGCTATGAACGACATAGACAACTCATTTAGGACTTCACCGCATGGAAGGCCTCTAAGGTATATGATTCATTTAAAATTAAAAAAAAAACATTTGTGACATAATATTTACAACCACTACCACATTATAATTTAAGTAAACTACTAACCCTAATGGTTCTATGTGTCTGATTGAATAATAATTATGAATGCTAATCTGAGACTCTGCCTGCGGGATACAAGGTTTCGGGGGCAGACCAGAATAGGTCATAGAAAGTGATTTATTTATGTATTAGGGCCTACAGGGGGCACACGTATATATACACGTCCCAACATATATCCCAACATATTTTTTTTAAGCCCTACCACAGGTAGGCACTGTAAGCCACTGCTTTGGGATGAATTGTGGGCTAGATTGGATCGGGCCCCATATGGGCCAATATTCATTGATATTAAGTATTGACGTTCATAAGTGGCATTTTGTGTCCTAAATTGAATAATTTTTTTGACTTTGACTTGAATTTAAAAAGAATGCGAACTTCAAAATTCAAATCACCCAACCAATTCACAAGCGCCCGCCGCCCCCGCGCCGCTGTACCCCGCAGGAAAGGACTCAGATAAGCGTTCGGACTATAGTGTTGTACGTACCTACATAATTATCATTTAATGTTCTCCTAGCCGATTTCGACTACGCCGGCCTATCTCAACAGAGATTAGCCAACTGCACAGGACATATTATAGTGCACAAGTGGGTGCGCAATACACAGGTGCACTCTCTGTTCCTTCACTCTCATAATTCGGTGAGACGACAGTCCGACATGACATGACATTACTGCCTCGTTGGTCAAGAGGTCAGCACGCTGGGTACTATCCACGAGGTCCCGGGTTTGAATCCCGGGTCGGGCCGAGAGTGTTTGGGTTTTTCTGTCTTGAAACTACTCAAACACAGCTCCGGAGTCAGGAAGTTGGTGGTGTTAACACCCCTGTGCCTCGGAAAGCACGTTTAGCCGTTGGTCCTGCGCCTGATCTCTCTACGGTCAATTATCATTTATTACCACAACAAACAAGATTAGTCACGGTTTAGGTCAACAATTTTCCGCTTACTAACTAATTTTACGATTTTACTTTTCCTTACTCTTCATGATTGAGTAGAAATACACAATAATACTTAGCTTATGTATTTGTATCTTCCTATCTATGTATCTTAGTATGTATGTTAATTTCTTCAGTAGTAATTTAGTTCTAACATAATTTAATTTCTCTGCTTTACTTAATATCCCGCCACTTATTAACTCCCTGCATTACCTTGCGGTTGACTGGTAGATAATGCCTTATGGCATTAAGTCCGCCAACTGTACTTTCTTTTTTTGGTGCAATAAAGTTTAAATAAATGAAATAAATAAATAAAAAATACGGCAGGTTTGTCGGTAAATTAATAAAAAGTCATAAAAGTCATTTATTTATGTATGTAGGCCCACAGGGGGCACTTATACACGTCCCAACATATTAATTTTTAAACCCTACCTCTGCTTCGGGACAAATTGTGGGCTAGTGCTGAGAAGAAGCAGCGCAAGAAACTCAGTCACTATTGTCAAAGCCTCTTTTAAAAATAATGTTTAAATACAGAAATTGTACTAGTGTGAGCTGGTCCACACTTTTACATCATTCAGATAATCGTCTACTTTATAATAACCTTTTGTCATTAGGGTATCCTTAATAAATGATTTGAATATGTTAATTGGTAATTCTACAATATTTTTCGGTAATTTGGACACATTTTCCCATGAAAGAATGACCAACTTTTTGAAGCCTGAATTGTGGAATAGCAAGCTTATTTTTATTTCTAGTGTTAAAATTATGCGTATCACTTTTCTTTGTAAATAAATGCAAGTTTTTACGCACATACATAATATTTTCATAAATATATTGAGAGGCTACTGTTAATATCCTTATTTCTTTAAAAAATCTTTCAATGAATCTTGAGGTTTGAGGTTATAAATAGCACGTACGGCCCTTTTTTGTAGTACAAAAATTGATTCTGTATCAGCAGCTGAGCCCCATAGTAAAATACCGTACGACATCAAGCTGTGAAAATAACTAAAATAGACTAGTCTGGCCGTTTCAACATCAGTCAAGCGCCGTATCTTTTTTACAGCAAAAGCAGCTGAACTAAGTCTTCCTGACAAGGCCACGATATGAGGACCCCATTGTAGTTTTAAATCTAAAGTAATTCCTAAAAATGTTGTTGAATTTATAGTATTTAGCAGTTTGTCTTTTATCAAAACATCTGTTGAGGCCTGTCTGACATTAGGCATCGTAAACTTAACACATTTAGTCTTATCCCCGTTAAGCAAAAGGTTGTTAACGATAAACCAATGCAATACTTGTGAAAGAGTATTATTTACATCGTCAAAAGTATCTTTCTCCCTGGGAATTTTGAATATAAGTGAAGTATCATCAGCAAATAATACTATATCACAAAGATCTTCCACAAAGTGTGGAAGGTCATTTATATAAATTAAAAACAATAAAGATCCCAATATCGATCCCTGGGGCACACCCTTGGTCAGAGGTGCTCCAGAAGACTCAACCCCATTGATGCATACTTTTTGTGTTCTACTTGTTAGGTAAGATTCAAGTAGATTTAATGCATTAATTGAAGCCCCATAATGTCTTAATTTTTTCAATAAAGTTTTATGTTCTACACAATCAAAAGCTTTTGAAAGATCACAGAAAATACCTAAAGCATCTTGTCTATTATCATAGGCATCAAAGATATGTTTTAATAGAGCAACTCCCGCATCAGCAGTACTTCTACCTTTAGTGAAACCAAATTGTTTTTCGTGTAGTAGATGGTTTAAAGAAAAATGTGCTAGTAGTTGATTGAATATTACCTTTTCAAATATTTTACTGAGGACCGGAAGAATCGATATTGGTCTAAAATTAGAGAGGTCACTTTTCTCGCCGGATTTAAATAGCGGTATAATTTTACTAAATTTCATTAGGCTTGGAAACTGGCCATCATCAATGCACTTGTTAAAAATTATTGCTAATTGAGGAGCTATTGTGTTGATAATTGATTTTATAATATACACAGATAGTCCCCATAGATCCTCAGTCTTCTTCATATTTAAATCTAGAAATGTTTTTGTAATTACTTCGGGACTGACATGCCTAAAGTGCAGTGGAGAATCGCACTGGTCGACATTGGACTTGAGAATCGATTCCGCAAGTTCTGAAGAAGATGCAAGTTCTTTAGTTGTTGAAGGTGCAATATTAAAAAAAATGACTCAAAGGCATTTGCAACTTCTTGATTGGATGTGATCAATTTACTTTCGACTTTTAGTGAGAATGAGCTACTTTTTGATTTATTTTTACAAGTTTCCATGTTTATTATGTTCCAAGTAGCTTTTGCCTTATTGTTGGAATTTAAAACTATTCTACGAATATAGTTTGACTTTGCTGCAGCACATACTTTTTTAAATATCTTAGAGTAATTTTTAACATATTCAACAGTATGTGGATCCTGTGAGTATTCTCTTATACTATATAAGTCATACAATTTAATCCTCCTTTTATGAATACCTGGTATAGCCCAGTTATTAAATTTACATTTAGCTTGATTTGTCTTAACCTTCTTCAGTGGAAAGATTTCATTTAATTGATTTTTTATTAATTCAAAAAGGTCTTCGTATAATTTATCAACATTATCGCAATTATTGGGTACAGTTGAGTTTACACTATTACAAATTGTATCCCTAAATCTGTCTAACCTATTTACTGTGACAGGCCTATAAACATTCTCCACAACACTTGAGGCATGACTGTGTTGAAATGAGACCTTTTGACCTCTATGATCGGAACTAAGATTACGTAAGATACATTTGTCGATTACGATTGCGTTGGAATCACAAAAAATATTATCTAGACAAATTGCAGTATTGGGAGTCACCCTAGTTGGTTCCTTAAAAAGGTTAAATAAATTATAAGATGCAAAGAGATTGAGAAATCGGGTAGATATCTGTGTTTGTTTTAGAATATTAACATTAAAGTAATATTTGTAAGTATGCGGAGGCATACAACTATTTTTTATTTGATTTGCAAACTTTCTCTAATGCTTCTTCCATAATGGGTTCAAAAAGTTGGTAATTTAATTCATTTCTTAAGAGTATGAGTGACCCCCCTCTAGTAGTGGTCTCTCTTGAAAACGAACTACTGACCTTATAATTATCAATACTTATCATTAATTCAAAAATTTTATACCAATGCTCTGTCAGACACATGACATGCACATTTAAATCTTGCAAGACTAACGAAATTTCTAGTTCTTTGCCAGCCAAGCCTTGTATGTTTTGGTGAACTAAGTTAAAACTAGACCTGGCTTTTGTCTTCCCTCTTAGTTTAAAGTCTCAGAGGTTGTCAAGTTTACAATATTTAAATTAGTATTACTACTAACAAGTTGAGAACCATGTGATATGATGGTTTTGTTTCTTAAACAATTAATATTGTATGCTAGCAAAGTAGCTATTCGTTTTTTAATTCTATTAGGCAGGTGTAAAGAGCCGCCAGTCAGTGAAAATAAATTGTTAGTAAATTTATTTGTGTCAAAAAACACAAATTTGTCACTATGACGCTGGGTTAAATTGAATAATAAAGTATTCATTAGATGAATACGGTTATTTTTTTTTTGTGCTGTATGATTTTTAGAAAATGGTAGGGCACAAAAAATGATTTTATAAACCTAACTTGTCAATTTTGAATATTTTTATAATATTTTTTTTACTAAGATTTTGACTATCTCCTATCATAACTACAAGTATTGAATTGGAATTTAGGTCAGTACTTTGGATACAGTTTTCTATATGATCTAAGGAGGCGTCGGGCATACAATTATTTATAATATTCATCTTTAGCAGACAAACTTTAAAAACTCGCTAAGGGATAGAATCCGAAACGAGATCATCCGCCAAAAGACGAAAGTCATAGATATCGTTCAGAGGTGCAGTAAGCTGAAGTTGCAGTGGGCTGGTCATATCTGTCGCAGAACCGACGGGCGTTGGAGTAGGAAGGTTCTTAAATAGAGACCACGTCTCGGGAAACGTAGTGTTGGACGGTCCACCTAGCAGCGGGGCTGTTTGGTGGACCGATGACCTGAGGAAGGTGGCCGGTGGTGGCTGGATGCAAGAAGCGGAGGACCGTGAAAGGGCGCCGTCTTGGAGAGGCCTATGTCCAGCAGTGGACTGCAATAGGCTGATATGATGATGATGAGACAAAGTTTGTCTCAAAGAGGTAAAAACCAGCCAAGTGCGAGCCGCACTCGCGCACTGAGGGTTCCATACGAACAAAGGTTTTTTCAACGATAAGACCATGTGGTCTGATTTGCGGTTTTAAGACTTTTTCCTTTAATTTTACTGTAGGATCTTCCTGCTTGCCAAAGGATATTCACCAAAGTGGGGCCCAGATTGCGTCTTTGTGGTTTACATTTGAAAAATCTTGTTTTGAATTATAATTGCACTGGTATTTTTGTAATAAACTAACGAATAGGGGTTTAAAAGTAACACAATTACAAAGTTCTTAAAATTAACCACATAATTAATTCTGCAATCACAAAACATAACCTCAAAATGCCTAATCTACCATTGAATTCCTCGTAAACCCCTAATTATTTTTCAATTTTTTTTTTTTGTGTGTATTCTTTCAAATATTTATATATTTTATCGGAACGATTTGTAAAGACGCATGCTGACGCAAAGTTTCTATAGAGTTATGGTCAAGATCCTTTTATGATTGTAGGCCTATGGGAAGTACCCTGTAGGTTTTGATTCCCCTGCGAAATGTTAGAAACTTTGGCTAAAATGGCCGTATCTTCGGATTGCGTTAACTTAGAAGCTTGATTTTATCACAGCTTCAAGGGACCGCAACTTTCATAGACATGTGTAGTTCCTGAATGAATGATACAATTGAACTACTTCACTTATCTAGTTCATATGTATCACTTACTCACTATAGTCCAAAGCAGTTCATTTAGTTCAGTAACTCAGTGATATGAGAGTAAAACGTACGGATATATTGGTTAATACTGCAAGAGCAAGATTGCAGTATTCTGCTACTGCACTGCAGTTTTCTATGTAAAATTTTCGGTATTAATTAATACGTTTTTAATACATAAAGTACGTACATAAATAAAACTTTACATCCTTTGTTAATGCGTGTAACAATATCTTCGAAATTAATGAAAATGTTTTTAATTCGTAATTCTAGACTGCCTAAATATTATAAATGTTATTTTTTAGTCATAAGAATTCTCTGTAGTACACGATACATTTAAACTGAATGAAGTAGTGAGTGAGATTTTGATAGTAGATGTGCTGAGCTAAATGAACTAATTGAACTAGATGAGTGATACATATCTTCAGCTCCCACTGAACTATATAACTCATTTCACTTCAGTGAACGATTTTGCGCATGTCCAAACTTAAAGTATTTGATATTAATTTCAATATGATACCTCCCCGCTTTTCTGAGAAAAAGGTTATTGACAGACAGACAGCCAACAAAGTGATCCTATAAGGGTTCCTTTTTTATTTTTGACGTACGGAACCCTAACAACGGAAACTTTATTTACAAATGGGGAATTGGTGCGGGATAAAAAAAATACGTTACTTTATGTAGGTCTAGTGGTCAGCACGCTGGGTACTATCCACGAGGTCCTGGTTTCGAATCCCGGGTCGGGCGGAAAAGTGTTGGGTTTTTTTTATTTATGGTATACAAACAGGATTTAGTCAGTACATAAACAATTAAAATTAAAACTAAAATACATGACTGGACCATAGCCCATAAAGAGTATACACAACATGAATAATATTATCTTTGTCAGCTAGCCTTATTCTTTCTATATTCAAAATAACTCAGACACAGCTCCGGAGTCAGGAAGTTGGTGGTGTTAACACCCCCGTGCCTCGGAAAAGCACGTTAAGCCGTTGGTCCTGCGCCTGATCTCTCTACGGTCATGTCGGACTGCCGTCCCAACGAATTATGAGAGTGAAGGAACAGAGAGTGCATCTGTGTATTGCGCACACACTTGTGCACTATAATATCTCCCTCGCAGTCGGCTAATCTTTGTTGAGATTGGCCACAGTAGTCGAAATTCAGCTAGGAGGACATTATTATACGAACTTGTTTCATTTAGCCAAAAAAACCTTAATAGGTTTAACATGAACTCAATAATACCTTTTCATTACACCTTGTAAATAAATAGGTTACTTTTGACTGAAAAAATATCGTAACAAAACTTGAAACAAAAAACCACGACTCGTACCTATGCTATGTTGATAAGATAAAATACGGTGCTGTGAATTTTACGATTATTTAGCATTTCAAATTGCTATCATCAACTGATATACGTTTCAGTTATACGTCGCATTTTCTCGACCTAAATTAAAAAAAAAAGTTACAAATAATAAAAAATTGTTTCAACAAACACACCAATTCCCTAGCCCCAAACTAAGCGCAATATTGTGCTTTGGCGACTAGGATAACGGATAGACATACTTATATTTATAAACATCTATGACTAAGGTACAAATGCTTGTGCTCATCACACAAACATTTGACCCTTGCGGGAATTGAACCCGCAACCTTTGGTTTTGTAGTCCGGAGCGCGGACCACTACACCAAGAAGGTCGTCATATAGTAGGGACTAAAAAAATTGAGCTCCTATACAATTTTCAAATACAGGGTGAATTACTCATTTTTATTTATTTACTAGTGCTTTCCCGCGACTTCGCCCGCAAGAGTTTGATTTTCCATAACTTTCATCCCCCATTTCACCCTGTTAATGTTTTTATATCGCGACAAAATGTAGCCTATGTCCTTTCCAGGGTCTCGAACTGTCTCCATACCAAATTTCATCTCAATCGGTTCAGTGGTTAAAGCGTCAAGAGGTAACAGACAGACAGACACACTTTCACATTTATAATATTAGTATGAGATATAGATTATTATAGATTTTTTATATTTATTTTCAGTTACCAATGTCTACGCGAAGTGAATAAAAAAATAGCAGTCGATTACTCAATTACTAAGTTATACTCCACTTAGCATTACAAAGCATGCCCGCGTATGTACGGTCTTATCTAATACGGAAGCTAACAACAAGTTGGTACGAAAACAAACGAACTAACGGTAGGCCTAAATTAAAAAAAAAAAAAAAAACCTTATTACTTCAAGTATTGGGTTATGTATTTCATTGTAAGCATCACCTTTGGCATGTCCAACAGAAAAATGACAGAAAAACATTGGCATATAACAAAAAAAACTATTTTTGTTTCAAACTTCAAAATGACACTGGCAAGAAACAAAAAAACTAACACAAAAAGTTAAGTTCGAAAACTTTGTGAAAAATAACACGCGTTCGATATTCAAATATTCGAATCGAGAACTAAAGTGCGAGTTCTGTCGTTGGGCAACGCCGCGTGCAAAATGCACACGACTTGCAGACTCATACAGTACCGTGTGTAGAGCTGTTTACATTCAACTTTCGTATTTATTTCTTTGCTTTAGCAGCTGTTTTGAGAAGTCTTATCGAGATGAAACGTTTTTTTGATGCGTTGATTGATAGGAGCTTAGATAAAGCATACTGTAGATATGACATCCAAGTTTAAGTATGGACGAATTATATTATGTCGTCGGAGACGTGTAAGGAATCGTTGTCAGGTAACTTATATTCATTCTCCGACATATAATTATATATTCATTCATATTGTTTTTTTTATATTTAAAATGAGTTGGCTCATAACCCTAGACTAAGCCAGACGTGGCGTAGACACGGTGGAGCGAGCTCACACAGAAGGTTCTGGCACTCCCACTCACCGACGGAACACAGCAAGCTGCTTTGCTTTGATTTGAATATGGCGCAAAAACTTCAATGTTATAAATATCTGTTGTTATTCAGTAATGGATTTTTTTAAAGGTCTTTTTCGCGAGCCAGACAAAAAGAAGCTCTTTTATCTGCCTCGGTAGAGTATGAGACTCAAGGGCCTAAGCCAAGTGGGCCTCACTACCTAACATTGATTGCGTGGTGCTGTCGTCCTGTAAAAATTTCCTCACGATACGGCATGTATTCAGTATGGCTGCTTGATGCATAGGTATGTATGTGTATTTAGGTAAATCGAGAGTGTGTAATGCTCTAAGTAGATGCCTAGGGATGACTCCTATACTAAAAAGAACCAACAGCACAATGAATACTTCATTCATTTTCCAGATGTGCAGTATCTCGTCTTTAAGTTCTGTGTATTTGTGGATTTTTTCTGTGATGGTTTTGTGGTGATTGTGAGTGTTTGGGACCGCAATAAATAAAATAAAATAAATTGTTTCAACAAACACACAAATTACCTAGCCCCAAACTAAGCGTGAGCTTGTGCTATGGTGACTAGGATAACGGATAGACATACTTATATAAATTTATAAACATCTATGACTTAGGTACAAATGCTCGTGCTCATCACACAAACATTTGCCCCTTGCGGGATTCGAACCCGCAATTGCCTGGTTTAGAAGTCCGGGGCTCGAACCACTACACCAAGACGGTCGTCTATTATATGTACTGTTTTGTTATGTTTGTCAATGAGTGTGATATCTGGTTATTATTATTAGGAGCCCGCTGTGTCCCACTGCAGGGCAAAGGCCTCCCTACCCTTTCTCCACTCTCCACGATTTTGAACCACTGCCTCCCAGTCTTCTCGATGTGAGTCCAGCTCGTCACGCCACCGCCTTCTGGGTCTACCGCGTGGTCGTTTTCCATTTAAAAAGACCCACTTGGTGCATATCTTGGCCCAGAGGTCTTTTGACATGCGGCAGACATGTCCGGCCCAGTCATAGTAACTATTATATAATCTGAGCCCAGTCCCACTTACTACACACAATAATGGATATCTGTCACTTGAAGTGTCAAAGTTGTGCCATTTTCGGGCTTTGTTTGGCGTAGTCAATCCTTATACTTATGTCAAAATAATACATGTAAAGAGGAAAGATTGCAAATTGGACGTTTATGGAAAAACCTATCTACTATCGTTGTTTTTATCTATCTCTATACGGTTTATTTACAAATAAATAACCCAATTAGATTGGGCAACCGTGGTGCTACGTGATAACAAAATCTAGATTAGATAAATAATTTAATAAAATTTAACCTTTCATAATTCAATACCTATGTTTTTCATCATATTTTATTGATTTTGTTTCGTCGCAGAATTGTAAGAAACGAAATAATTTAATTTAGGTAATATTAATGTCCTCCTAGCCGAATTCCGACTACGACGGCCTATCTCAACTGAGATTAGCCAACTGCGCGGGACATATTATAGTGCACAAGTGTGTGCGCAATACACAGGTGCACTCTCTGTTCCTTCACTCTCTAATTCGGTGAGACGGCAGTCCGACATGACCGTAGGTAGAGGGATCAGGCGCAGGACCAACGAACTGACCGTCCGGGTTCGAATCCCGGGTCGGGCCGAGAGTGGTTGGGTTTTTCTGTCTGAAATTACTCAGACATAGCTCCGGAGTCAGGAAGTTGGTGGTGTTAACACCCCCGTGCCTCGGAAAGCACGTTAAGCCGTTGGTCCTGCGCCTGATCTCTCTACGGTCATGTCGGACTGCCGTCTCACCGAATTATGAGAGTGTAGGACATTATTATTATCAATACATCAGTTGGGTATTTTGCGCACGTAACTACTCACTATACTATAGTGACTGTAGGGACCCTGCGACCGCGGTGCTACTTGCATAGTACACGTTTTGCATACCAATGCATAACATAAGGCATACACTGTGAAATAAAATTCGTAACTTAAGATGATAAAATTAAACCCTTATTTGTTTGACGACCGTCTTGGTGTAGTAATTAGCACCCCGGACTACAACACCAGCGGTTGAAGGTTCGAATCCCGCAAGGGGCAAATGTTTGTGTGATGAGCACGAGCATTTGTACCTAAGTCATGGATGTTTATAACCGTATATAATTATGTCTATCCTAGTCGCCATAGCACAAGCTCACGCTTAGTTGGGACTAGGTAATTGGTGTGATTGTTGGAACATTTTTTTTATCTCGAAGCAGTGGTAGGGCTTAAAAAGATGTTGGGACGTGTATAAGTGCCCCCTATAGTACTACATGCATAAATAAATGACTTTTATTCAATTCGGCAAACGATGCACCGAACACCACGCGGTTGACTGGTAGAGAATGCCTTAAGGCATTAAGTCCGCCAATTGTACTTTCTTTTTGGTGCAATAAAGTTTAAATAAATAAAAAATTAACACCTAGTAAACAGGTAGTTTGGTTTTACATTCAAGGATTTGCAAAACTTAAAAGTTGAACTTCAATCACCCTGTATAAATAAAAACAAATGCTTTAGTAAACTAAGCTCCACAGACCTCAGATCATTATATTATGTGCATATAAGATTATACATAAAAGAAGCAAAATTGCCTCTATTGCAACTACATAACTAAAGCTACAGCTGGTTTATGTTACGCTGTGAATAGTTTATTATAAAGGACTTGTCCTCTTTTTGTATGGAGGCTGGTTTATTATTCCAAGATATCACCAACCACCAATAACCTATATTTATCTTTAAGCTACAAAAATATGAAACACGTAACTATAGAAATCAGAATTTTAAACGCCTCCATTTTTGAGAAAAAATATGTTTTGTAACAAGCAACATCCATTGATCACTTGTATTTCCTGGCTGTATGGCTATGTACCATTGCCTTTCCACAATGGAATGACAATTTTGCTATCAATTTTTTTTCATGCGTTAATTGATATAGGCGAAGGTGCGGTTTATGTACAGACAAAGAGAAAAAATAATTTCAATTTTTCTCTAAATCGGGGGCCGCAAAAATATATTAATTATGTACAAAGGCTTGTTTTTGTGAACTCTTTCATATAATATTTAGTTTATTCTGGTTAGAAATATTGACGAATAAAAAACCATTAATGGACAAGTCCTTTAAGGAATTAATTTTATTTTTTTTAAATAAATAAAAAGGTGCCGCTACGTTTATGTGCTAATAATAATAAAACTTTGAAAAGAAGCTTTGGCAATAGTCACCGAGTTTTTTACGCTGCTTCTTCTCAGCACTAGCCCACAATAGTCCCGAAGCAGTGTGGTAGGTTCAATTTTGGGACGTGTATAAGTGTCTACAGGCATGGTTTGAATCGAATGTAAACAAACATTAATAAAGGTACGTAACGAGTAATCCTGTAGTTTTCTAACAAATGTTTAACATGAAAATCGAGTTTTTAATCAAGAAACAAAATAAAGAAAGAATAAAAATTACATTAAGCGCATGCTTTAAATGTAAAACATTTAGAAAAAAATACGCTTTATTGTAATAGTTAGTTGCTATGAGAATTTCAGTGAATAATATTTTTATTCACTTCAAAAGAACTTAAAGAATTATACATTGAAGTTTTAACTACATTGTACACGCATAATTGTATTTAAGGTCCCGGGGACTTATAAAGACTTAATTTAAGAAATGGGGACTTGAAATTGTCTCGCCTACTTACCACTTTGTGACATGCAAAAAAAGATATCGAGATGAATTCTTACAAATAATAAGTTAATTGTAAAGTTAGGTAAAGCAAAAAACACTAGCAAAAACAAATTAGTTTTGACGTTACGCGTTAGTTAAATAAAAAAAAAATTGAACAAGTTTTTTTTGAACAAGCAATAACTTTATATAGAGGTTTTGTTATGAATGCTCGCGCGCAGTTATTTGTTATTTTGACAGTTAAGGTGAAATATTTTAAAACAACTTTTGTCAATTTTGACTCGAAATAAAATTTAATTTCGCTCACAAAAATGAATCGACTGTGTCATCCGGTGGGACTCGAAACCACGTCCCTTCGCTATCCAGGCGAATGCTCTTACCAAGAGCACTGAGGAGGTTAGTCAGTCGACGAATTTTGCGGGTACATTCCCCAAGTATTGATGAAATCGAACGCCCGCTCACTGGCGTAGCAAGCACTTACAAAAATTCGTCGACTGACTAACGTCCTCCGTAGCTCAGTTGGTTAGAGCATTCGCCCGGATAGCGAAGGGACGTGGGTTCGAGTCCCACCGGATGACACAGTCGATCCATTGTTGTCAGCGAAATTAAATTTTATTTCGTAAAAACTTGCAAAATAATTGCTTAAGTTATAAAAATAATTATAAATTTTGACTCGTACAAATTGCCTGCCATAAGTGACATATTTTGGTGACTATGCTTAAGATAAAACTAATAATAAGTAATAAAATCTCGCAAGCATGCAAGATGTTTCAAATGATTGCAATTTAAATACGAATAATTTACAAGAATCTCGCTTAACCTCCTTACCTGTCAAAAGTTGACAGTCCACAACCTTTTTACACGAGTGCCCAAAAAACCAAGTGAAACGTTTTTAATTTTCTACTCTGTGCCCACTGACAGCGCGACGACCAATCGCGTGCGAGCGCGCGAAATTACTAATCATGGCGCTTAGATTTCCACCGCCGCTGTTTGTTGAAACTTCACACAACATTATTATTTAAATAACTGGTACGATTATCAAAATATTGCATGAGATGAGACATCGTGTTTGGGTTCGGAATGCGTCTAAGTCAAACAATGGGGTTGACAAGTTATGTCATAGTGGAGTACGTGACTGTATGAAAACATAGCAATCACATAATCTATTACTAATATAGACTTTAGATCTTCGAAAACCTAACCTATAGGGGCGAAGTAAGGGTAATTTTTCTCCGAAACTGTCAAGTTATGCATATATTTTTTAATCGATATAAAATATGAGATATTTTGGGTTTAATCGTAAATAAAAATAAAAAAAAGACCATTATTTTAATATACATATTTACTAAAGAAAAATACAAAATGCATTAAAGACAAACCGGGAGGCATTTAGTGCCAAGGGATTTTGATGAAGTTTTTCATGAACAACACTGGACGATTGATTCCGATGTGCCCGCCCTGTCCAAGATTCAAAGCAAGTTCAATCTCTCGTTTTTTTTCTAAACAAACGAAAAGAGATTGAACATAATAATTTAAAAACGTCAGACTACACAACTGTCAGTTGCTAAAGAAATTACAGAATTCATAGACAATTTAGTAGGGATGTCATTCTAAGTTAGTCGAAAACAAGCCAAACCTTGTGAAAATTTGACGTTTGTAAATTATTGTGTATTTTCGTTTGTTAAGCAGAGAAAGAGGGTAAACTTAATCTTAAATTTAATCTTAGACACATTGGAATCGAGCACAGTGGCCCACACATCAACTCACCCAAAATCTATCAAAATATTTCAAATGATATGGAACTCTATGTAATCAACATACAAGGTTCAATTAAGGTTGCGAAAATTTGACAGATCAGGGTAGGTGGGTTTAAGTGTGGCTACTGTACAGTCACAAGCAATGAAATGTTTACAAATAAGTTATTATGCCATTGTATTAAGGTCTCAAATTGCAGATGTATACATATTAATGCTCGTGACTGAACATTGTCACAAAATCTTAAATGTTATAAAATATCATCTATTGTTAAGGGGGTGCAGCGCGATGCAAGTCGAGTAAGTCTAAACGATCTTCAAACAGAATCGAACTTATCAATATTAGTAATTAGATCCATTTGCATTCAAGTTTTAGACTTGATGATTTAATTAGAACAATAGTTTTATTCTGCGCAATGCGCAAAACCATCAGACATTTGTGTTAAAAAACTGAAAAGTGTTCATATTTTTTTATTTATATTTTATTCGTGTATATTAAAAAGATGGGGACCTGCGGAATATCAATACAATAATTATCATGTACAAATTATTGTTTCATGCGTAAAAATCACCAAGTTTTCGAAAAAAAAGATGCTCTTAGATATCATTAATATGTTTCTCATAATTGTACCTTAGATTGTGGAGCGAAATAAAGAATCTTTATTATCTTTATTATTTATTATTAGCTCCAAGTCATGTTTATTATATCATATAGAATTTGTTTCTTTCAACAAGACCAGGACCTTGTGCAATGATTAGGCTAACGTAAATAAGTTGTTGTATTTAACTAATTCAGCTCATCGTACAAGTGATTAAGAAATACGTTAATTTTCTGAATTTCGTGCAGAACCGCCTTAATCATTTATGAATAACTAACAGTCACTTGAAGTGTCAGTTGAGACTTGAGGCACAAAATACCTTGAGAGATGCGCCATGTTTAGTTCAGGTTCTGATTTCGTAAGGCGCAGTCAATTATTATTCTATTCTTTAGGGTCGAGTTCACCAACAGATGTTTAAGTATAAAACAGCGGTTTTAATAATATTTGACAATATTTTTTATGGGAAATGTGCCAAATTAACCGCATCTATGTTTATCGGCTGTTTGAGCATTGGTGAACTCAGGTTTATCTAAGATTGAACACTAACACCAACTTCACAAATTCTTAAACAGCCGATAAACATAGATTATAATAAATAATTTGTTTCAACAAACACACCCATTACCTAGCCCCAAACTAAAAGTGAGCTTGTGCTATGGTGACTAGGATAACGGATAGACATACTTATATATGGTACAGTCAAAACCCTTAACCAGTCAATAACCTTATTGCCCGGTAAAATCAGTCAATAAGGATTTTGACAAACACCCTCAGTCAATAACCTTATTGATTAATTTAAAGAGCAGATATTCAGTCAATATAGGTTGTGACCAACGTACCCAGTCAAAACTGATATGGACTGATTAGAAAGTCAAACGATGAGTCAAAACTCTTAAAAAGTTGGAGTGGTTTCAGTTTTGGTTGATTGCAGTGTTTGAGTTTGAGGGAAGTATGACTGTACTTTGAGGAGTTTGGGTACGGGCACCTGCGATGTCAGAGATTCACCAATATGTTGCCGACTTATGAGAGCCATGTTAGCTCGCCTTTTGAAGGACCCCATGTTAAAGCCCGAGGAAAACACCTTAGGGGCAGTTTGGTACTGGTTCTGATTTCAATTCCTGTACCGGAACCGGTACTAAAACTAGTACCTAATAAAACCAAAATCGGAATCGGAATTTTAGCAATATCAAATAAAGTACTAAACTAGAACCGGTACAGTAATTGGAATCAGAACTGGCATCACATCTGGAACCGATACCGGTATCGTTTCCAGATGTGATGCCAGTTCTGATTCCAATTACTGTACCAAACTCCTCAAAGTACAGTCATACTTCCCTCAAACTCAAACACTGCAATCAACCAAAACTGAAACCACTCCAACTTTTTAAGAGTTTTGACTCAACGTTTGACTTTCTAATCAGTCCATATCAGTTTTGACTGGGTACGTTGGTCAAAACCTATATTGACTGAATGTCTGCTCTTTAAATTAGTCAATAAGGTTATTGACTGAGGGCGTTTGTCATAATCCTTATTGACTGATTTTGTAGATAAAATCAGTCAATAAGGGTTTTGACCGACACCTTTAGTCAATAACCTTATTGACAAATTTTACCGGTCAATAAGGTTTTTGACTGGTTAAGGGTTTTGACTGTAACATATACGACGGTTTTTTTGATACAACTCCCACAAAAATGTGTCACAAATTATTTAAACGACTATTGTTCAAAAAATAATCATGTGCTTGTAAACTCTACCTTTAAAGTCGTTTGACGACCGTCTTGGTGTCGTCGTTCGCGCACCGGACTTCTAAACCAGGCGGTTGCGGGTTCGAATCCCGCAAGGGGCAAATGTCTGTGTGATGAGCACGAGCATTTGTATCTAAGTCATGGATGTTTATATGTATTTAAGTATTTCTATTCGTTATCCTAGTCACCATAGCACAAGCTCACGCTTAGTTTGGGGCTAGGTAATTGGTGTGTTTGTTGAAGCAATTTATTTATTTATTATTTAAAGTAAGTATACTATTTTAAAGATCTGTCTAAAAATGTAAACCAGTTTACTTTTGCGCTATTACGTAAATCAGAAAACGAAACGACAGTGAAGAAAGCTGTAATGACACGCTTTAAGGATTGCATCCAGAGCTAAGCGATGCTGCGGTGAACATCGCATCGCATGCAAGAGACCACAACAAGTTTCCATCAAAGTAGTTACCTACTTAAAAAAAATGTATCTTCAATCATTCTTGTCTTCTGGCACAGGCAATTCAACGCCTGACGAAGCCTCCTTGGCTTCGTCATCCAGATAAAATATGTAAATCTTTAGTAGTAGACCCCCTGCTCCCACTGCTGTTGCAATGCAGCTCGGGTAGATGTCGCTGCCGTCACGCAATGACGTAAGACAAAAGAGACCAAGAATTTCACACGGATGTATATCTTTGTTAAGAAATAAAGAATTTGCATTTTTTTTAATTCTTACCCCATTAAAATATCTTTATGAATTGTTAATATAAGCAAATACGCCTGTTGGGTAGGTAAGTTGCAGTTGCAGTATTCTTAATTTATCAGTCGAAAAAAAAAACTACAATAATAGGACCAAACAGTGGACTTAATGCTCTAAGATATTCTGTACTAGTCAACCATTATAAGGCGAGGTAGAAATAGTTTTTAATATTTTTTGCACTTACAGTGTTCTTTATTATTTATATACGTTTAAATAAGAATTCAAAAATCCTACCCGTGTGCGAATTTTCGGTTTCTAATATAAACTTATATAGAGTTAGAAATAATCGTAAAGTATTAATATCGCGCGTCGGGGATGTTCGCACTGTCGCACACCGATGGTTTTCACACTGTGATGCGAAAGCGAATCGCATCCCTTCTGCGCACGGTGCGGGGGAGCTCCAAGACCATTCTTAAAACAATAAGTGGCAAGTTTGACTGCCCGATACTTCGACACTGAATATACACACCCACACATGTGATCGGGGTGTCGAGCAGTTCTGGCAAATATTTAAATTAAGATTAAAAAAAATATTACTAACGTAGTTTTTAAGTTTCTTTCTGTTTTAGTCAATAGTCTGAAATAAACATTTTTTTTATTTTATTTATTTAATATAGCTTAGCTATAAACTGGACAGAGTCCTATAGAAAGAGAAAGGCATCCACCTTGATCCGTCGTTGACTTAGTTTGGACAATAAACCAGTTTTAGTGAACCAAGTCAAATGGATCGGAATTTACGGTTTTGCACTAGTTAAACTTTTTAACGGTCGGTTAATTTTGTACAGGGTTACTTTTAAGGGTGGCAAGCCGATGCGATGTGATGGAGAATTATCTGATCGCAAAACAAAGACGGTTTGGATAAAAATCCGAAAATCGGTTCTTACATTTTTTTACCTGACTGTGGGAGGAGGGTTGTTTTTCGAGAGTATAATATATGTATGTATAATTGTTTGACACGCCTTATAGCCTAAAAGGCTAGACAGTTTTTGACATGCGAGGTGTCGTTGAAATCGTCAGAACTGTACTAGTGACAATTTGCGGGCGCCATTTTAAAATCATATATGGACTATATATTTTTAAAATGGCGCCCGAAAATTGAAACAAAGGGTGGGGGGAAATTATGTTTTCCTTATCATAGCAACGAGTCAATATGAAATGAAAGCCAAAATATAATATTTTTTGCAGTCGGGAGTTTAATAACTCTATCTCAAAACCTCACATCAGCTTGACACCCTATGAGAAACCCCATGTATACACCCTGTATACTTAATAGTCTCACTACACCACCAATACAAATATGAACCTAGTAATTTATATTATCTGACCAACTTAAAATATACAAGTAGGTATACATGCGCAAGGGCACATACATTCTATTCTATTATAAGTATAAAACAAAGCCATAGTTAAAACGCCCTCACTTTGAGGTCAGCCGTCACATGATTACTCCGTTAACTATAGTTATCACCAGCTACTAATGTATCTAACCATAATAAGTTATGCTAAAAATCTATGTCGTGGTTTCATATGCATACTTTTTTCTGTCATTTATACTGACCAACTTGTTGGCCTTGGCATATCCTTTGTTTTTTCATTAACTTATACAAAATTAAAAAAAAATTGGCACCCAAAAATTGATCGACCGTGACATCCCACGTCCCTTCGCTATCCGGGCGAATGCTCTTACCAACGGAGCTACGGAGGACGTTAGTCAGTCGACGACATATTGTAAGTGCTTGCTACGCCAGTGAGCCTGCGTTCGGAGTTCGTATAAACTTGCTAGTAAATTCCTTAAATTATAAACATAAAATTATGTTTATAATTTAAGGAATTTATTTTTGCACAAACAAAGTGGTACAAAATGGAGGACTTAATGCCTTGAAGCACGCTCAACCAGTCAGCCCATGGCCGTTGGTAGATATAATCGTGATGACTGACGTGCAAGGATTTTTTATTAGATTATTGTCTTAAAGTATCTAAATAAAAGCCAGTGCCATCCTAAATGGATTGAAACTGGTGTTCAATTATAACTTATTTTTATACGTATGGGACCAACAATAAATAAATAACAAATACACCAAATGCCTAGCCCCAAACTAAGCGTGAGCTTGTGATGAAGCTTAAAATGATTCAAAAAGCTTAAAAAACAACGACTTGAACTTTGCACAGAGAAGTCTAGGTAAATAATGTTTTATGCAATATGGTGGCATTGTTTTGGCGCGCTTTCCAGATTACGCGGGAGCGGGAAATATCAACAAGAATGTAGAGCTTGATTGAGAACTATTTTTAATTCCATTTTCATACCTTTTGACTCAAAATTAATCATAGGTTACGAGCAAATCCAAGATAATTCGATAGCAGCGGAAGCTGACTACAGGATATTATACTCTGACAAGTGCTTGCGCGTCTCCATATTTATTTATGAGAGTGAATGTTGTCCTCAGTACTCACAACTTTTACTTTCGGTTTATGATCGAAATCTTACAAAAACAGATTCTTCTGTTTTTTAAAGATTTCTGCTTAGCTCAAAGGTATGACTGGTAGAGAATGCCACTTGGCATTAATTCCGCCTTTTGTAGAATCGAATTTTCAGTCGTGCAATAAAGCTTAAATAATTAAAATTCTCTAAATAATTCTTCTCGACGATGACCATAACAGAAAACCTTTTTTTTCGACTCTATAGTAATAATAATAATAATAATATTTATTTATTCAGACATCATATTATGGTCCATTTGGTTAGTAACAATATAGCTTAATTTAGCTTACTAACCTAGTTGTTAGTAACAAGACAATTCGGATAAATTACATTTACATCAAACACAACACATTTAATTTACATAATAAATAAGGTTCGGGCAGGCCTGTGTATCTCCCCGCGGAGGTAGCAAAAACGTACCTACGCGCGGCGCACCTACGTAGGTGCTAAAACAAGTTGCGTGTCGCTACCGGTCAGAGCCACACTTGCGCGTTATTCACCGGCGGCTGCGCGGCTACGTTGCTGGCTGGACGAGAATGAATAAAGTACTAGAAAGAGGCGCTAGATGGCGTTAGAAGCTTCTCGTAGCAGTCAACCCTATCGCGTCGCGTGATATTACGTCACTGAATAGGTTTAGTGTATTATGAATCATATTCCAGAGCAATAAGTATGAAAATATCTTGCAATGGATTTTTGTAGGTGTCTACACGAAAATGTGCTTGACTCTGAGGCGAACTAAATTACGCCATATTGTTGACGACATTGAGTAGACATTTCTTTGAATACAATTGCTAAGTCATACTTCTGTACGAAGAACTAGTATTCTGTGGTTCGGGTTTATGAGTGCAGTGATCCAGTGCCTTAGTAATGCACTGTCCCACCTCCCCGCCAGTACCCTTAGAATCCAATAATAGTTGTAGTTTTATAAAATCAACCAGATCATAAAATTACTCTATCTATGTAAAGATAGACTATCTCTGCTATGTCTGCCTAGATTCTTTCGTACTCATTAAAGTTCTAAGCGGGCAGAAGGTCGCCCCGATTCAGATATTAAATATTTCTCATGCCTTCGCGCTTTAGGGTTGTCAAAAATGTATGTCCATCCATAATATAACTAAAATTATTTAAATTGCATAATGATGTCGAAAATAACTTTTAATAAAGTCAGCCTATATATATCCCACTGCTGGGAAAAGGCCTCACCTCAACTATGAGGAGGTACGAACGAGCCATACTCCACCACGCGGGCTTAGTGCGATTGGTGGAGGGGTGTATGTATGGCAAGTGATAAACCTTACTGTCAGAAGTTATCAAGCCGCCCTAGGGCCTCTGACTTAACGACTAATACCACAAATATTAGCCGGGACCAACTGCTTAACGTGCCTTCCGAAGCAGCCAGTGGTCGGAATGGTCACCCATCCAATCACGACCGCGGCGTGGGTTGCTTAACTTTGGTGTCACTACCAAAGCGCTGCCGCCACTGCGTCACAAACATTTAATATTTGTAATATTTATCTCAAAATTGAACTTGAAGAGTGAAAAGAAAGATGACAGTTTGTACAAAGCCGATATTTAGACAGAAAAAAATACGGAGAACAAGGCCCTATTTCATGAAGTCTTGTAATGTATTATATTTTTATAATTTAAGCAATTATTTTGCAAGTTTTTACGAAATTAAAACAAATTTCACTAACAAAAATTAATCGACTGTGTCATCCTGTGGGACTCGAATCCACGTCCTTTCGATATCCGGGCGAGTGCTCTTACTAACTAAGCTACGCTACTGCTTAAATTATAAAAATATAATAATTTAAGCTAATTTCATCTTAACTGATGGTTAAATATTTGTAAAAATATTTCCACCGGATACAAGCGGGTACATTCCCCAAGTATTGATGAAATCGAACGCCGGCTCACTGGCGTAGCAAGCACTTGCAAAAATCCGTCGGCTGACTAACGTCCTCCGTAGCTTAGTTGGTAAGAGCACTCGCCCGGATAGCGAAGGGACGTGGGTTCGAGTCCCACCGGATGACACAGTCGATTAATTTTTGTAATTGAAATTTGATTTAGTCTTGTAATGTGTAAGCATAGTTACTCGTAATTAGTATTATGTCGTGTCACTCTGGTTACATATTCGTATTTACAAGACTTGTAACAGGGCCCTGGTAGTTTGTCCAAGTGCCGTTTGCCACCGCGGAGACGAGATGAGATGTTTCCATCATTGACTTCTATACTACAAGTACGCTGCACTAAAGGTTCTCTAAGAAATGACAGAAAAATTTCGTGCCCAATCAAAGCGCCCCACCGAGTGTCCAGGGAACTAAAATAGAGTAACTTGCGTAGGTTTCTGTTAACTCTTATTAGTTCCGTGGACTTTAACCACACGTTTACTACAGCCGTCAGCGCCAAAATGGCAATAGTCAAATGGCTCCATTTATAGGTTGACAATATGCAGTCTAGCGTACTTGTTTTATAGAGGTCAGTGGTATCCATGCATTTGAATGCACTTAAAGCTGCTGTCAAGCTAAACCCGTCAAATGAACGAAAACACACACACACATTGCATCTTCTCTCCGTTTTGGTGGAATATGGGCCTAAAACAGGACAATGCCTTTACTATAGTATCTGTTTACTACAAAATTTTGATTTGTTTGTGTAGCCTATTGATACTACGCCACGCACACTCACACGCATACCTGCCTTATTTTTATTTGTTCAAAACGTACTGTGAGAACCCCGAAGATCGAGTCGACATCGAGACGTTCCCTATGACACATGTACTAGACTGACCAGAGCGCTTTCGCCGCGTGTGTGTCCTGTGAAACTCCTTACAAACATTTCGAGTGATTGTGGCCTGTGAAGTGATACCTGAACCCTGAAAGCGAGATGCGGCAAGTACCTAGCTATAAGTGCTCAGACCTGACTGATTTTCCAACTATCATTGTCGCCCTCCACGTGTAATCCACTGCCTAAACTCTCAAACATTTTGGTAGCAGAGCGTAGTTTTTTATTAGGACCCCTTATTAGTATCGTAATTTGTTTAACTGAGAGTTATTTATTTGCTACTTTCCTTTGTAATTTGAACAAAACGTCTCGTCATATACCTAACCTATTTACAGTAAATTCCTTAATAACATTCGAGTACAACCCCTTTTACCTAAGTGTCGAATAAATCGATTAGCGCGTTAATTACCTACCCTTTGAGTGCAAGTGAGGTGCGCGAGCGCTTTGTTTCCCTATTGATCACGCCATTACCGCGTGCGAGTTGTTTACGAGTTACGTTTGATATACCCGGTGCATCTGCGCCGTCCCTTACTATTTGTTCCTTTACGTATTCTATTGGAATCTTTTGTGAGTTTAATTTACCTACCTTGTTTCTTGCGATTTAAAGTAAATAAAATGTCGGATACCGAAACCGGCAACGAGACCGTAAGGGCCGTACTTTACACGGATACAGCTGAATACCGTGAAGCTATAGGTGAACTCCGTTATATTAGTTCCTCCAATCGTATGCGAGCGCGTCTTCCCGACCTGCCACTTATGTGCTATAAGTTTTCTGCCGCTTGTTCCAAGCTGTTAGGTAATCTCGATCCTGCGATTTATGAACAAGAATATGTGCAAGTTAAGAACGAGATGCGCGTAGTAAGGGACAAAGTAGACGACTTAAAAATTAAGTTAGACGAAATACGACCTCACCAATTTGAGACGTCCAGTACTACCACCCCCTTCAAGGAGAATAAATCTCTGGCTATTGATAAACCCGGCTAGTAAATTGCCTGACCTACCTATACCTAAGTTTGATGGCCGTCCCGATAGTTGGATTAGTTTTATAGACCAGTTTGATAGCGTGGTGGACAACCAGCCTAGCCTTACCCCGACTTTGAAGCTACACTATTTAGTGGGAGCCTTATCGGATGAACCTCGTCGATTGATACAAAACGTAGGTACCATAACCTTCGTGTTTTAGCGGACACCCACATAGCTCAAATAATGATGCTCCCTATTATAACGCCTAAACTTTCCGGGTTACGTGTGTCGTTCCTGAACCCGCTGCTTTCGACTTATCGATGCTTAGAGAGATTGGAACTTCCTGTTAAGCATTGGTCATACCTATTAGTTCACTTATGCCTTGCTAAACTGCCTTCAGAGTTAAAATCGAGATTTGAACGTCGTTATGGCGATAATCCTAATCTTCCTCCTCTTCCTCTTGAGGATGAATGTAGGCACCACGACAATGTAGGTAGTGCTTCTGTCGTTGACACTACTACCCCCCCTACTGTGAGCTCCCCTCGTTTGCCTAAACCTAACGCGCGTTCCCCACCTCCTGCGAGAGCCTTTGTTACCTTTGCGACGACATCTAAATGTCACCTTTGTAATAGTACTTCGCATTACTTACGCGAGTGTCCCGATTTTATTCGCCTTCCTACACGTCAACGTGTTTCTTTTGTAAAAGAAGCCCGACTGTGCTATCGATGCCTGGATAAACACTCCATATCCCAATGCACGCGAAATTATCGCTGTCGCACGTGCCGCCGTTCCAGTCATCACACGTCACTGTGTTATAATGACTCCTCTCCTGTGAATTACGATCGCGAGCGCTCATAC
Source organism: Pyrausta nigrata (assembly GCA_949316185.1). Taxonomy (NCBI): domain Eukaryota; kingdom Metazoa; phylum Arthropoda; class Insecta; order Lepidoptera; family Crambidae; genus Pyrausta; species Pyrausta nigrata. The sequence goes on from OX438965.1 coordinate 961,288, forward strand.
CGAGACGTCGCGGCCTTAGCTTCTAACCAACCGCGGCAATCTCCACAAAGTCACTTAACGGACCGTGCGTCACCCCCACGTACTGAATGGCACCGTGTTCACACCCCACCACCTCGTGATTCCCGTAGAGCATCACCTCCCCGTTCGGGCGGGCGATCCCCACCTGCACCCAGCGGTAACCGTACTTATAATGCCCCTCTAGGTCAAAGAACCCAGGCTGAACGTGCATTTCATCATAAGTACAATGAGGCCCCACAATTCTGACTAGATAGCGCCCCTTCTATACCCGCTTTTACATCTTTACCTCGCAATTCTCTCGATCTTTTACCTGCGGCCTTGATTCATGCCAATCCTAATTTTCGAGAGAAATATATTTCCTTTATGCGCGAGTACCTTGACCTAAACAATATGTCCCTTTCTTCATATGACTCGACCCGGGAACATTATTTTATCCCTCATCATGGAATTTTTAAGTCTGTTAGTGACAAAATACGTGTTGTGTTTGATGGTAGTAGTCCTACGTCCTCTAAAGTGTCCCTGAATCAATGTTTACATACAGGCCCTAAGCTTCAGCGAGATATTTCTCACATCCTCCTAAATTTCCGCAGGCACGAGGTAGTGTTTGTAACAGATATTCGTATGATGTTTCGTATGACTTGGGTACATCCTGATGATAGAAGGTACCAACTTGTGCTTTGGCGTGAGAATCCCTCTCAGCCACTTCTTGCCTATGAACTTAATACCAATACCTATGGTCTCCGTTCCAGTCCATTCATTGCAATTCGTGCCCTTCTTGAGCTCGCTGAACAAGAGAGACTTACCTTCCCTCGAGCTGCTGAAGTCCTTGAGAGAGATATTTATGTCGACGATTGTCTTACTGGTGCTGATACTATTGCGTCTGCCCGGGCTTTGAAAACGGAGCTTATAGGAATAGGCCTCCGGTGGTTATGAGCTCCGTAAGTAGATTAGTAACAGGCCCGAGCTCCTAGATGATATGCCCCCGGATCATTTGCAACTTCCTCATTCATTCTCGGACCCAGATAATCCTCAGACTGTCGCTATTTTAGGTGTCCAATACAATCCTGTGAGTGACTCATTTACCTACAATTATACCTGTGATAATCGTGATACAGTTATTACAAAACGCAAGGTTTTATCTTTGATTGCCCGTATGTATGACCCTTGTGGTATCTCCCGTCGTATTTAAGGCTAAGAAATTTATCCAACGCTTATGGATGTCAGGCTTATCCTGGGATGATCCTTTAAATGAACCCCTGTCTTTAGAGTGGACTGCATTTGTTCAGGACCTAGCGAAGGTTAGTGAAGTGGCCATTCCGCGACATATTCTTCCCAGAGGTTCCTCCTCCTTATCCCTACATGGGTTCTGTGATGCTTCTGAATTGGGATATGCTGCCGCTGTTTATTTACGTGCGGAACTTCCGTCTGGTGTTTGCTCCGTCCATCTTGTTATGGCTAAATCTAAAGTTGCCCCTGTTCGGACCCGTTCAACAATTCCCAAGTTGGAATTGTTGGGAGCTACCCTCCTCTCTTAATAACTTCATCACGTCGCTCTTTGTCTGCAAAGGTCGTCTGTGTTAACTTCAATCCATAGTTGGACGGATAGTAAAATCGTGTTGTGTTGGTTAAAAACCACTCCTCACCTCCTTCAGACTTTTGAGGCTAATCGTGTCTCCCAGATTAATAATAGTCCTACATCTAGTGAATGGAGGCACGTCCCAAGCTACATGAACCCTAGTGACTGTGCATCGAGAGGTATGTCAGTCACCCGACTGATCGACCACTCCCTTTGGTTTTCACCTTTGTGGTTGACGCAGTCTCCTGACAACTGGCCCGGTATTTCGGAACCTAACCCAAGTAGTGATCTCCCTGGACTACGTTGTTTAGTAGTCTCTGCCGATGTTCCTACCCTGGATCCCTCATTCTTATTAGAGCGGTATAGTTCTTTCAACAAGCTAATAAACGTGACTTGTTACCTAAGGCGGTTTTTATTTCCTAAATCTTACACGTCCTACCTAGGCCCTAAGGAACGGAGAGATTCCCTTTTGTTTTTGGTGAAAATTGTTCAATTTACCTCCTTTTCTGATGAACTTGATCGCTTACGGCGTGGCGATCCTATCACTAACTCCCTTAGAAAGTTGAATTTATTTCTAGATGACAGAGGCCTGATTCGAGTTGGAGGTCGATTACGAAACTCCGATCTATCCTTTGATGCGCGCCATCCGCTTCTTCTACCTAAGAATGGTAATTTCGTGAACATCCTTATTTCACATTACCATCGCGAGAATGCACATGCAGGTGTTAATGCAATTCTTGCCATGTTAAATAGAGAGTTTTGGATCTTGTCTGCACTCAGAGCTATTCAGCATGTGATTTTTAAATGCCTTCCCTGTTATCGTCTCAAGGCGGCTGTATCTTAACCCTTCATGGGTGACCTACCTAAAGACCGCGTCACGGCTGCTAGACCGTTTGACGATTTTGCAGGACCCTTTTTTACTAAAGTCCAGGCCTATAGGAACAAAAGGTTAGTGAAAAGTTACCTGTGTGTATTTGTCTGCCTTTCTACTAAAGCCGTTCACCTTGAGGTTGTGTCAGACCTAACTACTGAAGCCTTTATTGCAGCCTTTTCCCGATTCGTGTCGCGTCGTGGTGTACCTCGCCTAATCCGATCTGATTGCGGTCGAAATTACATCGGTGCTAACAATTACCTGAAGGAGTTAAGAGTGTTTCCTGTCTCCAAACCAGGCGGCTATTGGTTCTGAGCTTTCAAAGCGGAACATATCCTGGGTTTTCGATCCTCCTGTTTGCCCTCATTGGGGAGGTCTTTTTGAAGCGACGGTTAAATCGGCGAAATCGCACCTAAAACGAGTAGTAGGCGATACCCCCCTTACGTTTGAAGACCTGACCACTGTTTTTGCTAAAATTGAAGCAGTTTTAAATTCACGCCCATTGTGCCCACTTTCTCCGGACCCTAATGATGTCGAAGTGTTAACTCCCGGCCATTTCTTAATTAGACAACCCTTAACTGCACTTCCGGAGTACCCTTATAAAGACGTAAAATTGCATCGCCTTACACGGTTTCAGCTAATCCAAAAAATTACCCAGCACTTTTGGTCTCGATGGCATTTAGAATACTTAAATACATTACAAATTAGAAATAAATGGACCTCTCCTTGTGATCCTCCTAAAGTGGGTGAGCTAGTACTCATAAAAGATGACAACCTTCCCCCTTTGCAGTGGCGTCGTGGACGCATTATTAATTTATACCCTGGCCAAGACCAAGTTGTTCGTGTGGTAGATGTTAAAACTCCTACATCGAGACGTTCCCTATGACACATGTACTAGACTGACCAGAGCGCTTTCGCCGCGTGTGTGTCCTGTGAAACTCCTTACAGACATTTCGAGTGATTGTGGCCTGTGAAGTGATACCTGAACCCTGAAAGTGAGATGCGGCAAGTACCTAGCTATAAGTGCTCAGACCTGACTGATTTTCCTTCTATCATTGTCGCCCTCCACGTGTAATCCACTGCCTAAACTCTCAAACAGTATCTGATGTAATGAGCTTCTACTATATATTATAATTTAGGTAAATGTTGAAAACAATTCCACAGGACTTTCCGTAAGTCATAAAATAAATTACCATGTCTTATTTGGAGTCATTGAGTTAGTTAGGTAAGCTCGTGTTTTACACTTCTAATTAGTTTTTGTAGCCAATCCATTTTTGTACACACAACAGCCGCATGTCACTACCACATAGTGAACTTGAGATTGCCTTTACTCCCTACGTAATAAAAGCTGTTTTTGTTATTCAAATGGGTAACCAGACGTGCTGCCGACTGTACATTAGACTACATATTTTTGTCGCAAAATGACCCCTTTTACAACTGCATAAGATGCCACACACACATTGGCATCGTCGGGGGCCGTATACATACACCATACACCACATCGGCCTTGCTTCTAATTGAACTACTTTTTGATTCACTTATTAAGAATTGGAATCCTATAGAAAAAAATGGTAAAGTGCGTGTTGAACCCTGTTGAACCACAATGTTGGGTTATTTAGTTGGCCGTCCCTCAAAATAAAAAATCACATATTCAATGTAGTACAGTAATTGTTGTCACTGAACGTTAACATAACAATAATATGATCGCAAATCTTCAGTTTTTCCGATATCTATGGCACTAGCAACAGTACCCAAATATCGGAGACCCATCAAAAACAAGGTATAATGATAGCAATACTACCTATTCTTAAATTATTGACCAAGAAAATTTCCAAAAACAATTTGTGACAACCCTAACCGGCTAACGTGGGCGTACCACCCACCCACGTTCTGCCCCAATTCAGAGGGTATTTGCAAAACGTGAGCAGATTCTAAATATAGGACCTGTAAATGAGAAAAAATTAGTTCCAGGCAGATTGTATCAATTTCTTTTATTTTGTATTTTGATTAATTTAATTGTTTGCCAATTAATTTATTACTCGTATGGTTTACTTATTTGGAAAAAATATTTGGGATTTCAAAGTTGATACTTACTAAGGTAAATATAGTTGTTGTATAATGTCCATGAGAGGATTTTTAAATTATTATTCTATGCCCCTAAAGACGCAGATTTTTTTAACATTAATATTTATGTTGCCAGCATCATGGCTGGCAATGATATCAATGATTAAATCCAACCAATTCTAGATTAAACACGCAACTATCACGAGTGTCATATTATCATCCCGTATCACTTTAAAGCATACGATAAAAATATCAGTTTATCTGAACACATATCAACAATATGTAGTTCATATTTTTGATACGAGGTTAGTGTTAGAGTACACATTTTTAAAACTCACCATGAAGTTTTCAAAACATTCAAGTCAAATAAGACTTACAGACATTAAATTTGACAAGAAATAGACAGTTTATCTGACAAGTCCGTGCGCGACCTTTCTGCGGTCGCCAGAGGTGCGGGGGGCGAGCCACGCTAGACGTCAGCGGGTGGCGGGTGATGTTGCGGGGAATTGATTTGCTTTGACAATCGCGTGTGATTGACGCTTCCTCACCCCCCGGACTTCTTGCGGGGTGTATGGAGAGTCGCGCAAGATCTTGTCGGGCTATAGGTTCTCATCATCATTATCAGCTGTAGGACGTCCACTGCTGAACATAAGCCTCCCCACGGTTATCCACAGCGACCGGTTGCAAGCGATCTGCATCCAGTGCGATCCTGCGATCTTTACAAGGTCGTCTGTCCATCTTGCCGGTGGACGTCCCAAGCTTCGCCTTTGATCAAAGGGTCTCCACTCTAGAACCTTTCTGCCCCAACGGCCATCAGTTCTTCGCGCTATGTGCCCTGCCAATTGCCACTTGAGCTTACTGGTTCGCAGGGTAACCATGCCAACCAGGTATAGGTTCCCATGCCAATTAAAAATCATCATGACATACGAAATCTAGTGTAATCTTATCGACAAACTCTTCAACACAAATCATAATCATGACGATAAAACAATAAATAAAAAATACTTTCAAAATGTCGCTTACCCGATCTCGAAATCGTCCAGCCGCTGATATTTGAAACCTCTTGACAACATGTTGTCTCTGTCGCACACACTGTCACAGAACACTATTCCTGTCTCATTTTAGCACTCAACACTGACACTTGATGTGAAACGTGGCAACTGCACTTTTGAGTCTCATTTTTAGATATATCTCTGTATTTTTTTTAAAGCAGTTGTGATATTTTGTTTTTTTATTTATATCTTAATAGTAACATAGGAAATAATAATAATAATAAATTGTTTCAACAAACACACCAATTACCTAGCCCCAAACTTAGCGTACCTAAGCTTGTGCTATGGTGACTAGGATAACGGATAGTCACACTTATACGTTTTTAAACATTCATTTTTATGTTCAAAGATCAAACTTATGGTAATGTGGCAACATTGCGACGGTCCTGCATTGTTTAAATAAACAGTTTGTAAATTGTTTAATATAAATTAATAATAATTAATCTCAAGGTAAGTATTTTTTGATTCCCTTTTTTATCATGGTGCACGCATTCGTGTTTCGATTACCGAGTATGTATTATCATTTATCATGGACTAAAATACATATTTAGTCCATAGTATTATCTACTGCTGATTTAAAAGTGTGCTTGTTACACAATCCAAGGAATTCCATTTATCAAAGATAATTTACAATAAGAAATTGTTTTTATCGAGTCAGATATTTAATAATACTGCATTCATAATAATGAATCCTATCTACACTCATATTATAAAGAGGAAAGATTTGATTGTTTGTTTGTACTGAATAGGCTCTGAAATGACTTTACCGATTCAGATGAAATTTGGTACAGAGATAGTTTGAGACCCTGGGAAGGACATATGCTACTTTTTGTCACGATATAAAAAAACATCAGGGGGGTGAAATGGGGAATGAAATTTTGTATGGAAAATCCGACTTTTGGCGCGGGAAAAGTCGCGGGGAACTGCTATACTTTATATTATAAATGTGAAAGTATGTCTGTCTATCGGTTACCTCTTTAGGCTAAAACTGCAGAACCGATTTAGATGAAATTTGGTGTTTAGATAATTTGAGACCCGGGAAACTATGTCTCGCTGTCGACGAAAGAATCCCGCTTTTACACTAAAAAGTTACAGAATCCATACTTGGCAAAAAAGAACTGGCAGTGGCAAGTTGGCAACGCTTCTAGGTACAAACCCCACGTAATATTTTCCACACAACTTAACTGATAAATTAATATTGAAGCACTGTTCTCAATATAATGTAAGTTTAAATAGTAATCATGCAACGTATCTTATCTTTTATTATAATACGAGTAGTTGATTGACGTTTGTCGTGTGCAAACCGTGGACAAACTATAGCGTAGTGCCGTCTGCAAGATGCATGGAACATAAAGAAAGAAGCAAAGAAGCATTTATTAATTTGGGACATCACAAACAAACACGGTACAAAATTACAAACACAGCAAGGAAAATAAAAACAACGAAATCAAACACAAGCAAACCACAACGCTAGCCAGACAGACAGACATTTGTGTGTGTGATGTTCAAATCAAGGGGACCTCACTCAGCATAAGCCAGGCCCTCAGAAGGCCCCCATTAGGTTATTATGTTATTTTTACAATTTAAGCAATTTGTTTGAAAGTTTTTCCGATATTAAATTAATTTCGTAATTTATTTTCGTAAAAACTTGCAAACAAATTGCTTAAATAGTAAATATAAATATGAGTTAAGCTGATTTCATCTTAACCGATGGTCAAATATTTGTAAAAATATTTCCATCGGGCCTACATGTGGGTATATTCCCCAAGTATTGATGAAATCGAACGCCGACTCTCACTGGGCGTAGCCAGAATACGGAACATTAAAATTTTGTGACATCCGCCATGATTTTTCGCTAAATATCGTTTGCGACATAATATCAAAGTCGTGAGAATTGGGTCCCGGGTAGCGTTGCCAGGCGTCCGGATAAAGCCGGACATAGGTAGGCTTTTTGATTGCGTGTCCGGCCAAAATGAACGGTGTCCGGGTTGTCCTGCTTTTTTTTAGGCTTTGTCATTTTGCGATATCAGCGTGGCAATTTGTTTTCGTACCTATTAATACTGAGACAAAATCCTTAATAATGTAGGGTGTCCACCCTTTATACCCAAATGTCCGACCAAACTGGCTGGTCTGTCCGGCTATTAGGTTTGGCGACCTAGCAACCCTGGCCACAGGTCTCTTTTCGTGCGATTTCTCTCTGTGTTACAGTTGTACTAATTACATTATCAAGTTTAAGTTCTAACTGAACGGTTTACGTCACACTTTCACTTGGCAAGGTTGGTTACCGCAGACAATTGCGTCGTTCGACGTAATCAGCGGAACTACAGACGCTTATGAAGCCAGTAGAAAAGATAATCGAGTAGAAAAACATCCTAGGACCTTAGTTTAAATCAAAAAGGGAAGATTTGTAAAAAAAAAATATGTTTCAACAAACACACCAATTAGCTTGCCCCAAACTGAGCGTGAGCTTGTGCTATGGCGACTAGGATAACGGATAGACATACTTAAACAATGTGTCCGGGTTTTGACTGGCGATAATTTATGGGCTATTAATTCATCAAATGTTATCGACAAAAAGCTCTCATGTTTGGTTCTACCTTCCCCACTCTGGGATTAGCAGGCATTTTAATTATTTTTTAAAATACCTTCTATGAATCTAAAGGTCCTAAAAGTTATGAAAATTATTCATTTGGAAGTTAACGCTATCGCCTATCAAGTGAAATGAATAAACCACCCTCCCACCGGAGCCCGGCGCCAAGCAGCTTGCTGTTACGACGGTGAGTGGGAGTGCCAGAACCTGCTGGGTGAGCTCGCTCCATCGTTTAGTCCAGAGTCAAGAGCAAACTCATTAAAAAAATATGTATACAATGGAAAGATACAGGACTATAGCACCTCATGATTTTAGTATCTCGAAAAATAAATAGTATTTTCAGTACCGTTACCATGAGTTTACTGTGGTTTTACTCGCTAGCGACGACGTAAAAAAAGTGTATAGAAAATTGTAGTTCTCCAAGTAATCGCTAGAGGCGCTGTGCAATTTTCCATACACATTTTTACGTCGTCGCTAGCGAGTAAAACCGCCGTAAACTCTTGGTAACGGTACACATCAGTCAAAAGTAGTCAAATTAAACTTTAGAATATCAATTATCAAAAAATAAGGTCTAACATAGTTTATGAGAGCGAATTTCTTGCATTATATTGCGAAATATTTTAAATTATCTAACACTTTATCTACAATGACCCCACGCACACAAACAAAATATAAGGAAGAAAATGTTTTAGAAACAAACCAACAGTAATTCTTACAACAAACTCTATTGTTCAAAGTGTTATTAGTTATACAAATACTCATCATTATGATTTGATCTGCCACTTACTAGTAGGGGTATACAGGGTGACTCATCATAACATTATTATAGTTCCGTGTTATAATATCTAAGACTACCAGTTCCCCGCGACTTCGCCCGCGCCAAAAGTCGGATTTACCATGATTTTATATCGCAACAAAAAGTAGCCTATGTCCTTCCTAGAGCCTCAAATAATTCCTAGAGTACTAAATTTTAATTGAATCGGTCCAGTAGTTATGGAGCCTATTCAATACAAACAGACAAACAATCAAATCTTTCCACTTAATAATATTATTATAGTATAGATACGAGTAAGCAATACTGGAATCAATTTTAATGCGCCCTGTCTAAAATTAAATTTAGGTTCAGTCTCTTTCTTTCTCCGCCAAACAAACAAAAAGAGACAGACTTTATTAATTTAGAAACGTCAGACTAAACAGCTGTCCGTTGCTAAGGAAATTAGAGAACCCATAGACAATTTAGTAGGGATGTCATTCGATGACGACTAAAGTTAGACGAAAACTTGTAAAAATACGTAAGAAATCGCATCACTTAATCACAGACTTAATATGACTTTTCTAAATTATTGTAGCCTGTCTCTTTTTGTTTGTTTGACAGAGAATAAGAGAGAGTTTATTACAATTATAATTATAACATTGAGTCGGATAAATTAAATAAAATGACATTAAATTGAATTGTAGTAAGGAGAATTGAATTAAAATAATTTAATTAATTTGGTTAAAAATAAATTTAATTAAGAACACACTAACATAGTTTATAAGTCATTTGTGTATTACTAACAAATTATGGATGTAAAGTCTGAATTAAAGAATTTTAATTTTTAAAGCTCCAAGATAAGCTCCAAGAGAGTAGGCTGCGCTGGTTTGGACACGTAGCAAGAAGACCTCCCGAGTACGTTGGAAATGTTACGGCCAATCTGAACATCCCAGGGCCCAGACCCAGAGGGCGACCAAAAACAAGCTGGGCAGATGTGGTCAAGAAAGACCTGAGACTCTGCAATGTCTCCGTAGACGATGCGTCCGATAGGGCAAAGTGGTAAAGGAACATTGAGAAGGCAGACCCCACCATCAGATGGGATTAATAATGCCCAGGAGAGAGAGATTTATTTTTATATTTTTATTACAAAAACTTATTACTTACCAGGTTAAACTTACCGGGAGTAAGTATTAGCCGTCTAAGTAGAAAAGCGTTTTTCTATTAGGTTATGTCACCCATTTCTAATTTGTCGGCTAATATTTAGTCCCGGTTTAAGCCTGGTCTAACATTTTTATGATCAGGTGGAAAATGTTTTTTAAAGACATATTTCCCGATGGCGTCACACGATGGGATTGACAAACAAACAATGTCAAAAGGAATCTATGTCAGATTTATACCAAATCATCATCATCCTAGCGTTATCCCGGTTGTTCAGCACGCGAGGGCCCAGGGTCCGCTGACCATAATCCAGGCCATTGGCAGATCAGGTAATTACAGTAGAGCGACTGCCATCTGACCTCCGTGACCCTGTTAAGGGGAACCTGACCAGTTTTAGATCATGGTAACACATTCATTTGCCTGAATGTGCAGGTTTCAGACTCTGACTTATACCAAATCGAAATTCTGGTTAGTTCATCGACATTAAAGTTCACAACGGCATCAGACTACACCAGACCTTGAGATCGTCTCTATTGCTACGTAATAAAAGATGTTTTTGTAGTTCAAATGAGCAACCTGACTAGCAGCCGTTATAACACGAATTGAAGTCACCTAATTAATTTACATACAAGCGCCCAGCGCCCGAAGCACCAGTTTTTCGATATCTACAGATACCCTGTATAAACAAGATATAGATTGGAAGTAGCACTCATATCTTGAAATGTATATTAGATAAACGCATACTTATTTATCTAATACTTGATTTGATAAGTAACAACTCCGAGAATAACGAACCCCTGTCGTCCCTCCAATAGTTTGAGGGACCATTTTTTGGGTTCCGTACCCAAAGGGTAAAAACGGGACCCTATTACTTAGCCCCCACTGTCTGTCTATCACTAAGATGAACCGTGATAGCTAGACAGTTGAAATTTTCACAGATAATGTATTTCTGTTGCCGCTATAATTACAAATACACAACTAAAAACAGAATAAAATAAATATTTAAGGGGGGTCCCATTCAACAAACGTATTTTTTGGCGTTTTTGATTGATAATTGATATTAATAATGGCAACAGGAAGACGCTTGAAATATTTACAGGAAATTAATTTAGATATTCACATTAAAAATAAAAAATATATATGTTTACTACAATATTTTGATTTTGTGTACCCTATTGATACTACGCCGCGCGCACTCGCGCGCCTGCCTGCCTTATTTTTATTTGTTTAAAACGTACCGTGAGAACCCCGAAGATCGAGTCGACATCGAGACGTTACCTATGACACATGTACTAGACCGACCAGAGCGCTTTCGCCGCGTATGTATCCTGTGAACCTCCTTACAGACATTTCGAGTGATTGTGGCCTGTGAAGTGATACCTGAAAGCTGATGTGGCAAGTACCTAGTTATAAGTGCTAAGACATGACGAATTTTCCACCTATCATTGTCGCCCTCCACGTGTAATCCACTGCCTAAACTCTCAAACAATATATTTTAAAGGGTGCTCCCATACAAACATGTTTCTTTTGCCGTTTTTAAAACAAAAAAAGGTTATAATATAAGTGTCTAATGTTGTTTAGATAATGGCACGGAACCATTAGTGCGCGAGTCCAACTCACACTTGACCAGTTTTTCCTTACGAGGGTCAAACTGAAAGTTCTTAGAACTGGCCACTTATAAACAATATAATAAAAAAAATATTCTAAAATTTGAAAATAGAACTCTTTGCCAATATTACTGAGTATATATTTCATTCATTTGTCATTTGTTTTACGACTTGGCGGCAAATTGAAAATTGTCTGTGTCACGTCAAAATGAATTTAACACGAGAAAATTTTCGTGCAATGATTTTTTATGACTTTCGATGTCATTTAAGTCAACAAGAAAGTTATGATAGACTACGATTGGCCTTTCACGATGAAGCCCCATCTCGTGCGACTGTTTACAACTGGTTTAATGAGTTTAAACGTGGTCGCACTAATCTCACTGATGATGTACGTGAGGGATGGCCTTCTACGGCGACGACTGAAAATAACATCTGTGTTGTGCGGCGTATGATAGAGACTGACAAAAGAGTGACCTATCAGCAGATTCGGACAAGCATAGGCATCGGTATGAGTCAAGTGCACAAAATCCTCCACGAACATTTAGCGGTCAGGAAGCTTTGCGCCCGGTGGATACCTCATAATTTGACTAAGGCTCAAAAACTCCATCGTGTGGATTGGTGCCGTAAAATGATTGAAAGATTTAACAGAGGTGACTCAAATGCTATGTTCGACGTACTAACAGGTGACGAAAGCTGGATTTACTGTTATGATCCTGAAACCAAAAGACAATCTGCTCAGTGGGTGTTTCCTTTCGAGGAGTTGCCAACTAAAGTGAAGAGAGATCGAAGTGCGGGAAAAAAAATGGTGGCCTCGTTCTTTGGAAGGATAGGTCATTTCGCAACAATTGTGTTAGAGGATCAAAAAACAGTTTCTGCAGAATGGTACACTACCAATTGTTTGCCACTTGTCTTGGAAAAAGTTCGAGAGAAACGACCTCGCAGTAGGATCCTCCTTCACCACGACAACGCCTCGTCGCACACCGCCAAGCGAACGATCGACTATTTGGCGACATCAAACGTTGAATTACTGGGTCACCCGCCGTATAGCCCCGACCTCGCGCCTTGTGATTTTTATTTATTTCCAAAAATTAAAGAAAAACTTAAAGGAAAGCGGTTTATGAATGCTGAAGAAGCGGTGGCTGCGTATCGCGATGCCATTGAAGAGACCCCTAAGGACGAGTGGGCAAAGTGCTTTTCCCAGTGGTTCCATCGCATGCAGCGGTGTATTGACGTCAATGGACAATATTTTGAAAAGATATAATAAAACTAATAACTGGCTAATGTAATCAGTTTTTGATTTTCTAAGAACTTTCAGTTTGACCCTCGTATTATTACTAGTTATTTATTATACTGTTCCTTATACATAGACTATTGTTAAGCTAATCTCAGTGTCAACTTACTGTTTAAACTTTAACTGCCTAACTGAAATAATTACGCCACTGATCTAACACGTGAATAAATATGAGGCAACTAAACTTAAATGTTTTTCTTCACTATGTCATGTCACCTATCTCATCATCATCATCAATCGGCTTTTTCATCTTGACAGATGATTTAAACAGCGCCTACGCGAGAGCAGCATCGTCGTTCGTGGCTAAATAAACCGATCCTTGAACGACACTTTCGGGAACCAAACTGAGGCAAAGACATAAGCAGCGTTTTGTACGAGTACACTTGTAACAGCAAACACATTTACCTACTAAGCACATGCACACTTACGAGCAAACACGACTGAGCATTGTCATTGTTTTCGTTACTGATAATTTGTTATACCTAACCACTTACTTATAGTTTCGTTTTAGTCTGTAGTTTAGTTTATAGGTCTTTCTTAGTTTAAATTGTAAAGTCTGGTGATAACTCTCTCTACCTCATCAATGGTTCCCACAGAAAACCAGCGCCATGGCTTGCCGTGGCATAAAAGCTGAGTGGGTACCAGTTTGGTAACATTACAAACTCTACTTTATTTTAATTTTATATGTGCTTTTTTTAATGTGTAATGTTCCAAATAAAATATTTTTCTTTCTTTCTTTCTTTCACTTTCGTCCGCACTGAGAGTCCGTTGTGACGGACCCCTGCGCACGAGCATGTCGTTTTTCCCTATCAATCTATCTATAATTTAAGAGCTACGCTCTTGTCGATGGACTTTTTTCCATTTCTCTCTATTCAATGCCATTTCCTTGACTTCTTGGTACGACAGGACCTTCTTAGCCTTCCTCTTTACCTTTTACCTTCGACTTTTCCCTCTATAATCACTCTGATAAGGTCATCGTGTCGCATAAGTGTCCCAGCATCTTTCCTTTCCTATTCTCGATGGTTTGCAGTATCTGTCTCTTCTCGCCAACATGTCACTTCAACATTATCATCCTCCTAGCGTTATCCCAGTTGTGCACTCGCACGCGAGGGCCAAGGGTCCGCTGACCATGATCCAGGTGTTCCTTATAACTTAGATGTTCCTTATTCTCGAGGTATGAAAATAATTATTGTCTTTTTTTTTTAAGTGATAAGCATTCACTATGCAATCTAAATATATTATTGCACTTGAAAAAAAACGACCACCAGAGGCGGGAATCGAACCCGCGTTCCTCGCATACCGGGCGATTGCCTAACCTCTCGGCCACCCTGGCGTTGGCAGAGCCTGTCGAAATTTTCAAGTGCTTCTTAACGCTGTAATGCCGCGTTGCTTTCATCAATGTTATTGGGATTATACCCTCAACACTCGAAAGAAATACTATTGCAAGTATTTAACAATCGAAAGATGAAGCTTGCAAATAAGATAATTATTGATTTTTTTAAGTGATAAGCATTCACTATGCAATCTAAATATATTATTGCACTCGAAAATGTTGGATGTTTATCACATATTGTGATATCCGCCATGTTTTTTCGATAAATATCGCATGTGACATAATATCGAAGGCGTGAGAATTAGGCCCCTGGTAATTACACGTGTCACTTAGTTGTCATTAATTCGAAATTCGTCATTTCATATTTATTCAAGTGTAATTAACAGCAGCATATTTATTATTAGTAAGGGGAATATGTTTATTGCCTTTTCTAAATTGAAATATTGTTAGTGATGGATTGCGTATCATAAAGTTTACAGCGAAAATAATATTCGTTTTAAATCTATTGTTGCACCGGAAAATTACTTATGTAAAAGGAAATTGTTTTTACTGCAGATAATAGGGTGAAAACGAAAGGTCTACAAAAACCTAAATAAAATGGCTGATTCGGTATGTAAAGTAAAATACAACCTCTGCTAATTCCAAAACATTCTCCATTAGGAGATTTTACGTTCTTAAAGACCATTTCGCAATTTCTGTGCTCAGGAATAAAATATGGCCACTAATCTTATATAATCTGTGACTGCCATTTTGTACTTATACAGCCACACCGAAATAAAAAAGGCAAAAAATTTAAAAATCTATCACAAAAAAAATCTGCTTGTAAAACAATTTTATTCAATTTAGTTTCTTAAAACAGGCAAACTTTCATAAAAAAAACCCTCAAAACCACTTTTACATACCGAATGGTAGAATTTTTATTAACATATTTTTCCGTTAATATTTGTCTTACTTACAGTTAGGTATTTAATCAGCTGTCCGAGATAATTAATTGTATGTTAATAAATTTATTAAACAAATACAGTACCCAAACGTGAAAGTGACTATATTTTTCATTCTTAACATTAAATATAATTTTTAAGTCTGAAAATTACAGTCAGATGCACCATAAAACAACAGTTTTTAGGCGTGAAAAGTATAACATAGGATAGTTTTAACCGACTTCAAAAAAGGAGGAGTTTCTATGTTCGACTGTATGTATGTTTTTTGTGTATTTTTAGTTTGTTACCGGCTAAACTTTCAGGAAAAATACCCTTAAAACAAATTTACTTACCGAATTATAGGTGACAACGACATGCAATAATATAGGTAAAAACAATCATATCTCCCTCTATTACACAACTATTACTTATTACAATTTGTATTATTTATGTTAGGAGGATGAATCAAATTAAATCATCTTCATCACTGTTCGGTATTTCCTATTATGTAGTTTTAACGCTGTTTTCCTCATCAGTTGTTAAATAAAGGAACTAAGGTCCACTTGCGCATGTCCGGATCAGCTAATCCGGACTTGTTCATGGCCTATAAGCTGTGTTAAGAGCCCACTTGCGCAAGTCTGGATTAGCTAATCCGGTAGTTTTACGTGCATTAGTCGGGATTAACTAATCCGGACCAGCGCAAGGATTATGATGTTGAATTCCCATTTTACTAAGTTAGTAGTTTGGAAGACCTTTGTGGTTGAGTGACTCTCACGCCAATTTAAATCGCGTCGTAATCTCTAAGGTCCCGGGGTAACTATTATATAATCTGTGTCCCGGGTTCGATCCCCGGTCCGGTCAACTTAGAAAAAAAAGTCCCAGAATTTTTGAATCAAACTTGTAGCTTGACTAATATCAGTAATATCCTATCATCTCTAGAAAGTGTAAAGAAAATAAAATTAAGCGCACATAACCCTAAAAATATTTGAAAAAGAGGGAAAAATACGACAAGTCATAAAGCTAAATGTTAATCGTTATAAATAAAAGCTTAACTCATGTTAAGTCATTGGCTTTCTCAGTTTAAAACAGGTTTTTAGTAAGTAACCTCTTTTTGCAAGATTGGTAACGCATAAAGTTGGATTTTAATACTTAAAATTGTTTTTATTGTGTGGCCCAAAAAGGAACCGTACGGGAGGGACGAATTTGAAAGTATCGAATATCGGAATCGAGTAGTATCGATAACTTGGCGTGCGACAAAATTATTAAACGGTTTTATTTAGCTTGACTTGTTTGTTGTTTTTTTTATTGAAATTTTACCCCCTTACAGTTTGACGATTGATCTGATATTTTCGATACGATACTCAAAAGTTCTTGATACTTACACTACTACAAAACCAGATGTTTCGGGTTCGAATCCCGCAAGGGGCAAATGTTTGTGCGATGAGCACGAACATTTGTACCTAAGTCATGGATGTATAAATATATATGTATAAGTATGTCTGTCCGTTATCCTATCACAAGCTCGCGCTTAGTTTGGGGTTAGGTAATTGGTGTGTTTGTTGGAACAATTTATTTATTTATTCTACTATAGGTCAGTTTATTTGAAGGGTCAATTCGACCTTACTAATAAATAAATAATATTAATAAAAGGACCGCCTGCATTTCACAACTCTATGAAAAATTTGTAATTCACCAAAAGATCAAAAAGAGCTTCTTAGCATGTCAAATTTTTATTGTTTTTGTAATTATTGTAAGGCGGAAAAACTTCAAAACTGTCAGATTTAAGTGAAATATCCGATAGGCCGTATAATGCTCAACGCAAATTAGTGCTTAATTTTTTTTATCTCACTAAGATTAGCGCCACAAATCATCACTACTAATCTTTATAAGCCTATCATTACATTATCTGAACCTTGTTTTGTTCTATTTAATGATGTTTACCGCAGTTTGAACGAGACAAACTATAATTCAAAACAAATACAATGGAGAAAATGTCCTTAGGCATATCATAAGTTACAACACAACTGCAACCTGCTTGTAGAGCACTGAACAACACATAAATAAAAAACAAAACCAACACAACTGCTCACAAACATTCGATATTCGAAAGTTAAAAACTTTTTTATTACACTTGACCACAAAAAAAGTAAAAAAACTTTACCGCCAAATATTGCGATTGGCGCGTTCGAAAATGGAACATTCAAACTTTCGCTTGAAAAGCGTGCGTCGCGGGCGGAATGGCGCGGGAACTGATTAGTGCGGGCCCACCGGCCCATTCAGTGAATAGGTGTAGTGATGCGCGCTTAGTTGCCGATATCGACATTTTCGACACTTTAGCAGGGGTGTCAAAGGGGTTTAAAGGGCCACTATGAACATAAGACTGCACAGATGGGCCATCAATTACCGCCACCGGAGGCTGTCACGCGCCACGTCTTTTGGTTCCGCGCAAACAAAGGTGACCGCCACAATTGACACTCATCTGCTAGATTATGACATAATACATTTTGACAGATGTTTGGTCAAAATGGCGAGTGGCCGCCACTCGCTTCATGTGTGCAAACACACAGTGTGCGTGTCCAGTCACACAACAATGTAAACAACTCGTCGCTAGCCACCGGTGGCTGTGGTCGGTGGCCTATCTGCGCGAAGTCTAAGAGTGTGTGAGCGGGCCAGACTCAAAATAAAATACTTTATTTTGACACAGCTGACTGGATAGGTTATATTGATTGTACACACGGCCGCACGTCAGACTACCCAACTTTAACCTTGCGACCGCCTCTATTCCCTACATATATTAGCTGTTTTCGTTGTTCACGTGGGTAACCTGACGTGCTGCCGACTGTACAGGTTTGGTTGATACGCCCTTGGCGGCGACCTGTAGGCTGTATCATAACGTGGCTGCATTAGAACCTCAGATCATAGAAATAAGTGTTATGTATTAATAACTCGATAATCTTTTGCGAAGTTGTGTGGCCAAATTTATTTATGTGTGCGTTAACAAACTACTAGAACACTCTAGTAAGCATTTATCACAGTAATTCCATTCACAGGTCATTGGCGCGCATTGCAAGCACAAAAATGACTGACATAATGACTGTGAAATGCGACCAATCCTCTGGGGAAATCGCGCGGTACACACCCCCATTTTATATGTCTTCTTTCTCCGATTTGATTTTAGAACGTTCACAGGCATTCAGTAAATAAGCTATATGCAAGTTTGGGGTCTTAATGTTTAATCTAGAAATAGGTAGGTTACTTCTAAATTCACACTTGGTACGCAAAATAAACATTTGATTTGATTTAAATAGAAGTGCGTTGCGAGAGTTTTAAAAAACGTTAAATTAATAAAGTTCCTACCTTAATTGTTAACATACAATTCATTGATTTATGCATTTAGATCCACAGGGAGCACTTATACCTACTCGTAGCTTCACACCTACTGTGGTGTGAGCCAGTCCTGACGAAACTTAAATGTCGATATTGTCAAACCAGTCATCTTTATTTTTATCGACACTGTCCCATCACTAAACCGATTACACGCCCACCGTAGATCACTTATCTCGTTCTTAAGACATATCAAACGACGCCACCGCAAACGATTTCAAACTCTATCTACATAAATTTAGGATTTAATATCAACTGACAAACTTCCCATATAAGTTGTATTATTTTGGTAGTCATGACAACAGGATTTAAGATAACAATCGATTAGCATTCGTTATTGTATGACGTCAAATACGTCAATGCCTAAACTATATCCGAACCAATTTTTATAGAGGTTCAACAGGAGACGGACAGATGGCGTTAGCAGCAAAATAAAATCAAAGGACAATGCCCAAACTGGGTTCAAAATATTACGGGATTACTCTGATATATCTATACAGGATGTCCAATAAATGAAAGGTAATAAACCTTAAACTACAGATAAGCTACATCATAAGCAATTTTTAAAGTAAAAGACTTAAATCTTTGTTCATAAAACTTATCAGACCTCTAACTTATAATATAAGTGGTTAGTTGTCCCTTTCTGACAAAACAAATGTCACTTAAGAAAACAAAGACAGACGAACTTTAGTGTCAAATCCGCTGTAACAAGTCATGTTGGTCGTTTATTAATAAGACTTACTATTTTCGAGATAATTAATATCACGTAGTCAGAGAAAAGTTAACGGTATTTTAGAACGCATGCATTTTGCGTGTTATACTTCTGACAACTTAGACGTGAATGTAATATATTATTTGACATCTGACTTTATTAGCTGTAAAAGTTGAACAAATTAATGTGTATTACTTAACCAATTTTTTTAAAATTTCGCAATTGTTAGAAATAATTAAAAAATATAAAATGTGTCAAGGCAGCGGTGCCGCGGTGTCGGCCTTCATGTGGTGACTAAGAAGCAAAATTGCTACCACTTTCTTAATAGGATCAACTCACAAATTGATGTTTTCACTTCCCCATACTACTAAGTAAATCGGCTAGGTACATTTGTATGGAAAGGAGATATTTTTTGGTCTGTTTTAGAGGTTCTTGTAATAGAGAAAAATGTTGGAGGGGAACTCATCTATCACCTCTTGAAGGCTCCGACATCGGTGGCGGTACACAATGGGCACAATTCCAATCCCTGTCTAAAATTAAATTTAGGTTCAGTCTGTCTCTTTCTCTGCCAAACAAACGAAAAGAGACAGACTATATTAATTTAGAAACGTCAGACTAAACAGCTGTCCGTTGCTAAGTAAATTAGAGAACCCATAGACAATTTAGTAGGGATGTCATTCGACGACGACTAAAGTTAGACGAAAACACGCAAAAACTTGTACAAATACGTTAGTAATCGCTAGAGATGGGCGGCGGGAAAAAACCCTTTGGGAAAATACCGGGTAAATACCCATTTTGGGTAAATATAGGGTTTTTACCCGGGAAAATACCCAAAACATGGGTAAAAACGATTATTCGTTTATATGGGGCGATGACAGACCGGGATTTTGAATTTCTAGTTAGTTTAGATAGAATCTAAAGGTTAGATTGTGATAAAGACATACAATTTAAGCTTACGTAATGCCTTAAATTATTGAACATAAACGCACTTGGAAAATACAATGTTTTTGAGTAACTACTTAAAGTAGATATCAATAGGTGACATGTAACAATATCATCAAAAGCTGCCGCTTGCTATTGTTTAAGCGCACTGTCAAAAGAGATAGATAAGACAGTCTAAGTTTGCGGATTTCTTGGAAAACAAATAAAAAAGATTGAAGGGGCGCGTAAACAATCTCTTATCCAGAAAATAACTTTGTAATATGAAAAAACAAAGATCTTATTAAACATATCTAAGAGAAAAGGTACGTTTTAATGGTACAATTCGTAATACTAGTTTTTTAAATTAATGTATTATGTTGATAATGAATACAATAAGTAAAGTATGTAAAATATCATCAAATTCCGTGAGCGTAGCAGCAGTAATAGTCGTCAGTCAAAAGGGTATCACGATTAAATCACAAAGCACTCGAAGTCCATAAGATAAATGTCCAGGTTGTCAAAACTGGTTGGCAGAATTAGCACGTGTGCACAGTACGGAGACAAAACTTCGTATGACAGATAATAATCGCGTAATGGTCGATTCAAAGCAAATACCACAGATCATATAATAGTTACTACGTAACAGATAAACTCACTCAAACAAAAAAGTACATACCAAACTTTCATAATAGCCTACAGTTTTCTGTCGCAGACCGCTACACATGAAAATGTACCTTGAATTTTGAATATTACGTTATTATTCCTCTGCGACCACGCGACCTTGGAGTAAAACTAATAAAGTCAGGGTTGTTTCTTTAAATACAAGGTGTTTTTGGTAGCCCTCGGTTTTAAAAGTCTTTATTTTAGCTACAATTATTTTCATAGAGGTAGTGTAATGTTTTAAAATACTTCGGTTTAATGCGAAGATATCTAGTAGGTTAATCAGGTAACCTAGTAATGTACAGTCGGAAGTATGTCAAGATATAGCTACATATGAACTACAAAAACACCTTTAATTACGTAGGAAATAAAAGCGGTCTCAAGGTCAACACGTGCGGTGTTATTACAAAAAAAATAGACCAGGTTTAAAATGGGTCTTAATATAAGCCGACAACAGAGGAATGAATGACACATTCGTGACATAACATAATAGAGAAGCGCTTTTATAAATGGCTAGCTAATAGCTTAGTCCTGTCTTAAACCCGGTACTAAGTTTTTAGAATAACGGGGGTGTAGTCTAACTTGCGGTGTGTAAGAACATAAGGCCACACGTCAGACTACCTCACTTTGACCTTGAGATCGCCTCTATTTCTACGTAATAAAAGCTTTTGTCGTAGTTTACAAGGGTAACTTGACGTGCTGCCGACTGTAAAGAAACTAAAAACCGTTTTTTAGCCTAATTTGTTTTACATAACTATTACATTGGATTTTACCGAATGCCGTGATATGACAATTAAACACTAACGGCCGAATACTGAAACGCTACTCAAATATTAGACGGCTTCTCTAACAATTAAGCAGCTCCTAAACTCAGAATTCGCTAAAAGTGGCTAAAATTGCCATGACTAGCCTTGATAAAATCTGGAAAGACCGTAATATAAGCTGAGTAACTACGATGCGTTTGGTTCGTACGTTGGTCATCTCTATCTTCCTGTACGGGGTGGAGACTTGGTGTCTCAGTAAAAAGGAACGCAACAAGATTCATGCCTTTGAAATGTGCTGCTGGAGAAAGCTGCTGCGCATTCCTTGGACAGCTATGAGAACCAATGTATGTATCCTTGAAGAACTAAAGGTCACCAAGCGCCTGCTGACTACGTGGCAGGAAAGGATCCGGAGTTTCTTTGGGCACATAATGCGATCCCCATTGCACAGCCTGGAGAAACTCATCACTCTCGGACAAATGGAGAGGAAGCGCGCTAAAGGAAGAGCGCCAGCTAGATGGGTGGACCAACTCAAGGAGGTGACTGGGGGCCAGATACAGGGAGCGGTATATATGGCGCAGAACCGGACCGAGTGGAGAAAATTGATATACAGTCACGATCCTCAGCATTGAGGGAACGACCAGAAAGAAGAAACTCAGAATTCGCATACTCAAAGCCAAAATGTAAGCATCTGTTAAACTTAAGACCAACTCAAAATAAGTAGTGCTCAAACGCCACTCAGATGAAAAATGGTATACTGAAAAGCAACTCAACGCTATTTAGCTGTCAAATGACTGTCATATCGATTGGAGTAGCCGTTAAATCTGAGAGTGGTCTTGTGGTCTCTTAAATCAGTTGATAGTGTGATAGATATCATGATATAAAAAGTAATGTCTATAAAATCCTTATTTTCTCTGTAGGTGCCCATATCGCCCTTTTCACCCTACTTTTATATACTAGAACACAAACTGGACTCAGATATGCACTAGAAAGACTTTTTGTTGTCTTACAAAGGTGTTTACTTTGCCTACAAATCGGAAATTACAAATATCCTTCCAGTTATTGTAAAATGCGTAGTTTTGTACAAAGTTGCACGTGCACCTATGCTTTTACTATCTATTGCACTCTCAAGAGATACCTAATAATGAATGAGAACTCGTTACAGATTTTTGAGGAAGAGGAAGAGCCAATAGTTCAGCCTATCAGTCTTGAAAATTTGATTAGTTTGAAGTTGAAACTAATAAAATCTTTGTTGATAGCACGATATTAACAAATATTATGTACAACTTTTTTTTCAATAGTCATATAATTACAATTACACCATAAAAAATAATTATAACAATCGAAAGTCGAAATGAGCAAATAGTATTTGATGTGATGTGATTCCCACTGCAGGGCATACTCGGCCTCTCCAAACCTTTCTACAAACGCTCTGTCGCCTAGTACTTTTAGACCAAGTTGTCACGGCAGGATCTTTTATTTAGGTCATCGGACAATCTGGCTGATGGGTTTGATCCAACTATTTAGAACACATAGGGCATATCAAATTGTTTTGTCTTGTCAAAATTTGTATTACTAATTTATACTTGTTCATTTTCATTATATTTTTGTTAATTGAATAGTTATTAAATACTGCACTGCACTTCAAGCTTGATTTAAACTTATTTTAATAATGTGAATTTATTGAAATTAATTTGATTCGCTGTGACAAATGTCAAAAAGATAGCAAATATTTTTTTTTCGTTCTCACTCTAAGCCAGGTTCACGCGTGCGCGCGTCTTTGCCGGCAACCTAACTGAATTTCTACCGTGGACGGTACCGCGGCGTGTAGGTGAGTAGCGCGCGCAAATACATGGAGTGCAAGAGGCCTATAAAATTTTAAAACGGGTATCTATTAACCCTGATGTCGTTGTTTACAACAACCTTTTGTTTACGTAAATGTTAATTTAACATTTATTGTGTTAAAAACTGTATATAATGTATGTAATTCATTTTTGTTGTAAGTTCGGCCCTAATACAATTGCATAATAGTTATTGACTTGGTTAAAATATTGAATTAATGTCAAAATTTATATTTACCCTTCATTTTGGTATCTACCGGGCATTTTCTCGCGTTTTTACCCATTTTGGGTAAATACCGGGAAAATACCGGGTAGAATCCCATCTCTAAATCGCATCACTTAAATTGACGTTTCTAAATTATTGTAGTCTGTCTCTTTTCGTTTGTTTGATAGAGAAAGAGAAAGACTGAACCTAAATTTAATCTTAGACAGGGCGCATTGGAATTGAGCCCAATGTATTAAGGTATTCGAGAAAGCGAAAATTACATAAGCATACGCAATTTGTAGAGACATTTAATTGATCTGATAACATAACCACATGAAGGGTTTATGATGTGATATCTTTTTTGGCACAAGTCTATATTTCATTTCGGTTCGGTATCAACCCTAGCGTTTACACATGACGGCTAAATGTCACTGGCGATCAAACTCTCACGTACCGAATTTTAACGGATACAGATCGGAAGTAGTGTAAAATAGCTATGGGCGATTATTATTAAATTAATCGAATTATTCGAATGGTCTCTGTAATCAAATGTATTCGATAAGCTACTGCAGGTATTCGATTGTACTTCGATTATACGGCGAGCAATACCGAAGCGAGCAGTGCGCAGGCCGTACTACTATCGAATGAATCGTCATTCGTCGCGTCGATTAATCGTTCGTTAATTCGTTCGCTGCCTGTCCTGTGCGCACAGTCGCGGCAATTCAACGAATGTATCGAAGGGCCGAGTATAGATTATCATTCGATTGTTGATTATTATTCGATTTTTTTTCCGAATTACTACATGGACATTCGATAGTTCGAATGGTCGATTATCGATTCATTCGATTTTTTTTTTCGAACAATCGCGCCCAGTTGTAAAACTGCTTTACATAATCAATTATCACTTACTGTCTATTTTTCTCCAGCATCTCAGTAGCTTCACCTGCAATAAACATGATGATGAGATTACTTAAATAATAATAGAGAAAAATGAAATGAAATATGTACATTTATTTAGCACGATATGAATACTTTGGTACGGTCTGGGTACGGTACATAGCATAAGATCAATTGTATGCCAAAGATGTCCCTGCTCAGCATAAATCGTGACAGAAAAGAGAGACAAAAAGTTTACATTATGAATTTAAATATTGGGTATTATTGCACTTTAAAAATGTCCCCAAAGGCGGGAATCGAACCTCCGTTCGTCGCATACCGGGCGATTGCCTAAACTCTCGGCCACCCTGGGGTTGGCAGAGTCTGTCGAAATTTTCAAGTGCTTCTTAACGCTGTAATGCCGCGTTGGTTCAATGTTATCGGGATTACGCCCTCAACACTCGAAAGAAATACTATTGCAAGTATTTAACAAGTGCAATATTATCTAATATTTAGATTGCAGAAGTGAATGCTTATCACTTAAAAACAAAAAATTATTACAAATTTGAATGGGGACCATAGTCCGACCAATTCGTGTAGACCTTTCTGCATAACGAAAGACGTGCGGGGGGCGAGGCATGCTAGATGTCAGCGGGGACGGGTGTTGCGGGGAAGGGGGTTTCCTATGACAATTACTAAATAATAAACATTTTCAACAAAACACCAATTACCTAGCCCCAAACTAAGCGTGAGCTTGTGCTATGGTTACTAGGATAACGAATAGACATACTTATACGTTACGACTTAGGCATGAATGCTCGTGCTCATCACACAAACATTTGCCCCTTCCGGGATTCGAACCTGCAACCTCTGGTTTAGTAGTCCAGAGCGCGGACCACTACACCAAGACGGCAGTCAACAACAATAGCGTGCGAATGGCGTTTTTTCGCCCCCCGCACTTCTTTCGTTCCGCCGAAGGATCGGGTACGATCTTGTCGGACTATACACACAACATAAAATAAAAAATAAATTATAAATAAAAAAACCCAACGCAAACGACTTGATTTTTATGAAACATGGCTAAGAACACTCGGGACGAAATTATCTAACACAAAAAAAATTAACGAAAATAGATTTATCCGTTTGTAGCTACACTACCACAGACAGATACACAGACAGACACGTTAAACTTATAGCACCCCTGTCTTTTTGCGTCGGGGGTTAATAAGTCATTACAGAAATGACAATATTTAAGCTACATTCAGGATTTTGGAGGTCTGGAGCCTCTAGCTTTGAACAAACTGTACTTAAATTTTTGTACAAACAGTGGTGCAGGCGGGGATCGAACTCTCGACCTCACGAATGAGAAGTGAAATTTTCTCCGCTCGGCTATGGGGCCTTCAATAACTACAGCTACAAAGGACTTTAGTCACTTAAAGAAGTTTTGTAAGTGCTTGGTGTGAGCTGGCGTTTCATTTCATTGGGACGGCATCAGTCCGACATGGCCGTAGAAAGATCAGGCGCAGGACCAACGGCTTAACGTGCTTTCCGAGGCACGGGGGTGTTAACACCACCAACTTCCCGACTCCGGAGCTGTGTCTGAGTTATTTCAAGACAGAAAAGCCCAAACACTTTCGGCCCGACCCGGGATTCGAATCCGGGACCTCGTGGGTAGTACCCAGCGTGCTTACCACTAGACCAACAAAGCAATTATGAGAGTGAAGGAACAGAAAGTGCACCTGTGTATTGCGCTCACACTTGTGCACTATAATATCTCCCGCGCAGTCGGCTAATCTCTGTTGAGATTGGCCACTGTAGTCGAAATTCGGCTAGGAGGACTAACTTACTTACGGTACTTCGGTAAATGTACCCACAAACGCCCGCTCTCTGTAGGTGGGAGAGCTTTCGCCCGGATAGCGAGGGGTCGTGGGTTCGAGTCCCACCAGATTGTCTGTGTCTTGAAGCACTAATAGGGCCCAAAAGATAAGGATACATGTTCGAGCCCCCTAAGATTTCTTTTAAATCCTCGCTATTTTATTATACGAATCAGTTGGTCGAGACATGATCTTTAAAATAAAAACATGTGAAAACTCAATGATAGATAGTTCATTTAAAAAGAGGTAGATAAGTCATTAGCGCGCGAAAATTGACTGCCTCAAATCGAGCAATTTGCTCAATTTTGCATTCAAATGTGAAATTTGACACGTAAAAGAATTCACAAATTCAAATCGCCGCGCAGTATGACATGACAGGTCTACCTCATTTTTAAATGAATACACTGTTTATGTGAAAACTAAAATATTATACTTTTTTTCAGTTTTTTTAAGTAGGTAGCATTTTTTTTTCTTTTTAGCTGGTTCGATTCCTGGGTAAGACAAGCAAACTTTAGAAATTAATGCAGTTTTGTTTCTTTTTAAAAATAAAGGAATGTTTCCTTTCAGTAAAATGAGCTAACAAAAGGATTTAAGGTAGTTCTCCTATAGGGCCCATAGATTTTTCCACTCTATGTGATGAACACGAGCATTTGTACCTAAGTCATGGTTGTTTATAAATGTATATAAGTATGTTTATCCATTATCCTAGTCACCATAGTTGAAGCTCACGCTTAGTTTGGGGCTAGGTAATTGGTGTATTTGTTGAAACAATTTATTATTATAATTATTATAAAAGTACTTACAGCCGGACTCCATGATGTATTTTCTAATGATCCTCTTAACTTTATCTTCTTTTACATTCTAATCCAGTCCATTGTATTTGTAAAGAATCTGTTAAAGAAGAAAATAATACATTTATTTGTAATATTACATTACATTGCAGTAAACAATGAAATAAATACAGCATCACATTATTTAAAGCAGAGGTTATATTGTTCTTAGTTAAACTGCCCTTAATATGATAATGAAATTTGAAACTCAGACAAAAACTGACTCATATTTAATTACTGGAATGATTAATAACTGTAATACATTTAAAAATACCTATAAACACAGTTTAGGCAGACTGGCCAGTTACATGAGCTGTTACTATCACTCTTTATAATCCAGTTTACAGCACATAGTAAAATATATTACAATTTTATCAATATCAGATAGTCTTGCCCAATCGACTTTTATGTATAGCAGACACATATTTCTAAAATTTATTATACTAGCTACTACATAGTGACAAACTTCATGGTCATGTGGTTTGCATGCCAGTTTTCATGGTTTCGCCATCTCTGATGTCCTGGGTTTGATCCCGGTCTGGTCACTAGAAGAACATTATATTCTTTCTATTTTACTCGGATCTGGGTGTTGTGGTATCTCCATTGTTTTATATTATGGTTCTTAACAGTTTTACAGAATAAATCTAGGATAACTTATATGTGCAAGTAGATACATGCTTAGTTCTGTGTCTAATGCTGCATGATTGCAAAAAGCTTAGTCAAATAGCTTTTGTCTAGTACTTTTTAGACTTTAGAACCAAACATTTACACTCCGCAGCTCATCAGGTTACTCATTAAAACTATAAAAACAGCTTTTATAATATAGGCAATAGAGGCAGTCTCAAGATCAAATTGGGGTAGACAGACATGCATGCATAAGACCACCGGAGGTCATATAACAATAGATCGCACCTTCAGAATTATTGAGACCTAATCAATTTTAGGATTTCGACTTTTATACATAGAATGGCTTAAAATGAACACGTCTATCGACTTTTAATACAATATAGGCATTTTTTTGCGTGAACTGAGCTACGCGTATATTTCGGTCTCTTTCACGGCGCCCCTTCCCCCGCGTGATTTCGGTTTAAGCGTGACGTAAGCAGTGTTGCGCCGCAAGTGTTTCGAGCAGGTCGTTGCGTGTTTGTAAATATGGAGACCTAATCCGAATTTTGACGGAACAATACCAAACGAAGGTAGGGAAGTGTACTTTTTTTTTCAATAAAGTAAAGACCTATTGGGTATCGAGTCCATTTTAAAGCAAAAAGTATCGAATAAACTTTGACGTATTTGTATTTGAGTCGCTCTCATACGGAAAAAATAGCACAAATAGAAGACCTAAGGGCTATTTGGTCTGTGTTGTATTATAAGTAATGTTATAATAGATTTTATTCATTAATTTGTCTCCCTTGTATTAAATATGAATGCAATAGCACCGACCGTTTTAGAAATGAGTCTAACATGATTTAAAAATGTTTTGTGGTCTTGGTGACTTGTTACATAATTTACATACAAAGTTTACATGGTTTTAGGTAAATTATTATATGAACAAATATTAATTCATAATCGCTTTACTTGAAATATTTCAGAATTACTCTAATAAGAAAATACTATCTCACTGTTACGAAAGTACAGATGAAATAGATTTTTTAACCCGATGTACCAAATTCTTTGTGAAGTAAGTAATTCACACTGTTACTCATTGTTATCAAAATTATTTAATCCTGTAAGTAAATAATATTTTTTTTACTTAATTAACTATGATGATTCAAAGTACGCCTAGAAGAGAACTAGACAAATAATATCACATAGTTCTTCTAATAGAAAATTCTCCGAGATCCATCTGATTCTGCATGAACAGGTGAGTTATGATATTCATTTATTTTTATTTTTTTGCGCACGATTGTTAACCTTAAATCTAGACCAAAACTAACAATCGTGCGCGCAGATAAAGGTAACGCTACGGTCATAATGGATACATCGGACTATATACTGAAAATGTCGCAGTTTTTGTCGGACGAATCCATCTACAAACGCGTAAAATCAGATCAAACAAATAAAATTTTAAAGAAAACCAGCGGCTTAGTACGAAAACACGGTGACATTTTAAGTCTAGATGTTCAACAATTAGTACCTATGTGTGCAAAACCACCGAAATTGTATAGGTTGCCAAAAATCATAAGACTAATACCCTGCTACGTCCCATTGTTAGTCAAATTGATAGCCCAACCTACAAATTAGCTCAGCATTGAGCTAGAAAAATATCAAAGTTACGGGGAGAAACAACGGTATATGTTAAGGATTCCTACAATTTCATCACCGAAATTAAGAAATTCCAATTACCAGATGATGAAACTATGGTTAGTTTTGATGTTCAGTCCCTATTAACAAGTTTACCAGTAACCAGTTTAGGACTGCATTGAAATCACCAAAAAGAGAAGCTGGTTCAACTCGACATGCCAAATGAATATAACTATTGGAACATTGCCTTACATCTGGCTATTTACTATAGAATAATGAGTTCTATCTGCAAACTGATGATTTAGAAATGGGCTCTCCGGTCCCTAGTTGTTGCTGATATATTCTTGTAGGATTTTGAGGATCGAGCTTCGAGCACATCACCTATATCACCAAGGTTTCATAAGCGGTACATATATGACACTTTTACAATTTTACCCACCAATAGTGTTTCTGCTTTTCTTAATCATCTAAATTAAATACATCCAAAAATCAAAATTATGGAAATTGAGACAGACAGTAAACTAGCTTTCTTAGTTATTTTACCAACTATAAATTTGGATCATACCCTTAGCCACAATCTTTAGAAAAGCCACGCATAATGATAAATATCTCAATGGTGCGTCTCACTATCTCCTTTCACAGTTAGCTACCGTGGGCAAAACTTTGCTTCAGAAAGTGAGGGGCATCTGTGACGACCACCTAGCTGCTGTAAGGAAGGTACTACGGGACAACCAGCTTCCAGTACCACGTTGTTGCAGACCCCGTGCCAAGCCTACGACAGTTGGACGCCAACCTGCAGTACTACCATACATGAGGGGAGTCACTGACAAGATTGGGCTTGCGTGAATATCTTGAAGTGTGCTTCAATCAAAACTTATTTCAAGCCGCAAAAGAAGATTGACCAATTTCTACCACCTGTCAAGTACAATATACTTCTTCAATATGAAGGAGTGTACAGACTGGAGTATGACTGTGGCAGAGTTGGGCAAAATGTTATTAATTAAAAATTAACAATTACAAAATGTAATTGGCGAGTTTAATTATAAATGACTTGAAATTGATAAAAAGTAATTAAATTACAATTACAAATTGTAATTGTAATTGGGAATTGAAATTACTCAATTACTTTTTCATTTAAAATATGGTATTAATCTAAATAAAACGATAAGGTAAAGATAAATAAAATATTTAATTTTAAAAAATAACAAAAAAGAACTATTTCAAATTAGATTTTAATGCTACTCTTTGTTCAAACATCTGATCAGAAAGTTTGTGAGATTTTTAAATTAATCATGGTAGCATATGAAAATAATCTCTCGACGGGACCTGACGAAGGCATTAAAGTATTATATTTAATAAACACCTGTTTAATTTCTGGATGTCAATTTAGCATTGAAGTATCTTTATCCGAATCTGAAAGGACATAATAATTTCAGGTCTTGTAGAACGGAGTGATTCAGTATATTCACCTTCAGGTGAATCAGTGTCAAAAACAAAATACAAATCATCGTCTTTGTTTGTGTATGTGATTGAAGATTCTCTTGCATTTTTAACCGACTTCACAAAAGGAGGAGGTTATCAATTCGACTGTATGTTTTTTTGTGGCTATGTTACTTACCGCATATCTCAGTCAGTTGTGGACCGATTTGAAAAAAAAAAAAATGTTTACCTAGAGGCTATACCTTCTAGTTGGTCCTATTTTGGCCAAGTCGAGATCTGATGATAGGATCTTGGTGTAATCGAGGGAAACCCTCAAATTTTGAAGGCATGTATAGTGTTTTCGTACTAGTATCTTAATGTTGACATGTTGTTACGTCCGATAATCATTATGTGGAGCTGAGCTGATGGCGGAACTCCTTAAAAATTAGGAGTTTAGTAATTAAAACACCAGATCTTTTGTCAGGTACTGTATAGGATGCTAACAAAACAAACTCCCTCCTCTTTCACTGGCAACGACTCCAAAAAATAACAGATAATAAATTGTATAATTTCGTAGAACAGTTAGGTAATTTAAATATTATTTTGTACTTTTCAGTTTAGGACGTCTTGTCTTAGTGACAATTGCGTATTTTGCTTTGTAGAAGAATGTCTTTTGAGTCGCTTATGCGTTTTTGAGTAGCTCACGTATTCATTAAATGTCACTTCGCCATGTTTTCGTTTAAATGAGTGACAAAATTCAAAGTTGCATTACGTGATCCACTAATTTTAACTTCTTTTGGTGCGCATAACGTGCACCGTGCTACTCTTTTTTATCTGAAGATTCACTGGGTAAATAGGTAAAAAACTTGCCATCAAAAATACCGGGCAACACCTCCTCAGTTGTTGGGTCGTCTTCATCTTGTTCAGTATTAGACGCCATTTCAGTAGGTACTTGTAAAATAAAAATACGCCAAAAGAAATACGCGAGCGATCTTACTTGTCGAAACCAATGCCAACGACTATGTGACGCCGCTTGTTTCCGGAGAGAAGTACACGCGGGGTGGGTGATTGTAAGCCCCCCGCGCCCCTCTGGCTCTCTAAACTAGACTTGAAATAAAACGGGATTTTTAATAAAAGTGAATTAGAAAGACCTAAGCATAAAAAGGTCTTTTTAAAAATATATGGATTTAGACAAACAAAGACCTAAATTGCTACTGTTACAAATAAACGAATATAATTATTTATTTATACATTACTTTTGTTTATTTAACTTTGTAATGTGTAGATAAATAGTTATATTATGATTTGCAACTGTCAATTTTTTTAAAATTTTTTCACAATATCCAATTATCATCCATTTTCGTTAAAAAGTCATGATCTACGAATCTAAATCTCTAGGTCAATAATTCTAAAGGTGCGAGATTATCTATTGTGTCTGGAAACTTGATCTCTGAATGGTTAATACTACAGTTGTACAGAAAACTGTTACCAATGGAAAGGGTTGGAGGAGGCCTATGCAAAAAGGCACACCAAAACAAGGGATATACTGTGAGCTTACAATTATTTATTGTAACTATGTTTCAGAATAAAAGAAGACATTATTATTATACTACAGTTGTAAGGTTCTTTTGACGTATCCAAACCTATTATATTGATAGCTGATGATACTTGATAGTTATATTATATGATAACCAAGATTTATGTAGTGATTCCTTGTCATAAGTCATATAAGCAATATTTCTTACATGTAAGCAAAGATTTAAAATGTAACAAAGAATAATCTAAACTTTAAAAAGTCTTAAAAGCAATAAACACTTGCAAGAAAAATTTATCACTATGTGCAAAGAATGTGTGTAGCAAACCTAGAGTCAGCACATCTTTTTTTTCAGACAATTATTATATGATTGATAATACAATAGTACATTTACAAGCTTATTTTGTATTTCAATATAAGTTTGTTAATAGTATATGAGTCGAAAGAGCCTTCTCAAGGATATAGACGCAACTTTCTCATAGAAACAAAGCAGTATGCAACTGTTGACAACAAAACATAATTATTTGAATTCCTATTTGTAATCAGTCAATTCGATTCATACTTACCACTCGTACAAAGGACTCCATATGCTAATGACCTACATAGACCACTCATACACTTGTTAACACAGCACAATTACTAGAAATATGATAATAACAATTAAACACACTTCTAAAACTTTCAAAAGTTGCAAAAGGTATTTTTTCTTTCACGTAAATACACAAGTTATTTACATGGAAGGCAGTTGGCATTCTAGAGTCTAATAAGAAGAATTTCACAAATAATTACACAATGTTCTAAACTAAAAATCCTATTTCTAAATGCATGAAAAAGGGAAATCCACTTTTTTCACTCGGTTTGTCATTTTTGACAATCGATTGATATGACAGACAACTGGGTGACATCTATGAAAGATCAAAGCGTTTTATTTGTTATAGAGTAAAGGTTTTCGTATTCTTTGTTATTTAGTTTACGTCGCAATTATTGAGTGTACCATTACAGCTCGTTTCTAGGTAAAGTATAACTGAATAAATCTTTGAAAACCATCCATTTTAAAGAAATAGTTTAAGTTTTCTGAGTATGATCTTACTGACAAAATTAAACGCAACGACGGAAGGAGATTGCCATTACAAAAAATATATTTTTTATTCAATTAGTAATATTAAGCAATCAAATTACTTTATCGATTCTTATGAATCGATTCGTAATGTGCTGCTAAATAACTAATTGTTACTGTAAATTGTCCTGTCTTCGTCTCCGAGATTTAAGAGATTACGAGTAGGAAGCTCCAGCGATGCAACCAGCAACCGCACACAGGTTTAGCGCAAGAAAAGAGAGAGAAAGAACATCCCCCCTCTCTGCCCTACGCCTCACAGCACTGTCCCAGCCGCCTGCTGCTCATTTCGCGTCCGTGCGCGCGCACCGAATGCACGCAGTGTTTAATTACACCCGAAAGCTTTAATAATAATAATAATAAATCTTTATTTCAGGCAAATTACACCCATACACAAATTTAAAATCACAACTCAATCAATATATGGAGTCAACAAAACATTTATAAATAAAATGTGTAAGCATTATAAGGCAACATAGAATTATAATAAAAATATATTTAAAAATATGTATAAATAACAAGTTAACGTTATTATGTTATTTAGAATATGTTCTTGATAAACGAATTAATCATTCCTTCTATATCATTTAAAACATTGATTGTGAAATTTAAATAGTTTAATATAAAAAGTAGTACATTTGACTTGGAACCGCTTACCCCGGAAAGCTAGTAGCGCCTCTGGCGGTTGAAGAGTTAACTAAAAAGTAATAGCGGGGATAACCGACCCTGCAAGTAAGCGAAGCCAAGTCAAGAGCTCATTCTGTCTTTAACTTTGAAACTATCAACAAGTATCTACTAGTAACATCATTGTGAATGTTGGTGAAATATCAATACTGTTATAAGTGAACACTCTAAGTAAAATAAAAAGGCAATTTTCTCATAGAACGTGGTTTCTATTGAAAGTCTCCGGCACTCCCCGACTTTGGTTTACAAAGTCAGAAGTGGGATTCATACGCAAAAAAGGTACGTAAGTGTTGTATCAAAATTTTATAAAATTTAGGATAAGTAGGTACTTCTAGAATTCTTGTTGTTTTTAGAAAATAGCTTATTTCATAGGCACGCATGCAATACTAGGTGGTTGTTGTGGGGCGTGTAGTGACACAAGGCCAAGGCTACTCTTTGGTTGTGTTCGCGCACATCTCGTAAAATTTTATAAAATTTAGGTTAATTAGGTACTTCTAGAATTCTTGTTGTTTTTAGTAAATAGCTTATTTAATAGGCACGCATGGAATACTAGGTGGTTGTTGTGGGGCGTGTACTGACACAAGGCCAAGGCTACTCTTTGGTTGTGTTCGCGCACATCTCGTAAAATTTTATAAAATTTAGGTTAAGTAGGTACTTCTAGAATTTTTGTTGTTTTTAGTAAAAAGCTTATTTAATAGGCACGCATGCAATACTAGGTGGTTTTTGTGGGGCGTGTACTGACACAAGGCCAAGGCTACTCTTTGGTTGTGTTCGCGCACATCTCGTAACAATTATATCCATTCCTAGGTAGTTAATATGAAGCGTGTACTGGCACATGACCAAGGCTACTCTTTGGTGGTGTTAGGTACACGACTTCTAGGATTGCCACATAGGGTTAGATACTATAAAACTGTATACCAACACGCCAAGGCTTAATATTCTGTTGTGTTCGGTGAACAGTATTCTGATTTTGCATGCAGCCAGTTAAATACGCAGGGGCACAAGGCCACGGCAAATACTTGTAGTTGTTTTCATTGTACTGTTTGTATATTATAACACATTAAGTAAATGTTTTTGTGGTTATCCTAGTTTTTTCTAATAAGTTTTTTTTACACGATCTATTGATGTAGTTTGATGTATATGAGCAGGTAGGTGAGTATATAATTGAAATAAAACTTCCCTAAATATTCTATTTTATTTTACATGTAATTTAGTTCGTTGCGAACATTTGATGTCCGTGTTATTTTATTTTCAGTCTTAACAACATGGAAGGAAATGAGGAAGTGATGCCGCTGTCCGAGGTTACTGCCAAGTCACCGGTCCTACCAGCCGAAGATCTTCGTCGTGGTCGCAGCAGAACGAGAGGTCTTCAAAGAAGAGGATTACGTACGCCGCACAAGAATCCAGGACGGCGACATACATCTCGGGAATCGCAAGCGATCCGGAGTCTATCAAGAATCCAGAGAAGCCGTAGCCGTTCTTCGCGCTTACGTCGTGATGAAGATAGGGACTACTACGCTGGTCATCGAGCGTCTCGTCATCGAAGCCGATCCAGAGATGAACGTCCTCGCTCCGTCGCGCAACCCTCCAGAGAAGATACTTCACGTGAGTTTGTCTCAATTTACAAAACTTATAAACAGTTGGGCAGCACCTAATATGAATAATAGGGAAAACTTTTCTAATAGTAACGTTGTGCCTGAATTTGACCCCTCGTTAAAAAACCAAAGTATTAATAATTGGTTAACTAAGGTGAATGAATGTGCAGTATTGTATGGGTGGACTGAGCGGCAGATTATACACTATGCCCTACCTAAATTAGTAGGTGTAGCGAAAAAGTGGTACAAAGGGTTACCGTCTTTATTGTTTTCTTGGGATAACTGGCAAACCAAGCTTAGATCTGCTTTCCCTGCTGAGGAAAATTACGGTCAAATGTTGACAGATATGCTGGCTAAGCGAGCTAAGTTTGGAGAATCACTTGAGGAGTACTTTTATGAAAAGGTCGCCTTATTAAACCGTTGCGACATTTTTGGTAAAAAGGCAGTGGAATGTATTTTACACGGGATAGATGACAGGTCAGTACGTTTAGGAGCAGAGGCAGCCCAGTTTAGTGATCCGGACAAATTATTAGCTTATCTACGAAATGCGAAAACAGTCGCTTATACAAACAGTAATTTTGGAAATAGGAAACCTCGTGAATCAAGACCAAGTAACTCTGCAAATGTACGACATGAACCTAACCCCAATGTACGTTGTTACAATTGCAAACAGGACGGACATCCGTTATCTAAATGTCCCAAACCACTCAAGAAGTGCACTAACTGTTCCCTTGTTGGTCATACTGAATCTGAATGTTTCCATAAGAAGGTAGGCAACGAAAAAGTCTTTTGTGAAAAAAAACAGTCTTAGTCATTAACGAGTCTACTAACACTAATAATTCGAATAAATATGTCCAAAAAGTGAGAGTTAACAGGAAGGATACTACTTGTTATATCGACCTAGGCAGTGAAATAACTTTGATTCAAGAGAGCGAGTGTAAAAAAATATTTAGTAAGTTGGATAGTCATGTCAGTCATCCGATGGTAGGATTTGGAGGTGCAGTTGTTGATTCTTTAGGTTCATGTATGGCAAATGTACAGATTCAAAATGTTGACGCTATGGTGTTGTGTGTTGTAGTTCCAGACCATTTTCTAAAGTCCCTTTATTGATAGGTCAGACATTTACCGAACAGCTTCATATCCAGATTCTTAAAACTGAAAAAGATCTCATATTTAGGACCAACTATGACATAGAAGGAAACGTCAAAAGATGTTTACATTTACGCACAACCAGTGTCGTTACTGTTAAGGGTATCGACTTACTAGAAGTAGATTGTGGGTCAAAATTTAATGGAGATGTATATGTTCGTAGCTGCTACAGGGGACAACCTGGCAAAGAGTATCCGATTGAGGAAGGTATCTTTGCACTAAAGGACGGAAAAGGTGAACTTCTCATAATGCCATTAAGTACAAATGCAATCACGTTCAAGAGTAACGAATTGGTTGCTAGAGTAGAAATTGTCTTAGAATCTTTTGGGTTTTGTGAAGTAAACAGAATAGAGACTGCATCTGCAAAGCCATTAAAACCATTTACATTGGAGGACTTAAAAATTGGTGACATTTCTAAGGATGACAAGGTACGTCTTTTAGACTTGGTAAACTCATATCGTGATTGCTTTGCGACATCATTAAGAGAGATAGGATGTACGGACTTAGAGAACATGAACATTGACCTTAGTGATGATCAACCTATAGTATACCGTCCTTATAGGTTATCGCAAACAGAAAGATAGGAATTTCAAGACATGATAGACGAATTAAGTGCTACTGGTATGATCAGGGAGTCCAGTTCACCTTATGCTAGCCCCATTATTTTAGTGAGAAAAAAGACCGGCGATAAAAGACTGTGCGTCGACTATAGGTCGCTAAATAGGAAAACTATAAAGCAACATTACCCTCTCCCCTGTATGGAGGACCAAATGAATAGGTTGTCAGGAAATAGATTTTATACTTCATTGGACTTAGCCAGTGGGTATTACCAAATCGAATTGGCAGAGGAAGGTCAATGGGAGTTCAATAGGATGCCTTTTGGACTAGCTAATGCACCCGCGGTGTTCCAAAGGACCATCAACAAGGCTTTAGGTTCCCTCCGTTTTGACACTGCTGTTGCCTACATGGACGATGTTATAGTTCAATCAAAAACAATTGAAGAGGGATTGCAAAAACTTGAGTCAATATTAAAAAAATTAAACCAGCATAATTTAACATTAAAACCGAGTAAATGTTATTTCTTTCAAACATCTGTGGACTTTTTAGGGTTTGAAGTGTCTGCTAGTGGAATAAAACCAGGTCAGAAAAAAAATCAGGTTGTACAATCTTTCCCAGTTCCAAAGAACGTTCATAACGTACGTCAGTTTTTGGGGTTGGTGAGTTTTTTTTAAAAGATATCAGGAATTTTGCCTCAGTTGCTAGACCCCTAACTAGTTTATTAAAGAGCAACGTTTTCTTGGAGTTGGGATAAGGCACAGCAGGAAGCATTTGACGAGTTAAAAGAAAGACTCGTTTGTTGGCATGATCCAATGCGTAAAACGGAGTTACACACCGACGCAAGTAAATGGGGTGTAGTTGGTATACTACTCCAAGAACAGGATGATGGTGATCTTAAACCTGTAGCTTATTTTAGTCGCCAGACCTCCCCGGTTGAACAACATTTTTCATCATACGAGCTGGAGACATTAGACGTAGTATCCTCCCTCGTGAAATTTCGACCGTATTTGTTTGGCATGCCATTTACAATTGTGACTGACTGTAACTCCTTACGAGCTACTTTCATGAAAAGAGATATGATCCCTAGAGTTGCTCGTTGGTGGAGTATGATCCAAGAATTTGATTGCGATGTTAGGTACAAGTTAGGTCGAGCAATGTGTCATGTCGACGCATTAAGCCGGAATCCTCTTCCTAATGAGGGAGTAGATGAATTCGATTTTCCCGTAATATTCCAAATCACAAACGATTGGCTTAAAACTGTTCAGTCGTCTGACAGCGATGTAGAGCGAATTAAAAGTATTTTACTCGATTCAGGTAGTAAGAACGTAGTGAATATAAAACAGAATTTTGCTCTAAAGAATAATAATGTTTATAAAATGACTGATAATGGGCTCAGGTGGTTAGTACCAAAGGGTGTAAGATGGCACATACTGAAAGCATGTCACGATGACATCGGGCATTTTTCTCTAGAAAAAACTATGGATAAAATTAAAGAAACATATTGGTTCCCAAAAATGAAAAGGTTCGTTACTAAATATGTGCACTCCTGTTTGGAGTGCGCTCTTACCAAAATTCCATCTGGAAAAAAGTCTGGTTATTTACACCCTATACCAAAGGTTTCAAAACCATTTCATACCCTTCACGCTGACCACCTGGGTCCTTTCAACGAAAGTAAGCGCAAAAATAAGTATTTGCTCGTCATAATAGATTCCTATAGTAAATGTATTGTTTTAAAACCGGTCAAACACTCCATCCTGATTGAGCCTATGAATGACTTTGATTGAA
Source organism: Pyrausta nigrata (assembly GCA_949316185.1). Lineage (NCBI taxonomy): Eukaryota > Metazoa > Arthropoda > Insecta > Lepidoptera > Crambidae > Pyrausta > Pyrausta nigrata. The sequence continues at coordinate 1,000,665 of OX438965.1, forward strand.
GATTTTTCAAAATGCGACGAACAGACATAGTAACTTAAAGGTTTTAAATTTTCTTTTGTCAATAAATCTTCTCTATCCATTGCTGTTAACCATTTTCGCCGCCTGAAATATACAAAAAGGTATTAGGTAATTTAAAAAGACTAGACTAGACTAAACATATTCAAGAACTAGTCAGATGGGAATTCTTTTAACAGTTTGTATTATTGTTAAAATAACAAATTAAACCATTAGTTATCTACACAAATTATTATGGGTATGGGTATTAATTGTTTTTTTATGCCTGCAATAAAAAACCCATATTTGTATAATTTAAAATACAACTCAAAATATGTTAGAACAAATAAATAAATTTCGAGGTTCTTGGTATGTTCTTTTAAAACAACACAAGTGATTTAAAAATGTGGAAAAACGCAATCGTTCAACCTGATGTCGCACAGGATTTGAAAACATAAGTACTTAACCGGCGACTTGAAAAAAATATGGACTCCGTACCGCGTTCCTAAAGAGTGAAGCAGGGTTCAAGCCTGTGTGTGTGAGATCATAGGGTTACAATAGCGGCCGATCGGCTTACTTTGGTGTAAGTGTGTGCGTGAGAAGATCGTGTATTAACGACGATGACTGGCTTACTTTGTTGGTTCAGTTTTAATGTAGGCGACACTGAGTCGATATTATTCTTCACGTCGATGTACTTAACATACTACATTTAAAAATGAGCACTTTTTAAAATGAGTAAATAAAAGCTACGGCTCCTAGACTAGCACACGTTCGTCCTTTTTTCTAGGGTAGATAAGTAGGTACTTCATATTTTGAAAATAATTAAGTAACAATAATATTTCATTTAAACAGTTTAGTTAACTTCATGTGTTTGGCTCTTGGTCTAACTAAATACAACAAACCTGTAAACTAAATAGCTATCAGAAAGTCTTTAAATTTAATAAATTCTGAATTAATGAAATCAAAATTTCAAATCTGTAGGATGTAAGGTAAATAGGTACACATTTCTCTATTTTGGTAGGTACCTACTTTGCCAGCAAGGGCTAAAATAGTCAATCTTCAGTCTCAAACGTCAGATATCCCTTTAAATTTAATAAATTAATGAAAAAAATATACTAGGAAAGGTAGTCAATTAAACTTTGTTCATATTAAACCATGCACCAATCACAATTTTATAATAAACCACTTTTAAAGTATCTAGGACTTTCCTTCTCAGTGTCCGCAGGCAGCGTAAAAAAATTTAAATTTGGTTCAAAATTAACAGATGGGAAAAATAAAATACAATTATTTTGCTTTAAATTTCCGCTAAGAGACGCTAGCGCAGGCAACAAAACCACACCAACCACAACCGCATTGAGTACCAGTTCAGGCAAATGCAGAATGCAACGCCCTCCCTCCCTCAATACGCATGCACTACAGCTAATGCAGTTGTTAGTTACCAACACCAACGTGCAAAAATTCTCGACGCGTTTCGCCACTCCACGCGGCATCCCCAGGAGATGTTGTCGCCTCGGCTGAGCACGGACGACTGAAATGAGTCGCTGGCGAACAGGCCTTTTATACTGTCCCTACTAATGAGCTGGCGTAATCATTACGTTAACGCGATCGTAACGTAAACGCAAACAAAAAGTTAAAGTTCAAAAATTAAAAAATAAAACCGTTGGTGACTGATGGTTATTAATAACATTTTGTTAATTTGAAAATAGATTCAAAAGTGGGGAAGTGGTATAACTGACCTGTTCGTTCAACAATGTAAGCGTATTATCTTTATTATGTTTTATGATTTCTAATTGTTCCAGAACGGACAATTTAAAACTTTTTTCACATGTGTGTAAAATGGTAAAAGTATGATTATTAGGAATACTATGTACCTGAATCTAAAAGATGTTTGGCCAAGTGTGACTTTTCAGGATGGTTGTTTCGATACGCGGAAATATGTTCTTTATAACGTGTGTTGAAGCTACGGCCGGTCTGTCATATATAAGTGGCGTTGCATGCACTACAGTTAAGCTTGTAAACACCAGATGTTTGGTGTTTATCAAGCTTATCCTTTCCGTTACAAATTAATCTTAAAGAGTTATTAGTGTTAAAAGCTACGCGTATGTTATGTTGTTTTAGGGTTTTAGAAATGCGTTCCGACACCGTCCCTAGGTAAACTAAACTAGAATTATACCTGTTAACCTTATCATTAGGAACAGAGTATAATAAACTAGTTATTATTTTATTCATTTTATTTTTCATTAAGCTGTCAATAATGCATCTCTTGTATCCGTTTGATATGGCGATGTGATACAAAATGTTTAATTCCTTCCTGTAATTGTCTTTACTAAGTGGTACAGTAAATAGTCTATGAATATATGAATTGAACGCGGCCATCTTATGTTGCCACGGATGACAAGATGATGCATGAATGACAGTGTCAGTATGTGTTGGTTTTCTATAAATTTGGAATTGATGTTGACCCTGCACCCTTGTGATTGTTAAATCTAAGAAATTAATGCTATCGTTTTGTTCTACTTCTAATTTAAATTTAATTTTAGGGTGAATATTGTTGATTTTATTAAGAAAAATATCTAACTGTCTATTAGTTCCGGTCCAACAAATCAAAATGTCATCAACGTATCTATAATAGTAAAGAATTTTCCTTTCTTGAACTAGGTATTTATTTTCAAAGTTATCCATAAAATATCTGCCATTAAAGGACTTAAAGGAGAGCCCATTGCTAAGCCCTCCTTTTGCCTGTAATATTGATTGTTGAACCGGAAATAATTTTGTTTCATGCATAAGGAAGTTAATAATATAAGATCTTCTATCTCCCCCGGATGCAATCGTTGCTTTTCTAAGTGATTTTTTAGAATATTTAAACTTTCTTGGTGTGGTACGTTTGTAAATAAGCTTTCTACATCTAATAATAATAACTTTGCATTCCGAGGGAGAGAAATAGGTTGAATTTTCTTAATTAAATCCAAGCTATTTTTTAAAGAATGTTTAGGTTTGAATGACGATTTCTCCTTCAATAATGAATTTAGTTCTTTAGCTAATTTATACGCCGGTGCGCCGATGTAAGAAACTAAACAACTTAATTCAATATTGAAGGAGAAATTGTCGTCGTCGAACACCGGGCGCGTACTTCATTTCTCGCTTGCGAAACGCAAACTGTTTTAGCTTCGCTGCCGGCTAGCGACACCCAACTTGTTTAGTCCCTTACGTAGGTGCACCCGCGCGTAGGTACGTTTTTGCTACTTACGCGGGAAGATACACAGGCCTGCCTTAAGTGAAGTTCGATCTTAATTGTCCTGGCTTCGTCGAAGAGATTTAAGATCCCGTCCCTCCCTATTATGCTATATTTATGAATAAATAGTAATCACCCAATAAGTCTTAATCAATGTTGTTTATCCATAACTCGTCTTATTGCTCTGAAATGAATGAGCAGCAGGCGGCTGGGACAGTGCTGTGAGGCGTAAGACAGAGAGGGGGGATGTTCTTTCTCTCTCTTTTCTTGTGCTAAACCTGTGTGCGGTTGCTGGTTGCGTCGCTGGAGCTTCCTACTCGTAATCTCTTAAATCTTTTCGACGAAGCCAGGACAATTAAGATCGAACTTCACTTAAGGTAAGTTCGTTAGATCATTTAATAAACTGTTGTACAATTTCTTAGATTTACATAATTTTCCGAGGTCCGAGGTTTCCGAGCCGAGTCCGAGCTTTTTGTGCGAACAGTGAGAATTGGCTACTGATAGCAACTGAGAATATTGTATATTCTCCGTTGCCATCAGTACCGATTTTGAAAATGATAATTACTCGTATTTATAATTGTTTTGAGAGTTTTATTTTCTTTATTTCAATCCTGCCAAGATATTTAACGAAAATAGTTCGTAGAAATAACAAAAATTTCACATACTATATTTAAAATCTATACATGTATGGTGATGTTAACATAGTAAGAGAATAGAAATCTACAACTTTCAATTTTTTTGTCTGTTTGTACACGCTAATCTCCGGAACTACTGAACGGATTTGAATGAATCTTTTTTTTACTGTGTCGGAGTCTAAGCAAATACTAGGCTATACCTAACTTATTTTGAAGATCGGAGTACCTGACGTGGAAGGTTAGCAGTAGACTTAAACTAAGGGAGATATGAAAGCAGCGCCTTAAGATAAGTTATTAAGCGTGATGAGCATTTTCTATTGACGAACACAAAAATTAAGGTCTGGAGCAACTGATATGGAACCCTTGCAGCTCAGCTCAACTTTAAGAGATAAAAACAGAGCGCCATAGGGAACATTGTTCAGCGTGATCAGCATTTTCAATTGACGTACACAAATTGAAGGTCTGGAGCAACTGAAATGATAAATTACTTTAGACTGATTTTCAAACTCCCAAGGCAATCCTACTGTCGAGAGAATCCCTCAGATTTTGTAGGCATGTAAACCATTATGCTACAGGACTAATTTAGGTATTTAAGCGTATACATTCAGGATTTCTAATTTTTATGGTGCTGACCCTAACGCTAAGTAGTTCGTGGATACTTTCGCCACAGTTTGTCAAAATTTTGTTGAATTACTGTATTATTAATGAAAGATCAAAGTCATTTGGCACAAATTGTATTAAATTTCACTCACAAAAATTAATCGACTGTGTCATCCGGTGGGACACGAACCCACGTCTCTCGCGGCGTGTGCTCTTACCAACTGAGCTACGGAGGACGTTGGTCAGCCGACGAATTTTTGTAAGTGCTTGCTACGCCAGTGAGCCGGCCTTCGATTTCTTCAATACTTGGGGAATCTACCCGCATGTATCCGATGGAAATATTTTCACAAATATTTGACCACCAGTTAAGATAAATTAACAGCTTGACTTATAATTATTTCAACTAGATTAAACAGTCGATTAATTTTTGTGAGCGAAATTTAATTCAATTTCGAAAAAACTTGCAAAATAATTGCTTAAGTTATAAAAATAATTATCAATTTTTTTATACTACTTATTATTTACTAACGGAAATTGAACTATAAGAATAGTCTTACTTACTTTACAATAGTAATAACTTACAAACCTACCCCTGAGTAGGCTAGGGACACTATAAATAGATGCTAAACCACATTCATCCATTGCGGTAGGGGGTTTGAGTCTGACTTTTTTCTGAATACTGAAACCTAAAGTTACCTTAATTTTTTTTAAATAAAAAACTGCCTTCAATAACTTAAAGTTTAAAAAAAAATACCTTTACACTTTTACTAAGAAAGATGTATGACAAAATTCAGTTTTTGAGTCGGTGTCACTGCCATGCGAAATTTTGTTACCGGAGGAGGATATCGAAGTGATAGTAACCATCTTAAAAAGAGTGCCTATTGGCCTCGATTTTTCATTCTTCTGCTTACGATATGGTACTAGACTAAGAGATCATGATAGCTGGATGGCGACGGAAGTGTAAAATATTTTGTATCATCGATTCCACGCGTACGAAGTCGCGGGCAATAGCTAGTGATAAATAAAATATTATTTAAAAAAACAAGAGTTATTATTATATAATCTTTGAAATTAGGTAATTTTACTTCTACCTGAGTGTTGTTTAGCAAAAATAATTCTAATTCGGCCCAAATTTCAAAGCCAATATTACAAAGAGTCACTAACTCTAACAAGTACCTACTTCATTTGCGACTGTTCTGTCTTGTTCTTGTATCGTAGAATCTGTTTTCAGACTTAGAAGTATAAACATATTCCAACGAATTATTCCAACTCTCTCAAAACAAACACTTAAGGGGCCACCATCTTAAACTGCTTCTGCCACCAACCCCCACAAGCATTTCTTCAGCAACAGAGTAAACGAGGCATGGAACAAATCGCCAGCAGAAGTGGTATTAGCGAATACTCCGTACTAATTTAAAAACAGACTTGACAAACATATACAGGAAAGAAAGACTAAGCTATGATAGCGAGATGCAGACTGTATCAGTTATTTCAACTGCCTGTTTGCCTAAAATAATAGGTAATAATAATATAAAATACCGTTTTTTAATGTTCAGTTGCCAATTTACGCTGGTATGATTATATCAAGTGCTGTCATATAAAGAGGATTAGTAGCGCCCTTTATTTAGGTCCCATATATATATTTCTGGTCAGGCTATATATTATGATTTTTTTAATAGATAATAAGTTATTAATTGTTTAGTTGACTGCACAATTGGATTACATACAAGCTCACAGAAAGCACATCCCTTTAGGCAATTTGACAAAAGAAACTGTATTTTGACAGTTACTTATAGTGTTGCCAACATGGCCCAAAAGAGCAGACTATCGCCCTTTTTGAAATCATGTCGGCTCTTGATAGTCACCGCACCGGCCTTTCTGTGGCATTTCCTCGCCTTAACCCTTTACTATTAAAAAAACAATTTCTTATTTTTTAGTCACTGTTAAGTTTTATTTTTTTTTAATTTCGGCCCTTAATGCTAAAATTCGGCCTTTTACGAGCAAGGTTTCCTTTTTAGGGTTCCGTAGTCCGAAAAGGAACCCTTATAAGATTGTTCAGTCCGTCCGTCCTAGTCTGTCACAGCAAAATATCTTCTACGTTTATGGACTGACTAGCGACTTCGCCCGCGTAAACTACTATTTCTGTATCCTACAGGAACTGTTTTTTTTGGGATAAAAAGTAGCCTATATGTTATTCCAGACTATAATCTATCTCTTTGCCAAATTTCATCCATATCCGTTCAGTAGTTTTTGCGCGGAAACTCTTATTTAAAATTGTTTCGGGTATCCTGTGATGAATACTTTTGAAATGATAAATAAAATAAAAATATATACTTTTTTTGCCTATACTGTCTAATGTTATAAGTTAATGGTACGGAACCCTTCGCGCGCGAGTCCGACTCTCACTTGGCCGGTTTTTTTTTCATTTATGTGCTGGCAGCACTGTACTTGACATTTAACAATTTCCTTGGGCGTTCGCTACGTGTTTGTTTATTTTGATTTTAATAAAAAACCTATATTTTGAATTAAATACCGCTATGTCAGCACATAATGTAAACGTCTGTGATATAGGTGACGACGTGAAGGAGGTGCTGAAGAAATTCCGCTTTCAGAAACACAGTACCAACTCTGCACTGATTTTAAAGGTATTTTATCGTCATACATTAATTATTTCCTTTACTAGCGGCTGTGAGTCATACCGATAAAGTCAGCGATGCGTGCAATTGGTCGTCCTCGGTTGTATCATCATTGGAACAATGTTTTGAGCTAATCATTTGAGTTTGTATCACATGACTACATTTTTCGATAAACATACTCTAGGCGCCGAAGTTTTATTAGAAGAACCCGGTTAAGATTCTATGTGTAATTGCTTAAAAATGCATAATTCGCTCAACAACAGTGCTTTACACCTCGTTTGGTTACTACCTACTTGTTTTTTGAGTTCTATGTCTGTACTAAAAGAACTATTACTATACTCCTGATAGTGCCCAAAGGAATATATACCTTACGAATATACAACCTGCGCCAGGCCTGTGTAACTCCCTGTGTAGGTAGCAAAAACGTACCTACACGCGGCGACCCCTTAGTATGGGCTATATAAATAAAGTTGGGTGTCGCGAGGCAGCAACGAGACGCCCATGCGTTTTTATTTACCGGCGGTGCACAGCACTATGTGTGATTACGTTGCTTGCTGGACGAGCATGAATAAAGTGCTAGAAAGGTGTGCTAGATGGCGTAAGCAGCTCCTTATAGCAGTCAACCCTATCGCGTCGCATGATAGTACGTCACTGAATAGGTTTAGTGTATTATTATGATTCATATTCCAGAGCTATAAGAATGAAATTATCTTGCAATGGATTACTGTAGGTGTCTAAACGAGAATGTGCTTGACCCTGAGGCAAACTAAATTACACCATATAGTTGACGAAATTGAGTTGATATTTCTTTGAATTTCATTAAAAATTCAAACTTCTGTATGGAGTACTAGTACTTATTCTGTGCCTGCGCTAGCGTGTCTTTGTAGAAATTTAAAGCAAAATAATTTTATTTTTCTCATTTCATGTTTCTTAAGGTGAACCGAGAAAAGCAAGCTTTAGAAGTTGACGAAGAGCTGGAGAATGTGGAGTTGGAAGAACTGCAGGACATCCTGCCATCGCACCAGCCACGATTCATTGTGTACAGGTAAGGGGTCTTGCACAATACAATACATCATGTGATTATTGCATCATGTGCTGTTTTAATAAATTTTCAGGGCTTACTTAAAACTACCTCCCAGTCTCTTTTTTTTTTTTCAAAGTAATTAAATTATTATCTTAGCGTCTGAACTGCCATCTGATCTCCGTGTCCCTGTTAAGGGGAACCTGACCAGTTTTGGTCACAAAGTATTTTAAACATTTTCAGAATATTATCTTTAAATACATGTAGGTAAATTAACTCTGGAAAATTAAGCACCATGAGAAAAATACCCAGACAGACATTAAGGTTGCTTTTCGGATCAGAAACAGTGGTTTTGTTACGTACTAAGGGGGTCAATTGTGTCTTACCACTTTGCAGAGGGATTCACTTAGCAGGCTACAGATAATTAATTTTTTTTTTTAAATATATGTCAGTTTAACTGCCTAGAATAGCTATTTCCAATCACCCCCTTTCTGTGATTAAGTATGTATTTCCTATACCCAAAGGTTATCTGGAAGTGATCACTCTTAGCGATAAGACCGCCTAATTTGTACATTTTTCTGTGTAAATTGTATTGTTGTTACTTTTATGGTGTGCAAAAAAGCGTAATCTATCTATCTTTTGTTTTTGTTTCATTTTACCTTAGAAAACAATGATGCCATGTGCAAACTAGTGTTGCCATGCTATCGATAGGCCTATCGATAGTATCAATACTATCGATACTATTGCTTTTGCCTGAACTATCAAATTCAATTTATTTATTCAGTATAAGTAACAAGTTTATAACTCTTAATTAAACTAATACTAAAACAAAAGAATAGGTACATTTTTATTGTTGAGTGCTTTGGTATCCAAAATTGGTAATAAATTTACCTGTGGTATAGTATACCAATTTCCTCCGTGAAGCTTATATTGTGAAACTTGGAGATAAATCTTAATTCTTAATAAACAATCCTATAGTCTGAATAACTTAATTTAACAGGCTCACTTTGACAGTTGACACATAGGGTCGGGTGTTTACGAATCGGAAGTCAGAATTGACGATTGTCAATCGATACTATCAATAGGTGCTTGTGGCGCAGTGGCGGCAGCGCTTTGGTAGTGATACCAAAGTTAAGCAACCCACGGCGCGGTCGTGATTGGATGGGTGACCATTCCGACCATTAAAGTGACGTCCGTGACAAGCATCTCCGTGCTTCGGAAGGCACGTTAAGCAGTTGGTCCCGGCTAATTTCTGTGGTATAAGTCGTTAACCTAGTCAGAGGCCCTAGGGCGGCTTGGTAACCTCTGACAGTAAGGTTTGTCACTTGCCTTACATACACCCCTCCACCAATCCGCACTGAGCCCGCGTGGTGGAGTATGGCTCATACCTCCTCATAGTTGAGGTGAGGCCTTTTCCCAGCAGTGGGATGTAGCCCTGAATGACACCTGCCGGGTCATCACTGGTTGTCTAAAACCAACCCCAGTGTCAATGCTATATCCACTAGCTGGTATAGCACCTCCGTAAGTCCGCAGGGCTGTAGCTAGCTCTACTGAAAGGACAAACGCAGATCGCGACTCACGGCATCCTATGCACGGCTACTAGTTAGTGCCGCAAAGGGTAAAAAGTCGTCGCAGTTTTATTAAGTGTGTCGCCCCACTTTCTACCGAACCCGCACAGGCCAGATGCGAACTTTGGCGCAAAAAAGCCTCTCTGCCTACTCCTTTTTTCCCGCTTGCCGAGAATCTCCCTCCTGGACATGATTTACCATGGCCGATCTGGAAGTCCATTAACAGGTTTCGGAATCAGGTTGGCCGAAGTAAGGAGAACATGGTCAGGTGGGGATTTTCGGTAAGCTCCGATGTGGACTGTGCTTGCGGTGCAGTGCAAACTATGGCACACTTAACATCGTGCCCGGCGTGCCCCATCTGCACGCCAGCGGATTTAATGGACGGCAGTCGATTCGCAATACAAGTGGCTGAATTCTGGGCTGCTACGATGTAATTTTCTCGTGTTCCATCGACTCGCTAAGAAGAAGCAGTGGGATCTAATAAGCTGACTTTACTATCAACAGTCGACTATCGAACGGCAACGCTAGTGCAAACTATTTTGGCCCTAACTGGTACGGCGTACTTGTTCTCTATAGTACCATGGACGAAATATATAAGGACCAACAATCGCCATACAAAAAAGCGTTCCCCGGAAATTCACAAAAATCCAAGTACCATCCAGATGGCGTTGCTAATATAACCAGCCAATGCTTTAATTTTCGTGCAATGTCTATCTGTCTGCTATCAGCGGACTTCCATGTTTGTTGCCAATTTCATTTAGTACTCTTAAAAGTCATAGATGGCGTTTATTAAAATACCGTACGAAAACAAATCTGTCTATTGTGCTCTTGGTTTGTAGTAGTTGACAAACAGCGGCAACAGTATCAACATTTCAACTAATGACGTAACGATCGGATGTCGCAATTCGTTGAGGTGTAGAAAATATCAAATCTGATGGTGTCAGGATCGATCCCCGGTCTATATTTTTTTACATTTTCTTTGTTTATCTTTTTTTTACATTTATTAAGGACAACAAACGATATGATACTGTTTTTTTTATTAAAGTCATTTATTTTAGGGGAACGGGGGACCTAAATATACACATTCCTATTTTCCCTTTGACTTTTTGGCACAGACTAATGATCTCCTTTATTTAAGTAAGGCAAAACTTTTTTTACAGTAAAATCTACATTTATCTACCACAGCTCTTATTATTTGATTTTTCTCATATTCGAATTAACAAAGGAAATGTGTGCGGGACGGCTGGAGTTGGTGAGAGGAGTGGACTGTATTACGGTAGGCTGTGCGCTGGTTTACGGAACTGTAGGTAGGACTGTAGTAACCTAAAAACCGGTTAAAAAAAGTTGTTATTCCTCTAAAACCAAAGCGAATATTTTCTAAAGTAATGCATTCTGTTTAATTCGGTACACACAGACGATAAATACGAATATAAAATACCTAAACACTTCAATATATTTTACTAACCTAAACCTATGACTAACTGCTAACTAAACTAAGGCCTGAGAAGTATTATTGTTTTTTTAAACAATGTTCCTAAGCACAGAATCCATTGTATAGCCTACAAATCACGCGATTAGGTAGTCTTTACATCCAATTAGACTTTTACATAGATCAGTGTGTTCATGTTGTACTTACGTTACAACTTACCATGTTTATTAAAAACATATTACCTACTGACGACAAAAATCATGCCTCTGTATGGAAATTTAGTGCTAAATTTACCGCGCGACAGCCCTGATATTGGCTTCGGTTTTGTTCGGAGAGTGTAGTAGAGTGAGAGTATTTTTGAGTCGTCGCGCTCTTTCGCACTGACATGCTGGAATATTACGTATGACAGGGACGGCTACAGCCAAAACTACCGATATCGTCTTACTGAGTAGTTATCCTCTAGTTCTAAAACATTTTCAACTTGTTATCAAATAATCATACTTATCGTACATAAATTAAAAAGAATGTGTGAAATGAAGTTAATTTAAAAAAAATGACATAAAAATCACTACCAAAAGTACGGCAATAATTTGTCTGAGAACGACATATTTCTTTTTTTTATTTAAAAATTATATTAAATACCACGTTATGGCTAATTAAAAGGTCCAAAACGAAATTTTTTTCAATAAACAGTATAATGTATAGAGTCCAGCAGATTTTTGATTAAGCGCCATCTATTGTACCTAATTAAATTTACTACGTCATCTAGTCGGGTCTGAGGTTCCAGTTTGCAAAGTGTTGTTAAAAATATGCATTCTATGAGCGATTGATACCCCTATAGAAATCTAGTGAGAAACAAATGAACTAAAAATCGGGGAACGCTCTTTTGTATGGCGATTGTTGGTCCTTATATATTTCGGCCATGATAGTACACATGGCCGCATGCCAGACTACCTCACTTTGACCTTGAGACCACCTCTTATCCCTACGTAATAAAAGCTTTTTTCGTAGTTCACATGCGTAACGTGCTGCCGACTGTACATACCATTATAATGATGACTATTTCAGTTTATGCAAGTTTTTTTTTAATAAAAACCAAAAATTCGCACACATGTAGGATTTAAACCTACGTCCTTTGGTTAACCGGCTTTGGCTTAGGCTAAAAGAGCAAGAATTTCACACGGCTGGATAGACTGCACAGTAGCTCAGTTGGTAAGAGCGTTGGCCTGGTTAGCTAAAGAACGTGAGTTCAAATCCTACCTGTGTGCGAATTTTTGGTTTCTTATTTAAAAAAAACTTATATAAATCAGAAATCACTGTGAGTGTTAAAAATATTAAAAACTACATACTATTTCAGTTACAAAATGGAGCACAGCGACGGGCGGACATCATTTCCTATGTGCTTCATCTTCTACACGCCACGAGACGCCCACATGGAGCTACAAGTATGTGCATTTGTGTACCTATGTGTGAAAGAGTAAGAGATAGCACGAGTGAATTTATTGAGATTAAAAGTATGACGTGTGGACGGCGGCGCGCGGCGCTACGTTGCTGGCTGGACAAGCATGCTCGTGAGGTGCGCTAGATGGCGATAGTAGCTTCGTGTCGCTGTCAACCCTATCGCGCATGTTATGACGACTTATAAATAGGCTTAGTGTATTATGAATCGTTATTTAGAGTTATAAGATTGAAATTCGCTTGCAATGTATTTCGGTAAGCGTCCAAACGAAAAGGTGCTCGACTCGGATGCGAGCTAAGTTACACCATATTTTCTATATTATTGAGTAGACATTTCGTTGAATACTATTGCAGAGAAATACTTCTGTACGTATTACTAGTATTAATTCTGTGCCAATATTATATTACATACAGATATACGTACACACGGAAGCACGTCAGACTACCCCACTTTGATCTTGACACCGCATCTATTCCCTACGTTATAAAAGCTGTTTTCGTATGTACTAGTACTTCGTACAGAAGTATGACTTAGCAATTGTATTCAAAGAAATGTCTACTCAATGGCGTAATTTAGTTCGCCTCAGAGTCAAGCACATTTACGTGTAGACACATACAAAAATCCATTGCAAGATAATTCCATACTTATTGCTCTGCAATATGATTCATAATACACTAAACCTATTCAGTGACAGAATATCACGCGACGCGATAGGGTTGACTGCTACGAGAAGCTTCTAACGCCATCTAGCGCCTCTTTCTAGTACTTTATTCATTCTCGTCCAGCCAGCAACGTAGCCGCGCGGCCGCCGGTGAATGAAACGTGCGAGCGTGTCGCTGGCCGGTAGCGACACGCAACTTGTTTTAGCCCCTAAGTAAGGGTCGCCGCGCGTAGGTACGTTTTTGCTACCTGCGCGGGGAGATACACAGGCCTGACTGTACTGTAAATCTGACTCTTATAGTGGCCTACCTATAGACAAGTTGTTTATTCCAACAGGCCACCGCCTCTATGGATTTCAAAATTGCTTTCAAACTGACAAGTTTTAACTCCATCGAGTTATTAACTATTATAATACTGCCTCGTTCGTCTAGTGGTAGGCACGCTGGGTACTATCCACGAGGTCCCGGGTTCGAATCCCGGATCGGGCTAAGAGTGTTGGGCTTTTTCTGTCTTAAAATAACTCGGACACAGCTCCAGAGTCAGGAAGTTGGTGGTGTTACTGTTAACACCCCCGTGCCTCGGCAAGCACGTTAAGCCGTTGGTCCTGCGCCTGATCTCTCTACGGTCATGTCGGACTACCGTCTCACCGAATTACGAGAGTGAAGGAACAGAAATTGCACTTGACTATTGCGCACACACTTCTGTTGAGATAGGTCGCTGTAGTCGAAATTCGGCTTGGAGGACATTTAAACTATTTTAACTTGAATCTTTATTTTTCGTCAGGTAATGTATGCAGGCACGCAGAGGGCGCTAGCGGCGGTGGTGGGTGCACCCCGCTTGTTAGAAGTGAGAGAGATAGATGAACTAACAGCTGATTGGCTCAACGAGAAGCTTAGCAGATAGAAAGGGATGGGTATATAGGGAGGTGAAGGAAATATGCAGTAGGGTTGCCCGTCTGGTTCTAATGGTATCGATATATCGATTATTCCGGTACTCTATTTTTATTCTCAAGTTTTGATATTTTGATCTGTCGATAGTATTAGGATATCGATATAGTGATATGTATCGATAGTGTAAGATGGAGGAAGAAAACAAAAGTACTTTAATTTTACCTGCGATGATATTGATGCTGTAATTATGATTATTTATTTATTCATGAAAACAAACAAACAAAGAAACAAATTGATAAATTATTTAAATTAGCTTTTAATCTAGAAGATTGTAATCAAAAGTGTTCCTATCGTGTTTTGAAAGATGACTTATTTTCACATTTTGGTGCATCATGATTTCAGAAATGTAATTAGAGTACTTTGAAGGAAAAAATATAGATTTTATTCTGATTAATAATTAATTTTCCCGATAAAGAATTATCGACCTTAACAATAACCTTTGATGTGACTAATTTTTTGAGAAAATGAACTATCGAATAATTATTTGGGCAACTCTACTGAGCATAAGCAAGAATATTTGCGGGAAATAATAACCACTGGATGTTAATACTGCCTCAACCAATTGGTAAAAATTTTAACCATACTTATTTCTACAGGATAAAAATAGAGGTATTCAAAATACGAAATGACGAATCACCTGTTACAATTTTATACGGTGTCTTCCGTCACCGACGTCGGATCCTTCAAGAGGTGATAGATGAGTTCCCCTGCAACATTTTTCTCTATTACAAGAACCTCGAAAACAGACCAAAAAAAAACCTTTCCATACAAATGTACCTAGCCGATAACTAAATAGTATGGGGAAGTGAATAATTTGGGATTTCAAAGTTGATCCTATTAAGAAAGTGGTAGCAATTTTGCTTCTTAGTCACCACTTGAAGGCTCCGACACCGGTGCCGGGACACATTGTGTAGAAATGTTGATGTTTTTAACACTCATATTGGACTAATATACACACAATATGTGTTCATGTAGTTTGTCGATGTGTAGATGTTGGTATTATACTAGCGTACTAGCGTAGTAATATCTTTAGAGGCTGAGTATGGACCAGTAAGGGCCGAACATACAGGGTCTAACAAAATCAATTACATTCCTTTTAGGGGGTGATTCTGCTGCACTAATAGAACAGCTTTTACTATGGGACCAACATCGAAATCCCAAAAAAATTTGATTAGCTGATCACTTCTTTTGAGGTTTTGTAGGTAAACTATTAGTACTTTGATGTCGATACCCATTGTAAAAGTTGTTGCTTACGATGAATACAAGCACTTTTAAACAAAAAATCTGCGAAATATACATATTTTTATTTTAACCCACTTTATCAGCTGTCTTTATGCGAAAATCATCTTTTTTTTAGATTTCGATGTTGGTCCCATAGTAAAAGTTGTTGTATTACAGCAGTAGAATCACCTCCTAAAAGGAATGTAATTAATTTTCCCTATTTTATTTAAAAGTACTGAGGCACCATATTCACTCCCTAATTAAGTAAGGATTAATTCTATTACTGTAGAGTAGTGGATGTAGGTTGGTGTCAACATTTAGTTGTTATTATTTTTTATTGGATGTTTATATTATACAAATCATACAGTATTCACTGTATTATAATAAGCTGAAGAATAATTTTATTTTTCTATTTATTTGTATTTTTAGAATTAGTGAATAAGATCTTTTTAACCTATCATTCTTCCGAATTACTTAACATTACTTTATTTATTAAAAAATAAAAAATATATCTAAGGGATCCGTGTCTTTATCTAAAACTCGAAAAATTATAGGTTTTTTCTATTATTATCTCTGGTAGATTAAAGTTAAATAGTTTTATTAGGCTTTTTTTATTATTTTTTGCTAAGCAAGGCACATTGAGATTACCAATATTTAGAAGATAACCATACTGCCAGAAATATAATTTTGTAAAAATTACAATTTAATAATCTTGCCTGATAAAAATTAAGTATGTATGCGTTTTGTGTGGAATTAAAGGCCAAAGCGTTTATATTGTCGAAACAATATATTTAGGCAACATTTTAAAATATTTACTAAAATATACAATTTTATATCATAAAAATTCTTATGGTATACAATCAATAAAGTTGCTGTTGTAAAAAAGATACAGTCCGTGTTAAATAAAAAAAAACATACAAATACATTACGCCACCTCGTGACAAATCACTGTAATTTATTTACCACAAAAATTAGTTTTTAATAAAAAAATATACTCATATTTTATTTTATATAACTAAAAGGCTAGAATATACAAAGTTCATATAAAAATATTCTTATTAAGGTTTATTTTTAAATTCTCTAAAAAGATTTGTGGAAGTAATTTTTTTAAATATTATTCTCGAAATACATAAGTATTTCAATAGTTTTATTCATAAACATTATTTTTGTAAACAGCTAAACATACTTGTTACCATTGTAACGAGTATGTTTAGCTGTTTACAGCTGTGAACTTATGGAATGGTGCATTTTTTGCGATATCTACATATTTTTAATAAAACGTGTATTATTTTATTAAAGTGATTTTATAGCATTTATTCCTTGTAAGTGTATAAAAGACATTAAATAAATGTATAAAAATTATATAATTTTTAACTTACATATTTAAGTAACTACACATTGTGTACTATAATAGTAGGTATAAAGTAACGATTGAATTCTTAAATTCCTATATCAATACTCTATTCCAGGCTAATAGTGCTGGGTTTTATTCAATCGCTTATTTTCAATGTACCGATTGATATCCATCTGGAAATGACGATAGTATGTATAATAATAATAAATTCTTTATTTTCTTTACAACTATTTCTCTTATAGGGTATTGGCTGGTGCCTTCTTTTAAGCTTGATAAAGCCTGTGTCAGGAGGGACCGCTCTTCAGTTACACATCTTTAAAAAAACAGGGATAAAGTTATAATTAGGTTAAACTAAGTTACTAGTGTCAATCTATATGGTATAGGTTAGATTAGGTAGGCTTATTGCTAATTCTAACACATTTTCAATGAGGAATTAAAGTTTCATGACTCTTACGATTGTAAAATATCTTCTATTTGCTCATATATTTTTTGTAGCCAAATTAATATTCTTTTCTTACATTCATAATAATGTTTATCATGTATAGTATGTGACTACATAGTGTCGATATTTCGATAGTATCACTTAATTTAAATAAGTATTATTGATTTAAGTTAAATTATTACCCCTGTCGATGTTTCATTTTCGATGTCAACATTATCTACCTAGTTTTAATTATTCCATCTATATGAATAAAACCAAGTTGGGTGAAATACACCATTATACTCAAGAACGGCAGGACCGATTTTGATGATCATTGATTTGTTAAATTGTTCTCCTACCCGAATAGAATAATAACTACAAAAAATAAAAAAATAACACTGGGGTGCAAGCAAAGGTGAGAAATGGGAAATAATAGTTTGTATGGGAAATCGGGCATATGTACAAACGATCTTGCCCGCTAGTCTATATCCACACTAATATTATAAATGCGAAAGTGTGTTTGTCTGTCTGTCTGTTACCTCTAGACGCTTAAACCACTGAACCGATTGAGATGAAATTTGGTATGGAGACAGTTCGAGACCCTGGTAAGGACATAGGCTACATTTCGTCGCAACATAAAACATTAAGGGGGTGAAATGGGGAATGACAGTTTTATAGAAAATCTAACTATGCGGGCGAAGTCGCGGGGCACCACCAGCAGTATATAAAAATGAAATCTTACTTAACTAATGACTGACTGACTGACATATCAACGCACAGCCCAAACCACTGGGGTTAGAGACTCCAAATTTGGCACATAGGTTCCTTATGAGGTGTAGCGGTGCACTAAGAAAAGATTTTATAAATTAATTCCTTAAGGGGGTAAAAAAGGAAGGGCAAGTTTGTATGAAACTGACAGTTTTGGAGTTAAATAAGTAGTTAAAAAATTTAAATATCTGGTTAGAAATTCAGAAATACGTATTTCAGGATTTTCCAAAATTAAACCTCTAAGGGGGTGAAAAGGGGGGGGGGTTGTATGGGAAATTTTACATAACCGCTAGCTTCACGTAAACTTCCTCCCCATCACCTTAGCGCAGTCACACTCGCACCCATCCAAGTCCACTCCTTGTTTCTTCATAGAGGAGTAGGGCAGCTCTGCTAGCAACTCGTACCCACACTTGGCTGCTAATACCTGTGATGTGGTGGCTGTAAATACTGTGACTGTTGCTTTGATGCCGAGCGCTTTGCAGAGAGGCTCTCTGAAAAAATAAAAGAATAAAATTTATACAGGTTGACCCATAAGAGCGTTGGTGGCGCAGTAACTAGCGTGTTGCCTCTCATGCGGGAGGTACTGGTTTGATCCCACGTGCCGCCATGTATCAATGACTTTTTCTGAGTTATGCTCTTACGGTGAGGGAAATCATCGCGAGGAAACCTGTACACTCAGGCGACTGAATGTGTACCTAACCATGATCCAAACTGGTCAGGTTCCCCTATTAACAGGGTCACGGAGGTCAGATGGCAGTCACTCCACTGCAATTACCTAATCTGCCACATCCTGGATCGTGGTCCAAAGCGGACCCTGGGCTTTCGCGTGCGAGTGCAAAACCGGTATAACGCTAGGATGATAATGATGAGTATCCCACCACTCACCTAGCATCTAAGATCCTGGCGCCAATGTTGTGCCCCCTAAACTCCGGTAGTACGGTCAGCCCGCTGGACGTCAGGTATCTGTCCACTCCGTAGCGATCAAACACGTTGACCAGGTCTTCAGCTGCCACTAAGGTCTTAAGCAGCTTCTTCCAGGACTCTCCTTTTACCTGAAAATATCAGAATTAGTGTTGGCGAACCTTTGATAGATGGATGGATGGATACTCTTTATTGCACACTACACATCAAAGTTACTTAAGCAGCCCACGGCGCGGTCGTGATTAGGGGTGGCCATTCCGACCATTTAAGTTACGTCCATGAATGTATCTCCGGGCTTGGGAAGGTACGTTAAGCAGTTGGTCGCGGCTAATATCTGCTGATATTAGTCGTTAAGCCTAGTCAGAGGCCCTAGGACGGCTTGATAACATCTGACAGTAAGGTTTCTCACTTGCCTTACAGACACCCCTCCACCAATCCGCACTGAGCCCGCGTGGTGGAGTATGGCTCGTGGCTCTTTCGTTGAGGTGAGGCCTTTGCCCAGCAGTGCGATCTATGTAGGCTTACTTTACTTTTACACATCGTAGACATTGACGAAAAGGAGGATGGGCAAAGTGGTCTATTTACTTACTCAACAATAATGACACATACGTTATCAAAGTTAAGCTTATTAATTCGATGTTTTTTATAAGAATGAATACTGTAGGTCATATGATTCTAGACATACTACCTGGTAGTTCACTTAACAAAGGCATTGTAGAGTACTTGAACTGGGACTGAAACCTAAGCGATTTATTTTTCTTTCTTAAGCGGTTCAGGGTGCTTATGGAACAAAATTGCTAAAAATCCTCGCGTAGCGGGGGGGGGGGGGGGGGGGGACAAGTGTGTGCACAATAACAGGTGCACTCTCTGTTCCTTCACTCTCATTCATTCTCAGTCAGATTGCCGACTCACTGAATTGAGACGGCAATCCGTCGTGACCCGAGAGAGATCTGGCGTAGGCCAAACGGCTTAACCCATTTGCTGCCAATTTCGAGACACAATAGAAAATTAATTGTTTTCTCGCACCGGTGCGTGCTGTGGCATGGAACCAGTTAACGTGCTTTCCAAAACACCACCAACTTCCTGACTCTGGAGCTACGTCTGAGTTATTTGAAGACAGAAAAACCTGGGATTCGAAGCTAAGAGCTCATGGATAGTATAACCAGCGTGCTTACCACTAGACCAACGAGGCATTCAAAGAAAAGAAAGATCTACTTCCAGGAAATTCGCACGAGTGGGTTGATTGCACGGTAGCTCATTTGGTAAGAGCTTTGACCCGGTTAGCCAAAGGTTGTGGGTTCGAATTCCGCCCGTGTGCGAATTTTCGGTTTCTTATTTAAACTTATATAAATAAAAATAACAAAAAACACTGAGTGTTAAACAATCTTAAAGCTATCGTGTAATGTCAGCCTATTAGATCTCACTGCTGGGAAGAGGCCTCACCTCAACTATGAGGAGGTACGAGCCATACTCCACCACGCGGGCTCGGTGCGGATTGGTTGAGAGGTGTCTGTAGGGCAAGTGACAAACCTTACTGTCAGATGTTATCAAGCCGCCCTGGCCTCTGACTAGACTTAACGACTAATACCAAGAGATATTAGCCGGGACCAACTGCTTAACGTGCCTTCCGAAGCACGGAGATGCTTGTCATGGTCGTCACTTTAATGGTCGGAATGGTCACCCATCCAATCACGACCGCGCCGTGGGTTGCTTAACTTTTGGTATCACTACCAAAGCGCTGCCGCCACTGCGCCACAAGCTATCGTGTACTGTTCGATAAATATGCAAATAGCCAGGATGGATTTGAATCGTATTAACTTGGAGCTTAAGAGAGTTATTACTCACGGTCTCAATATCTTCCTCGGGGTCGTCTGAAGTCTTAACCAGCACAATATTGAACCCCACCAGCGCGGCTGGCTCTCCGTTCTCTTCAGTGAAGCAGGCCAGACTCACTCCTTGATTCAAGTACTCCTCCCAATTGTCTCTGATGGTTTTTATAGATGCTGGATCTGAGTTTATGTCTGAAATATTTAATTTATAGGTTAGGGTAAAACAGTCGTCAGTTCGACACCCGTCGCCGGCCAAGGGCAAGGGCAAGGGAAATGAAGTACTTATCCCTGCCGCGGAGAGTATCTACGTCGTGTCCGGTAAGAAAAAAATGATATTCTAGAAACAATTAAAACCTAATTTGTAATAAGTTTTGTTAAAGAACCGACACTGTAAAGCAAACCAACATTGTTGCATTTTAATACTAAAATATCAGGCACCTTTCTTCCTCTATGATTATAGTTTGAAATCACGAATTTTTATTTCAGGTTATTGTAGAATAAGAAAATGAATACGTTCCAAGAATGCCGCTATTTGGTTACCAGGCACTGTTTAAGCTTTGACTATGTATAATGTCCTCCTAGCCGAATTTCGACTACGGCAGACTATCTCAACAGAGATTAGCCAACTGCGCGGACATATTATAGTGTACAAGTGTGTGCGCAATACACAGGTGCACTCTCTGTTCCTTCACTCTCATAATTCGGTGAGACGGCAGTCCGACATGACCGTAGAGAGATCAGGCGCAGGACCAACGGCTTAACGTGCTTTCCGAGGCACGGGGGTGTTAACACCACTACTTCCTGACTGCGGAGCTGTGTCTGAGTTATTTCAATACAGAAAAACCCAACACTCTCGGCCTGACCCGGGATTCGAATCTGGGACCTCGTGGATAGTACCCAGCGTGCTGACCACTAGACCTACGAGGCAGTTTGACTATGTATAGTAGGTAGACCGCCTAATTAAGCCCCCGCGTGTGGGGTGCAGAGGTAAGACAAGAACAGAGACAGTGAGAGGTGCGGGCGGCAGGCACTTGTTTTTTTTTAATAGGCAGACATTTGACATGACCACAATCTCACCTGATGGTAAGCGACGATGCGTCCGAGGATGGGTCGTATCTGACTAGAAATAGAATTTGAATTTTGACAAGCGTGCGTCTGCCGCCCGCATTTCTCCCAGTCTCCACGCCCTCCGCGGTTTACTTATAAAAAGACTACATTCCATTGCATAAGAGAATGATTAACATTATGTAGTAACTTCTTTAAGGACTTACCCAAAATCTTGCAAAGAGGCTCATCTCTCAGAAAGGTTTCTTGCATCATGTCCAGACATTGTTCTCTGTACTTATCATCCAGATCCCTGATTTGAAACCTTTGGAAGAAGAAAAAATCTACTATCAGCACCTAAGTAACGGGACTTTCCCACCACACTTCCCTCCTGCTACAAGTCCTGTATACAGGGTGACCGAAACCGAGAGGTAAAGTTTGGGAGTATGTTTGTATGGAGTAGGAAGTAATCTCTGGAACTACTGTCATCTCAAAATCTGCTGAGCTAATCTTGATACCTACTTACCAAATAATAAATATGTACTACAGGTATTGCTACCATCATCTTGACAATAATAGTACATCAAGAGATACAGACAGGTCGACCCCTCTGTGCCATTCTTCACGGGACAAACAAGAGGTCATGATGACTGAACCGTTACGTGCTATATTCTTTCATCAGTAGCAGTATAATGTATACCTACGCTATTTCTGCCTAAGTGACAAGGGTTTTTTGCACCCGTTGCCCGTGCGAAGATTCGGCGTGCAGCTACAGCTTGTCATAAGCAAATGTCTTCCTTGTCGAATTTTGACTACTTATGACGGCCAATCTCAACAGAGATTAGCCAACTGCACAAGTGTGTGTAACTGTGTACAATAAACAAGTGCACTCTCTGTTCCTTCACTCTCATAGTCCCGTGAGGAGGCAAATTGACATGATCGGAGAGAGATCAGGCGCAGGACCAACGGCTTAACGTGCTTTCCGAGGCACGAGGGTGATGACACCACCAACTTCCCGGATTTAATCTGTTTCTCAGCTATTTCAATGAACAGAATAACGAACCCAAAAACAAACGATCCAATCCGGGATTCGAATCCGGGACCTCGTGGATAGGACACATAAGCATAAGCAAATAGGAGATTATGAATTCGAAAGCTAACTTACGTTAGTCCAGGTTTGCCATCTCTGTCCCTCCCTTTGAATGTGCTCCATACTTGTCCTTTCGGAACATTGTGCGGCCTTTTCCATGGCATATTGTGCTATTTCCTGAAAATAATAAAATAATACATGACAAGACGGCAAGATGCGACAGAAGACTATTAAAGGTCGCAGGATCGCGCTGGATGCAGGCTGCTTGTAACTTGTCACAGAAATCTAAGGGGGTGGCCTATGTTCAGCAGTGGACGTCCTGTGGCTGGTAGTGACTGATGATAATATTTTTTTACAACTGAAGCAATATGTTTGCAAGTTTTTACGAAATTAAATTAAATTTCGCTTACAAAAATTGATGATTAATGTGTGGGACTCGAACCCACGACTATTCGCTTTCCAGGCGAATGCTCTTACCAACTGAGCTAAGGAGGACGTTATTAAGTCGACGAATTTTCGTAAGTGCGTACTCTGCCATTGAGTTCGTGGGTTCGAGTCCCACCGGATGACACAGTCGATAATTTTTTGTGAGTGAAGCTTAATTTAATGATTGATGATGATAAATCTTACAACAAGCAGCTGGAGCCTTACAAACTCATACGTACGGGTATTGTAAATTTAAGAACTCTCGCCTTGCAATAAAGGTTCTTACTAAGGACAAGGTATGGATAAAATACGAAATATAGTAGTTAATATTTTTCTCACATCGTTTTGTAAATTAGCGTGATGAATGCATGATGTAATTTCCTTATTATAACTAGTTTTTAGCGTGTGTAGCTGCAGGGAAAAGCGTGTATTAGTATATAAATTAGTCAATATAATCCATACTAATATTATAAATGTGAAAGTGTGTCGCTCAAACCACTGAACCAATTGAGATGAAATTTGGTATGGGGACAGTTCGAGACCCTGGAAAGGACATAGGCTACATTTTGTCGCGATATAAAACATTAAGGGGGTGAAATGGGGGATGATAGTTTATATGAAAAATCCAACTCTTGCGGGCGAAGTCGCGGGAAACCACTAGTTGTATATAAAACTCTTTACTGGCTGACTGTCGTTGCGTCTACGCACAACCAAAACTGCTAGTCGTAGAAAGCTAAAGGAGGATGGGCAAAGTTGTCTGTCTAGCTACTTAACAATAATGAAATATAAGTCAAAGATCAGCTTATTGATGGGACGACGTATAGTCTTATATGGACGCAAATCTGTAGGTCATGGTGTTCTAGATATACCAACTAGTTACCTAGTCCACTTAACAAGCTCGAGTGATGAGGGGTCAACAATTAAGATTCATTTGTACGTGTTTTTCGCTTATATCTTAAAAATCAGTGCGATGTAGCAGGGGAAAAGTTTCTACTATGTAGGTACTGAATAAAAGCTTATACAAGTTTAAATAACTTTTGTTCTATAACTTTTTTCTGATTTTTTAAATGCTTTTGTGCTACGCTCTTGAAAAGAGATAATAAAAGTTATTCATTCTGATGGTGAATGCTAAATGTTAAACAAGAAACTGATAATTTTTACGCAATCGTACTTGAAAAAATGTCTTGTTCTTGTTATAAGATAATAATATTAGGTAGGTATATTTAAAATATTATTATGTTTCATGTTTAGAAAACAAAACACCCTGTATGTACATTTTGGCGAAAAAGAACCCTGGACTTTGATCAAGCATTATTATTATATTAGTTATTGTATCATTGACCGTTAGTATAGAGTAGGTTGACCAATGACCAAAGTCATACATTGTGCCCATTCTCCTTTGGCATGTTTTTTGTTTCTTTGGCAGGTTACTTGCGAAGTGTAGGAGAGGTCACCTAAGTTTTTCTACAAATAAATAAAACTTCTTGCGGAGTATTATACAGGCTGTTATATTAAGAAAATTTATTGAATGGACTTGATGATGCATTGCATTCTGTTACCAATTTACCATACAAATAAAATGACCATGACCGAGAAACAGTACTTATCTACCTTACTTAAGTTAATATTTACGTATTCACTAGTTTAAAAAAAATAACACCTTTTACCTCAATGTTATCCTGTTGGCAACCTTAAAACTTCTTCTTTCATTAATTTTGGTTAAAAAAATACTACGAAAATTCCGTATCGATAGGAGCACGTGTTTGGCACAACTGATCAGCTTGGAAAAAGATAAATTGTGAAGTGTTATTTACTCCGTAACATGGACTTTATGCAGTGGGGATAAAAGCGATATTATCAGTATGGAGATTTGAGATATGCATGGTCAGTCTGACGTGTGTGAGTGAGCGCGTGTTTCCATTGTAAACTGGTAATTATTGGAGGGAAATGGACGGGCTTTTACAAACGTCTTTTTTTAAGGATGGACTGATTGAAATCCCCCATTGAGGAAGGTGGCCGGTGGTGGCTGGCACAGAGTACATTTGTATATGGCTGGATGCGAGAAGCGGAGGACCGTGAAAGTTGGCGCAGCCTTGGAGAGGCCTATGTCCAGCAGTGGACTGCAATAGGCTGATTGATATTTCAAAGTGGACGTATCTATGTAAATAAATAAAAAAAATGCGTTAACACAACGCTGTAACTTCAATAAATAACCGCACGAGATAGACTTCGCTTTATTTTAAGAGATTGGTCAGAACAGTTGTATTTAAAAAATAAATTAGGTACTTTACATCTAAAAGATGATCTAAGTAGGTAGACTTTGATTCAAGGCCGCCACCCTACAGGTATGTACTTAAAATAATCATTCAAAGTCCAAAAAAATTTTCTTCCAAGACATGTGCTTTTAAGAATTTACATGTAAAACTACCTACCCTGTATTAGCAAAAACAATTCAGTTAATTACGATTTTAGTCTTCTAATTCAACTAAGGTAACATTATGACAATCTGTCCGTAATTTGTGGTCTAGTTCACCAACACGTTTAATTTTTAAACAGCTGTTATAATGTTGTTTGATATATTTTTATGAACTCGGGTCGAATAATTTGTGTAACACTCCTACATAATCTCCATATAATAAAACGTGATGTAACGTCAAATTGCCGTGTGACAATGAATACATACCCACAGTTCTGACATCACAAACTTGACTTTCAGTAACTCACTCGCACAAAACCACAACAACTTGATATCTGTGATACTTACGATAAGTTTCATTTTAGAAACTACACTTGATTGATAATGATAATATTCAGGACAATTTTGATTTATGATAACTTCAAGATTGCACCGTAACCCCCCCCAGCCCCCCCCCCCCTTATCTTAACACCAGTGTTCTCACTTACCCAAAGGTTGTCAGGAAGAGATCGCTCCCAGCGATGAGACCGCCTACATTGTACCTACCAACATGTTTTTTTCTTTTATTGTAATGTATGTTTTGTTTTATGGTTGCAATAAAGAGTATATCTATCGGTATGATAAAAAAAACTATTTTTTTATTTTATTTTGCAGGCGATTTTAAAATCATTATTGTTCTCATAATCCCAACAGAGATCCATTACACTCGCATGCGAGGGTCCTGGATTCGCTTTGGACCATGATCCAGGATATAGCAGATCAGGTAATCACAGTGAAGCGACTGCCATCTGACCTCCGCAACCCTGTTAACAGGGGAACCTGACCAGTTTGGATCACGGTTACACATACTGTCGCCTTCACGATAAAACTAATATCTAGCCAAAAAAATATTTTATTTAATTTATTTAAGCTTTATTGCACAACTAAAACTGTGTGCATAAGGCGGACTTAATGCCTAGTGTCATTCTCTACCAGTCATACCTTTTAATGCGTTTTGTTCAACTCTTATTTTGCTACTCTCAGTTCTCTCGCATTCTCTACCTGCCAACATCAGGGCTAAGCAAGAAAGAAATATTATGGTGGTGGAAACTGGGTACTAAAACTTGGTACTTAAAAATAGCATTGGCCTTCAAGATGCTATATAAAGTCTGTTTTTTTGTTGCATCAGGCATGTGTCTCTTTCCGCGTAGGTAGCAAAAACGTACCTACGCGCGGCGAACCCTAGGTAAGGGACTAAACAAGTTGTGTGTCGCTAGCCGGCAGCGACACGCTCCCGCGTTTTATTCACCGGCGGTGCGCGACACTAGGTTGCTGGTTGGACGAGCGTGAATAAAGTCCTAGAAAGATGCGCTAGATGGCGTAAGTAGCTTCTTATGGCAGTCAACCCTATCGCGTTGCGTGATAGTACGTCACTGAATAGGTTTAGTGTATTATGAATCATATTCCAGAGTTATAAGAATGAAATTATCTTGCAATGTATTTCTGTGGGTGTCTACACGAAAATGTGCTTGAGTCAGAGGCGAACTGAATTACACCATATCGCTAACAACATTGAGTAGATATTTCTTTAAATTTCATTGCAAAGTCATACTTCTGTACGGAGTACTAGTACTTATTCTGTGGTTGCATAGCGAATATTGTGACAATTTCCTTACCTTTTTATCAAAATGTATTCATTAAAAAAGACAAACACAAAAATAACAATCTACTATCGTAATCTATCATCTAACACAAAACGTTTTATATCTGTGCCTTAATTATTTTTTTCACTGATATTATTTTAAAAGTCATAAAAAGGTTGGTTACATACAATATTCGACAAACAAAAAACAACAGACTGTATCTCTAAGTATAGGTATAGCATTTAGTTTTACCGAAATCGGTTTTAATTGTTTAGGCGGTAAAGTAAATTTAGCTTATTACTCGTAGATTCCGCTGCTGGGCAAAGGCCTCACCTAAATATGAGGATTGAGGAGATATGAGACATATTCCACCAAACGGACGCGATTGCCTAACCAATCGGCCACCCTGGCGTTGGCAGAGCCTGTCGAAAATTTTGAATACTTTTTAACACATTGAGTGCCATGGTGGTCACCGGTGACCCCCAAATAATATAATTCTATTGGGTCTAGTTCCGTGGCAGTCAAAGGCTTAACGCTAGATAATGTCACGTTGCTGTCATTAATGTTAATAGTATTATACCCTCAACACCCTAATTAATTGGGTAGGGATCCCGGGTCGGGCCGAAAGTATTGGTTTTTCCGTCTTGAAAAAACTCAGACACAGCTCCGGAGTCAGGAAGTTGGTCGTGTTACACCCCCGTGGCTCAGAAAGCACGTTAAGCAATTGTTAAGAATTTTATACCTCGTCTGTCTTGGAAGGTCGATTTGATATTTTTTGAAAATGATTACATATGAAAGCTGAGTCTGGAAAACTTTTGGAATCTACTTCAAACCATAAAGTCACGTGGTTCAATTTTTAATTTAAAGTTGTTTAGCCATAAGTAATTTACCTAACGTTAATTTTACATTTCGGACCAACATTTTCGTCAATTTTAGGCATAAAAGTACAACTCACGAAGATTTAGCTGCAAAAAAATAAATTTTAAATAAATTTCAATATTCTCGAAAATTCAAAAAAATATTCTATTAAAAACTGAGAAACATATGTACATGGGGGTGGATTTGGGTACCCCAAGAAGTGCTCTATCTCTGGACTTCCGCTTTACCATACTTTTTAGGACACCTGTAAGATATCCTTATATCAGAAACAGGCATAGCCTCGAGCATGACAGACAGACATACCTTAATATATTTTTTTAATTACGGCATGCAAATCTATCATCGCATTTCGATTGCTACCTCATACTAATCATTAGTCATTTACAATGTCAATAAACAATTGACATTCAATGCATCGCGACCATTTGATCGGTAGGCATAAAATTAGCAGTCTTTCAATTTATTTGTTGTTGCCAATGAGATACATTGTTGAGTTTATTAGCTGGCTATAGGGTACCTAAGTGAACAAGGAATCTTTATATTTTCATCATCTCCTTCTGTCTGTCCGCGGCGTAGTGCAGAGAAACTCCTGTCTTATTAGGAACCATTTTCTTGTCTACCCCGGGATGTATGTGGGGTATCGTTGAATTGGTAGGTATTTTAAAAACATTGTAGTACTTATCCGTGTACAAACAGACAGACGTACAAGACACTAAAACGGTTCCTTGTTGTCTACATAAATCCAAAAGAGGGAGGAATGCTCTTTACTGTTCTCTTCAAGATTTTGAAGTGTTAAAAGGGTGTTTCTGATTCGAGGTTGAGAAAATAGCTAGTTGGGTACCTAATTAAGTAAAGCCGGATTTGGGGAGAGCAAGTGTTTGGGGCTGGATTTGGGGCTACTGCCCAGGGGCCTCCGAGAGAGAGGGGCCCTTACATTACTTTTGTAGGACTCAGAAACAGTAACTTAATCCAACTATACTATGAAACAAAACTTTTTTTAAATTTACTATTTCCATCCGTTCGCGTTCATCAAAATCGTACGCGTCCACAAAATAATAATGATTCGTAAAAAAAATACGCACGCATGTGATTTTATTGTAATTATTTACTTTTTTACTGATTATTTGTTCGTTTTTTAGTGAACATGTCATACGTTGCATATTGATGCACTGACTTATTTTGCGTCCCTGTTTAATATTTTTAAGAAATGTGTGATTAAAACAAATATTTATTTTTAAAAAGGATTGATTCTACCAATATAATATCTTGTGTTAGTTATCACCCTGCGTAACGATCAACTGAAAAGTGCAATACATTTAATAGTCATTATAATGGGCGAAAGGTGCTTTATCTCTGTACTTTAATTTCGTTTTTTTTTTTAGTAAATGTACTGCCGAAGCATTTAAAAGTGGGTGTTATTCGAGAAATACGATGATTAAAAATTATTGCGATAAAGTCGTTTCTTTTTATTGTTCCTTAGATCATATTTTTAAATTGTGCAATGAATGGTAGATTTAACAAAATAAAATAAACAAAATTAAAAATTTATGCCACATCCAGTAGAGCAAGTACGCTCTAATTCTTCGTACTCGTGATTGCTCGGTGCAGTGAACAACCACAGTCGAAGGCGTTCCATTGAATGTTACCGGCTCGTAATGTTGAACTACCTACCTTTATCTTTATGTTTTTGTTTTCATTTTATGTCAAGTGCGTTGGTTCTTTCTATTTAATATTAAGCATTATGTGTTTTCTCAGTAAGTGAATTAACTATTGTAATTCTTTATGAGAAAATAAAGTTCTAAAACCAGAGATTTAAAAAAAAAATTCGGCAGGTCTTATGGGTTTCTGCTCCTCTAGCAATTAGAGGCCTCCGCTACTCCATTGCCCTAGAGCTTTCAGACCTTCAAATCTGGCCCTGAAGTAGGTAAAATATCCTCGCTTTTGGAATATAGTGCCAGCGCCAACCTGTTGTAAATGTCATGTCATGTCATGTCATGACATGTCAAAGTCCCAGTTCCGTTTCCCAGTCAAGCACCTTCCTATTTCCCACAAGATGGCCGAGTCAGGAGCGAACCAAAATAAACAATGCTTTCGCAGAATTTTCGCAGGTGAACTCTTGTTTGTTGGTTGGTTTGTCAGTGATGGGACTGTAGTCGATGAAGTAAAAATATTTTTTCATCACAATGTTTTTTTTTAATCCTTCAAGGTGCACACGGCCTCAGAGTACCCCACTTTGACCTTGAGACCGTCTCTATTCCCTACGTAATAAAAACTGTTTTCGCAGTTAACATGGGTAACCTGACATGCTGCCGCTGTACCTTCGAGCTTCCAGCTAGGCAAGGGCAATCAATTAAGACTGGAGTCGCGGCGGTATACCTCATTTTATGTGGCGATTTTTCAAAAGAAGATGGCGCCTTAATGTCTATTTTAATTAATTCAAAAGTAACATATATACAACTTTTCAAAAACAATTAAGATAAAATATTTAATAAAATACATTGAAAAACAAAAATTATAAAAAGGGTCAAGGGTCCTTGTGGTATGTAAGGCCCAGGATGCTGGCAGCATTACCGCGCTGGATAGCGATGCTTATACGCTGAGCAAGGTTGCTGCCAGCTCTTGGGTCATAAGTAACTAAGCAAGGTAGCTGCCAGCTCTTGAGTCATAAATAATTACATATTAAATTCCTCGGTTTAAGTGCACTTATATGCGAGGGGCGAGGCATTTCTTGATGTCAGCGATTTATGGGAAAGGGAATTTCCTATGTCATGAACATGAACGTGAACTCTTACGACTATAAGCTTGCTTTCGTATTGTTCAAAATCTAGTAAATGCAATCTTACCAACATTGAAGAAACACTTGACAAAATATTAAACTACCGTCAACCGCCAAACGCGACGACCTCTGCAACTCGGCCTGACTACACATGACGTATCGAGTGCCGCGGCCAACACTACGCTTAGTAATTTTATATTTCCCCTATCCCAAATTACATACAGACCAAAACCCAGGATAAGTTTATCCAGACGTTATTCGGGCGGAGCGCGCGCAGCACGCGGCCGCCATTTTAAAAATAGACTCGAATTTTGAATTCGCGCGTCGCGTTTCGTTGTTGCATCGTGTTTTTTTCGCAGTGATTTTTTGCAAGTTGCGTTTTGCAATTGCGTCTTTTTTAGTGCACACTCTTGGATCATGATTTTGTTTGGGTAAGTTTGGTACACGTACTTTTTATTTTGGTGTCGTGTGAATATTGTTGTTAACGATCGCATTCGTTTCAAATTATGGTTTTTTAACAGGAAATCGTAATTGTAATTCTGGCTACAAGTGTTTATGTGAACGGGTGTATTTTTAACTGGACAATCTGCATCTTTTGGCAGTGGAATTGAATATCTTTGGACTATAAATATTTTATTCAGTGGCGAATATTTATCGCTGTGCAATTTATAATAAGACAAAGAGAAATCGTTTATGTGAACAAAATAAGTCACCTTTCTTATGTTTAGTGAAAAGGCTGTTTTCTCTTTTTTTGCTTTCTGGCAATGTCATACGACTTTAAATTTGCCAACTGTTTGTTTCCCAGTGGAATGACCCTAGTTTCTGGAACGGTTTTCAGGAAACGTGAAACGACCTACTTTGTTATTATTACTAAGTATAACTGTGACAATATTAACAAAGGTTTGTTGAAAACACACTCAACAACTGGCAATTTTAATGGAGTTTGGCCACCATTTTACGCAATAGCCGACAAACACTCAACTACTAACTAGTGTGCAGGTTTCCTCACGATGTCTGATATTACATTCAATTAGATACTATATACCTATTTATCTGCATATTTGTGCTTTATACCTTTTCCTAAACATCATTAGCTACAATAAATCGTCATACTTACAGAAACTACATTCAAAATTAAGTTTTTTTGAAATTTCGCATCTCCTTCTCCCTCTTCTTTAAGTCATCATCGTCCTAGCGTTATCCCGGTTGTGCACTTGCACGCGAGTGCCCAGGATCCGCTGACCATGATCCCGGGTGTAGCAGATCAGATAATAACAGTAGAGCGACTGCCATCTGACCTTCGTGACCCTGTTAACAGGGGAACCTGACCAAGTTTGGATCATGGTTACACATTCAGTCGCCTGAATGTGCAGGGTTCCTCAGGGATGTTTTACCTCACCGTAAGAACATCATTTAGTAAAACAATAATTAATGAACATATCTCAGTAAAAGTCATTGGCACATGGCGGCATGTGGGATCGAACCGGTACCTCCCGCATGAGAGGCAATCCGTTAGCTACTGCGCCACCAGCGTCGGTGGCTCTCTTCTTTAAGTAGGTATCAAAATTGATTGCTTGCTTAGTTCTTCTACAATTATCAGATTTAATATCAACCTGACAAGATAAAAGAAAATGAATCATATCATTAATCATTTTTTATTACTTATAGGTGACGTGTTAACAGTCCGATCACCTACACAACAGAATATGTTTATTTGATCCAAATAAAAGATGTCTAGACTTAAAAAAAGGTCTAAGTAGATGACATGTATCTGGCTCATAGCGTTTAGTATTTTCTAATTAGCCACCGAAAAATGTAGCACATTGTCTGCTCCATTTACGTATAGGTGTCTTGTTCATTTCTGGCCAATGACTCAAGTGGTAGTGATGAGGTAAAAAGCCTAAATGTATTGTTCACCACACAATGAAATTGTAAATGTATCATCCATCATCAACATAACCAGCAGACAGCCTAGAAAACTGGAATTAGGGGCTTATGAATTGCTTAGATCAACTCTAAACCGTACTGTAGATATTGCAACTAACAGCCGCGGAATATTGTCAAATCTCCCTTAAACAATATTTAGGGGAGTTTGATTAAGTACATTGCAGCTAAAACGTCAATGTTATTTATCATCTCAAAGATATAATGCCAGAGTCGACACGAAAAGAAGACCATTCTACTACTACAACTACAAGTTGGAAGTTATGCCATATTTTTTGACTTTTGATTTTGTTAGGCGTTGTCGTATAGATTACAGGCCTGTAGTCTAGTAGTATAAATTCATTTATGAGGCAAGCAATTCATGTTGACTGTGGCCAACGAATTACAAATCAGCTAGGTATGTGATGCGATGGTATTACACTATGAAGATACTTTAATAGGTCACTTGCATGAGTTGTTTAATGTTAAGTCTTCCACAACAAAAGAATCCAAAATGGATTGTGAGAGTGACTGGCATGTTTGTTTACTTTCAGATTCGTTTCTTTGCTGATTTGTGATTATTCGTCGGTGCAGTGGGTGTGTTGATAGGCATTAATTGCTTCCGATATTCCTATCCTTTCTTCAAGATTTATTTATGGATCGTTGCTGTTAGTGTTAGAGCTAAAAATAATTTGCTGTCAATAGTGTTTGTGTTTGTCTTTGTAAACATAAGATTGTTTAATGTTACATCATCAATCATTATAATTATTATTATTTTTTGTGGCAGCTACTTAAGAGTGTCTGACTCTGGGTGTATTACAACGTTTATTCTCCGCATTTGCCAGATTGTCTGTGTCTTGTCTCTCCGCGCTGGTAGGGCCCAAAAATTCAGGAGACGTGTACTGGCCCTTTGGGATATATTTGTTATTATTAAGGTTTATAAATGACGTTTTCGGTCGTAAAATGAAGAAATGATTTTTTATTTGACTTAGACTAAGGGCCTGCTCAGATCGGAGCGGCATCCACTTACGGTCCGGGTTGATATATCCCGATGAGTATGCGAATAACGTGCTGTTCAAACCATAGATACCATGGCGGAGTGTTATTTGTGACATTTTCTAATCACTCATTTTTCTCATTTTCCTTTGTTTTTTCTATATTCTTTTGTTTTTTACACTCTTAAGTTTACGTTCATTTGTTTTATAAGATGTTCATTTGTTCACTTATTTTAAAATGTTGTGATAAGTAATTTTTTTCATATAATTCTATCAATGACTGTACCAAAGTATTAAATTAAGAGGGTGTCCAATAAGACATGTGCCGAATTGAAGAAAGTGTCGAATTGGGGAAAGTAGCGAATTAACTAAAGTAGCGAATTCGGGAAGGTGTCGACCTTGTAAAGCAAATTACAGCTACTTATGGTGGTAACGAATACCTTTTAGATCTGAATAAGTCTTTATCCTTTAATACTGGGGAAAATGTAATCAACTGAAAATGTATTCGTGTATTATTGTCAAAGTCGCATACATAATACAATGACAAGAGGTTTTCATGTGAAAAATTGCCTAAATTCCAACAATAATGGCGAATCGTTGTTATTGTTTTGTCTTTCGCATAACCTTCAGGGTTACGAAAGCTGTAAGAATGCCCAGTTTATTTATTTGTTTCCTTGTTGTAGGGATTGTTCACATCTGTCTGCTTGGACAGGTGTTATGCTGAAAGAGTGTGTCTGTTATCACTTCAAGCTCTTGAACTATTAAACCGATTTGATGAAAGGTAT
The DNA here is from genome assembly GCA_949316185.1 of Pyrausta nigrata. Lineage (NCBI taxonomy): Eukaryota > Metazoa > Arthropoda > Insecta > Lepidoptera > Crambidae > Pyrausta > Pyrausta nigrata. The sequence goes on from OX438965.1 coordinate 1,035,319, forward strand.
AGGGATAGTTTGAGACCCTCGAAAGGATTAGTTTTTGTCGTGATCACTACATACGGACTTTTTATTCCAGAAATCATCCTTCAAGGGGGTGGAATTTCGTATGACAAATCCGATGTTTGCTTGGGCTAAATCTCGTGGAGAATTTCTAGGAAAAGGACTTGTCCATTAATTGTTTTTTATTCGTCAATATTTCTAACCAGAATAAACTAAATATTGTATGAAAGAGTTCACAAAAACTAGCTTTTCTGCATAATTAATATATTTTTTAAGGCCTCCGATTTAGAGAAAAATTGAAATTAATTTTTCTCTTTGTCTGTACATAAGCCGCACCTTCGCCTATGCCAATTAAGGCATGAAAAAAAAATTTAGCAAAATTGACATTCCATTGACAGTAGTACCTATTATATAATCTGTGGTAGTACCTAGTAGTATTTTTCCACCAGTGGAAAGGCAATGGTACATAGCCATACAGCCAGGAAATACAAGTAATGATCAATGGATGATGCCTCATTACAAAACATATTTTTTCTCAAAAATGGAGGCGTTTAAAAATCTGATTTCTATGGTTTCGTGTTTCATATTTTAGTAGCTTAAAGATAAATATAGGTTTATTGGTGGTTGGTGATACCTTGGAATAAAAAACCAGCCTCCATACAAAAAGAGGACAAGTCCTTTACAAACAGCACTGGACAACCTTAAATCATCAAGGCAATAATATTCCATTTTTTCTCGGAATTATAGTTACTGGTTCGATTTCCCACGCTATTATTATTCTTACAGATAATCCTAAAAATCCTGTGAAGGTGTTAGATATTTTTTGCAATTTTTCCTTTTCATTTGCGGCTTCAACTAATAAATACAACGTCCTTAATTTAGTAACCAAATTAATTCATTACAAAGACTAACCAGTGAATCTCACAGCAAAGTATTTTAACTGCATCTAAATATACATTTAATTAACTTTACAACAATCCGCCGTGTTTTTCTTTCTCGCTCGAACGTTTGTATTTTGAAATCCATTTGTTTTCGCGTGGCAACGTGAAGCGAAACGTCATGGGACCGTATTTTTATCCCAAACCCTTTATGCCACTGCCAGGTTTTTATGAAAGCAGACACTAACATGATAAATAATTCTTTAGTATATTAGTCTATTTGATAGATCGTCTGAATAGTAAACGCTATCAATAGCTAGCTTATTTCTAGTAATAACTTTATTGTTTTCGTATGATCTTAAAATTAGTCTCTGTTGTTCTTTTAATTTGTGTTCTATAATCTTGTTTGTTAGGTCATTGACTTTTAGTATGTATTTGTGTTTTACGTGTCTATCAGCGAACGTGCCTCACTACTTTGGTCTTAAATTAATTAACACATCTATTTGCTAAGACAAATCATAATATAATTAACATTAAAACTTGCACCTACTTCATCATCATCATTATTACCACCCTTCGCCTTATAGGAGTTCCCCTCAGATTTCAGAAATCACCTGTTACAAGCGGCCTGCATCCAGTGCGATCCTGCAACCTTTATAAGGTCGTCTTGGCCTCCTTCGTCAGTACAGCAATTTACAATGGCGGTCCTTACGTATACGTTTTCTTATACGTATCTCTTCATTTTCTGATTCCATCCCGTAGCAATTACTTATAAATACAACTACATACGTAATGTCCTCCTAGCCGAATTTCGACTACGGCGGCCTATCTCAACAGAGATTAGCCAACTGCGCGGGACATATTATAGTGCACAAGTGTGTGCGCAATACACAGGTGCACTCTCTGTTCCTTCACTCTTATAATTCGGTGAGACGGCAGTCCGACATGACCGTAGAGAGATCAGGCGCAGGACCAACGGCTTAACGTACTTCCTGACTCCGGAGCTGAGTAATTTCAAGACAGAAAAACCCAAACACTCTCGGCCCGACCCGGGATTCGAACCCGGGACCTCGTGGATAGTACCCAGCGTGCTGACCACTAGACCAACGAGGCAGGCAACTACATACGTACTCGTAGTTCAGCCATAATATTTATCAGTAAGTAATCCCAAATCCTAAATTTACCCGTAATATCTTCTAGTAAAGTATGGGTAGTTCGATCTCCACCTGAGAACGAGGTATCTGTTTTAAATCTGCTCTAAAACAATAGTTAGGTCAAGGTGTTTTGTACAGTGAAGTGTGAAATATCTGGTTAACTATATCGTAAAGAGCTGGCGACGGATATATATTGACAGATGAACGCTGTGGTCGCCAGGTTTATTTGGTGCATTCACATTCAAGGCTGCAGTTTCGGTGAATCTGTTTTGCTATCTATAGACATCTTATGGTTAATCAGCCAGCAAGTAGACAGAAATAGCGCTATAATTTAGAATTAAAGATCGGTTATCACCTGATATTACATTTCTTGTAATGCCTGTAAGAGAAAATACATAACATCTTTGTTTTAATTATTTGTCACTAGCGCGGGTCCCTACGTCTTGACCGCGAATTCATTACCAATACAAACCTCCACTACCCCCTCGAAGGAAGATTACAATTATCTTATGTCCTTTGCCGGGTCATAAACGATATCTACAGTAAAATTCATCTAAATCGGCTTCGTGGTTTTAGCGTGAAAAGATAACAGACAGACAGACAACCCTTTTTGCTTGTATAATTGTTTGTGTTAGTATGGATTTTCTTTTATACTGCAGCCAAAAAAATCGGGCTCTTTACGTGCCAAGTTTTCTGAAATGTCCCAAACTTGTTTAATGGTACCTATGTTAAATTAAGTTGATGTTGGATCTTCATGTGACGTAATCCTATATCTAGACTACCCATCCCTAATTTCTCTTCATTTATGAGAAACTACGACGTATTAAAATCATAGCGATAGTGATCAACTAGTCTTGTTTTTGCCAAAACGCTAAACGCACGCGCAGGTCAATTAATTATAATGATACATTTCACCTCGGGGAGTTGTAGAGTTTGTGAAAAAGTTAAAAAAATGCTTTTAAAATTCAAAGCGTTCCTATCACACAGTGTAATGATATAGTTTCAGATAAATAGTATTTGTTAACGTCTTAATTTATCAAATAAGTAATAGTTCGCTTCACAACACATATTTGGTAATATCATGTAGGTACGTACGCAAAAATTTAGATCTTTTTATGAAAAAAATTATATTCATTCATATAACACAAGAAATAAAAACAAACTTGTCATTCCAAACTTCAGATTAGCCAAAACAATTAATTCATTCTTGGGAAATTGGGGCAAATTTTTCAATAATATACCTCATAATAATGTTATCGAACTACCTATTAATAAATTTAAGCTACATATCGAAACTACCCTGATGTCGAAGGGGTATTATACGAGTAAAATTCAAGACTATCTTAATGACGAGGATGTATGGACAGTCCAGCCTGCACCAAACTGATGTACCTACCTGTTTATTTTGATTTGTTTTATTTTTGTGGCAGCTAGTGGTGACTGAGTTTGTTCCGACGTTTCTTCTCAGCACTTGCACAGATTGTCTGTGTCTTGTCTCGAAGCGCTAGTAGGGCCCAAAAGATAAGGAGACATGTTTTGGCCCCATATGGGCCATAATTGATTGATATTTTGACGTTCATAAGTGACATTTTGTGTCCTAAATTGAATAAAGAATTTTTGACTTTGAGTTTTGACTTTTATTTAAATAGTGGCAGGGCGGAGGGTGAACCCGCTAGTAATAAATAAGCTTGCTTCTTAATTTACTGTAAAGCATAGATAACTTACTGACATTGATGCCATACACTGCACACAGCATGCTGGGTACTATCCACGAGGTCCCGTGTTCGAATCCCGGGTCGGGCTGAAAGTTGGGTTTTCTGTCTTGAAGTAACTCAGACACAGCTCCGGAGTCAGGAAGTTGGTGGTGTTAACACCTCCGTGCCTCGGAAAACACGTTAAACCGTTGTTCCTGCGCCTGATCTCTCTACTGTCATGTCGGACTGCCGTCTCACTGATTATGAGAGTGAAGGAACAGACACTGCACCTGTGCATTGCGCACACACTTGTGCACTATAATATCTCCCGCGCAGTCGGCTATTCTCTTGATATTGGCCACTGTAGTCGAAATTCGGCTAGGAGGACATAACACTTCACAGGTTTTTGATTGAGTTGTTACTAAAATCACAGCTTATAAAATCACCCTGAGATAACATCATAACCTATATTGAACGCCATAAAACGTCCCACAGCAGTTTTCCATTCAGCATTCCAAAGTTTTAGTAATTTACGTACACTGAGATAGAATCGAGACCCAATTTCACAACACATTCTTTCTGGAGTGCATCCAATCACTTTTGAATAGGTACGTAGGTGTTTTAAATACGTGTCAGGCCGGTTAAAAAAATGTTTTAATGACGCTTATCTGTTTTGCGTATTTTGTTTTTATGTACTTTTAGCACGAAAGTGGCGAAAACTTATATAAAATATTCGCTTTGATATTTATCCGATTATTCCACTTAGGCTCACTTGCGAACGTCTGGATTAGCTCATCTGGAATCGTTCAAGGTCTATTGTCTGAGTTGAAAGCCCACTTGCGCACGTCCAGATTAGCTAATCCAGACTTGTGCAAGTGGGCTTTTAACTCAGATTATAAGCCTTGAACAAGCCCGGAATAGTTAATCCGTGGGCCTTAAAATAACACCACTAGGTTAATAGGTCGTAAAATAAAAAATGCCAATGAATTTAGCGTAGTTCGTATTTACACTAATCATCCAACCGAAAGGTCAATGAACTAACGAATGTAACCTCTTATTGCGACTATGTATTTAATTAGTTACAAGTTACAATACACAATTTACATAAAACCTACCTGCATAGGTATCTAGTACCTATCTATACCTAATTTATTATAGCTTCGTCGATAAAATCTAATCCGTTAAAATTTTATTTCTTACCCACGGCACGGCTTTTTAAATGCGACAGTAAAAGACCCAAATTTTGACACGCAAGAACAAAAAAACATGGCCGCTTGTCAAATTTCGCGCGCTCTACGAAAAAGTTTTTATTCGAAGGAGGGGAAGTTTTATATTTAATTTACTTTTCTTCTTAGATGTGTAGGTACATAATCTCATGTAGGTAATTTTTGATTCAAGACAGCGCTGCTACAATCATTCTTTTGGGTGCGAAAAGCAGATGCAATATAACAAATGTTTACTATATGATTCTACAGAAATAACTTTGGAATCACGTGCAGGTGTTTTTCAGCATCAAAATCTTGAATGTTTGTAATTGAAAAACCAATGTTTTATGTAATTTCGATTTACGGATCGCAACATGTAATGTACCTACAGGAAAAGTTTGGTGTTCTTGTGGAAGAGACGTATCGGCTCGAATACCACAGAATAAGTAATATACAAGCTATTAGGAGAAAAAACTGGACAAGTGTGAGTCAAACTCGGGTACTGAGGGTTCACGTTCCGTTAAACTTGTGCCAATTTTTTTGTGATGGCTGCAATTCCGCTTCATTATTTTCGACGACCTCCGTAGCGGAGTGGCTCGCACACCGGTTTTCAAGGTGTCGCCATTTCTGAGGTCCTGCGTTCGATCCCTAATCGGGTCAATATATAAATTCACATTTTCCGTATTGTCTCGAGTCTGGGTGTTGTGATGCCACCGCTGTTTCAGATTTCCATAACACAAGTGCTTAAGCTACTTAACTTTGGGTTCTGTGCAATGTCTGCGTGATGTCTAATATATATATTATTCGAAATCTGTAGATAAATATTTCGATTACGACGCCAACACCAAACAATGACTTTTTGCATTGCTTTTCTGGAAGCTATAACTAACAATTTGTCATGTTAAAGCAATCGAGTTATGATAGGCAGAAAGCCTGCTCTTTACATACCTAACCAATTACAAGCCACATTACCATCTTACGTAGACGTTTCAATTTTTCAAAGGTAAACAATTGTCCTGCCAACACCGAAGCGCCTTCATATTTGACGACAGACGTATTGGCAGACAGATTGACTCGTTGTTATTGTGTATATTATTAATGATATTGATACAGCAGGCTTACTCTTGACGAGTTCGAGTTACGATCACAATCGAATCGATGTGTACATTCAGTAATTTGGTACCTACACTGCAAATCGATTATAGCGCTAATCGAGTTGTGGTCGAATAGTGAATGACGCCATCAGGAGAGCTATTGCCAGCATCAATGTTCCTTCCACGTTGGAACCACGTGGTTTAGTCCGTGATGATGGCAAGAGACCCGATGGCCTTACGCTCATTCCCTGGGAGCGGGGTCGGGCCTTAGTTTGGGACGCAACTTGCGTTGATATTTTGGCCCCATTTCATCTCAGGGAGTCAGCGCTAAAAGCTGGAGCGGCGGCAGAGTTAGCTGAAAACGCTAAACGACGCAAGTATGCATCACTTGCAAGAGATATGTGTTTGCGCCGTTTGGCGTTGAAACTTAGACCGTGAGGACCATGCGCTAAATTACTTTTTGGAAAAATTGCACCTAAATTAAATTCAGTTTTGGCACATAGTAAAGCTGGCTCGTTCCTCGCTCACAGGATAATTAGAGCTATCCAACGCGGTAACGCAGCCAGCATCCTCGCCTCCTTGCATCAAGGACACGGGTTTAATTTTGATTAAGTAGGTTTTAAGTTTATTTATTTTTATTTCATGCATGATGTCTTTGTTTTTCTTTTCTTTTATTGAATAAACTACTTGATTACTGTACCTCTGATTAGTTATTAACTTAGCAGAACAGTCGGCTTGCAAAACGCAAACATCTCGACTCGATTCTGATTTTGATTTAATTAAGGGTACCCAGGTTTTGTTTTAGACAATCGCCATAAAATCAATAACTATGTTAATGTGTAATTAATGCGAATGTGACTCTGCAGGTAAAGTTTTGCAAACTTTATTGTAGTCAGTCAGGATAGTAAGATTAGAAACCAGTTAACATTATTTTATTAGTTACACAAATTACAATTAGCGGATGGGCAACATAAAATACAATTATTTTGCTTTAAATTTCCGCTAAGCGACGCTAGCGCAGGCACCAAAACCACACCACCCGCAACCGCGTTGAGTACCAGTTCAGGCAAATGCAAAATGCACCGCCCTCCCTCCCTCAATACGCATGCACTACAGCTAATGCAGTTGTTAATGCATTAGCTGTAGTGCATGCGTGTTAAGCTTTTTGCACGTTGGTGTTGGTAACTAACAACTGCATTAGCTGTTGTGCATGCGTATTGAGGGAGGGAGGGCGGTGCATTTTGCATTTGCCTGAACTGGTACTCAACGCGGTTGCGGTTGGAGTGGTTTTGGTGCCTGCGCTAGCGTCTCTTAGCGGAAATGTAAAGCAAAATAATTGTATTTTATTTTTCCTATCTAATAATGGATTTTCGCAAAGTAACGCCTGTTTCTATTAACAATTAGCGGATCCAATTTGGTGTAACTTCGATACGAAAAGTTCGATTACAACTTCCGAATTATAATTGTTAGTTTCTACAAATCGTATAGTGTAATCCTACTGCTATAACGGGCGAGATTACAAAAAAAATATCAAAATAAGTATATAAAGTTCGCGACATATTCGTCTTCCGTGGTTGAGTAGCTCGCACGCCGGTTTTTGAGGTGTTGTTGCCATCTCTGAGGTCCGGTTCGATTTCCGGTTGGGTCAATCAATAGAGAAGAAAACCATAATTTGTCTCGTGTCTGGGTGTTGTGGTACAACTTATTTCTGATTTCCATGGCACAAGTTCCTTAGAGGTATATGTTTATTGATCATAGCAATGTAAGATGTATAATATTGTCTAATATTTATTATTACGAGTATTAGAGCTTAAAGGATCACAGTAATATTCCGTGCGATGATTCGGTCGAAATCAGTAGATGTGGTGCCCAATATTTATTTATTTATCATATGATTGTCTTGTACGTTTTCTATAGGAGCGTCGGTGGTGCAGTGGCTACGGATTGCCTCTCATGCGTGAGGTACCGGTTCGATCCCACGTGCTGCCATGTACCAATGACTTTTTCTGAGTTATGTACATGTGTTTCACTAACCGATGCTCTTACGGTGACGAAAAACATTGTGAGGAAACCTGCACATTCAGTCGACTGAAAGTGTAACCATGATCCAAACCTGGTCAGGTTCCCCTGTTAACAGTCACGGAGGTCAGATGGCAGTCGTGAATTTTGTTTTTATATTAAAATCGATTGCCTTTAACGCTGATAGACTCCCAGCTCTTACGTCACAGTAATTAAAATAGTAACGCAATGACCTACACTGTGGCCTAGATATTGTTCTATTTTCGATCGGCCGTTGAACTATCGGCATAAGCTTGACAAGCCAAATTTGTTATGGCAGCCCGTCAATGAAACGTAATACTCGTGTTTGAGTAACTACTGTGTTTGTTAAATGTCGATTTCAAATCTAGGCGTCTCCGTCACTCAACAAGCCCAGAATATAATGGTCGGATCTGAAAGGAGATTGCCTAAATCTCCCCATTAGATTAGTTAGAGTAAGTCGTATAACAAGTTATTCCAAAAACTTAGTACCGGGTTTAAGACAGGACTAAGCTATTAGCTAGCCAATTAGAAAAGCGCTTCTCTGTAAGGTTTTGTCACGAATGTGTCATTCATTCCTCTGTTGTCAGCTAATATTTAGACCCATTTTAAACCTGGTCTAATTTTTTTGTAATAACACCGTAAATGTTTAATTTATGAAAATCTTCAAGAGATCTGACAACATCGCTTTGACAAAAAAGTATTCAAATTAAAATAAGTTACACTGTATTTAACGGGGAAATTAATAAAAAAACGAACTAGAGACTACAACGGCAGCAAAGTCTTTACAACTTTGTAGGTACCCCAATGGTTACAGCAATTGTTTAGAATTACAAAACCGGCCAAGTGCGAGTCGGACTTGAGCACGAAGGGTTCCGTACCATTAACTTACAACTTTACATGTATGGAGAGGTACCCTTAAAAATAGGTAGTTTTAATTTTTTGTATTTTTAAAAATGAGATCTATATGTGAACTATCCTCGAACCAAGGTACATGCAAATCAGTCCATAAACGTAGAAGATATTTTGCTGTGACAGACTAGGACGGACGGACTGATAGATCTTATAAGGGTTCCTTGTCGGACTACGGAACCCTAAAACAAAGCCAAAAACGCAAGGTTGATTGTGAGACATGTACTTTAACTTTTGGGGAAAACATTGTATCGGGAATCGGTTATTCCTTTAAATACAACGTCTTTGAGAGTAGGGAACGAGATTGAGAAAATAAAACTCAACCCCCTTATTTTTGGTTAATTGGTGTCACTGTATTTTCTTAACAAATTGTCGTATCCGTATTTAAAACGAGAATATGAGCCGAGAAACTTGGCCAAATCGGAACAATCGGGACAAGAGAATGGCGAAAACATTGAATTTTTACAAGCTTTTGATTTCTACCTGGTTTTACTACGGACGGTAGGCGGCTCAGTAAAGTCACTATGTTTGGGATTCAACAATCAGTTTTTATTCAAAATGGGCTTACTCTTGACTCTGGACTAAGCCATACGTGGCGTAGCGTAGACTGAGTCGACGGTGGAGCGAGCTCACCCAGAAGAAGCCTGTTCACTTTGACTTTGAAGGTTTTTGGGTTGTATTACGTTGGAAACACTGAAGCGGGTAGTGAGTTCCGCAACTTAGCTATGTTGTGCACATTAGATACAATGTGTCCCGGCACCGGTGTCGGAGCCTTCATGTGCTGACTAAGAAGCAAAATTGCTACCACTTTCTTAATACGATCAACTTTGAAATCCCAAATTATTTTTTCACCTTCCCATACTATTTACGTCTAGTTTGGGAACGAGCTCTGCGAGTTAGGATGTTGTTATTATAATGTAATCTATGTCATTTTTATCCTGTAAAATGTGTTTTTGGCTCAAATTAATATTAAATACTAGAAATAAATTTAGTAAATCGGCTAGGTACCTACATTTGTATGGAAAGGTGATATTTTTTGGTCTGTTTTCGAGGTTCTTGTAATAGATTAAAATGTTGCAGGGGAGTGACTGTATAATGTCTGTGAGAAGCGCTTAGTTCTTATTTGTATTAAATGATGTGCTTGACAGTAGGAATTTGTGTCCCAATACTATATCTACTAGGTAGGTACCTAAGCTTGTAACAAGCTTCAAGTCAATGCAATGGTACCAACCGACTTCTGTCTGTCCCCACAGATTACTAATAGCAATACCCAGAGATGATTTGGCTAAAGTACCTACCTATACCTGACACCGTAAGTTGCACAAGATGGCGAAACTTTGTCAAAACCACAATATATTTCTAATTTAGAATCTTTTACTCGTGAAGTGAACAACCCCAAACGAGGATTTGAGTCTCCATACAGAGTTCCTGGTAAAATCTGGAATAACGAGTGTTTGGCTCAATTTCCGGGATGGTTCTTTGTGGATTTGTCATTTTCTGAAAAAAAAAGTTTGGGAGGTTAATGACACCAATCGGTACAACGGTGCGGGCTCGCAAGGGGCTAATGTTTGTGTGATGTGCACTGCATTTGTAAGTCATTATGATAAAAAGTAACATCTAAGTGTCTATCCGTTATCTTAGGCATTATAGCCCAAGTTCACGCTAAACCCTTAGAGAGTTTTGTTAATTGTCTAAGCTGGGTATACCTTATTGGTGTAATTGTTGAAATAATAATTGGTAATTTATTTGTTTGCATCCTGTTTGAGAAGTTTCTCTTTTATATTTTTTCCATCGTAACTACTTCAGTAGGTATCTATCTTTTTTATTCGGAACGATTCTTGCCAGTAATGATCCAATAAATCTCATCTTTCATCAGCGTTTAATAAAACAAAACTTTTTAAAGTTTAACTTTGGCACTTTCAACGCCTTTGCCTAAAAAAAAGTATTTTCCCGCGTATTCTTGGCGGTAAAAAATGGCGGCTATGTACCCGCCAAGGTCAATGTCAGGCGAAATAGTCTATGACCGCGGGATTATAAAGATTTATTTGCATACGAGTTTGTACTAAATAAATGATTGTTTATTTTAGACGATACTATTATGAGGTTTTTGGACGGTTTTGCTTTTAGTAATAAGTTATTTGAAATGGGTGTTTGGTACTCGTCTCTCTACAATTCTACATAGAGCGACTTAAGACACTATTAGCACAATAGATCGTTATGTTATCATTAGGACCTTGCCTAGTTTATATATTTTGTGCTATCTGTTAGGTCAACCATTTCTGTACACTACCACAGATTATATAGTTAACTACTACAATATTACATGTTGTAACTGACATCCGCAGAACATTTTACATACTAACTAATTGAGAACTAAAGGGACAAAAGACGTAGGTGGGGTTTCCTTTCCATCCGCCATCCCATGTCTTTGACATAGGTACCATGCACAGATAGTTAGGTACCACCGAGCACATAACCTAAATGTCATTAATTTTGTTTCAGAAAAAATCCGTTAAAATCCCTTGGAAATTGATGCCTCCGTTTTTTCTTCAACACATTTTGTTAAAGAAATTCACTTATTTCTTTACATATTTTAAAATAAAGATGCTGTTAAAAAGATTGTTATTTACGAACACAACCGAAATATCTCACATTTCATAATATTGATTTGAAAATATATGCTTAAATTGACACTTTTCGTATCAGTGCTTGGCACTGATAAGTTTCGGAGGAAAATCGCGCTTACTACACCATTATAGGTTACGTGCTCGATGTTAGGTAGGTACCAAACGTTTTGAATCGTTCTTCTTCTTAACATGTCGATGGTAAAGCGACTTAAATTTGTTGTGCCTAGTTATTGGCGACGCAGATTGCCTTGTCGTTTGCACACATAAGGTCTTCTAGAGAGCAGGAATCAGGGCACGCAGGACAATAAAAGAGATGAGACATGTCTTGTGGAGTGAACCCGCAGACACAGGACATGTCGGTTCCATCGGAGAATCCCAACCTGAACATGGTATCCTTGCATCTACCGACTTGGGACCGGAGTCTGTTAAGGGACTTCCAAGTGGGCCATGGCAGTTTGTGTGTTTTTTGTTTTGTTTGAATCGTTGCCGGCTGAAGTGTTCCCCAAAACACTAAGATCTAAAAACCTAGTTACTTTCAAGAAAATAGTGAACTAGGTTGCTGTAACTAGTCAGACATATCTCAATCTCGGCCCATCATCACTGCAATCAAGTGGGATTGTGGGATTGTCTGTCTATTGATTTAAAAATCATTTTCAAGTCCGCCTTTATCAACTTTTGGGTAACTTTAAATCCAATTTATCCATACTAATATTATAAATGCGAAAGTGTCTGTCTGTCTGTTACCTCTTGACGCTTAAACCACTAAACCGATTGACATGAAATTTGGTATGGAGACAGTTCGAGACCCTGGAAAGGACATAGGCTACATTTTGTCGCGATATAAAAACATTAAGGAGGTGAAATGGGGGATTAAAGTTTGTATGGAAAATCCAACTCTTGCGGGCGAAGTCGCGGGGAACCACTATTTATGTATAATTATACATTCGTTAATTTGCAACGTTCATTTATACAGTGGGCCCCGCATCTACTTACCTAAATCTGTCAAAATATCTCAAATAATATACTATCTATGGGATCAACATAAGGTTAAAATATGTTTGCAGAAATTTGACAGATCAGGGCCCTTAGACAAGATGCAATCGTTCTATAGCGAACTTCGTTTTCGCCAACTAAATGTCAATATATGCATGCAAAAGTCACGTGATGTTACGATGACGTATGTCAGTTTCATACATTTTGATAGCGATAGCGAACTACGCTTTAGAATCGATAGCATTTTGTCTACGGCCCCAGGGTATGTTGATTTCGGGCGCGTGTATGGCTAATAATTTCAGAAAGATCACCGTACGTCTGTCTAGCATCTGTCTCCGTGGCTCAAATGTAATAAACAATTTGATAAAAATTGTACTCTCACGTTATGTTGGCATTACTACTAACACGTGAGAAGTGCAACGTTCGTATTATTTTCGTCCCTGTCTCGTCACGCGTGGAGTGCGATGATTTTCTATAGAAATCGTGACGTCTTATCTTCTCATCAAATGAGGTATTTTTTGACAGCTCAAAATTTTAGTTTTGTTTTGTGTTAATAGATGGCGCTATTTAAATAAGTTAGTTATATACATATTCCCCCTTACTACAAAAAACTTAGTACCAAGTTTAACCCAGGACTAAATAGATAGATAGATACTCTTTATTGCACACCACACACAGTATCAATTTACATATATGTTCATAGAGAATGGTACAATTTAGGCGGTCTTATTGCTGAAAGCAATTTCTTCCAGACAACCTTCGGGTAGAGGACAGTCCAAGATTAAATTAGGTCGGCGGTGAAAACTAACAGAAATGGGTAAAGAATAAAAAAATATGAAAAAAAAGACACGATATAAGCATACATATACATACATTACTAAGGCTATTAAATGTTAATAACACTAATAAATATTCTGAGTTACATAAACATACAATAATAATTAAATTAAATATTAGCCGACAAATCAGAAAAGCGGTTTCTATTATTAAGTAATGTCACGAATATGTCATTCATTTCTAATTTGTCTGCTAATATTTAGTCTTAAGTTTATTGTAATAAGGTCGATTGAGTCGAAATCATTGAGCTTGAAATAAAATAATACACAAGACTGTAATATTTCGACAGGCTCTGCCAACGCCAGGGTGGCCGAGAGGTTAGGCAATCGCCCGGCATGCGAGGAACGCGGGTTCGATTCCCGCCTCTGGCGGTCATTTTTTCAAGTGCAATAATATATTAAAATTGCATAGTGAATGCTTATCACTTAAAAACAATAATTTATCGTACGTGCATGTAGTGGAAAAGTACTAACGTCAAAAATCAGCGAGTTTTAAAATGCAGTTAAAAATAAATTTTAATGAAAAAAACGTCTTGATGGTCACTTAATTGGTAAAAAATTACCTGTCAGTACGCGTGTAGCTAAAATATGCTAGGTATATACATAAACATTAAAACATGACCAACGCTAAAACTAGTATTTTTCGTAAACAAAAAATTACGAAAATTATGTTGTTTAACGCCATCTAGCGGATTTTTAAGCACTGATTTTTGACACTAGGAAAATCGCTCATTGCATGACTTACTTTTGATTCAGAGGGTTTTGGTTTTGTAAAATATGGAATAAAGCACCTAAACTTCTGGACATTCTATGTGAGTCACATAATGTGACAACTTTTTTGAATTTACAGTTTCTTTTTCACCGTCATTATCCCTTTCTAACTGTGTGTTATAGTCTACTGTGGGTGACTAATAATATTATGGTAATAGCCCTACGGGCAACGCACATCTCCATGAGTCTTCCTGTCAGTCAACTATCATCGGAGCCCCCTCTCACAAGACGTGTTGTCTTGTACATCGCTGATTAATTATATTCAATAGAGTATAATTACTGAATTACGCTTTACGGAAGTATCCCCGCTAATAGTATCCACCACGTTGGTCTAGTGCTCCACACGTACATTGGTGGAACATTTTCCCACCAAGACGTAAAAGCATATGTATTTTATACTGGACACGCTGTTCAGAACAAATTTTGTATCACATTTTCTAAAATGACAGAATTATGAAGTGTTGCCATTATTTTTTTTTATTTCTTTTATTTGATGAAAATTATTGCCATGTTTCTTAGAACAATCAATATTAAGCTGCTGTAGCAAAAAATATAATCCATTATGATTTGTTAAATCATTTTCAAGCATTAGTGAAAAATAATTACTGAAAAAACAAACACTTCCCAAAAAGAAAACTCATCTATTATTTTTTTCCCATTCCTACCAAACAAGACAATCGCCATTAAACGGTAGCACTGAGCTGTCAAAGGTAGCAAAGAGTAATGGAACAGATATGAAACGTTGCTGGTTTTTAGTTTTTGCCTATACTTCGATATTACTACTTACGTCTATTGTTTAATTTCGAGTTATAATGTTCATGAAAAAATATGATATTGTATCCACAAAAAAGTGTTATATGCCTACCAATATTATAACAACATAATTAGACAGTAACATAACCTTTCATACAATATTATTCAGTAACGTATTTTTTTAACCTCATTTTGCCTACTTCATGATAAAGTACATTAAAATAAAACACATGATTTGTAATAACAATATAGTAAAATTACAATAACTTGTAAGTTTCATTTGGTTAACAACTAAAAACTACGAAATATTTTGAGCTGTTTTTACAACCGTTGGCATTTTAGAATAAATTACTTATACTTTTATATATACCTAGGCCCTTTTGATCTGAAAGAAAAAAACATATAATTCCTTTTCTACCTGTAAGACTTTTGGCATGTCTGTTTTGAATTTTCACATTAATCTTTGGTTTTCTATGCAAGTTGTGAGAAAACTAAAATTAATACTTTTACGCCTCAAATGAAACTTCGAATCACTTAGATTTACTTAATACAATTAAACAAAAATATCACGTACAAACTATGTGAAAATATGGCTCATTAAAGCATATTTAAGTAGTTTTTTAATTTCGTCTTTTGACGTAGGCGACGTTTTGACATGGAAGTTTCTGGCAACAGAGACAGACTAAACGCAACGGTCGACACGCTGGCCCGGGCTGTAATTTGTTTCTGTCATATCATAAAGTTGGTGGCGTGTGGTTCTACTTACCAACATCTCGTCGGAAAGCAGCTACATAGGTACATCTTATATCTCCGGTCATTTCAAATTGCCGTCTCACGGATTTTTGAAAGTTAAGAGAGTGCACCTGTGTATTGCGCACACACTTGTGCGATATAAAATCGAAAGATAATTTTCTTCAGCCCGTATGTGACGACCGTCTTGGTGTAGTGGTTCGCGCCCCGGACTACTACACCAGGCGGTTGCGGGCTCGAATCCCACAAGGGGAAAATGTTTGTGTGATGGATGTTTAGTATGTCTACCCGTTATCTTAGTCACCAAAGCACAAGCTCACGCTTAGTTTGGGGTTAGGTAGTTGGTGTGTTTGATGAAACAATTTTTTTAAATATATATATTCAGATCACGATCTGAAGGTGCACCTGGTAACCTCGTTCAAAACAGTCTCCGAAAATAGCTACAGCGCGCAAATTCTCTGAACACGTTTGTGTTTGTACAAAATCTTTGTTGTTTCGTAAAAATAGCACGGTTTTGTTGTAGAGGAGTCTTTCATCGCTGTATTGACTTGCTGGAATCGAAACTATAGTAAAGTTAGTAGGTAGAATGTGTTGTATTTATTTTGTGTCAAGTCGAAATAACTTAACGGTAACTACAAAGGTAAGTAGCTTCTTGACGAGCATTAAAGCCACATTTCAAATCAGTAATAGTTAGAGTTTTACGTAAGAAATTAATTTGCACGTAGGTAGATAAGTATTACAAAAGGAGCGTTGGTGGCGCAGTGGCTAGCGGGTTGCCTCTCATGCGTGAGGTACCGAGTTCGATCCCACGTGCCGCCATGTACCTACTAATGACTTTTTCTGAGTTATGTACATTAGTTGTTTCACTAACCAATGCTCTTACGGTGAGGAAAAACATCGTAAGGAAACCTGCACATTCTGGCAACTGAATGTGCAGGGTCACGGTAGAGGTCAGCTAGTGGATTATGTAACTTTGAATGAAATTATTTCAATCAAAGTTTTGTTGCTAAAGTTGGCCATTCACGGCCAGTTAAACTAATTAGTCGGGCTGAGGTTCAACAAACGACCAAAATTTAACGTTTTCAATATCGGTAATTAAAATCTAGGCCATAGGCATAAGTACAAAAAAGTTACTTAAAACGTATTTTTTTTTTTTTGCAATTGGCCATATTTTACCGGTTTTAAGACCTTTCCGCCTATTTTACAAAGTAAATTAAAAAAAACTAAAAGTCCTTTTTGCGTGGGGAATTGCACACGTTCTGACAGCACTGAATGAAAGTCCAGTTTTTAGATTATTTTTATGTTAGTGAATAGTAATTTTTTGAACTGGCCGTGAATGGCAAGCTTAACAGAGTAACTGAAGTTGTCAAATGTAGCAGTTTCAAGCGATTTCAATCTTGAATTGTTAGTAACAGAGTTACGTAATTAGCCCCCAGGTGGCAGTCGCTTCATTGTAATTACCTGATCTGCCACATCCTGGATCATGGTCAGCGGACCCTGGGCCCTCGCGTGCGAGTGCACAACCGGGATAACGCTAGGATGATAATGAAGTTAGATAAATATTTAGAAGTGATTTTCTTTATTTATCTAACTACTCTCACTTTTTAGTACACAATTTTTGGCTTTTTTGCATGTTTGTAGTAAGTAGGCAAGTGACCAATCTTGAAACTGTGATATTTTCATTGGCTAATGTTTTTTTGTGATTTACCTATCTATCATCATAATCATGTGCCGAAATTGTTTGCTAAACCACTTAGGTAATAACACCATGAATCGTTCTTGACTTTGAACTAGAGATCTTGCAACCAAACTCATTTATAAACCAACCCAACACAGTGTTTTATCTAAATAGCCAATTCCTATCGTAATAGGCACTTACCTAAATCGTTTTCATTATAATTTTGGAGCAACAGTATAAATTATAAAACAATATCCTACTTCGTTGCGCGCGCATTTTGACGTCAATTTGGCGGGAATCCAATATGGCCGGTGTGCTTGGAACAAGCGATTTGGCCAGTATGTACGATACATTAACGAGTCACACCGTTAATTTAATTATAAATCCTCGCTAAGCCAGCGATGTAACGTAAATTTAGTCGTTATTAACATTGTTATTAACTGTTAAACGTTTATTTCTCTTGCATTCGGAAAGTAACCAGCTCGAGCTTCTGTGTTTTTGTAAATAGTACCTACGCTCGACATTCTCGCGATGTTTTGATATGGGTTGACTATAATAATTTAGGCCGATGTAATGCCAGTGACATGTTATGTTTAGAGACAAATTATAACGATTATGTTTATCTCAAGGTTCTCAATACACGTGTAGAAATGTAAAATTTTATTGGGTATGACATCAAATAAACTAAGAAAAATACTTCTACAGAGTCAAAGCGGACAGGGGCTCAATTTTTTAATCGGTCGTAGTATGACATCGTATGCCATAGTTGGCGAAAGTGGCATAATTTTCAGTTTTACATTTTTTTTTGTTTTTCTATGATGAGTAGGGGAGGGGCAGTCGTTGCGGTTCTGAGCGGTCGTGTGCAGTCGATCAAGTGATTCAAAGATGCGAAGTTTTAGATAGCGAACGAAAATTAGTATTAAGCATCATGACGCGAGTGATTCAGAAATATAACTCCAGGGCACATAGGCATAGCAAATGAATACTATGACATAGCGCAAAGAATGGTTCTGACTTGCAGACAATTTCACCATAATATAAAGGTCGCTAAGTCGCACTGGAAGCAGACCGCTTGTCAGGTCACTTTGGAAATTTATGGGGAGGCCTTTGAGCAGTAGACGTCCAGCGGCTGATATTGATGATTAAAGTCATAGCGCTTTTCTTCTGAGTGAGGACGATGGCTCTGTGTCTGACGTCTGGTTTAGGCTAGCTTGACTAGACTAAACAAAGTATATAGTCAAATCCAAATAAAAATTCACACAAATCTTTAATGTCAGTGGAGTGAACGTCTTGCGGATGATATGATAATGATGAGAGTTTGATTTGACAAGGCGATAGTAGATAATTGTGTGTTTAGCTTTAGACAGTACGAGTCCTACTACCTAACTACAATAATAACCAATGTAGCGTAACGTGGATACATGATTTAGGATACATACGTACTACACCTAGCTCCAATTACTCCAGTCCATATCGGCTAATCTGGACTTGCGCAAGTGGGCTTTTACTCAGATAATAGATTTTAATATAAGAAACCATAAATTCTTTAATGGACCTTTAGCCAAAGGTCGTGGGTTCAAATCCTACCCTTGTGCGAATTTTTTGTTTCGTATTTAAACTTATAAAAATATCAAATAATAGACCATGACCTTGACTTGCGCCCTGTGTAGTAGGCCCTAGTATTTTTCCGTTGTATGCTTAGTATATACCCACAATAAAAATGCCAAGCCCCTGCTAATTCTAAAGAGCTTATCCTTGGAGCTTATTGAGTTGTCATCGCTGGAGACAAAATAATGAATAGGGAACAAGTGGCAATCTTCCTCACCTTCACAGCTATTTACGAAAGTTTTCCGGGTTCGTTTATAATAATAAATCTGAGTTCAACATAGGGCTGCCTCTTTCTGAAAATTATATTAAAGGAGATGGTCCAAGTTTTTAAGGAACATTGGCCATCTCTTGTACATTACACTAAAAAATTGGAAAATGGCTATGTAACCTTATTCTCAAATTTATTTCTACAATTTCTTTGTCGTTTTCGTGCACAAATTGAATGAATTAAATGTTTAAAAATAAAACCAAATTTTGGTCCATCAAAAAACGGCAAGATATAATATATTTCTTAATATTTTTAAGGAATTTCAGAGATTTTTTTTTTGTTGCCTGTACAAGAGATGGCCAAAATTGTAACATCTCCTTTGCCAAATAGGAGGCATTCCATCCTTTAATATTCTACCTAACCTTTTTTTCAACTGTTCGATCCTTTCCTTTGACATTGTCTAAGGTTGGATCAAAAGTTTGGAAGCGCCATTTTTAAAACGTCAATCAATTACAAATAAGGTGATGATTGATGATTTTGAAATCAGTCATACAGATTTTAACTGTAAGAGTATTTCGTAGGTGACTATTGAAAATTGGCACCTAAAAGGAAAAAAACAAAATGCATTAAAATAATTTTCTTAAATATGTAGTAAAATTATTGTTTTTAAGCAGTGAACACATATTTATATGCGTTCACTGTTTTTAAGTGATAAGCATTTACTTTGCAATCTAAATATTTACTGCACCTGAAAAAATGACCACCAGAGGCGGGAACGCGGCATTACAGCCGTAAGAAGCACTTGGAAATTCGACAGACTCTGCCAATCGCCGGGTATGCGAGGAACGCGGGTTCGTTTCCCGCCTCTGGTGGTCATTTTTTCAAGTGAAATGATATATCTCAAATAGTTGTTGTTTCTTACTTTCTTTAGCACACCCCTATCCTATTTATTTGATTTCCTTATTTTTATGCCTATTTTCGTATCTTTGTTTAGTTTTTAGATTCTAGGAATGATCTGGTCGGTCGGGGTTATTACTATTTGGCCTGGATTTCTCTGTCTGTTATGTTCATTAGGATCTAAACACACCTTTATTTAAGGCATGATGACTAAACTGCATACTGTCAACCTAAAAATGAAGCCATTTTGGCTGTTTAGTGAGCGTGTGGTGACCGTCCACGGAACTAATGAGAGTTGACATAAACACATGCAAATTACTCTATTTTAGTTTCCTGGTCACTAGGTGGGGGCGTTTTAATTCGGCATAAAATTTATCTGTCATTTCTTAGAGAATGTTTAGTCCAGCGTACTTGTCTTATAGAGGTCAGTGGTAGGTACCTATAACTGTTATAAATTGGAAAGATGCTTGAAGTATCAGTTGAAAAATATGCAATTTTTGGGCTTTGTTGATGACGCAACCGCAACACATTCTCACGATGATGTTTCATACAAAACAAAACACCGGTGGGCGGATTTTTTCCTTGAGTTACCGTTTATAACTTTTGTGTGAATATTTTTAAATTTTAACTCATATACGCCATATATGGCGAGTGTGATATATAGCCTCCCTTAGGTAAAATTTAATAAAGACACAGACACACACACACACACACGCACACACAACACACACACATGCACACACACACACATACACACACACACACACACACACACACACATGAGCATAGTTCATCATGACACCATATTTAAAGTTTGAACTATATATAGTACTATGTACCTGTGTATAGATTTAGTTAAATATAGTCTAAGCTACCATAAGGGAAGTTGCGAGTTATTTCCAATACAATACAAGTGTCTAAGAGTACTTAAAGGGAAAACCCGATAAATCACAGTAAACCTGTCTATTGGAATAAAGGATCTTTTAAAAAATTATATTCGTAATCTGTACTACGTAGATAATAGACCTTGAAATTGAACTATGACCTCGAAGTAGGTACTAGTACTTCCACTGAGCCATGCAGTGTGGAAATAGAATGTTTACAAAGTCCGTAAACCAAAGTTTACGTTTTGCGCGTATAAGTGTCTTGGCGTATGGAAAGATAAGAAACATGTGGATAGGCTTCGTCTACAACAGAGGTATATACTTACTGTGATGGGATTTAAGCACGTTAAGCCGTTGGTGGCTGAATGCGAGAAGCGGAAGACAGTGAAAGCGGAAGGCAGTCTTGGAGAGGCCTATGTCCAGCAGTGGACTGAATTAGGCTGATATGAAGCCGTTGGTCCTGCGCCTGATCTCTCTACGGTCATGGCAGACTGCCGCTCATCGAACAGAGAGTTCACCCACAACTGTGCCGCTTGTGCAATATAATATCTCCCGCGCAGTCAGCTAATCTCTGTTGAGATTGGCCACTGTAGTCGAAATTCGGCTAGGAGGACATTATACTATGATGGCGCTCTTAGCCTCTTCATACACATGTCAAAAGGCAAGGTTGAGAGACCGAAATCATCAGGTATCGAAGGTTTGCGTAGCCTTGTGTGGTAGTAATAGAGACCGCATGGCACTATTCAAGTTGTACTAATTCTGGTCGACATAAATAAGTCAGCCTATTAGATCCCACTGCTGGGAAAAGGCCTCACCTCAACTATGAAGAGGAACGAGCCATACTCCACCACGCGGGCTCAGTGCGGATTGGTGGAAGGGTGTCTGTAAGGCAAGTGACAGACCTTACTGTCAGATGTTATCAAGCCGCCCTAGGGCCTCTGACTAGGCTTAACGACTAATACCACAGATATTAGCCGGGCAAGCAGTTGGTGCTTAACGTGCCTTCCGAAGCACGGAGATGCTTGTCATGGACGTCACTTAAATGGTCGGAATGGTCACCCATCCAATCACGACCGCGCCGTGGGTTGCTTAACTTTTGGTATCACTACCAAAGCGCTGCCGCCACTGCGCCACAAGCACCTCTAGGTCGACATAAGATGTAAATAAAATAGAATAATATTTAATTGCACCTGAATTCAGAAATTCTTACAATTATTTTAAAGTTCAACAATAGCACTCGTTATTTTAAGTTTCATTTGGAAATGATATTTAACTTTATTTTTGGGGGTTTGTACGGGTTGAAGGGGAAGACTTTTAAAGGCATATAAAAGGACGGATATGGCGAAACTAGGTATAAAGGTTCCTTATGAAACCCTAAAAAGGTACAATTTACAAATACTTTTTTTGCCAATGCAATGTCTCTTTAATTTAACGTAAGAAAAGTGTACGCCTGTCTTTTTACATTAGCAATGACACTTTTAAAACGTTGCTAATGAAAATCATCAGGGATTACAAATTGTCGCTTTGTATTTTTTGTGTCTGTCTACAATCGTGTCTAGACTTTGATACTAGTTTTATTACTTTTGTTCAGCAAAAATATTGTGCAATAAATCATGATTGTGATACAATTTGATGCTTAAGAGTTGTCGTCAATCTATACGAGTAATTTTCTGGGTACTAGTACTATTTTCGGACGATTTAATTAGTTTTATTAATAGAAATATTGCTCGTTGGTATAGTGGCCGGCATGCTGGCTTCTATCCACGGAGTCCCGGGTTCGAATCCCGGGTCGGACCGAAAATCTTTCCTGAGTTTTAAATTGGAAAAAATAAAAAATAAGTTTTTGCTAAGAGACGCTGACCAAACTACACCAACTGTAACCGCGTTGAGTATTAATTCAGGCAAATACAGAATGCACCGCCCGCTCTCCCTCAATACGCATGTACTACAGCTAATGCAGTTGTTAGTAACCAACACCAACGTCCAAAATACCTTGACGCTCAGTTTTTATGTCTTGAAATGACTGACATCGGAAAGCACGTCAACCCATTGGTCCTGTGCCTGATCTCTCTTCGGTCATGTCTTGCAGTGAGTGCACTTCGCACATGTGTTGCGCACTTAGGCACTATAATCTCCGTAGCGGCTAGGAAAACTTAATCGTTCCGGAATCTAGACTTCTAGAGGTTAATTCCTCTGAGATCATCATCGTCCTAGCATTATCCCGGTTGTGCACTCGCACGCGAGGGCCCAGGGTCCGCTTTGGACCATGATCCAGGATATGGCGGATCAGGTTTTTATGGCGCGACTGCCATCTGAGAAGTATTTTCAAGTCTACCCATTACGCTCTTTCGCGTTGTCACCGTCGTGAGTGAAAGGGACGGCAAAATTCGAAAATACGAACATCGTCAACCGGAGTAAGACCTCAGTTTGGATTATTATTTATTTAGTTTCCTGAATGTGCAGGTTTCCTCTCGATGTTTTCTCTCACTGTAATTATTTTCCTCTCAAATATAGGTACAATATTAATATGGGTAATGGATATTATAACCGATAAATGAAAGTCACGTCTTTGTACGATATTCGTGTAGTTTTGACTCGTCTATTTTTGTAAAGCGTAGGTGTAGTGGGTGGAAGCGAGTAACACAGAAATAACACATAATACTTGCAAAAAGCTATTTTGTGTCCCAGATATACGTGGTGAAAGACAACGTTAACCTTTTGGGTGCTGTGTAAATTGGTTGACGAAGATAAACAATAAAAATTCTACAGACAGAGTTACTTTCTGTCTGAATTCTGATGTATTTCTATATATTTTGACGACCGCCTTGGTGTAGTGGTGCGCGCCCCGGACTTCTAAACCAGGCGGTTGCGGGATCGAATCCCGCAGGGGGCAAATGTTTGTGTGATGAGCACGAGCATTTGAACCTAAGTCATGGATGTTTATAAATGTATATAAGTATGTCTATCCGTTATCCTAGTCACCATAGCACAAGCTCACGCTTAGTTTGGGGCTTGGTAATTGGTGTGTTTGTTAAAACAATTTATTTATGATTTATTTATTTATATTTGAATTATGATAAAACTGACAGCCGTGGGAAATTTTCAAGTCACCCTTGACAAACTAAACACTATAGACTTGGATTTATTTAAACTTTTTGCACACAGTTTATAGTACAAATGGCGAAATTAACGGTAAAAGCATTCTCTACCTGTCAACCATAGGTCCAAACATAGAAATACAGGCGGTGCAAGATATCGTCAATTAGGAAAAAGGTGGTACCGAGAAAACCAATGCCAAAGAAGCATAGGTAGCAATGAAGAAAAAGGAACATAGCAATAGACATACACTATATATATATATATATATATACATAAATAAAATAGATGAAATACATATTGATACATACACATACATAATAGTAATACACAGAACACATTTCTTCCATTAAGACAAAACAGAGTTCTCAAAGCCTTCTTGAAGGAAAATTTTGGGGTAGATTCCTGGATATTTGTGGATTCGTAAATCTTGCTGTATCTAGAAAGCATGCATGACCCATCACGCCCCACATTGACCTCGAGGCTTCTATTTCCTCTCAAATAAAAGCTGTTTTTGTAGTACAAATGGGCAACCTAACGTGCTTTCTGCCCGTCGTATTTTACAATCTTTTTCATATCTGTAACATAGTGTTTCTTTGTTCCAGGTGTTGAAACAAGATTAAAAACTCTAGAATTGCACTTGTAAACGAATCAGGCGTTAATTTTTTTCACAAATGGGAAAACAGTGGATGAATTTTATTTTCTAATTAAAATATAATCAGTTTTTTGTCGACTGTGGCTGCGGATAAAGACCGCAAGATGTCGCTAGTCGCGCCAAGGAGAGTTCAGTTGGACTGGGCACCAAATATACCATGGTAAGTATTGTACATATACCTCGTCACCATATTTACTTAAAATAGGTAACTCATCTCAAGAAAAATATCTTAAACAATCTTAAAGAAAATGGAAATGCAAGCTGAAAATCAAAATGGCGGCCTTAGGTAGTTTAGTACATAGAGTCTGGCTAATGAAAGCTGAACCCAGCAATTTTGGGTGTAACAAATTACTGTTGTTTTGGTTGGTGACTAACTAAAGTAGGAATTAACCATTTTGATTCTTGTTTTTGTTTAAATCAATTACTTATCATAGGAAATAACACTTCTTGCCAAGGTAATTTTCAAGAAACGTAATGTGCAAAAACTCCGATATAAACTTAACATGGTATCACCAGCTTGGTGATACCATGTTAAGTTTTTTGAAATTTGCTGCTTTTGCTAGGTTCAGCTTTTGTTATATTTTTAGCCACTCTACAACACGAAGGAAGGCCTAATAACCTAGTGGGTAGATAAATAGATAACTAAGTAGGTGATTGGTATGTACCTTCTATATACAAAGATGGAGATCTCCATACAAAAACTACTACTAGGATAGACTACTTACTTATTTATTTATTTCATTATTCAAACATGGTTTATTTGATAACTGACAGGCAGGTTTATATAAAATAACCAAATTAAACAAATAAACCAAACCAACCGCACAAGTTGTAAATTGCAAAATACTTTTCTTAAAGGGCACTGACCTCCTTGGTCAACTCGCGCGAAGTTCACGTGTCAACCGAAAAAAAGTTCGTCCGTCAGCCGTCAGCTGAGCGACCGGCGCTCACTTCACTCAGTGAAAAATGAATCTGTCATGGCTCCGCTATCGATCCTAGTTCTCCGTTAAAAATCACGGGAAAACATGAGAAATACGTTGCGCTATGCGCTGAATGACGTCGGCCGCGCGTTCTTTACGTTGTAACAATTATATTTGGCTATTTAGTCCGCTCGGTCAGTGTATTTTGTGTGAGTTTTCAACGTTTCTAAATTTATTCCCTGTCAAACGGGGCGACACATAAAATTTTTCACGGTAAGTTTTCGCTTTATCACGCGGATAATAAACGTAGGTGTGTTTCCTGCTGGCTGCGGCATGTTTTATGTGTGAGATAAATGCTTTAATTGTGATAAATTCTTATTATAATTGTTAAAAATCGATCATATGTGGGTGGGTTAGGAGACGTATATCTGTCTCACTTCCGTATAACCCGGCTGCGTAGCGGAGTGACGTAATATCTGGTATCCGCATCGTGCCGTAGTGCATTCCCGTTAGCCGGTTAACTGTATCTGTCTTGCTTCCGCGACAAACTGGGTAATTTTAGTAGGTTTTTTTTGTGGTAAATTAATATTTTTCTAAATAAAACTCGTAAAGTTCGCAGTGTGAGCGTGTGTAGAATGATATTCCTCAACTTTCGCCGATTATCTTTAAAGAAATAGCGTTGTGTATGCCGTGAAATTAAATCGATATTTGTGTCAATTGACATTTGATTAGAATGTCGCTAACGCGCTTCTGAAGTATTTTTATTATTTTGTATGGAAATTGTAAATGTGTCAATACAATAGTCACTCTTATAAAATATCATTACATCATCTATTTAATAACAACGTTGTTTCATATTGAAATCTTATTAATGTTGGTTAAAAGTAATGGTTTTTGCCAGACTCCAGCCTGATCTGTGTAGATTTTTTTGGGTAAGGGTCTAGCTCAACTGCTGTTCAAGTATTGTAACTGGGTATTTGTATCAGCTATACTCACTTGACATTGGCGAATGTTAAAACACAGAAGCCATTAAAAAAAAGAACTGGGTATTTCCCTAAATTCAAATTATCAATGTATCATCATACAAAATAGTAGTCTATTAAGCTAGATGTTTATTATTTTATGTAATTTATCATATTGAGACTTGTTTTGTAGTTTTAAAATGATGATGTAATGAATAAAAATTTAATTCAACTTATTTAAAGGTCTGTTTTAAGCTCCCCATACAAAATAACTTTGGGAGGACTTTTAATACACTAGAACTTTGTTATAAATTTTCATTAAGTGGTAACCAGTATTTGTTTATTTAACACTAGCAGTTCCCCGCGACTTTTGGCGCTGGCGAAGTCGCGGGGAACTGCAAATTTTCATCCTCCATTTCACCCCCCTAATGATTTCATATCGCGACAAAAAACCTATGTCTTTCCCAGTGGTTTAAACTATCTCTGTGCCAAATTTCATTTGATTCAGTCCAGTAGTTTCGGAGCCTATTTGATGCAAATAAACAAATCTTACCTCTTTATAATATTAGTATAGATTTAATGTTATTTAATTTAATATTTAATGGATAATACACAGTATACAGGGTGTCCCAAAACTCAGCATTAAGCGGAAGTGACGCGATTCTATTGCTCAAAGACAACATCTTTTTTTATGGGACCAACATCGAAATCTCAATTTTTTTTTGACTTCTTCATACAAACTGCTCTCAGCTGATCGGCACTTTTCTATGGGGAAGCCAAAAATGATTTTGAAAATCGATGTTGGTCCTATACAAAAATTTGTTGTGTTTGAGCAATAGAATCGCGTCAATTCCGCTTAACGCTGAGTTTTGGGACACCCTATATATATATCCAAGTGAAATTCATCATAAGGTTCTAAGTGATAAGCATGCCCTTTTCTTTTTCGATTATTGTTTTTAAGTGATAAGGATTTACTATGCAATCTAAAGATAAGATATTATATTACACATAAAAATATGGCTGCATCAGGATTATTTTTAAGTGCAATAGGTACCTCGGTACCCATCTTATCTTGTAATGTCTACTTTGTAACTCTTGCATCATGGACAACACAAACAGACAATGAACATTCATTATCATTTATTTCTCTGGTAAACAATAATATTAGTAAACCATTATGCATCCATTTTTCCTTTATGCTAATATTATTAGTTACTTTGGTAGACATGTTTATTTACTTTTTATAAACATCCAAGACTTATGTACCTAAAATTTCTCACGGTCATCACACAAACATTTGCTCCTCGTAGATTCGAACTGGCAACCACTGGTTCTGTAGTCCAGAGCGCATACCACTACACCGAGTTGGTCATTAAGAAAAAAAAACTTTAAATGGCTGCAGCATAGTTTTCGCTGACAATAATAAGCCAAAATTACTGGTAAACAAAAACAGCATGCCATTGTATCCTCTATTAGATGTAATGTGCTAAATTAGTTTAGCCGGAGTAGGCGGGGTGATGTAATGCGTTGTAGCTTCTCGGTATTATATGAATTATATGGCGATTGGCGACTAGCAGTTACATGCGAGTTTGTCCGCGAAATTTTCGGATTTCTCATACAAACATCCATCCTCCTTTTCACCCCTTTAGAGGTTGAATTTCCAATACAAACATAAACCCCCTTAGAGGATGAATTTCCAGGAAATACGTCATTCTTAATTTCTAATCAAATAGCTAAATACCAATTTTTATTTGGTTAGGCTCCGCGCAGATGCGCCACCGACCACAGCCACCGATGGCGGAGTACTAGTACTTATTCTGTGCCGGTGGCTAGCGACAAGCCGTTTACATTGTTTTTAACACGTTTTGTATTGAGTCGCTGCACACGTGTAGCGAGTGGCGTTCACTCGCGACTCAGTGTCGGCGACACGCCACCGGCCAGTGGCGGCCACTCGTGACTCAGTGTCTGACAAAACGTCTGTCAAACTATATTGGTGATAGACAACTAGCACCAACCACTGGTGGCGGTCACGTGTTGCGTGGAGCCAATGACGTGGCGCGTGTCAGCCACCGGTGGTTTTTGTCGGTGGCCCATCTACGCAGAGCCTTAGCATTGTGGTTAAATAAGATAGCATGGTGCAAAACTTCAAGTTTCTAATCCCAGTAAATTGGGCTTTGCGTCATGTCAGGCAGTCAATAACTTAATTTCTATCTAAATTTTAAGGGATACTGACGATTTTCGTGGGTTTGCCTGCAACATAATAAAATTGATAAACGATAAAACTGTGGACTTGTTAGTTCACTGTACTACAACTTATAGCCCATCAATTATTCAACCCTCCTAAAAATTTGCATATTTCATGCTCCTATACTGTTTCTTTCAAAGATATTGATTATTTAGAAAAAGTTTTTCATACTGGGGGTGTTTTCCCACAGAGACAGACAGACCACAAGACGATTACAAAATGTTTACCTATTTGTTTAGTTAGTTAGGTTGGGTGGGTTTTTTTTCGCACTATGCATCTTTATTGCATTGTGCGTTATTTGATCTAACCGGGAATCGAACCCTGAATTCTGCGGACACGGTAAATTACCGAGCCACTTAATTACTAGTTCTACACTAAGCTTTCAAACTCCTATATCCTTTCCGTTGCCTCGTTGGGCCAGTGGTCGGCAGCGCTGGCTTACATCCACGAGGTCCTGGGTTATTGGTTTCTAGCTTTTTTGGCTGGAAATAGGTAGCAGGCGCATTGAGCGACCATTCGTTATATGCATAAATGGGGACTAAAAATGTGCCGCGGCGGTCGTTTTCATACAGTACCGACAGATGGTTGATCTTAAAATGGGGTAAATAGTAAATCTAACGTTTCTACCGCGGAAATGTTGCATTCCAAAATCAAAAAGCAAATTATATCGCCAAAACCATACACGCGAGGCTACGAAAAAATCTGAAGGCCAAATATTAAGCGTTTTTTTTTGCATTTTTTGCCCTAATTAATTACCAAGCAAAAACTCTTAGAAGGTCGCGGTCACGTCACACCTTGACGTCGCTACATATTTTGGGTCTGAGGTTTTAGTCCGTGTAGCCGTCCCTTTCACTCACGACAGAATGACAACGCGAACGAGCATGATGGCTAGATTCGAAAATACGGACATCCTCAACAGGAGTAGAAGTAGGTAGAAGAAGTAGGTCCCCGTACAAAAGTAGTTGTATTTGAGTACCAGAATCATCTCTTTTCGATCAGAGTATTCTTTACAAAGTATAATGTCCTCCTAGCCGGATTTCGACTACAGTGGCCAATCTCTGTTGAGATTAGCCGTCTGCGCGGGAGATATTATATTGCACAAGTGTTTGCGCAATACCAGGCCTGTGTATCTCCCCGCGGAGGTAGCAAAAACGTACCTACGCGCGGCGCACCTACGTAGGTGCTAAAACAAGTTGCGTGTCGCTACCGGCCAGAGCCACGCTCGCGCGTTTTATTCACCGGCGGCCGCGCGGCTACGTTGCTGGCTGGACGAGAATGAATAAAGTACTAGAAAGAGGCGCTAGATGGCGTTAGAAGCTTCTCGTAGCAGTCAACCCTATCGCGTCGCGTGATATTACGTCACTGAATAGGTTTAGTGTATTATGAATCATATTCCAGAGCAATAAGTAAGAAATGATCTTGCAATGGATTTTTGTATGTGTCTACACGAAAATGTGCTTGACTCTGAGGCGAACTAAATTACGCCATATTGTTGACGACATTGAGTAGACATTTCTTTGAATACAATTGCTAAGTCATACTTCTGTACGAAGTACTAGTATTCTGTGGCAATACACAGGTGCACTCTCTGTTCCTTCACTCTAATAATTCGGTGAGACGGCCAGTCCGACATGACTGTAAAGAGATAGGCACAGGACCAACGGCTTAACGTGCTTACCGAGGCCCGGGGGTGGTAAACACCATCAACTTCCTGACTCCGAAGCTGTCTGAGATATTTCAAGACAGAAAAATCCAACACTATCGGGCCGACCCGGGATTCGAACCCGGGACCTCGTGGTACCCAGCTGACCACTAGGCTAGGACTGCCTCGTTCGTTGGTCTAGTTCCAAGGTATACCCATGGACTAAATAAGTTAATCCATGGTTTAACATAGTGTATATCAGCATGGTCGTCCATGATATCAGTCGTCAGTGCTCAGCCGAGGCGACAATTACTAAGGTTGGCACGTGAAGTCGCGAAATGCATCGAGATTATTTGCACGTTGGCGTTGATTACTAACAAGTGCATTAGCTGTGCTGCATGTGTCGTATTGTCGTATGTGGGCGGGTAGTGCATTCTGCATTTTCGAAAATAAAAGAGACAGAATTTTTCAATCGTGTTTTTGGTTCTTGAAATACGAGGGTCAAACTGAAAGTTCTTAGAACTGGCCACTTATAAACAATATAATAAAAAAAATATTCTAAAATTTGAAAATAGAACTCTTTGCCAATATTACTGAGTATATATTTTATTCATTTGTCATTTGTTTTACGACTTGGCGGCAAATTGAAAATTGTCTGTGTCACGTCAAAATGAATTTAACACGAGAAAATTTTCGTGCAATGATTTTTTATGACTTTCGATGTCATTTAAGTCAACAAGAAAGTTATGATAGACTACGATTGGCCTTTCACGATGAAGCCCCATCTCGTGCGACTGTTTACAACTGGTTTAATGAGTTTAAACGTGGTCGCACTAATCTCACTGATGATGTACGTGAGGGACGGCCTTCTACGGCGACGACTGAAAATAACATCTGTGTTGTGGGGCGTATGATAGAGACTGACAAAAGAGTGACCTATCAGCAGATTCGGACAAGCTTAGGCATCGGTATGAGTCAAGTGCACAAAATCCTCCACGAACATTTAGCGGTCAGGAAGCTTTGCGCCCGGTGGATACCTCATAATTTGACTAAGGCTCAAAAACTCCATCGTGTGGATTGGTGCCGTAAAATGATTGAAAGATTTAACGGAGGTGACTCAAATGCTGTGTTCGACATACTAACAGGTGACGAAAGCTGGATTTACTGTTATGATCCTGAAACCAAAAGACAATCTGCTCAGTGGGTGTTTCCTTTCGAGGAGTTGCCAACTAAAGTGAAGAGAGATCGAAGTGCGGGAAAAAAAATGGTGGCCTCGTTCTTTGGAAGGATAGGTCATTTCGCAACAATTGTGTTAGAGGATCATAAAACAGTTTCTGCAGATTGGTACACTACCAATTGTTTGCCACTTGTCTTGGAAAAAGTTCGAGAGAAACGACCTCGCAGTAGGATCCTCCTTCACCACGACAACGCCTCGTCGCACACCGCCAAGCGAACGATCGACTATTTGGCGACATCAAACGTTGAATTACTGGGTCACCCGCCGTATAGCCCCGACCTCGCGCCTTGTGATTTTTATTTATTTCCAAAAATTAAAGAAAAACTTAAAGGAAAGCGGTTTATGAATGCTGAAGAAGCGGTGGCTGCGTATCGCGATGCCATTGAAGAGACCCCTAAGGACGAGTGGGCAAAGTGCTTTTCCCAGTGGTTCCATCGCATGCAGCGGTGTATTGACGTCAATGGACAATATTTTGAAAAGATATAATAAAACTAATAACTGGCTAATGTAATCAGTTTTTGATTTTCTAAGAACTTTCAGTTTGACCCTCGTATCAATAAAGATAACCTTATATAACCGTAAGGCTCCGCGTAGGGGCCACCGACCACAGCCGCCGGTGGCTAACGGCAAGCTGTTTTCATAATTTTTAATACGTTTTGTTTGAAGTCGCCGCACGCGTGATTCGAGTGACGTTCAGTCGCGTCTCAGTGTCCGCGACATGCCACCGATGGCGACCACTCGCCACGTCTGTCAACGATATGGTGGTGACCGACTTCTAGTGGCGGCCACTAATCGTAGGTTAGGTTAGAGTAGGCGTAGCTAATCTGCGCTGGCGCAAGTGGATCGTCCGGATCAGCTAATCCAGACTTGTATAAGTGGGCTTTCAACTCAGATAATAGGCTTTGAACAAGTCCGTATATGCGCAGGTGGCCCTTAGATAGATAGACAGATAACTGTTGTGCATGTATTGCACAATATAATAGAAAAAATAACAGTACAGCATAGCTAGCATCCTCGCACATGTTTAGTGGAACTGCAGCCTATTAGGTAAGTTTGTAAATAAACAGACATTTATCAACACCCGTTTTATCTAGTTCAGTTGCGATAGCACCATGACACATGATCCTATTTATGTCAATAAGTATCCAATTGCGAGTGATAATAGCAATAAACATACGTCAATGATATCAAATGTGGATATTAAGAAGGTAAGGGTTTTTTAACCGGGTGCGTCATAATAAGGGTAATTGGTTTTCGGGAGTATGTATGTCCATTTCTATAGCACGTCATACAGCCCAAACGGCTGGACGGTTACCCGACTGCGGAAGGAGGGTTATGTTTATCGAGTATGTATCCATACTAATATTATAAATGCGAAAGTGTGTCTGTCTGTCTGTCTGTTACCTCTTGACGCTTAAACCACTGAAACGATTAAGATGAAATTTGGTATGAAGACAGTTCGAGACCCTGGAAAGGACATAGGCTACATTTTGTCGCGATATAAAAATATTAAGGGGGTGAAATGGGGATGAAAGTTTATATGGAAAATCCAACTCTTGCGGGCGAAGTCGCGGGGAACCACTAGTGTATGTATAATAATTGTTTGGCACGCCCTACAGCCCAAACGGTTGGACAGTTTTTGTCATATGAGGTGTCGTTTAATTTGTCAAAATTGTGAGTGACATTGGCTATGTACATTTTAAAAATGGCTCCTGCAAATGGAAATGAAGGGGGAGGGGGATTGATTTTTTCCTTACCATAGCAATTGGGGTATCAAATGAAAGCCAGTCAAAAGGTTATTATAAAAATATAGTATTTTTTGCAGTCGGGTGTTTTTTCAATGATTATGTATGTTGACAATAAGGATTCGCGTAGATGGGCCACCGACCACAGCTACCGGTGTCTAGCAATGCGCGACAATATGTTTACATTGTTTTTAATACGTTTTGAATGAAGTCGTCGCACACTTTAATCGAGTGGCGTCCACTCGTGACTCAGTGTCCGCGTCACGTCACCGGGTGGCCAGTGGCGACCACTCGCAACTCAGTGTCCGCGACATGTGCCCGGGTTTCGACTAGCGGTAATTAAAGAGCCTTTAATTTATACAAATTTAGAGACCTTTGAATTTGTTTTTGCCAGTATCAATTTTTCTTAAAAAAACATTTTTAATTACATTTTTTGATTTTGTAATAGCTTTAAAAAAAACTATTTAACTATATGAAATTTAAACTATTTTCGACTTATTTTACTTAAATTACCTATTTGTACATCTTGTATTAAATTGAAAAGTTAAAAATAAAAGTATAGAATTGGTGTGTTATGAGGGTAGAATAAAAAATTGTTTACAAAATCAAGATGTACAAATAGGAAATTTCAGTAAAATAAGTCGTAAATAGTTTAAATTTTATTTAGTGTAAAAGCTGCAATAATAACATCCTTAGGAGAAAAAGTTTGCTGACTGGAGGTTTCTTTGTAGCTCGATTTTGACTGAATTAAGGACATTAGAAGAATGATTTTTTTGTAATGAACAGAACACATAGATCTTAAAGTTGATACCAATTTATAGTTCATCAGACGTAGTTTTGGTTAATATCCCGCTGGCTGGAGGTCGGTTAGAGAAGCTTATATTTCTGTTTATTATACGGAACAAATTCTGTTTTCAGCATAATTCAGTAGAACAAATCCAAGATCTAATTCTCTGTATCACTCATAAGTCTCCCAGACATGGGATCCCGCTGGGCGTAGACACATCAAACCCGGACACACTGTATAGACAACCACCGCCAGCCACTGGTTGCGGCCACCGACCACTAGTGTCGGCCACCGTGCCACCGGCCGGTGGCCCATCTGCGCGGAGCCTAAAGTGTTGTTGAGTTTGTCAGAATTGTGGTAGTGATAGTGACATAGACTATCCCACATGGAGTGAAAAACAAATGCTTTTCTGAACTTACCCGCTTTTCTCTTAGGTGAATTACGACTGCACTGCACTACACTACACTATACCAACACACAAGAGTACGATAAAATGCGCCTTACAAAATTAAAGTCTAAGCATGGCACCACTTCAAGCACAGTCAAACTCACAGATTATTATATAGGGTTTCCCAATAAGATTG
Organism: Pyrausta nigrata; assembly: GCA_949316185.1. Taxonomy (NCBI): domain Eukaryota; kingdom Metazoa; phylum Arthropoda; class Insecta; order Lepidoptera; family Crambidae; genus Pyrausta; species Pyrausta nigrata. The sequence goes on from OX438965.1 coordinate 1,070,165, forward strand.
TGTCAGATTGACACTGGAGATAGTTTAGCCATAGACCTTTTAAATATAAATAACTTGGATCTAATAAAAGTCTTACGGTGTTATTACAAAAAATGAGACTAGGTTTAAAATAGGTCTAAATATTAGCCGACAACAGAGGAATGAATGACACATTCATGACAATATCTAATAGAGAAGCGCTTTTCTAACTGGCTAGCTAAAAGCTTAGTCCTGGCTTAAACCCGGTACTCAGTTTTTAGAATAACGGGGTTATAGTTTGGAAGATAATACAACTTTTTTGTATTTATCTTGTATGAAGAATACAAGAAAGGAGCATTAGCTCGCAAACTGACACTTTTACTAGAGTCATGTTATTTGATTTAAAGTAAGCATGGAAGATTTCATGAATAGCAGATGAAAAATCATATGAAATGGATTTCATTGTTCACACCTGCAATTTTTTTATTATAGAGACTGCTACAAATCGCACTCTGCGAAATCATAGATCATGCTCATTTCATTTCATTCATTGATAACTGCATGTAGCAGAGCGAGGCGCGAGCGAGCGAGTAGGAATGATTTACCCTAGGTGCGTGTTAGAAAAAGACAAACACACTAGTTATGCGATCATAGGTGGCGACGATCGATACTGAGTGGGCATTTTAAGAACTTTAAACTTATGAACATAAAGTTTAGATTCGTTTGCCATGATATTTCATGACATCCTAAATATGACATTTCATATTAGTAGCAAATTAGCAATCGTTCACAATAATTCATATTTCATTATAAGTAGCAAATAGCAAAAAGTGTTACATTATGACACTGCGAAAAAAAATCATTGCCAATGAAATTTCACATGTGATTTCATATGAAAAAAAATCATCATTTCATGAAATGAAAATGAATTAAAAGTAGCAATCATTTCCATGCCTAATTTAAAGGTGCCTTGGCTAAGCTATCTCGAGCGACAGTTTGACGTGCTATTTTTGTACAAAAAGTGGCATTATTTCCCAAACCAAAAGACTTTTTTGTAAATTCTTTAAAAGGTCTATAGCTAAGCTATCACGTGTCAGTTAAAAACGCTCTTTTTGGGACACCTGTATAATAGTTATAGACTACAGGCCCATGTCCAAAATGGATGGGTCATATGAACTACAAGGTGACGTATATAGGACGATATAAGAGCATAAAATAATAAGATTCAACACTATGCTGTTACTTGTAAGCTGTCCAACTGAGTGCTGGTGAGAATTCAAAAGTGCATGAGAAGAGTTACATTTTGGTCACATATTTTCGTACGGCATTTTTACCATCGATAGATACATGAAAAAGTGCCTTAAAAAAATGGTGCGCCACAAAGTCGGTAATTTTTTTGAGAAAATCAAAATTTACCGACTTTGTGGCGCACCATTTTTTTACGGCACTACGCGCTTGCTTATTATTTTTCATGGATCTATCGATGGTAAAAATGCCGTACAAAAATATGTGACCAAAATGTACTTACTCTTCTCCTGCACTTTTTAATTCTCACCAGCACTCAGTTGGACAGCTTACAAGTGACGGCATAGTGCTGAATCTTATTATTTTATGCTCTTATATCGTCCTATATACGTCACCTGGTGGTTCATATGACCCATCCATTTTGGACATGGGCCTGTAGTCTATTACGCACAGTTTAGAACCGTGGTTCAAGTGACACTTCTATACTTCAGAGGCATATCACTGTAACTCCAGTTTTTCCATTACTAGTTAACTAGAGGATTATTTTTATCATTGAAGTTTTCGACAATGTATGCGCATAATTGGATTTAAAATCCCCTAAATGTAAGTCAATTAGGAAAAAAACCGGGTAAGTGCGAGTCGGACTCGCGCATTGAGAGTTCCATTCATAGGTTTTTTTGCTCGATGTAACCACAAACAGTTTTAGGTTTTTTTCCTGTTACTTTTTTTGTAAGACAGAAAAAAAAGAAAAAGGTTTTGCTTTTCCTGCGAAATGTTGGAAAGTAAGACTCAAATGGCCATATCTTTGGACTGCATTGATTTAGAAGCTTGATTTTTTGACAGCTTCAAAGGACCGCAGACAAGTATTTCATACTTATGTCATAGACTACTAATGTGGATGATGCCACTGTCCACAAATAATTTAAATAACATATTTATAGAAATGAACGGAAAACATCGTGAGGAAACCTGCACATTCAGGCGAATGAATGTGTAACCATGATCCAAAACCGGTCAGGTTCCCCTGGTAACAGGGTCACGGAGGTCAGATGGCAGTCGCTCCATTGTAATTACCTGATCTGCCACAACCTGGATCATTGTCAGCGAACCCTGGGCCCTCGCATAAGAGAGCACAACCGGGATAACGCTAGGAGGATGATGATTTAGAGAAAGAACGACATATTTCATATATATATATATATATATATATACGTCCGTACTACCGTACCGTACTATTGTTTTTTTAATTACGTTAATATAACCGTTCAAAAGTAAGTGAGTTGAGCTCAAAAAGCGTGACGTCACCGTTGTGTTATATTTAGTATGGGAATCTATCCATACTAATATTAAAAATGCGAAAGTGTGTCTGTCTGACTGTCTGTTACCTCTTGACGCTTAAACCACTGAACCAATTGAGATGAAATTTCGTATGGAGACAGTTCGAGACCCTGGAAAGGACATAGGCTACATTTTGTCGCGATATAAAAATATTAAGGGGGTGAAATGGGGGATGAAAGTTTATATGAAAAATCCAACTCTTGCGGGCGAAGTCGCGGGGAACCACTAGTACAAAATATATGGAAGAACAGAGTTTTTATAGTCCATAAAGAGAATGTCAACGACTAAAGTTGGCATGTACCCTATTAGGTTGGTCTTGACAAACAAACGGAAAACAAAGTGGTCCGTTGGTCTAGTGGTCAGCCCGCTGGGTACTATCGACGAGGTCCTGGGTTCGAATCCCGGGTCGGGCCGAGAGTGTTTGAGTTTTTCTGTCTTGAAATTACTCAGACACAGCTCCGGAGTCCGGAAGTTGGTGGTGTTAACACCCCCGTGCCTCGGAAAGCACGTTAAGCCGTTGGTCCTGCGCCTGATCTCTCTACGGTCATGTCTGACTGCCGTCTCACCGAATTATGAGAGTGAAGGAACAGAGAGTGCACCTGTGTATTGCGCACACACTTGTGCACTATAATATGTCCCGCGCAGTTGGCTAATCTCTGTTGAGATAGGCCGCCGTGGTCGAAATTCGGCTTGGAGGACATTATAAGACAATCTTTTTCTTTTGAGGCACGGAACCCTAAAAATAGGCAAATCGATTACGGCTCACACTTGACGCCTTTTATCAGAACTCGTTTCTTATCTACATTGGGAAGTGGGTTACAAGGACCAACAGTAATTAATAGATAATAGCGTTAATTAGTTATTATCATATCAAGTGCAATTTAGTTAATTGAATGCGCCGACCCAAATCTAAACGGTAGGGAAATTTTGGATAGATACGAGATAATTTATTGCTTCTATTTGTTTTTGTACATAAGTAAGGGCTTATTCACACGGGATCCGTCGTTGACAGATGGACGTTCACATTGCATACGGAATCGTGTTTTTTCACGATTCGTCAAAATATCCGAATTGGTGGCATCAGCGGATCCGTCACTATTAATTCACTATTCGTGTATTTTGACACACGATACTAGATTTAAGACGAATCGTCATTTTTCACGATTCGTGATCCGTGTGAACATGGGCATTCAAACAGCATTGCCGCCGTCAAAAAAAGAACGAATCGTGAAAAAAGACGAATCGTCAACAATCACGAATCGTCCTCGTGTGAACGAGTTCGAACTAGTTATTTACTGCTACTCTGTCTGTAAATATTTTAGGTTTCCGTACGCCAAAAGGAAAATCGGATACGGAGCCCTGTATTGGATCACTTTGTTGTTCGTCTTTAGAATCAACAATAATTACGGTGTTTTTGTCCCATTTGAACCGAAACACAAATGTTAAATAAATTGGCTTCGAGTAGCTGTGTATCATAATAATAAAACTTCATTTTATTATACGGCTAATATCTGTTGGTATTAGTCGCTAAGCCTAGTCAGAGGCCCTGGCGGCTTCATAACATCTGACAGTAAGGTTTGTCACTTGCCTTACAGACACCCCTACACCAATTCGCACTGAGCCCGCGTAGTGGAGTATGGCTCGTACCTCCTCATAGTTGAGGTGAGGCCTTTTCCTAGCAGTAGGAACTTATATAGGCTGACCTTATTTAATTATTATTAAACAGGCATATTTTCATGATACAGGGCCACTGTATTTATTCCCTAAACAATAAAAAAACACGAAATAATTAAGGTTTTCAACGTTGTAATCAATTTATTTTGATGATGTTTTACTAAAAAGGGTTTTTTTTAAATGAAAATACAACTAACTTAACTTTTTTAGAGTCGATTTGAAGTCACACCGTAGAAGGATATTTTGTCGGGAATAACCCCCTTTATCTCCCTGTTTCGTTTGATCCACGATGTGCAGGGCCACCGTGTATAGTATTATTTTAAAAGAGTTCTAAATATGGATACTATCTCCTTTATACCACTGCCACAAAAGTACTGTGACCCTTTTCGATATAGGGCAAGGTTAGTCAAAGATTGTATAACGCCGCGAGCCAAGCTAAATGTTAGAATCTGACCTATACGGGAATCCCTTTATACCTCATTCTCATTTGGCATTTCTTATCGAATTTCTATTGGCAGACTTTGATGTATTACGTTTAGAAAGGTAATTTTTAATTAAGGGCTCATTCACACGGTATCCGTCATTGACGATTCGTCAAAATACAGGATACGTCATGATGACGGACGGACGTTCACGTTGCATACGGTATCGTGTTTATTCACGATTCGTCAAAATATCCGACGGCAATGCTTTTTGAATGCCCATGTTTACACGGATCACGAATCGTGAAAAAGACGAATCGACAAAAATCACGTATCGTCCTCGTGTGGACGGGCTCTAAGTGACTGCCTCGTTGGTTGCCCACAACAAGGCATCGACTGAAAATCAGTTTTCGTCGCATGCCATTACACGGTTGCAACGAACAATGCTGAGCCTTTTCGGCACTTACCATTTTAGTAATTGTGTAATTACTGTCTTTGTAAACCTCGTGTGTGTGTGTGTGTGTGTGTGTGTGTGTGTGTGTGTGTGTGTGTGTGTGTGTGTGTGTGTGTGTGTGTGTGTGTGTGTGTGTGTGTGTGTGTGTGTGTGTGTGTGTGTGTGTGAATGTCGAATAAATGTATTTTCTTTCTTAGTCTATTTGTCCGACAAGTTTATGCATGACCCTTCTGGTAAGCTCAGGCGTGCGGGGGACGAGGCATGCTAGACGTCAGCGGGGACGGGTGGTTTTGCGGGGAAAGGGATCTCATATGACCAGTCGACCAATTAGAGAACATTACAGCCGGCAACAAATTTCACTCTCTGTTTTAAGAAAGAAAGAAAGAAAAAGTATTTATTTAGCACCAAAAATACAAAACAACGGGGCGACTTAGTGCTAAAACTAGGCATGGAAATGATTGCTACTTTTAATTCATTTTCGTTTCATGAAAGAAACCAAAAAATCGCACACGGGTAGGATTTGAACCTACGACCTTTGGCTAACCGGGCCAACGATCTTACCTGCCGTCATGCAAATGACGTAAGACAGAGAGACCAAGAATTTCACACGGGTGGATGGACTGCTCGGTAGCTCAGTTGGTAAGAGCGTTGGCCCGGTTAGCGAAAGGTCGTAGGTTCAAATCCTACCCGTGTGCGAATTTTTGGCTTCTTATTTGAATTTATATAAATTGACTTCTTGATTCTTCATTGAATGTGACTTTTCTTTGTTTCAGGGAGCAGGAACCGACCTGCGAGAGGGATTCGCCCTTCAAGCCTCAACCGCCTCAGCAGTCGAATAGATCAGGTATTTAGTAATGGGACCCTATTAATATGCCTCTGCTGTCTGTCTGTCTGCACCGAGCACGTAACCTACAGAGGCGAAGTAAGGACGATTTTTCTCCGAAACTTATCAGTGCTTGGTACTGATACGAAAAGTTCAAATTTAGGCGTATATTTAGGAGATAATTTTGTTTTGATTATATACAGGATGTCCCAAGAAGTATGGTAAAGCGGAAGTCCAGAGATAAAGTACCTTTTGGGGTACCCGAATCACCCCCATGTATGTTCCGCGATTTTGCGTAGTTTTTGAGTTAAATTCCGTAACATAAAACCAAAGTCCGTAAATACAGCAGATCGTCAAAAACTTACAAATTAAGAAAGTATCGAAAGGCAGGCAATCTAATAGCCGCAGAACGAAATAGACGAATAACTCTCGCCTGTCAAAATGTTCAAGTGAAGCACCTGTTCTTTTACATTTCGAACCAAAATTTTCGTAATTCTATTCAAAGTTACGAATCTGATTATTTTAGCCATAAAAGTACATTTTACGAAGATTGAACTGCAAAAAGGAAATCACAAAAAATCTTCAGCTTTTTTAAAAAAAAATTAAAAATTTCGAAAATTAAAAAAAAAACCATAACTCAAAAACTACACAAAATCGCGGAACATACATAGGGGTGATTCGGGTTCCGCTTTTCCTTACTTCTTGGGACACCCTGTATGATATAAAAATCTTTTAAACAACACATTTAAGTTATAATATGTAAAGAAATAAGAGAATTTATTTTACCAAATGTGTTGATGAAAAAACGAAGGCATTCAGTGCCAAGGATTTAAAGTGACTTATCGGTGATCGGATTTTGACGGAATTTTTCTTAAACAAAATTAATGACATTTCGCCACTATAGGTTATGTGCCCGGTGGTATCTAACTGTAAAAAATCATAAAGAATAATAATAATAAGACATACTGTCTGTTCCCAGACTGTATCTCATAAACTGTGATAGTAAAAATTTTACAGATGATGTATTTCAGTTACCGCTATAACAACAAATACAAAAAACAATACAATAAATATTTAAGGGGGCTCCCATACAACAAACGTGTTTTTACCCGACTGCGGAAGAAGGGACGTTTTTGTTCTATATTAATAACGGCATCAGGCAGACGCTTGAAATATTCACAGAAAATTAAGTTGTATATAAACTTTAAAAATAAATAATAAAATTAAAATATTATAAATATTTCAGGGGGACTCTAATACAAACTTGTTATTTTTTAAAGAAATAATATAGTGTTTAATGTTACGGAACCCTATAATGGTACTGAACCCTTCGTGCGCGAATCCGACTCGCATATGGCCGGTTTTTTATTGACACGGTGTACGTACGGTAAAAGAAGGATATTCCTTCAAATCAGGGTTGGCTATTATCAAGATAATTATTTTCTCTGGTAATTATCCAACTATCAAATCAAATAACGTATATATAAATGAAAGTTTTTTTTTATATTTTGATATTAGGTACTTTTAGTTTTACATGTGATTACTTTTGTTAAAAAAAACTATTAATTTTAATATGTGTACGACTAAATTATTGTAATTTTTAAATGCCATTTACTAATGTTTTAATTAAATATAATGCAATTTTAAATTTATTAATATATATTTTTTGTAACGCTAAAAATAAATGGCATTTTTGATATTGTGCCGGTAAAACATGCGTTTGGATACACATATATATTATTTCGTTTTGTTTTGTACAATAACAGTTACTCGTTATTATCAACGATAATTATCCAGGCCAACCCTGCTTCAAATACATGTAAGGATTAGGTATACTGCATATTAACTGGTTGGATGATAAGAGTTTAGTTTTAATTTGCATACCATCTTATTGTTCGAATGCACTGGACTATTATAAATTTAAGAATCTACGTACTGTATTCTTGCAAATAAATATTACTTACTTACAGATTGGTTTCGAGTCCAATTACATGCCAAAAAATTAAGCTCTGAAAATTAATGAAACCGGGCAAGTGCGAGTCGAATTCGCTCACTGTGGGTACCGTACAAACAAAGGTATTTTTAAGGTGTATGTAATTTATTAAACAACGCACAGATAAGAAATTGTGACGGCAAAAACAAGAGAAAAATTAAAAACAACAGGCTCCGATTGGTTCCTACCTTCCTAGTTAGGATGCTACCTGCCTAGTAAAGATGCAACCTTCCTAGTTAGGATGCTACCTGCCTTGTAAGGAGGTTACCTTCCTAGTTAGGATGCTACCTGCCTAGTAAGAATGCTACCTTACTAGTTAGGATGCTACAAACAGGATGGTGTAAAAAATGCTTAATTAGTTTGTTGGTTAAAACAATTTATCTATTATTATTATTTCTTTCCCAACAGAGTCGTCGTCATCATCGGCAGACACAGCGTCCCAGGGGTCGGGGTCGGACGCCGCTCCCGCCCCCGCGCAGCGCCAGAAACGCCATGAACCTCAGGTGAGGGTAGTTTAGTATTGCCTCCCCCTACCCTGCCTTCCCTAACTAATAATAATGTACTCCTAGCCGAATTTCGACTACGGTGGCCTATCTCAACAGAGATTAGCCAACTGCGCGGGACATATTATAGTGCACAAGTGTGTGCGCAATACACAGGTCCACTCTCTGTTCCTTCACTCTCATAATTCGGTGAGACGGCAGTCCGACATGACCGTAGAGAGATCTGGCGCAGGACCAACGGCTTAACGTGCGCACCGAGGCACGGGGGTTTTAACACCACCAACTTCCTGACTCCGGAGCTGTGTTTGAGTTATTTCAAGACAGAAAAACCCAAACACTTAACTGTAGGTTCTTAGACACCGAGCACATAACCTATAGCACAGAATAAGTATTAGTACTCCGTACACAAGTTGAACTTTGCAATGAAATTCAAAGAAATATCTACTCAAAGTCGTCAACGATATGGTGTGATTTAGTTCGCCTCAGAGTCAAGCACATTCTCGTTTAGACACCTACAGAAATCCATTGCAAGATAAATTCATTTTTATAACTCTGGAATATGATTCATAATTAGGTGCTTGTGGCGCAGTGGCGGCAGCGCTTTGGTAGTGATACCAAAAGTTAAGCAACCCACGGCGCGGTCGTGATTGGATGGGTGACCATTCCGACCATTTAAGTGACGTCCATGACAAGCATCTCCGTGCTTCGGAAGGCACGTTAAGCAGTTGGTCCCGGCTAATATCTGTGGTATTAGTCGTTAAGCCTAGTCAGAGGCCCTAGGGCGGCTTGATAACTTCTGACAGTAAGGTTTGTCACTTGCCTTACATACACCCCTCCACCAATCCGCACTGAGCCCGCGTGGTGAAGTATGGCTCGTTCCTCCTCATAGTTGAGGTGAGGCCTTTTCCCAGCAGTGGGATCTAATAGGCTGACTTATATGATTCATAATACACTAGAACTATTCAGTAGCGTACTATCATGCATAAAGATGAAAAGTTAGTTTTAAACCAAATCAACCGGTTGGTTTAAAACCATTTTTTTCGTTTGAACCCAAAATGATGTTTTTTCATATATTATTAGAGTAAAACTCAAAATATTAAAAACGTTATTCATAACTCTGGAACTATCCATGACATCGACATAAGAATAATGATTTAAAAAAAATTAAGACATATCAATTAAATACAGGCTAATTTCAGAAGTGGTCGTTTTTTTTCTTGGTCCAAGCTCTATACCATTTTGCCCACTCTTCTTTCTGTAGTCTTAATAATTTAATAGGTTCATTTTGACAGTAGACATTTTGGTTGTTGTAAGGTTTTTTATATAGTATAGGAACGGAGTTCAAAAAAAGATTGCATAATAAGTATTGTACATTTTTATTTTTTTAAATCGCTTCCATTTAATATCGATTACACAACTTAGCATTCACCCTATATCAATCAGGTTACTCAGCTGCTTGTAAATTCCGCCTCGCTGCACATAGAAACTCACTGGCATGTAAAATGTCTATGTATAACCTTCTCGGTACAGAAATGTCGGTTCTTTCCTTTTTTATTACGGGTATTAATAAAGATAGTTCATCTCTAAGCTTTGTTATCATGTATATTCTTTGGACAAAAGCGTATTAAAACCTTTGTGGGGATCCTCAGTGAAATGCCGCGATGGCTTGGCATAGGCCTCTGTACAATATTAATGTCCTCCTAGCCGAATTTCGACTACGGCGGCCTATCTCAACAGAGATTAGCCAACTGCGCGGGACATATTATAGTGCACAAGTGTGTGAGCACTACACAGGTGCACTCTCTGTTCCTTCACTCTCATAATTCGGTGAGACGGCAGTCCGACATGACCGTAGACAGATCAGGCGCGGGACCAACGGCTAAACGTGCTTTCCGAGGCACGGAGGTGTTAACACCACCAACTTCCCGACTCCGGAGCTGTGTCTGAGTTATTTCAAGACAGAAAAACCCAACACTCTCGGTCCAACCCGAGATTCGAACCCACCACTACACCAACGAGGCAGTCAATACAATATTATTTATCATAGGTTTCTAAGGCACTTATACAGGGTGAATTTTGTATTCAGTATCCAATTTTTTTCAGACATTAGGTATCGTTTATAGATGCTATTAAAAAAAATTGGTAAGGTCAAGTGTAATAAAAATAAAGTTTACTAATCCAATTGTCAAAAAACGTCGTTACTTGTAACTACGCATGAATTAGATGAATTTGGCGCGTAGGCATTGGCGCGGGGTTGCTTTTATTATAATGACCTTGCTGTGTCTACCGTTTTAGTGATTTTTCGAACGGTTTCTCGGTGCTTTATCTCGATAGCTTTGTACTGGACGACCAAAATAAAAAATACGTGTTTCGTTTATTGCGTCAAAGATTATTGTATTCAAATTTGGATTTAATTAAATTTCGCTCACAAAAATTAATCGACTGTGTCATCCGGTGGGTATCGAACCCACGTCCCTTCGCTATCCGGGCGAGTGCTCTTACCAACTGAGCACTCGCACTCGCCCGGATAGCAAAGGGACGTGGGTTTGAGTATTAAAGTAGAAGAGAAGAGTAGAGAATAAAATTTTGTAAAAATATTTCTATCGGATACATGCGGGTACATTCCCCAAGTATTGATGAAATCGAACGCCGGCTCACTGGCGTAGTAAGCACTTACAAAAATTCGTCAGCTGACTAACGTCCTCCGTAGCTCAGTTGGTAAGAGCACTCGCCCGGATAGCGAAGGGACGTAGGTTCGAGTCCCACCGGTTGACACAGTCGATTAATTTTTGTGAGCGAAATTTAATTTAATTTCGTAAAAACTTGCAAAATAATTGCTTAAGTTATAAAAATAATGATCAAATTTGGATACTATTACAATAGTCACCCTGTATAAACTTAGTCACATTAGATTTGAAGTAGTCATTTATGAGTCTGTAGACTATTAATTAAGTATTCTGTGGCGATTAATACTAAGGTTTAATGTATTTTTTTTTCAGAGGGAAGAACGGCGCGAGGAAATCGCCAATGCGCCGCGGGTCCAGACCAACCCTCTGCTGAGGTAAGATTTTTCTTTTTATATGTGTCGTGGCAACAGTCGCAAAAATTACAAATTTTTGTAAAAAACCCCCAAACGTAACAAGGAAAAGCTAACATTTAAAATGTCAAAAATTAAATGACTCGATTAGGTTGGGCGCTATAATGTCGCGTCGGGTATAACGCACAGTAGTGCGTGTTTGTTTCCTACGCGGCGAGTTACACAGGCCTGGCTAGGAGTAGCGATGGGCGATTGTTCGAAAAATAATAATTGAATGAATTGACAATCGACCATTCGAACTATCAATTTAGTAATTCGAAAAAAATAATAATCGACATTCGAATGATAATCTATAACAACTATTACTTACGCTTACAACTCGACACATCGATGCATAAGATCGAATTGTCTCGAAAGCGCGCACAGGACAAGCAGCGAACGAATGATTAATCGACTCGTCGAATGACGATTCACTCGTTAGTAGTACGGCCTGCGCACCGCGCGCTCCGGTATTGCTCGCCGCATAATCGAAGGATAATCGAATGACTGCGGTTGCTTATCGAATACATTCGATTACAGAGATCATTTGAATAATTCGATTAATTTAGTAATAATCGCCCATCGCTAGCTAGGAGGACATTATTATTATTTATTCTATGTTCACATCTGCATTCCTAGGTCGAGAACTCTCCCGAACTTCGGCGGGCGTGTGTCGCGCGAGGCGTCCCGCTGCGACACCTCGCGTCGAGCTCATCACATCACGATGGCCTCAGAGGATCTGCTGCAGCCGGGGCACGTGGTGAAGGAGCGATGGAAGGTGAGAAACGTCTTATGGTAGACTTCGGAGCAATGCGGCTTACGTCAAGCCGCATGAGGCTCTGGTAGCCGCGCGGCTATTACAGAACTATAGGATAGGGTGTGGAGGTCGGACGAGAGAAGGGACTGAGCTCTGTAGCACAGACTGAGCATTGTAGCACATCACGATGGCCTCGGAGGATCTGCTGCAGCCCGGGCACGTGGTCAAGGAGCGATGGAAGGTGAGCAACGTCTTTAGGTAGACTTCGGAGCAATGCGGCTTGCGTCGAAAGTCGTTTGATAGTTGTCTAGTTCGCTTTGTTGAGGCTGGATGATAAAAACAGTACAGCAAATAACACAGAAAGATGTACAATGTAGGCGGTCCTATCTTGCTATAAGCGATCTCTTCCAAAAAACCATTAGGTACAAGAACATCTTATTCACAGGAAGGGGGAATTTGATGTATGTTGTTACTCTTCAGTCACTGAACTCATTCATCCACTCCTTTCATAATCCTATATTGCTTTATACAGTCCGTCCAACTCTTTCTATGGCGGCCATTCGTCACGTCGCGGCCGCTTAATTTAGTCTTCGTCTGAGGGGTGGAAGGGCGCGGGGTCGGAGGTATGACAAAAGCGGGGACTAAATATTGTACCACATCACGATGGCCTCAGAGGATCTGCTGCAGCCGGGGCACCCAAGTGCATCACGATTCACCATTGAAGGAGCGATGGAAGTTGGGCAACGTCTTATGGTCATCATCAGTCGCTTGTCCTTATCCCAATTCACCAAGTCACTGCATCATCCACTTCTTTTACAATCTTGCTTATACAGTCCATCCATGTACTTCTAGGGCGGCCATTTTCTCCTCAATCACGCATACTTATCACTCTTTACGTCACATGATCGTCCTCTCTCCTCGTCGCATGATAATAGTGACTGAGTTTCTTGCGCTGCTTCTTCTTAGCATTAGCCCAGAATTTGTCCCAAAGCACTGGTAGCCTTGTTTCAAACAGTCAATCCATCTCTCTTTTTGGACGGCCTTTTCCTCTGTTTTTGATACTAAATATTTTTTCTTTCTTTCTTTCTTTCTACAGCAATCCACGTGCACATCATCACTCTTTTCTTCATCATGATCCTCATGACCCTCATTTAAATACATAATTAATAACTATGATGGGAAACGGAGAGGTTGACAACTGAACAGGTAATGCAATCCGTACACAAGTTTGATAGTTTCAAGTTTTTTCCTCCCTTTTACCTTGGACATGTAGAAGAACTAAGGTAATGGACATAGCCGGATCGGTTTGCGCGAAAAACTGATAGCCGGATCATGGTCCAAAGCGAACCCTGGGCCCTTGCATGCATTGCACAACCGGAAAAACACTAAGATCGATGAAGGCCGATGTATTCAGCAGTGGACGTTCGACGCGCTGTTGATGATGATGAATGCAGTTTTCTAACTCTCTCTTTCTTCCCCGCAGGTAGTGAAGAAGATAGGCGGCGGCGGCTTCGGCGAGATATACGAGGGTCTGGACCTGGTGACGCAGGAGCAGGTCGCGCTGAAGGTGGAGTCGGCGCGGCAGCCCAAGCAGGTGCTCAAGATGGAGGTTGCCGTGCTCAAGAAGCTGCAGGGTGAGTCGATTTTAAAAGAAACCTCTTTACAAAATGTCTAAAAAGGACCTTGCCAAAATCTGTTCCATATTGCGTCATAAGTACTTTAACACAAAAATCATGTTTTATTTTGTGAATCATTTGCTAACTTTTAACCGTCTTTTAACCCACATTAAAAAAAAAAAAAGGATTAACATTACCATCTTACGCAAAAAGTGGCATATCTATAAACGAATTCATTTCCTGAAACAGTATCGTTCCGAATACAGCTGTCAATTATTTCTGTAAATAGACTGAAGTTATTGTACAAATATTTAATTGTTTCTTAGCTAAGCAAGATTATATCGTAGGAAATGATTAAAATGCTTTAAAAAACGAATTCTGAATCATTTTATTTCATTTTTATCTTTTTATGAAATAAATCTTGTCAAGGAGTTTCAGAACTCTGAATTACAAATGTCACTTGTCAATGTCGATTTTGGTTATGGCATTGTATTCACTGACCTCGATTCTATTACCACTCGACTGGCTGTCCAACACAAATGACAGCTAATTTTGTGTGTCAATTTGAAACGCCATCTGCAAGTGTCTCGGCGCGAAAAGAGAATTAATTTTGACGTATACTAGATAATTACAAGTTACAACAACCTACAAAAGTAGGTTCAAAATTTGATAGGCGTTTTTTTATTTTTTTGTGATATTTAGAAAATGTGGTCAAACATTGATAAAATCTTTTTGGCAGTGAAAAGCTGAATAAAAGCTAGGCTTGAGAGGTATGGATCCCCTTAGTGAAATTAACATTGCCCTTTCCACAATGAGGTCGGTAGTTTTTCGACCCGCTCGCTAGGATCGCAATAATAAATTGATTTTGTGGGTTTGATCTGTGAAAAATATGGTATTTTTTATACTTTTTTTTGGCATCAGTATATTTTGTACAACCACCCCTAAGACGGGGGGCGAAATACTCTAAAAGTATATCACTGCTGGCATTGTAAATTGTTTGGCACGCCCTACAGCTCAAATGGCTGGATAGTTTTTGACAGTTTTTATATATTATGGCTATATACATTTTTAAAAATAGCGCCCGCAAATGACAATAAAAGGGGGAGGGGGGGGGGATTGATTTTTCTTTACGATAGCAATATGGGTATCAAATGAAAGCTAGTAAAAATACCATTTCAAAAATATAGTAATTTTTGCAGTCGGGTATTTTGTTTTTTCAAAAATTATGTTTACTTGTTAAACCTGTTTTTCTCTTACCAGGCAAAGAGCACGTGTGTCGCTTCATAGGGTGCGGGCGCAACGCGCGGTTCAACTACGTGGTGATGCAGCTGCAGGGGAGGAACCTCGCGGAGCTGAGGCGCGCGCAGCCGCGTGGCGCTTTCTCGCTTTCCACTACCCTCAGGTGAGATACTATTTATTATATTTGTATAACTTAAGCAATCATTTTGCAAGTTTTTACGAAATTAAATCAAATTTCACTTACAAAAATTAATCGACTGTGTCATCCGGTGGAACTCGAACCCACGTCCCTTCGCTATCCGGGCGAGTGCTCTTACCAACTAAGCTACGGAGGACGTTGGTCAGTCGACGAATTTTTGCAAGGGCTTGCTACGCCAGTGAGCCGGCGTTCGATTTCATCAATACTTGGGGAATGTACCCGCATGTATCCGATGGAAATATTTTTACAAATATTTAACCATCAGTTAAGATGAAAAAGTTGGTAAGAGCACTCGCCCGGATAGCGAAGGGACGTGAGTTCGAGTCCCACCGGATGACACAGTCGATTAATTTTTGTAAGCGAAATTCAATTTGACTTCGTAAAAACTTGCAAAATAATTGCTTAAGTTATAAAAATAATTACAAAATCCTTAGAATAAATTCTCTTAGGTGACTAAGCTGTAGTAGATAATGGTACGGAACCTTTCCTGCGCGAGTCCGACTCACACTTGGCCGGTGTTGTAGGGTTCCGCACCTCAAAAGGAGAGGAACCATTATTCTAAAATTGTATATTTTGTTACAGATTGGGTCTCCAAATACTCAAAGCCATAGATTCTATTCACTCAGTTGGATTCCTCCATAGAGATATCAAACCTGTAAGTATTCTTGTAACAGGGAGTGCACCAGTGTATTGCGCACACACTTGTGCACTATATACATACAGATTGGCCGCTGCAAGTGTTTGAAATTTGGGTTGGAGGGCATTATAATTATTCTTGTAAATACAATAATTGACATAAGTATTCAAAGTTTAAGTTATTTCATTGATTAGCGAATAGAAAGCTGGCAGTCTTAAAATAAAATTTAACATGCATATTTTATTGATCGCCGGAATGTTTGGATCCTACGCCATCTCGAATACTAATTGATCGAACATCATATGATCAATTACTGTACGTCGAAAAGTCAAAACATCGAACGTTCAAAATATCTATGTAATGTAAGGCAGGGTACATTGGAATAGTGTCCACTGTTTTATGATAAATCTTGACCTGGATATTATTTTTTTCAGAGCAACTTCAGCATAGGCCGCCACCCATCCAATTGTCGCAAAGTCTA
Organism: Pyrausta nigrata; assembly: GCA_949316185.1. NCBI lineage: Eukaryota > Metazoa > Arthropoda > Insecta > Lepidoptera > Crambidae > Pyrausta > Pyrausta nigrata. Next base: position 1,086,580 of record OX438965.1, read on the forward strand.
CATGCTAGATTTCGGTCTAGCCCGGCAGTATACTACTAGCAACGGGCAAGTGCGACCGCCCAGAGCCGCTGCTGGGTTCAGAGGTGAGTTATTAGTCGTCTTATAAAAGCCTATGTCATAATGTCCAACTTCTGAATAGCGACCGATTAACTAGAGGCGACGGTAGGTTAAATGGTCAGTTATTAGTCGTCTAATAAATGTCTAATAATCATAACCGTTGCCAAAAAGTTACACAGTCTAATTACCGAGATAGTTGTCCAATAGTCGTGCCATCTAACGTGTGAAATCATTGTACGATAGTAGTACCACAAAATAAGTACTAGTACTCCGTACAGAAGTATGACTTTGGAATGAAATTCAAAGAAATATCTACTCAATGTTGTTAACGATATGGTGTAATTCAGTTCGCCTCTGACTCAAGCACATTTTTGTGTAGACACCTACAGAAATACATTGCAAGATAATTTCATTCTTATAACTCTGGAATATGATTCATAATACACTAAACCTATTCAGTGACGTACTATCACGCAACGCGATAGGGTTAATTGCCACAAGAAGCTACTTACGCCATCTAGCGCATCTTTCTAGGACTTTATTCACGCTCGTCCAACCAGCAACCTAGTGCCGCGCACCGCCGGTGAATAAAACGCGGGAGCGTGTCGCTGCCGGCTAGCGACACACAACTTGTTTAGTCCTTTACCAAGGGGTCGCCGCGCGTAGGTACGTTTTTGCTACCTACGAGGGAAGATACACAGGCCTGGTAGTACCGTCCAACAACCAAAATGGTTGAAATGTTCATACCACCCCCCATCCAACTCCTACATGTACACGTAAGTCTTTGTCTAGCCCGGCAGTATATTACTAGCAACGACCAAGTGCGACCGCCCAGAGCTGCTGCTGGGTTCAGAGGTGAGTTATTAGTCGTCTAATACTTGTAATAAATGTCTAATAATTGCTGCCGAGGACGGGTCATGTCTGACCAGTAATCTATACACTTGAAAACGTTGTCCAATCACCAATCATTTTCCGTTTTTAAAATCAAAGTGCAGTATCTAAAATACATATGTTGTCTCCAGGCACCGTCCGCTACGCGTCTATAAACGCCCATAAGAATAAGGAGATGGGTCGCCATGATGACCTGTGGTCGCTATTCTACATGCTGGTTGAGTTCGTCAACGGCCAGCTGCCTTGGAGGAAGATCAAGGATAAGGAACAGGTGAGATTAGAAGCAAAGAGAGAGAGAGAGAGCGAGAGAGATACAGACACTTATACACAGGCACATACACACACGCTTACCTTAACCACAGAATAGGTACTAGTACTCCGTACCGAAGTTTGACATTGCAATGTCAAATGAACGTTCAAATTCAAAATTCAAGTTCAATAAAATGTAGTTCAATGTCAGTCAAATTATTTTTTCCTCTATACAGTTTTAGGCTTCTCACCAAAGACTAAAACATATGTAAAACCAATGCAGGCAAGCGAGCCCCATTAAATAGAATACTGTCCTATTTCAACAGGCACTTTAACGAACTCGATTTTTCCCAGCCTCCTTCCAAATTTAAAAGACTTGTTTTAGACATTCTGCAAGCCTAGCACAAATATTGTATTAATTTCTCCTAATTATTCAATTTTTTTTTGCAACCTGTCATCTTTTAATATAAATTTTTATATTACTTCTTCATAAGCACGCATTTTATCCGTATATTTTATTAATTTTGTATCCTTACACGTGGATTACGTGGTGGGATGTGTTACCACTCATAGTTTATAAGTTTATACATTCTTATTAATTGTTGTAACGCATTTGTTTGTAATCCCTAAAATAAATAAATAAGACTAAAACATGCCAGCATTTGAGGCTAAGCATCAAAGAACTTTGCCGCTCTTCTTACTCACCAAACAATCATGATTTCTACTGGACCATCGGCTTTATTATCAAAACTTTGATTAATGTCTTTACGAATTGTGATATAACCACATTTTCATCTACAGGTCGGGCTCATGAAAGAGAAATACGACCACCGTCTCCTTCTCAAGCACCTGCCATCTGAACTACGTCAGTTTCTCGAGCACGTCCAGCAGTTGGAGTATGCGGACACGCCTGACTACGCGATGCTGACCGCGTTGCTGGAGCGGTGCTGCAAGCGGCGAGGAGTCAGGGACACCGACCCTTATGATTGGGAGAAAGATGTGAGTGGATATTTTTTTTGGATTTATGAAATTTACAGACTGGTTTTCAGGCAATTTTCACAAAATTAAAAAAAAAAGTTTTCCGTCTCTTTCTCTTTTAACGAAACAAAAAGAGTCATAAAGTTTCTATTTTTAAAAGTTTTAGTAGAATTAATTATAATAAATACGAATATGTACAAATAAAAATGTTAAAAACAGATAAAGTTAAATAATCAGATTTGATTCATAGACGTTGAAACTTTATAGCATAGTGGCCCCGCCGCTTTTTTTTTTTTCGAAATCGCGTCGCACAATGGTGGTGATTTTTTATATTTCTCTGTGTCCTCTATTCAATCATATCACTTTTATCGTGCGCCGTGAAAGCCAGCGGGGTCGATCAATCCAAAAAGTGAGTTACCTCTTTGGGACGGACATTAAAGTAACGAGCTCACTAAGGACATATACAATGTGTTTGGGAACCGACCCGACAAACTTTAAGGGCTTTTTCTACAGTGAATTTTAATCATAAAATGTCCTATATAAGTGGGGTGAAAATTCAACCCTTTTGGAATGGCAGCATTTTAATAATTTGGTCATCGTGTAGGAAAAATATTGTCAGATAATTCAAAACGAGTGGCAATTCAATAAATATCACTTAAGTATCGAAAACAATATTGTAGACTGTTAAAAAAATTTTTTTACCCAAAAAATACAGTCAAAATTAAAGTTGCTGTAATTAATCTCAAAAATTTTAAATTTTATGATGATTCACCCTACATGGGACATTTTATGATTAAAATTGAATGTAGAAGAAGCCCTTTAAGTTTGTCGGGTTGGTTAACTAACACATTGTATAATTCAAAACCTAATTTGTGTTTTTAAAACGAATAAATAGTTATTTAATGACACAATATAGTAGTCCAGCTTAGAGTCTTACAAATATATTATTGCACTTGAAAAAAACGACCACCAGAGGCGGGAATCGAACCCGCGTTCCTCGCATACCGGGCGATTGCCTAACCTCTCGGCCACCCTGGCGTTGGCAGAGCCTGTCGAAATTTTCAAGTGCTTCTTAACGTTTTTTTCAATTTCAAGTGCAATAATATATTTAGATTGCATAGTGAATGCTTATCACTTAAAAACAATAATTAGAGTCTTACAAAACATAATAGTTTTAATATGTAATACCCTTTATATAAGAGTACATTTTTTTTGTAATAGTTAAAATGGGGTATTAAAATGTTTACAGGCATACATATAGTATGTTACAACAGTAAAAATTGGTGAGAAAAAGTATGTGAATGTTTTTTTTTATGTGACTGTGTTTTCATAGACTTAGATCGTGTAATTTTTATATGTCCACTAGTTTGTGCTTATAGTATCGTTGAGTTATTTGGGTATGAAAATGTTAACGAATTCACGAAATTTACGTTGATATAGAATTTGACTCAGGGCTGATATTTAAAACCTAGTCAAATTAGAAATATTCATGGATTCACTAAAATATGAGCATGAAATAAATAAATGACTGATTTCAAACGCCACCCCATGTGTAATTTGTAAATTAAAAATTGTAAATTAAAAAGTAATTTGGCCAATATTTTTTTATCGTACTGTTGAACATTAAGTTCTAAAATTGATAAAATTAGTTACAATCAGTGTATCAATGAAGTACTTATATTTTTATGATTCGGTAACAGTAGCGGTATTATTTCACATGACATATACACACATCAACACTGTCTAGGGATATACAAAACATAGTATCATTATGTCAAAAATATCCCTGGACAGTGCTGATAAGTATAGTTGAAAAGCAGTGTATTCATCAAATATTGACCATGAGAATCTAATTTTTGAAATTATATATGGTGTTATTAAAATAATACATTTGTCTATAGGCGGTGTCGGTGTCGCGTACGCGTGCGGCGGTTCACGCGCCGGATCACGCTTTGCCAACGGACACGCAACCGGATAATGTGAGTGTGCCTTTATTTTATTTCACGCCCAACTGCGGCTAAGCCTAAAAGGAGGGCTATGTTTTTAGTATATATCTATCCTGAATATTGTTTTTATTATGTATCTATCCTGACTATATTTTTAGTATGTATCTATCCTGACTATATTTTTAGTATGTATCTATCCTGACTATGTTTTTAGTATGTATCTATCCTGACTATGTTTTTAGTATGTATCTATCCTGACTATGTTTTTAGTATGTATCTATCCTGACTATGTTTTTAGTATGTATCTATCCTGACTATGTTTTTAGTATGTATCTATCCTGACTATGTTTTTAGTGTTGAGGCTTAAGTATAATCACGTCGGGGTCACCAATGTTGAGGCTTCGGTGTGTCGAGGCTCGACTGTGCGGTGGTGGTAAATGAGAAGTCTTCATGTTGGGGATAAATAATTTACTGGTGCACCAAATACATAATAATAACAATGGATGGACGTGAGTGGTCGGGAAACGCGGCGGGTGACGACTGCCTGATTTTCATCGCAAGTCCCGAAACTGCTCACGATGCAAAAACGCAACGTCGTCGAGCCGCTACATCATTCCCCCCCTTTTTGAAAAATAAATTAAAATATCGGGAATGATATTCAAATAATTACAAAAACTCAACTAGGTTACTAAACAATGCAGTTACACGGTCCTTATTAAAAAAGCTTACGTTGCAACGAGCGTTCCGAGTAAGTAGGTTCGAGTATCACGTTACTATCAAACATTCCACAGCTCAAGTTGCAAACTAACTTACACATTATGACCTACCGATTGCATTAAAAGAATAAAATGTCTATTTTAACAAATCATGAACTTTACAATCCGATTAGTTTCAAAAAAATATTTTTTTATAAGAAATAATCGTCAAGTAAATTTATTAATTAACTATATATACAACTTATTAATAAAAATTAAGATAAATTACTTAATACAACACAAAAACAAAAATTATAAAAAGGGTCCTTGTGGTAAGGTTCCTAGGATGCTGGCAGCATTACCGCGCTGGATAGCGATGCTTATACGCTGAGCAATATAAGAAATTACAATTGATTGCTACTTAAAATAGATTTTTATATAACTATGATATCTTTCATATAAATACATAAATTCACCAGAAGGAAAATGCGTGTTACATTTTACAAACAAGATTGCCTCAACGAAAAAAAAGGTACTACTATAACAAGTTTCTAAAATACGTCATCACATCAATTTACAAGATTTCTATTACTTTACCAGCTGTTAACTACATACTCTTATAACATTATCTCAATTATTGTTTGGCGCAACTGGATTAGGAAGGCAAAGGGAAGCACTTCCTACCGACCGGTTGTTAAGGTCGGGGACCAAGGTCCAATGGTCACCATCTTGGTTTAACTATATGTAGTCAAGCTCGTGCTAAATCTTACATATCGCGGTTTGTGTTGTATGGAGCGGGCTATTAGCGCCATCTAGCCTGTAGGTGCCGAGTCAGGGCGTCGCGTCTTGAAGTTGCTTGCTAGTGTTAGCGACAGTGGTAAGATGTCGCTACACCACTCCCCCCGAAGAACCGGAGGTTTATTGAGCCAGGGTGGTTGAGAGCTCAGTAGTGAGCTTGCAAGTGCCAGTGCTTGTTGAGTCCACAATGTGCCGGGATGAGCATGCGCGATGTCCACGGTGAGTTGGGATGCGCGATGTCCACGGTGAGTCGGGATGCGCGATGTCCACGGTGAGTCGGGATGAGTGCGCGATGTCCACACGATGAGTCGGGATGTACATGCGTGATATCCACAGTGAGTCGGGATGAGCATGTGTGATGTCCACGATGCGTGCGGGAGAGCTCGAAGTCCACAGTGAGTCGGGATGATGAGCTGGATGAGGCTGCCGAGGAACCAGGTAGAACCGGTGCTGTCTGCGGTGGTGTCCTTAAGGCTGGTGAGCTGGCTTGCAGGAAACTGCTGGCTGGATGCTGCTGGCTGGGTGCCTGTTGGCAAGGGAGAAGGCGACGATGATGATGACGACGGTGAGGCTCCATGCTCCAGTGTAGATCACGTCGGGGTCACCACTTTGGCGCAACTGGGTTAGGAAGGCAAAGGGAAGCGCTTCCTACCGACCGGTTGTTAAGGTCGGGGACCAAGGTCCAATGGTCACCATCTTGGTTTATCTATATGTAGTCAAGCTCGTGCTAAATCTTACATATCGCGGTTTGTGTTGTATGGAGCGGGCTATTAGCGCTATCTAGCCTGTAGGTGCCGAGTCAGGGCGTCGCGTCTTGAAGTTGCTTGCTAGTGTTAGCGACAGTGGTAAGATGTCGCTACAATTGCGTCATCTCTCGTTTAAAAAAATGCTCTAAATGATTAAAAAATATAACATCCGCATTCAATTACGATACAAAGAAAACACTACTCCAGCCGAATCGTCTGCGGCGAGCCTAAAATCATACGAATCTGGCGTCTGCTGCGGCGTTCAAACTGTTCCAGCCCCGTTCCATGGTCGTGGTCCCTTTACCCAAACGATCTGCAGGTGAAATGGCGAGCGAAGTATTTCAGTTCGTCTGTCTTAGTCGCTACTGTTTTTTCCCTAATCAAAGACATCCGAAAGTTTTCTCATAAAAGCAAGGTAAGCTTTAACACGCTGCTGGTATTCTCCGTTGGTTCTCAGTCAGTTTTCCATGCTTGCCAATATTTGATGCTAGGTACTGGTCGGCGATGTTTCGTCGCGACGAGCGTTTACCTTGACACGTGAAGGTCATCTTGCAGAAACTGCCACACCAGTGAAACTGCACGATGCCGGCTGTGGGCTGCTCAACCTGTTCCACGATAACTGCAGTTGGCGCTGATGCATAATGCTCTGGGAATAGACGCGTTGTATGTAAGCGAACTGTTCCCATGAGGTTTAACTTCGATTTCGTTTGACGGGAATTTTCCTTGATGATGATGACAGTGTACTGATGATTTTGATGATGATGGGTAACACGTTGGTATTAATTTTGATGTGCCGCGCTCCTTCTTGGACAAAATTGAGTCGCCCCCATAAGTTCCTACGCACACACCGCACAGGAAGGTTCTCGAACGGTCGACATGGATCTTGTTACAATTGCGTCAGATTTTCGTCACGTTGCGATGTTAGTCTTCAAATCTTCATCGTCGGGTAGTCACCACTGTTGAGGCTTATGTGTCGGGCTGATTTGTGCGGTGGTGGTGAATGAGAAGTCTTCATATTGGGATACATATTTTACTGGTGCACCAAATACATGATAAATACAATATGGACGTGAGTGGTCAGGAAGCGCGGCGGGTGACGATTGCCTGATTTACATCGCGAGTTCCGAAACTGCTCACGATGCAAAAACGCAACGTCGTCGAGCCGCTACATTAGTATATTTCTATCCTGATTATGTTTTATTATGTATCTATTTGACTGCATCGTTGATCTAGTGGTCATCACGCTGGGTGCTGTCCACGAGGTGCCGGGTTCGAATCCCGGGGCCGAAAGTGTTGGGTTTCTCTGTCGTGAAATAACTCAGACACAGCTCCGGAGTCAAGAAGTTGATGGTGTTAACACCCCCGTGCCTCGGTGCGCACGTTAAGCCGTTGGTCCAGCGGCTGATCTCTCTACGCCCACGTCGGACTGCCGTCTCACCCAGTTATGAGAGTGAAGGAACAGAGAGTGCACCTGTGTATTGCGCACACACTTGTGCACTATAATATCTCCTGCGCAGTCGACTAATCTCTGTTGAGGCCACTGTAGTTGAAATTCGGCTAGGGGGACATATAATAATATTAATATGAATGTAAACCTCTTTCCAGACGCGTCGCCGGCTGGAAACGGAAGTGACAACAGCAGTGGCGACAGACACAGCCACCGGGAAGGACCGGATCGAGAAGCGAGTCCAACCCGCCTCCCCGCGACACGCCGCTAAAGAGCCCAGGGTCAATGGATATGTATGTATATTTCTGTCTATTTTATTTTTAATTTATTTTATTGGTAACAAAAACAGACATTAATCGTGATAGGAAAGTAGAAAAAACATTAAAAACTAAGAAATACTAGACTAATGCCACAGAATACTAGTACTTCGTACAGAAGTATGACTTAGCAATTGTATTCAAAGAAATGTCTACTCAATGTCGTCAACAATATGGCGTAATTTAGTTCGCCTCAGAGTCAAGCACATTTTCGTGTAGACACCTACAAAAATCCATTGCAAGATAATTTCATACTTATTGCTCTGGAATATGATTCATAATACACTAAACCTATTCAGTGACGTAATATCACGCGACGCGATAGGGTTGACTGCTACGAGAAGCTTCTAACGCCATCTAGCGCCTCTTTCTAGTACTTTATTCATTCTCGTCCAGCCAGCAACGTAGCCGCGCGGCCGCCGGTGAATAAAACGCGCGAGCGTGTCGCTGGCCGGTAGCGACACGCAACTTGTTTTAGCCCCTAAGTAAGGGCGCCGCGCGTAGGTACGTTTTTGCTACCTACGCGGGGAGATACACAGGCCTACTAATGCCCTAAAATGTTACACCTTTGCGCCAAACTCAAGTTGCGTAGGTAAACAATGTTAACTTAAAGTACAGAACTAAAATTTAAATACAAAATTAGATTAAAAATACAGAATGAACAAAATGAATGTCCGTTCATAATCAAATTGAATTTCGTTCACAAAAATTAATCGACTGTGTCATCCGGTGGGACTCGAACCCACGTCCCTTCGCTATCCGGGCGAGTGCTCTTACCAACTAAGCTACGGAGGACGTTAGTCAGCCGACGAATTTTTGTAAGTGCTTGCTACGCCAGTGAGCCGGCGTTCGATTTCATCACCACCGGATGACACATTCCATTAATTTTTGTGAACAAAATTCAATTTGATTTCGTAAAAACTTGCAAAATATTTGCTAGTACAAGTTAAGCTGATTTTATCTTAACTGATGGTTAAATATTTGTAAAAATATTTCCATCGGATACATGCGGGTACATTCCCCAAGTATTGATGAAATCGAACGCCGGCTCACTGGCGTAGCAAGCACTTGCAAAAATTCGTCGGCTGACTAACGTCCTCCGTAGTTTAGTTGGTAAGAACACTCGCCCGGATAGCGAAGGGACTTGGGTTCGAGTCCCACCAGATGACACAGTCGATTAATTTTTGTGAACGAAATTCAATTTGATTTCGTAAAAACTTGCAAAATAATTGCTTAAGTTATAAAAATAATTATAATGTCCGTTCATAATTGATATTTAGTGATGCATCCTGTAATTTTATTCTTGTTTCATTACGCAAAATATATTATTTCTGTATTAATTTTACTCTGTAATTATTTTTATAATTTAAGCAATTTGTTTGCAAGTTTTGAAGTGTTTGCAATCTGAACATCCCAGGGCCCAGACCCAGAGGGCGACCAAAAACAAGATGGGCAGATGTGGTCAAGAAAGACCTGAGACTCTGCAATGATGCGTCCGATAGGGCAAAGTGGTAAAGGAACATTGAGAAGGCAGACCCCACCTTCAGATGAGATTAATAATGCCCAGGAGAGAGAAAGAGAGTTTGCAAGTTTTCAAGTGTCAGCCGGTAAAACTCAAACCCACGAACGCCCTCAATAACTAAGCTACGGAGGACGTTAGTCAGTTAGAATGACAGTCGATCAATTTTTGCGAGCAAAATCTAAATTAATATGCATCCAATAGTTGACGTAAAGTCTCTAGAAGTGACTCTCTTAATTTGTTTCAAAGGTTACTGTTTTCCCTTGATAACGCATAAATAAATATATTTTTATGTCAAACCAGATTTAATCATATTGCGTCCAATAGTATACGTAGTGTCTAAAAGTTTTATAAGTTAGTTCAATACCTTTTTATTTGTTGCAGTCTACCACAGACAAGCCGGCGACGGAGAAGGAAGCGGAAGTGAGGACGACGCCAGCGCCCTCTCCCGACAGGCATGCTAAGGTATGTTTTTTACCCCACCGCGGAAAGAGGGTTATGTATTTTGAGAGTATGAATGTATGTTTAATTGTTTGGCACGCCCTATAGTCCAAGCTAGGCGGATTTTAACATGGGAGGTGGAGGTGTTGACTTTGTCAAAATTGTGATACTGATATGGGCTACGTCAATTTTTTAAATGGCGTCCGTAAATGACAAAAAGGGGGGAAGGGTAAGGTAAAACGGTAAGAATAACAATGTTAGTATCATATTATAGTTAGTGAAAAGACCATTTCAAAAATATAATGCATTTTGCATTCGGATGTTTTCTTGTTTAAATAATTAGGCGTGACTTGTTTGCTGAATGTTATTTTAACAGTCATATAGCGATCGAAAAAAAATAATCGAATGAATCGTTAATCGACCATTCGAGCTATCGAATGTCGATTTAGTAATTTGTAAAAAAAAAAATCGAATGAATCGTTAATCGACCATTCGAGCTATCGAATGTCGATTTAGTAATTCGTAAAAAAAATAATCGAATGAATCGTTAATCGACCATTCGAGCTATCGAATGTCGATTTAGTAATTCGTAAAAAAAAATATCGAATGAATCGTTAATCGACCATTCGAGCTATCGAATGTCGATTTAGAAATTCGTAAAAAAAATCGAATGAATCGTTAATCGACCATTCGAGCTATCGAATGTCGATTTAGTAATTCGTAAAAAAATAATCGAATAATAATCGACAATCGAATGATAATCTATACTGGGCCCTTCGATGCAATCGATCGAATTGCCGCGACTGTGCGCAGGACAGGCAGCGACCGAATGATTAATCGACGCGACGAATGACTTTTCATTCGTTAGTAGTTAGTAATACGGCCTGCGCACCGCGCGCTCCGGTATTGCTCGCCACATAATCAAAGAATAATCGAATGACTGCGGTTGCTTATCGAATACATTCGATTACAGAGACCATTCGAATAATTCGATTAATTTAGTAATAATCGCCCATCGCTACAGTCATACTATAATAATAATGCTAATCAGGGATATCCTAGCAAGCACATAACATTTACCGAGGTGGTTTTGAAAATTTCCTCACATGTGACATGTATTCAGTATAGCCGCCAACTACATAGATGTTTTGTATTTAGGTAAACCAGAAGTATGTGTATTCAGGTGAATCGAGAGTATGTGTATACAAGTAAATCGAGAGTATGTGTATTTAGGTGAATCGAGAGTATGTGTATACAAGTAAATCGAGAGTATGTGTATTCAGGTTAATCGAGAGTATGTGTATTCAGGTAAATCGAGAGTATGTGTATTCAGGTGAATCGAGAGTATGTGTATACAAGTAAATCGAGAGTATGTGTATTCAGGTGAATCGAGAGTATGTGTATACAAGTAAATCGAGAGTATGTGTATTCAGGTGAATCGAAAGTATGTGTATACAAGTAAATCGAGAGTGTGTGTATTCAGGTGAATCGAGAGTATGTGTATACAAGTAAATCGAGAGTGTGTTTATTCAGGTGAATCGAAAGTATGTGTATACAAGTAAATCGAGAGTATGTGTATTCAGGTGAATCGAGAGTATGTGTATACAAGTAAATCGAGAGTATGTAAATTCAGGTGAATCGAGAGTATGTGTATACAAGTAAATCGAGAGTATGTATTCAGGTGAATCGAGAGTATGTGTATACAAGTAAATCGAGATTATGTGCATTCAGGTGAATCGAGAGTATGTGTATACAAGTAAATCGAGAGTATGTGTATTCAGGTTAATCGAGAGTATGTGTATTCAGGTAAATCGAGAGTATGTGTATTAAGGTAAATTGAGAGTGTGTGTATTCCAGATAAATTGATATAATGTAAGTAGTAGTAAATGACTGCTTCGTTGGTCTAGGGGTCAGCACGCTGAGTACTATCCACGAGGTCCCGGGTTCGAATCCCGGGTCGGGCCAAGAGTGTTTGAGTTTTTCTGTCTTAAAATAACTCTGACACAGCTCCGGAGTCGGGAAGTTGGTGGTGTTAACACCTCCGTGCCTCGGAAAGCACGTTAAGCCGTTGGTCCTGCGCCTGATCTCTTTACGGTCATGTCGGACTGCCGTCTCACCGAATTATGAGTGTGAAGGAACAGAGACTGCATCTGTGTATTGCGCACACACTTGTGCACTATAATATGTCCCGCGCAGTTGGCTAATCTCTGTTGAGATAGGCCGCCGTGGTCGAAATTCGGCTAGGAGGACATTATTATTAGTAGTCAATCGAGAATATGTTTATACGGGTATATATAGTCAGTATAAAACATTATAATATTGCACAGGAGACAAGCAACTCGGTGGTGACCGGCACCACAGCGACCCGGCCCGAGAGACAGAGTGTTCCTCCGTGCAAACCACGAGCACCCGTTCCTGGTAAGTTTTAGTTTAAACCTTTTTATGCCTAAGCGCAGATCTGCGCTCCGGTCACCTACCACACTTTTTATGCGATTTTAAGTATTAAATATTACGTAATAAGGTCCAGAGTTGCTATTTCTTTATTCCTTAATAATTGAACAACCTTTGGAAAAAATTACTCATTGAGTGAAGCCCGTAGAACCGTTATTTTGACAAAGTTGAGTTTGAACCAGTGCCAATTGTCTATTTTTTGTCAGCGAAGTGCGATTTTCAATTTAGAATTTCTAAATAAATGTTTACTAAGTTCAATGAGTTATTCATACCAGTGAGTTGCTCATTTATTGTATTCTAGTGTGTAGTAAATAAAAACAAAAAATAACTTCAGAATATATTTAAATTTATATTGTTTCTCAGCTGGTGTAGTAAGTTGCATGTGTGGTCCAAACACCTATCAAAAATAAAATATTGAAAATGTTAAAAGCAATATATACTACATAATAGGATACATTGGTTATATAACTATAAATTTCAATCATAGAATGACTGTCTTTCAAAGGAATTGTCAGAAATATTCAATCAAATCGACACTTTTGAGTGCGCTCTAAAATCGCGCCATATTGTGGCAGTCAACGGGTACAAAATTACGCCCCTCCCGGCTTACGAAAGGTTAAACTATGCTATGCTATTGTCCAACAGTATTTACTACTCGACCAAGCCAACTAGGCTAATGTCAAACAACTTACGACGACGAATACAACAAAACCTAGATGGAAATCAAAAAGCAATGGTATACTCGTTTTCCTTGACGAGACCATAAATAAATTACAGCGTTCTAAAGTTACAAATTTTAAATAAGTCGTCTCTCTCTTTCTCTGCCAAACAAACGAAAAGAGACAGACTATATTAATTTAGAAACGTCAGACTACACAGCTGTACGTTGCTAAGGAAATTAGAGAACCCATAGACAATTTAGTAGGGATGTAATTCGATGGCTAAAATTAGACGAAAACACGCAAAAACTTGTACAAATATGTGAGAAATCGCATCACTTAATTTGACGTTTCTAAATTATTGTAGTCTGTCTCTTTCCGTTTGTTAGATAGATAAAGAGAGAGTCTGAACCTAAATTTAATCTTAGACAGGGCGCATTGTATTTGAGCCCATTGTCATTGTTAAAAAAATTGCATATCTCCGTAACTATTTTTTACAGAAACATTAAAATGTTAATAATAATTAATTTGACACTCTACAACATTGCGTAGAATTATTTTCTATCCATACTAATATTATAAATGCGAAAGTGTGTCTGTATGTCTGTCTGTTACCTCTTGACGCTTAAACCACTGAACCGATTGAGATGAAATTTGGTATGGAGACAGTTCGAGACCCTGGAAAGGACATAGGCTACATTTTGTCGTGATATAAAAACATTAAGGGGGTGAAAGTTTATATGGAAAATCCAACTCTTGCGGGCAAAGGGGAATCACTAGTATAATCTAAATCGCATCCTAGACAACACACCAAACATTTTAAACTACCAGTCCGTTTGTAATATAAACAACCCCCATCATTCTTGATTCGCTGAAGACTAACATCATATCTATGTTGTCTTATTCTTTACTGACGAAACGAAAAGAGACAGGCAATAATTAAGATAATTCAAACCTACCAGAGAGTTGTCCATTGCTAAGAATATTATAGAATCTATTAGGGATATTTATTTAGTTAAAAAAAAGTTAAATTTAGTTAAAATGGTTTAAATATTAGCCGACAACAGAGAAATGAATGACACATTCGTGACATAACCGAATTGAGAAGCGCTTTTCTAATTAGCTAGCTAATAACTTAGTCCTGTCTTAAACCCGGTACTAAGTTTTTGGAGTAACGGGGTTATAGTTTTATTCATAAACTAAAACTAAAGTTCGTTTGTCCTTGTCATATTTAACATATTTTGTCTCGTCAGAGAGGGATAACTAACCACAAAGTTAAGAGGTCTGATAAGTATAAAAAATAAGGGGGTTATTTTTTAAACCACATCACTTTTTTGAAGTTTCTAAATATTTTAATCTGTCTCTTTTTATTTGTTTACCAGAGTAAGAGACATAATTGATTTTTAGAGGCACATGGGTGTGGAGCTCAATGTATACTGGTTATACCTAACACTATGGTAATTTACAGGTGGCGGTCCGACCCTCGCCCGTCTCCGTGTAGTTACGGCCCCGCCAACGTGCGTACAAGAGTTAGCTGCTCAAGCGTCTCCACACACACCAGGTAGTCGTATCCCTTTCGACGTATACTACAGAATAAATCATAATATAGTTATTCCGTGATCATGGCGCTTGCAACAGCGCCGAAATATCGGAAACTCAAAAGTAAAAGGGTACATGGTATAAATTTAAATAAGAAATCAAAGGATTTGAATTTTTTTTAGAAAAATTTCATTTTTGGGTTAAGTTTTGTAATAGATTTAAAAAACTATTTAACTTTTTTTAATTTTTAGCAATATTTATTAAAAAAACATTTATTCCTTTTTGACGGTTAAAATTTTACTTGATAGGCCATAGCGTTACCTACCAAAAGAATTATTTTCATAACTTTTAGGACAATAATTAAAATAATTAAAATGGCTGCCATTTCAAGAGGAGGGAAGCCAGACCTCCAACATGGGGGTTTTTTGTCGATAATATTTGATGATCTAATAGCCCATAAATTCACGATGATGCCTTTGACGATGTAGCAAGCTGGAATAATCGCCATCATAGCACATTAGCACAATAGAAAGATTTGTTTTCAGAACAGTAGTGTGACTCAGCCGTATTTTTGAAATTAGAACCTACGGATGGGCGGAGCGCTAGGGTTGGTATACAAAAAGTTAAAAATTTCTAGATTTTTATTCTTCATATGTGTATTGTTTTAGGTTTAGGAATGAGTCATATTATTACTAAAGATTATTTATCATATCCACAGACAGTGGACTCCTAGTAAAACGGGCCCGTTTTCACATTGTCAGTTCGATGAGACCAGGTACAATTTACGAGTTTGCTCCTACACATTATTGAGCCTTAAAAAATATATTTAAATCCTATGTGTATGAGAAATATCCACAGACCCTGCAGTTCCCGCAATCTTCGGAGGCATTGAAAATTTTGCAAAAATATTTTTTATTTTTTGAACATGCACACCAGTTGTCTAGGGTGGGTAGTTTCCGAGTTATGGCTGTTTCAACTGTGACAGCTGTCATCCGAAATGAAGATGTCGTCGAGCCCTACAATGTGTCCCTACACACCAGTAGTCTAGGGTGGGTAGTTTCCGAGATATGGCCGTTTCAACTTTGAAAGCTGTCATCCGAAATGAAGATGTCGTCGAGCCCTACAATGTGTCCCTACACACCAGTAGTCTAGGGTGGGTAGTTTCCGAGATATGGCCGTTTCAACTTTGACAGCTGTCATCCGAAATGAAGATGTCGTCGAGCCCTACAATGTGTCCCTACACACCAGTAGTCTAGGGTGGGTAGTTTTCGAGATATGGCCGTTTCAACTTTGACAGCTGTCATCCGAAATGAAGATGTCGTCGAGCCCTACAATGTGTCCCTGCACACCAGTAGTCTAGGGTGGGTAGTTTCCGAGATATGGCCGTTTCAACTTTGACAGCTGTCATCCGAAATGAAGATGTCGTCGAGCCCTACAATGTGTCCCTACACACCAGTAGTCTAGGGTGGGTAGTTTCCGAGATATGGCCGTTTCAACTTTGACAGCTGTCATCCGAAATGAAGATGTCGAGCCCTACAATGTGTCCCTACACACCAGTAGTCTAGGGTGGGTAGTTTTCGAGATATGGCCGTTTCAACTTTGACAGCTGTCATCCGAAATGAAGATGTCGTCGAGCCCTACAATGTGTCCCTGCACACCAGTAGTCTAGGGTGGGTAGTTTCCGAGATATGGCCGTTTCAACTTTGACAGCTGTCATCCGAAATGAAGATGTCGTCGAGCCCTACAATGTGTCCCTACACACCAGTAGTCTAGGGTGGGTTACCGAGTTATGGCAGTTTCAATTTTGACAGCTGTCATCCGAAATAAAGATGATTACATGTTTCATATAACCTACTTTGTTCAATGATATCTATCTGCATTTCAAAAGTCAGTCTTTGACAGCGAACCGGCTCGCGCCCCGCGTGTCAATTCGTGGGTTTGGCTGCCCAAGTTTACTCGACGGGCCGTGTAACTGACGTGTATGCATGTGTGTGTCGATACGGGTGCTCTAGTATGTAGATAAAATACTGTATATCTATATACCGTGACATTAGTCGCCGCATACATCAGGAAGGAAGACTGCCTCGTTGGTCTAGTTGTCAGCACGCTGGGTACAAACCACAAGGTCCCGAATCCCGGGTCGAGAGTGTTTGGATTTTTCTGTCTTGAAATAACTCAGACACAGCTCCGGAGTCAGGAAGTTGGTGGTGTTAACACCCCCGTGCCTCGGGAAGCACGTTAAGCCGTTGGTCCTGCGCCTGATCTCTCTACGGTCATGTCGGACTGCCGTCTCACCGAGTTATGAGAGTGAAAGAACAGAGAGCACACCTGTGGTATGCGCACACACTTGTGCACTATAATATCTCCCGCGCAGTTGGCTAACCTCTGTTGAGATAGGCCGCCGTAGTCGAAATTCGGCTAGGAGGACATTATTATTATTATTACACCGGGTAGTCGTACCGAACCACGCTATAGCCTTAGCCGCCCCTTGACTAGAGTGCGACCAAGTAGCGAGCTAGACTAGTCGCCAACTTAGCAGACAAAACGCCAACGTAGCAGACTAGTCGCCAATCTAATACGTATTGTTTGTTATAGGTGAGGCAGCCAGCCCCAGGATTGTAGCTGACGTCGACAGCGTACACTCTGACACGCATTTCAAGAGAGGTGAGTTATACATGTTGTCATTATTCAAATATCACTATCTTGTTGTATTTTACATAACAAACACTACGTAATCGAGGCTACATATTTATTCGGTGTATAATGGTTCAATGGTTAGCGCTCCGGACTACAAAACCAGCAGTTGCGGGTTCGAATCCTGCAAGGGGGCAAATGTTTGTGTGAGCACGAGCATGTGAACCTAAGTAATGTTATTATAAGTATGTCTATCCACCACAGCAACACACCATTGCACAAGCTCACGCTTAGTTTGGGTCTAGGTGATTGTTGGAACAATTTATTTATTTATTCACTTATTTTACCTAATGCCTAAATATTTATATAATATATGTGTTCTAGATTGTAACACTTAAACATGTATACACATTAGAAAAAACAAAAGTTATATATTAATATCTTTTATAACTAACAAAATTAGTCTCTGTAACTCCAACAAATGAAATTTTTTGTTGACGACCGTCTTGGTGTAGTGGTTCGCGCCACGAACTTCTAAACCAGGCGGTTGCGGGTCCGAATCCCGCAAGGGGCAAATGTTTGTGTGATGAGCACGAGCAATTTGTACCTAAGTCATGGATGTTTATAAATGTATATAAGTATGTCTATCCGTTATCCTAGTCGCCATAGCACAAGCTCACGCTTAGTTTGGGGCTAGGTAATTGGTGTGTTTGTTGAAACAAATTATTTTAACAATTTATTTTATTTATTATTATTTTATGCACGTCATTTTGGTACAATTTTGTGTGTTGTAGTGGTAACACTGTTGTTTCTAATTTCCATAAGCACATCCTTGTGCTTTATCGAATACTCGCAGTTCCCCGCGACTTCGCCCGCGCCTGAAGTCGGATTTTTCATACACACTTTCATCTCCCATTTCACCCCCTGATGATTTATATCGCGACAAAAAGTAGCGTATGTCCTTCTTGGGGTCTCAAACTACCTCTGTACTAAATTTTATTTGAATCGGTCTAGTAGTTTCGGAGCCAATTCAATACGAACAATCAAATCTTTCCACTTTATGATATTATTAGTGTAGATATGCGATGTTGTCCAATATTTATTTATTTCACACACTCCCTGTATATGCAGGCGGTCGTCGAGCCAACCGCGCCCGCGCGGACCAGAGCTACACTCAGTTCGCCGTCATGGACGATGAGAATGTATCAGCTTTGCAGCAGGTAAGATTATTTATTACATGACTTACAAATATATTATTGCACTTGAAAAAAAAAAAACGACCACCAGAGGCGGGAATCGAACCCGCGTTCATCGCATACCGGGCGATTGCCTAACCTCTCGGCCTCCCTGGCGTTGGCAGAGCCTGTCGAAACTTTCAAGTGCTTCTTAACGCTGTAATGCCGCGTTGCTTTCATCAATGTTATTGGGATTATACCCTCAACACTCGAAAGAAATACTATTGCAAGTATTTAACAATCGAAAGATGAAGCTTGCAAATACGATAATTATTGTTTTTCAAGTGCGATAGTATATTTAAATTGCATAGTGAATGCTTATCACTTAAAAACAATAATTAACATGACTTACAATTTAAGTAAAGTAAAAAGTGAAGTTAGCCTATATAGATTACACTGCTGGGCAAAAGCCTCACCTCAACTATGAGGAGGTAATCACTCTTAAACTTTCGCGTTTCATTATTAGAACACATTAAAACGGGGATTAACGCGACGGATAGTAGGTAAAACATTAAATAGCCGGCCGGTTTACAGAATAGGGACACGGTTAGCGTAGTGTGCAGCGGCGGTACGAATTTTGTTAATAATGTGAGGGTAGAAGAATATGAATCTACCCCACATACGGAGTGAAGACATCGCAGTTCTCCAGCCAGTCTGCCTGTGACCACGATCGGTGTAACCCGGTCGAAACGTCAGGCAAAAATTAAAGGTATTTAATGTTTTACCTACTATCCGTCGTATGAGGAGGTACTTTTAATTTATTTACCGAAAATACCTTTTTACCTTAAATGTTTGAGAGTTTAGGCAGTGGATTACACGTGGAGGGCGACAATGATAGGTGGAAAATCGGTCTGTCTTAGCACTTACAGCCAGGCACCTGCTGCATCAGTTTTCCGGGGTTTTTCACACTTCACACACTTCACAGGCCACAATCACTCGAAATGTCTGTAAGGAGCTTCACAGGATACACACGCGGCGAAAGCGCTCTGGTCGGTCTAGTACATGTGTCATAGGGAACGTCTCGATGTCGACTCGATCTTCGGGGTTCTCACGGTACGTTTTAAACAAATAAAAATAAGGCAGGTATGCGTGTGAGTGTGCGCGGCGTAGTATCAATAGGGTACACAAACAAATCAAAATATTGTAGTAAACATTAAATAAAGAACATTTTAAAAATTGGAACTGCGAATATTTTTTTTTAAAACTAATAATACATCATTTGAGTGCCGTCTAAAATTTACACCAGCTGTAGTCGAATGCTCTCGTCTAAAATTAACTAATCTTACTAAAATCTTTACAAAACCAGGGGGCTGATTACGTAACTCTGTTGATAACAATTCGGGGTTGAAATAGCTTGAAAATGCAACTTTTATGGCAACTGGAGCTACTTTGTTAAGCTAGCCATTCACAGTCAGTTAAAATGATGACACCACTCGCTAACTTATAAAGAAATTTAAAACTGACTTATATTCAGTGCTGCCAGAACGTGAGCGATTCTTCACGCAAAGAGGACTTATAGTTTTTTTTAAATTTAGTAGGCAAAAAGGGCGGGAAGGTCTTCGAACCGGTAAAATATGGGCAATTGTGGATAATTATGATAACGTTGACTTACTTTTTTTGTACT
The DNA here is from genome assembly GCA_949316185.1 of Pyrausta nigrata. NCBI lineage: Eukaryota > Metazoa > Arthropoda > Insecta > Lepidoptera > Crambidae > Pyrausta > Pyrausta nigrata. The sequence goes on from OX438965.1 coordinate 1,106,806, forward strand.
TATGTCTACTGCCTATATTTTAATTACCGGTATTGAAAACGTCAAATTTCAGACGTACCTCAGATCGACTAATTAGTTTAACTGGCCGTGAATGGCCAACTTTAGCAACAAAACATTGATTGAAATAATTTTATTCAAAGTTCCATAATCCACTACCAGATCTAAGGAACATAAATTTTCATACAACTCTCATCTGTGAATAAGCTACAAAGAAAAAAATATGAACCTTAACCCTGAAAAAGTTTCTTCAGTTAAGATAGATGAACCACAATTTAAACCTAAACAAAATTCACTATGATTTTACTTAAGGGCCCTATTTCACTGTAGTATTTTTTGACAGGTGACAAAAGGAGGTGCTCTTACACTGGTTTCTCTATGGAAATCACAGTTCGACGATTCGGAGGAGACCACAGACAACGAGTGGAAACAGGAACAGTTGCAGGTGAGACTTTAAATAGGTAATCTGTAATTATCAGAGATTCGAGATTGATTTGGGGTCATTGATATTATTTTGGACATGCCTTCGGTACTCAGGAATCTCAAAAGTGTTAACTTTGAGTGGATCTAGCCACTTTATTTCGTACATTACACAAGTTAGCAAAAGTGGCACTCATTTTCAGAGGTCAATCATTTTCTTGTCTCAAAAATTAGAAATTGAAAATCCGCTAGATGGCGTTGAACAACCTAAGTCAGGTAGATTTAGGAGTAAGGCTGGTTTTAGCGTTTTTACGTTTATAATGTTTAAGTTTGAACACTAACAATACAGTTACATAATAAATGCAAACTTAATTATAGGCAACGACATAATAAGTCAGCCTATTAGATCCCACTGCTGGGAAAAGGCCTCACCTCAACTATGAGGAGGAACGAGCCATACTTCACCACGCGGGCTCAGTGCGGATTGGTGGAGGGGTGTATGTAAGGCAAGTGACAAACCTTACTGTCAGAAGTTATCAAGCCGCCCTAGGGCCTCTGACTAGGCTTAACGACTAATACCACAGATATTAGCCGGGACCAACTGCTTAACGTGCCTTCCGAAGCACGGAGATGCTTGTCATGGACGTCACTTAAATGGTCGGAATGGTCACCCATCCAATCACGACCGCGCCGTGGGTTGCTTAACTTTTGGTATCACTACCAAAGCGCTGCCGCCACTGCGCCACAAGCATCTAACGCAACGACATGCAATAATATAAAAAATCATCACTCCCACTATTGCGCTACAACTTGTACTTAAAAATAAAAATCAGCCCTGGCCAACCCCTGTGGGTAGACCCAGGCAAGTGGATCTGTATGTAGATAGCGTGTCAGAGTATATATCAACACTATTGATGGAGGACTTAGACAGTGAATTGTATTGAAATGAAATGAAAATTTATTTGCACAAGACATGGTTCAAATAGGTGGAAATACAGTGCACAGTTCGCATGTTTTACCATAATGTGGCATGCAAAATAATAACACTTATGAAATTTAATTAATTAATACAATGTCAGTGTCATTATAAAAATAATAAATTTTGTAGTTTATGTCATATTATATTGCAGCCATTGCAGAAAACAGATTGGAGTTGGAAGAACTGGTTACAGAAATGGACACTATTTTTAAAGAATTTGGTCTCAAAATTAACATAAATAAAACAAAAACACTAATTGCTTCTAAAAAGGAAAAATATAGCCCTATCTCAATAAATAACACAAAAATAGAACAGGTTAAAAACTTCAAATATCTAGGTAGCTTGATAACTAGTGACTCCAGATGTACACCAGATGTAAAAGCAAGGATAGCGATGGCGAGACAAGCTTATAATGCAAAAAAGCACCTGCTCAAGGCCAGAATATCAAGCAAAGTTCGCAAAAAACCTGTTAAAGTGTACATTTGGAGTATAGCACTATGGATGTGAAGCGTGGACATTGACAAAGAGGGACAGAGAGAGACTGGAAGCCTTCGAGATATGGTGCTGGAGGAGAATGGAGCGTATAAGTTGGACAGAGAAGAAAACAAATAAAGAAGTTTTGTCTATGGTTAGGGAAAAAAGGAGATTGATGGAAACAATAGAGTGTAGGAGGGGACGAATGTTAGGCCACCTGATTCGACACGACAATTTTATTAAAACGATAATAGAAGGAAGAATAGAAGGGAAAAGGAAGCGAGGAAGACCAAGAATAAGCTACATGCAGCAAATAAAAGAAAAGATAAATGTCGGGTCGTATCAGAAGGTTAAGAGAAGGGCGGAAAGCAGAGAGGAATGGAAAAAACTCCACCGACAAGAGCCTAGCTCTTAAATTTAATGATGATGATGTCATATTAGATTAATTTAATGTCAAAACAAAGGATACATCAAATCAAATAAGTGAAGTCAAATCAAATTAAAAATGTCCGTAATCTTGTTGAAATTTTTATGGCTAAGCCACTCTATAAGTTTCCGTCTAAACAAAGTATTTTGTAATAGGTTTATTTCATTTGGTATAGAGTTAAAAACTTTTACACACATAACGTTAAACTGTCTTTGATAGTGTACTAATTTTGGGTTACTGGTGTACACTAAACGATATCGATGTCTTAAGTTTATATCGTGTATTTGCATTCGTTTCTGAAATAAGTGGAGATTATATTTAACAAATGTTGCGACCTCAAGAATATACAAGCAAGTTGTATTGCTTAAACATTCTATTTAATGGAGAGTATAGACCTAAGTTTGATTTAGAGTTTCTGGTTGTATCTATCAACATAAAACAAAAAAATCGTAAATTATTTTTGTACGTCATTGATTTGTAGTAATAAATTTTCTCTCCCAGTCACCAGAACACAGATGCAACCGCGGGCAGAGCGTAGTGTCTTCCTGCTCGAACGCGCCTCGAACCCAACTACCTCGCACGCACTCCGCCACCCAGCCACACACCGCGCCCACCGCACCCACCACGCAACTGGCGCAGGACTCGAACCCGGTACCGGTGGCGCCACCAGCAGTTAGTCAACAGGTATGTGTGAGCGAGGCCTCAGTTAGATGGTCGGAATATAACTACTCCTCCTTTCATCTTGTCACATTATGTTACACTCGTTTAATCTACTCCTTTCCTACTTAACGTGGGACGTAATGTATTGATGCGCCATTGTGAATTGTTACCTAGCAACGTATCAACCTAACCACATATCAAATTAACCTCTCGGATGTGCCATGGTTAAATTAAATAATGTTTATTTCGGACATCAGGATCCAGTTGGGTTAGTTACAAATTGACTTTAAAACTAAAGTTAGTAATATACAGTACGACACAAAATACACCAAAAAGACAAACAACAAACACGCACAACAGATGTAGCACCCTCCGCCGCCAGCAAGATGTCTTCTACGCGGCAGCCCCATCAGCACCCGGAACGCGTTATTGTATTGTATTCGAGGGTCACTGTATGTCCTCTGCGTAAAATTTACCCAGAGACTGCATGTATAAAATGATTGGCAGTACGCATTGAAAAGCATAATCTTTGCTTTGTCCGAACATTTAGCAAATCTGCGGGCCAACATATTACAGCGGACAGACAGGGACCTCCGCTCCCTCTCAATATCCTGGTTATCTTTCAGGTCTTCTGTGACCCAGTGACCCAGGTACTTAAAGGTCTCAACCTTTTTCAAGGGGGTCCTACAAAGCTGAAGATTTGGTACATTATTGTTAAGATTGCTATAAACGTAACATGCTTAAAATTTTCGTTCGCGACTTCACCTCAAAATATGCCTAAAAGAGGCCACATAAGAACGACATATTGCTTATCTTCTGAAACTAGATTCATTTTTTTATTAAAAACAACCATATATATACAGGGTGTGGCGTAAATAGTGGTCCAAAGCAAAGGTGTGGATACACTGTATACTGAAGCACCACATACCAGTATTTAAAAAAAAAATATGTACAGGGTTTTCAAAAAAAAAAAATTTTTTAATTTTTTTAGAAATCGTTACCTTGCCTTACAAATTTGGTTATAATTTCCAAAAATGACGGTTTTTTTTTATCCATTTTTTTATTATTATTGCTGATCACTTGTACTTAGTACTCCATTCGTTTTTTTTTTTTTACAAACTGAATTTAATAAAAAAAATTAAGTTTCTTTTAAAATTCAATACTCACTGCTAGCAAATCGTTTGACTTTCAATGCTTTTGGTGCAAAAAAAATGTACCACACTGTCAGTGCCCATTGTTTAAAAAAAATGCCCATCTTTTGCAGATTCTAAAATGGTGCAACATTAAGTGTTACGACTTACAGGAAAAAAGTTATTGCTTTTCGAAACAAAAAGGAGCCCAATTCAGAAAAACAATTTATTTGAAGTTCAAGGGTTTACAAGGGTTGTAATTTTTTGAAAAAAAAATGCCCATCTTGGGCATTTTTTTTAAACAATGGGCACTGACAGTGTGGTACATTTTTTTGCACCAAAAGCATTGAAAGTCAAACGATTTGCTAGCAGTGAGTATTGAATTTTGAAAGAAACTTAATTTTTTTTATTAAATTCAGTTTGTAAAAAAAAAACGAATGGAGTACTAAGTACAACTGATCAGCAATAATAATAAAAAAAATGGATACAAAAAAAACCGTCATTTTTGGAAATTATAACCAAATTTGTAAGGCAAGGTAACGATTTCAAAAAAAAATAAAAAAAATTTTTTTTTTGAAAACCCTGTACATAATTTTTTTTAAATACTGGTATGTGGTGCTTCAGTGTACAGTGTATCCACACCTTTGCTTTGGACCACTATTTACGCCACACCCTGTATATTGTTTTACCGCATAATAGCGTTTTTTAACTGTTTACTAGCTATCCCACTCATTCCCGGGCATAGCGAACACAGTAAGAGCAGGACGGAGACGGCCATAAAAACTTGTATCTTTGAGCACAGATAAAACCATATTTTTACTCTACACTAGTGGTGTCGTTTACAATTTAGCTGCCAAATGAAATGAATGAATGAATGAATGAAACGAATTATTCTTAATTGAACGATTTCCGGTTAGTTTCATTCACCAAATTCTAGAGAAAATTGGAAAAATAAAAATGGTAGCCTTACTAAAATTTATAGAAAAAAGTTACTATTGATTTTGGTGTTTGGAATATTCAACAGTAATTAAAATAGAAACAGATTTTTCTAAAAGTCATCAATTGTAGAAGTGGCCATACAACAATTAAATATTTATATCTCGAAATTGGTAACACTATTATTGAATTTTTTTTGGCATATAGTTGAGCATGATGTAACTAATCTGTACCTAAAGGATTATCCTTCATTAACGGGACACCCTGTATAATACATTTACAAGGCCTCACGTCAACTATGAGGAGGTACGAGCCATACTCCAACACGCGGCTCAGTGCAGATTGGTGGAGGGGTGTCTGTAAGGCAAGTGACCAACCTTACTGTCAGATGTTATCAAGCCGCCCTAGAGCCTCTGACTAGGCCATAAAGTTAATATACCTAGCGGAATAGAGAAACAAAGGGCTGAGCGAGCGAGATGTCTCTATCAGCAAAACTGTGTGATAAAAAGAGATGTGTGATGCGATGTAACAGAACCGTTTTTGAAACTGACAAACAGTTTGTCGGCACTTATCGGCACGCTGAGATTTTCCACTGTCTATCACGTAATAAACGAATAATATGTATAAATAAGTCAGCCTATTAGATCCCACTGCTGGGAAAAGGCCTCACCTCAACTATGAGGTGGAACGAGCCATACTTCACCACGCGGGCTCAGTGCGGATTGGTGGAGGGGTGTATGTAAGGCAAGTGACAAACCTTACTGTCAGAAGTTATCAAGCCGCCCTAGGGCCTCTGACTAGGCTTAACGACTAATACCACAGATATTAGCCGGGACCAACTTCTTAACGTGCCTTCCGAAGCACGGAGATGCTTGTCATGGAGGTCACTTAAATGGTCGGAATGGTCACCCATCCAATCACGACCGCGCCGTGGGTTGCTTAACTTTGGTATCACTACCAAAGCGCTGCCGCCACTGCGCCACAAGCACCTCACATTTTATAATATTTATGATTTAATTAATTCTTTATTTACAGGACACAGAACAAAAATCGCCTCCGTCTAGACGGGTCCCCCGGGGTCCCTCGCCCCCGACCCGCGCTAGGCCTTCGCCCCGGGCCTGCTTGCACATCCCGGGGATAGAGGCCTACCCCGCACTGCAACCTACTCTGCCTAGGTGCTGGACTCTGCCTGCTATAGGTGAGTTATCTATTATTATTTATACAGGGTGTAAACTTCCTTGAGAACCAACTGGCACCAGCACAATTTAGGAGTATTCCAAACGGTTTTTATTGGTTCTCTTGGTTTAGCTATGGTATCAGAGCAATGCATATGATGATAAGGATATTAACGGTAGCCTCTCAATATATTTATGAAAATATTATATATGTGCGCAAAAACCTGTATCTATTTACAAAGAAAAGTGATACACATTGTTTTAACACTAGAAATAAAAATAAACTTGCTGTTCCACAATTCAGGCTTCAAAAGGTTGGTCAGTCTTTTATGGGGAAATGTATCAATTTCTTTAACAAATTACCACAACATATTGTAGAATTACCAATTAATAAATTTAAATCATTAATTAAGGATACTTTGATGACAAAGGGTTATTATAAGGTAGACGATTATTTGAATGATGTCAACGTGTGGACCAGCTCGCACCAGTAAAATTTTAATTTCTGTATCAAAATATTATTTTTAAAAGAGGCTTTGACAAAAGTGACTGAGTTTCTTGCGCTGCTTCTTCACAGCACTAGCCCAGAATTTGTCCCGAAGCAGTGGCAGGTAAAAAATATATGTTGGGACGTGTATAAGTGCCCCCAGTGGGTCTACATGCATAAATAAATGACTTTTATGACTTTTTTATGATGTTGTCCAATATATTTTTTTATTTCTAACCCCTCCACAGGCTCGCACGTGCGATCCCTCCGGGCCCCTCTACTGCAACAGGCTACATTCGACGGCCCGTGGTCAGGGGGCGGTGTGAAATACAGGGTGGACGTAATGCGGGGTGTCGCCTCGAGACACACGCAGGGCAGTCCCGAACCGCCGGCCGCGGCTAGGAGTCTGCCGGTGAGTGGGTCGTTTACCCTGTGAAACGAGGGGCGAACATTGGGGCGTTTACCCAATAAAAAATGTTGGGCCAATATTGGGTCATTTACCCTATAAAACGAGGGGGGGGGCGAATATTGAGACGTTTACCCTATAAAAATGTTTTTGTGGTTATTGGTGCATTTCAAATAGCCAATCCGCCATTTTGGTTGTCCGCCATGTTGGATTTAGGTTACGTGACTATTTTTTCGTATTCCTGACAGCAAACCATTTCATTTGATAACCATATCATGGAGGCGCATTTCAAACAGCCAGTCCGCCATATTGTATATGATATGACGTTTCTTAGCTAGTCATGTATTGTCATCAGAACTCAGAGCGTGTGCAAAATTTCATCCTACTCGAAGACCGGGAAGTGGGTCAAATTAAGATTCCAAGATTTTCATAAATACATAGTTACAAGTGAAGCTAATAAAAGCGTGTTAATAATAAATGCTCAGACGTGCCGTAACCGAGTTTCTTGTTGCAGAGTCTCTCAACGTCGTCAGCTAGCGCTCCGAAGGCGCTCCGGGGGGGCCCCCGGCCGGCGGAGCCCGAGGGTCCCACCGTGTCGTCGCGCCTCGAGATACGCGTGCGGGGCCCCTCCGCCACGTCGCCGGGACACGAGGGTGAGTGAAGGGTATACTGGGTGTCCGGGTCCGACTAGCGATAATTTAAGGGCCTTTTAATTATCAAAGGACTTGTCCTCTTTTTGTATGGAGGCTGGTTTTTTATTCTAAGATATCACCAACCACTAATAAACCTATATTTATCTTTAAGCTACAAAAATATGAAACACGTAACTATAGAAGTCAGAATTTAAAACGCCTCCATTTTTGAGAAAAAATATGTTTTGTAACAGGCATCATCCATTGTTCACTTACTTGTATTTCCTGGCTGTATGGCTATGTACCATTGCCTTTCCACTGGTGGATAAATACTACTAGGTTGTACTAGGTACTACCACAGATTATATAATAGGTACTACTGTCAATGGAATGTCAATTTTGCTGTCAATTTTTTTTCAGCCGTTATTGATATAGGCGAAGGTGCGGTTTCTGTACAGACAAAGAGAAAAATTAATTTCAATTTTTCTCTAAATCGGAGGCCTTAAAAATTATATTAATTATGCAGAAAGGCTAGTTTTTGTGAATTCTTTAATATAATATTTAGTTTATTCTGGTTAGAAATATTGACGAATAAAAAACCACAAATGGACAAGTCTTTTTAGAGATATAATCCTGATTTTTTATTTTTTAATATTTTTATTATTATTAGTTATCGGGCAGGCAGTTGAGACAACTGATAGCCGCCTGTATCCAGTTCTTCACATAAGGTTAAGCGAGTTTAGATGAGTGTCAAGTCGGTTTTTGAATTAATTAATATTTTGGGCAGAGATCACATCTTCTGGAAGCCTTTTTGGGTTTAGTTTTAAGAAACTTCCGTTGTTATTCCGGGGAAGTTATGATTTCTTTTAAGTAACAAAAATAACTATAATTGGAAAGAAGAATTTTAGGTATCATAAACTGATAACACAACTTAGATTTCGAGCGATCCTGCCCGTGGTCATTCTCCTTTCTTATAAATTATTTTTTTCCTCTATGACGGTTAATAATTTTGGATTGATCTTTATTTCACTTGATAGGCGATAGCGTTACCTTTCAAATTATAATTTTCGTAATTTTAAGGACCTCTAGATCCATAGATATAGGATTTTTTAAATAATTGGCAGCCGTTTCAAGAGGACTCAACATGGGGGTTTTTGTCGATAACATTTGATGAATTAGTAGCACATAAATTATCGCTAGTCCAAAGTCACATGCGTGCCTCTTAAAAATAAGTATTGTTTGAGAGTTTAGGCAGTGGATTACACGTGGAGGGCGACAATGTCTGAGCGCTTATAGCTAGGTACTTGCCAGTCAGGGTTCAGGTATCACTTCACAGGCCACAATCACTCGAAATGTCTGTAAGGAGCTTCACAGGATACACACGCGGCGAAAGCGCTCTGGTCGGTCTAGTACATGTGTCATAGGGAACGTCTCGATGTCGACTGGGGCTCCGGGGTACGTTTTAAACAAATAAAAATAAGGCAGGTAGGCGTGTGAGTGTGCGCGGCGTAGTATCAATAGGGTACACAAACAAATCAAAATATTGTAGTAAACAAGTATGTTTGTTAAAGGAGTGTCACCACACAAAACACATACGCACATGTCAATTAAAAATGAAAAATTATTTATTCAACACTAACTGTTAAAATGTTTGTTATCTGAGGTATTCCTCACACACATGCCTCTTAAAAATGAAAAGATTCAATGAAAAAACTAAATTAAAATCGGTTCATCCGTTCGGGAGCTACGATGCCACAGACAGATATACACACACACACACACAGAGACCGACACGTCAAACTTATAACACCCCGTCGTTTTTGCGTCGGGGATTAAAAATACATTATCGACATATACTGTTAAAACACATAAGTGTGTAAATAAATAAAAAATGTTTTTTTATCAAAGTGTCATAACTAACACACATGCCTCTTAAAAATAAAAATTAAAGAATGAAAAAATATTTATTTGATATTTACTGATGGAATGTTTGTTATCAAAGTGCCATAGCTTACACACACATACACACGCCTCATAAAAATAAAAGAAAGAATTAAAGAATCTTCATCAAAATACACTGTTGAAAGGTTTGTTATCAATGTAACAACGCACACACACACATACTTCCTAAAAGTAAGAATGTTTGATAATAGAGTATCACCGCACAACACATACATAATCACACACACACACACACACACACATAACTCTATAAAATAAAGATTTTGTTATTATCAGGAAACCATATTGTAAATTTAATTATAGTTGTTAAAATATGTAACATGATTAATCACATTACATACAATTTATTTTTCTTGATGATCTCAAAAATGTGTATTCTATTTTTTTTCTTAAATCGTCCCCTACCAAGACATCCAACGGACATTACATAATAAAAATGTCTAGTGATGTGACATGTTGCAGTCAAAATCCATTCCGTCGTGAGCGGGGAACCGGCGCGCGCCGTCGACGACGCCTCCATCTACTACGACGCCACTGAGCATCAGAGGGATAAGCGGTGAGTCGTTTGTTCATTCACCCATTCGTTCAGTCATTCACTTATCCTTTCAATTATAAAATATACTAGTCAAAACAAAATAGGGGCCACCACGTTTTTTTAGTTTGCCAATAAATGTATTATATTTAGGGGTTGTTAAATTATTCGACTTAATTTATTGATTAATTTTTAATGTTTTAACATTAAAATTAACGAAGATAAATTTGAAAATTTTAAAATGTTAGATTTTTGTGAAAAAAAGGAATTTTGGCTTAAAATACACTAGATGAAAAAAAAATTTAAAACAATCTTATTTTTTTCTCATTTTTTTCACTTATTTAGTACCGTGTATCCTCTTTTGTGAATGCATTCTCGAAGCCCAGAGGGCATACTCTCTACCAAGTGGCGAACTGTTTCTTGTGCAATTTGTTCCCAGCTTGTTTTCAGCACATTAATGAGCTGTCTTTCGTTATGCACAGGTCGGTTTGTGTTCCAGACACTTCGTTTTAATAAATCCCACATGTGCTCGATTGGGTTAAGGTCCGGACTGTTGGCGGGCCACGGTAAAACCTGTATACCAGCTTCCTCTAGGACTTCTCGGGTGGCTCTTGCTGTATGAGCACGAGCATTGTCGTGCAATAATTTAAATCCTGCATCAATTCTTTGTGCAAATGGCACCACCCACATGGGGTCTTATGACCTGTTCAATGTATCGTTGAGCCGTTACCGTACCTTCATTGAGAACTGCGAGCTCGGTTCGACTGGACATCGAAATTCCGCCCCACACCATTACATTGGCACCCCCAAATCTGTCACTTTCATGGATGCAGGCGTCCGAAAATCGCTCACCCTCTCGTCTCCAAACTCTAATGCGACGATCGTCACTAAAAAATTTTACTTTGCACTCATCAGTGAACAATACTGTGCTCCAATCATTTGTGACCCAGTCCTGGTGTTGTCTTGCGAAAGATAAACGGTTCGCACGATGCGCACTTGTCAACGGAATTAGCACTACACATCTCCTAGAGAATTGTTGGTCCTCGTGTAACCGATTCCTAATCGTTTGGTCGCTGACACGAGTACCCGTCGCCTGGCGCAAGCGATTTTGTATGGAGCGAGCGGTGACGAATCGCTCTCTGCGCGCAGTTAAGCGTATGTAGCGATCTTCTTGTGTGAATTCTTCCAGATCCCCGTCTCCTGGTTACACTTCCAGTCTCTTGGAATCGATTCCAAGCATTCTGGATGGCTCTTTGTGAAAATCCCAGCTGCAGAGCTACAGAACGCTGCGAATGCCCTTCTTGTATCAATGTTATGGCTCTAGTTGCGGTTTGCACGTCCATATGTCTCGGCATTGCTCTTTGAAAATGTCTATTCACACTGAAACTTAGCAAAATTTAACAACTCGCGCACGAATTCACAGTTGGAATGACCTAAAACTTCGTTTAAAAAGTTGGGTAAATTCAAGTGGTTACAAAAAAAATATGACAAACTGTCACCCACTTCAAAAACTATGCAAGCTGTGAACTCTCACGATGTTCGTTAACACTTAAGGTAACACCACAAAAAAGGTAGGTATTTAACATCAGTTAGAAATTATTAAAATCGCTCCAGACGTCGAAATAAATAAGTGGCCCTTATTTTGTTTTGACTAGTATATATGAAACCTCCATCTATTACGACGTCACTGAGCATCAGAGGTAGAAGCAGTGAGTTATTCCTTCGTTCATTCGTTCTGTCATTTCTTTTCAAGACAAGATTCAAGGACAACAGAGAGACAATCGGCAAGTTCATCCATTGGTGATCGATCAAGATGTGAAATAGATATCTCGTCGAGTGAGTCGTTCACTCGTTCATATGACCATTCAATCAACCATTCATTTATTTTTTTACTCTTTCATCTATTCTATTAGTCATACAGTCAGTCATTCGTTTATTTGAGGCTCAAATATTAAGCATGCAACTGAGCAAAGGAACAAACGACGAATCATTCTACAAAGAAGGAACTAGACTTGAATGGAATTGAATATTGACTTATGAAAAGGGAGACTATTTTGATTTTTCAATTGAAGTTTTTTGTAAATATACAAGAAAACACGTGTTCATTAATTTTATTTAAGGCGCATCCAATACAATAACGCTTTTAGAATGCTGTTGAAACTGCCACAGTACTGCAGTACGTCTGATATGTCTTGTGCAAATAAATTTTCATTTAATTATGTTTGCGCAAGCCCGGACAGCTTTCACGCGATAATTTGCAAAAAATAGCTTAGCTGCAAAGGAGAGTCGGAAACAGCAGCATTATGGAAACAGTAGCAAAGAATCATCATTCTCCCTTAATTATTTTTTATCCGTGCCTTAATACACGTTTACTAATTAGTCTGTAATAAATGGATTATTATTTTATTAAATTTCGCTCACAAAAAATATTGTTATTATTATTTAGGCAAACAGGCAGTTGAAACAACTGATACAGTTCATGCTTATATATATGCATCTCGCTTTCATAGCTTAGTCTTTCTTTCCTGTATATGTTTGTCAAGTGTGTTTTTAAATTGGTTCGTAGTATTCGCATTGTAAATTAATCGACTGTGTCATCCGGTGGGACACAGTCGATTAATTTTTGTGGGCGAAATTTAATAAAATTTCGTAAAAACTTGCAATATAATTGCTTAAGTTATAAAAAATAAATTTGAATTATTATTATTAACTTGTAACTTATACTGAGCGGAGAAATTGTAAGTAACCCATCCGTAATTTTTGTGTAATTATATTTCTTTCTTTTATTTAAATAAAATAATGTTTGTTGTAGGTCGTCGACCCGTAGTGGGGATAAAAGTCAAAGCCCAGCGGTGGAGAAGACGCGGCTAGATGCCATACCTGATACGTGAGTATGCCTCGTTGGTCTAGTGTATGCACGCTGCGTATTATCTATGAGTTCCCAGGTTCGAATCCCAGGTCGGGCCGAGAGTGTTTGGGTTTTTCTGTCTTGAAATAACTCAGACACAGTTCCGGAGTCAGGAAGTTGGTGGTGTTAACACCTCCGTGCCTCGGTGCGCACGTTAAGCCGTTGGTCCTGCGCCTGATCTCTCTACGGTCATGTGACCATTATGAGAGTGAAGGAACAAAGAGTGCACCTGTGTATTGCGCACACACTTGTGCCCTTATAATATCTCCCGCGCGGTTGGCTAATCTCTGTTGAGACAGGCCGCTGTAGCCGAATCGGCTTTGAGGACATTATTATTATAAATGTGTATAAATAAATTAATAAATTGTTTCAACAAACACACCAATTACCTAGCCCCAAACTAAGCGTGAGCTTGTGCTATGGCGACTAGGATAACGGATAGACTTACTATAATACGATTATAAACATCCATGACTTAGGTACAAATGCTCATCACACATTTGCCCCTTGCCGGATTTGAACCCGTGACCTTTGGTTTTGTAGTCCGGAACGCGAACCACTACACCAAGACGGTCGTCATATACGAGTCTTACATTGTTTGCTCATTGGTCCAGGCTCTTACAAACTATTGCACTTTCACTAAAATTAAATCAAAATTATATTTATTTATCAATCACAATGTGCCCTACATTGGAATCGAACCGGTTGTGTCGTAGTATTAAATATAATTTCAGGCTCTCTCTTCCTCTACCAAACAATTCAAAAGATTTTGACTGACTTTTCTAAATTCATATAGTCATGCTATATGAATTTAGAAAAGTCAGTCTAAACAACTGTCAGTTGCCAAGGAAATCATAGGCAATTCAGTATGGATGTTATTCGATGTAAATTTAAAAAATGCCAGCATAACTTAAATACTAGACATAGTATTAAAGTCCTCTCAAACTTACATACTTTGATGGGCCTATAGTTAGGTCGGATTTATAATCAGTATAAAGAGGGATGCAGAGGGATTTTTTTATCGGCCGATTGTAATGCACACATTACAATCGGCCTATCGGCTGATAGTTAATTAGGAATTAACTATCAGCCGATAGAAATTCTGTAGTCTGCAAGTTGTACTAAGTGTCTCTTCGCTAGGGCACAGACAAACAGACAGACACGGCATTCGGCCGATAAAAAAAATCTACATACTAACTAGGAATTAACTATCAGCCGAAAGAAATTCTGTAGTCTGCAAGTTGTACAAGTGTATCTTCGCTAGGGCACAGACAAACAGACAGACACGGCATAACTATGAGGGTTCCTTGTTGTCTGCACGCTAATAGGAGATAATCGGTTCGGTATAACACTTCCGCAAGTCCGGATTAGTTAATCCGGACTGGCGTAAGTGGACCTTCCGGATAAGGTAATCCAGACTTGTGCAAGTGGGCTTTCAACTCAGATAATAAGACTTGATAATGTCTGGAATAACTAATCCGGACGTGCGCAAGTGAGCCTAAGCGATTATTCTTAATTATTATTAATTTTACAGGAATAGTCCACCAACTAAAAAGGAAGCAACAAGTGGTTCCGGCGACGGATCTCAAAGTTTGAAAGACGTGAGTATTTGTTTATATAATATAATTTTATTACATATGCCATGTGCATATTTGACCTATCGTTTTGAACATAGAAAGAGCTTCCGACTTTTTAAAATTGTTTAAATGATGATCATTGTCCAAAATTTTGTGATGAAGATTATACTCTAAATATTGATTTTAAAATCTGCAGTGCAGTTGGATATATCGTAGCTATAATTTTCGTTTTTTACTTATTTCAAATAATTATCGCCGCCTTAATACGGTAGTAAAAAATGACCACCAGAGGCGGGAATCAAACCCGCGTTCCTCGCATACCAGGCGATTGCCTAACCTCTCGGCCATCCGGGCGTTGGCAGAGCCTTTCGAAATTTTTAAGTGCTTCTTAACGCTGTAATGGAGCGTTGCTTTCATCAATGTTATTGTGATTACACCCTCTACACTCGAAAGAAATACTATTGCAAGTATTTAACAATCGATTCGCCTGTTTGTTTTGTAGTTTTTGGTGCTAAATAAAATTTTTTTCTTTACATATCCATCAACTCTTAGCGATAAGACCGCCTAATTTGTACATCTTTCTTTGTAAATTGTATTGTTGTTACTTTTATGGTGTGCAATATAGAGTTCTACTATATCAACTCTAGCGATGGTGGTGCGGCACAGCCTCTCGCATCCCCGTGGCGATGGGAGAGGCGCGCCTCGCCAAGTGCCTCTCGTGGAGCGGGGACGGGCCACTTGCTCCACCACCCCCCGCCCCGCCGCAACACGAGAACAAGGACTTGACTCCAGGTATGTGTGTCTTAAGACTTAATGGATAGGTCGAAGGGTTATTAGCAGATAACACTTGCTAGAAATTGAAGTAATAACAACTACCCCGCCAAATGCCTCTTGTGGAGCGGGGACGGGCCCTCACTCTCTTGACTCCAGGTAATTATTGTTATTTAGAATATATCTACAAACCATTATCCTTTAATCATTCAGGTATCATGTTGTCATGTTCATGTCGTCATCATGTTTCCAGACACTATAGGCAAGATGCCACCATCCACAGTAACTATTTTTTATAAATAAACAACATATTTCAGATATAGTTAGACCGGCAATGGCACAGTTGACCGGGGTCAGGACAAGATAGAGAGAAAGAAGTCGGGTTATTTAACTTTTAAAAACCTTTTGTTGCTATGTTTATCACTATACTATATTAAATCGGGTTATTATTAAGATACCCTGGTGTCCCAATGCTAAGCAAATGCCTACTGGTTTCCAGTCATTTTTGTACGCATTCAGCTCGTCACGCCACCGACTTTTTGGTCTCCTGCTTGGCCGCTTTCAATGTTGCAATCTCTAGGTTTGCCTTAATTATAAAGACATCAATCCTATCTATTAAGATTTAATAGATAGATCGTAGGGCTATTAGCAGATAACAGTTGCTAGAAATGGTAGTAATAACATCTACCCCGTTAAGTGCCTCTCGTGGAGCGGGGACGGGACCCTCGCTAGCCCCACCCCCGCCCCGCCGCAACACGAAAACAAGAACTTGACTTCGGGTGTGTCTTAAGACTTAATAGATAGGTTGAAGGGTTATTAGCAGATATCAGTTCTTAGGATTGGAAGTCAAAACAACTTCCTTTGTACTCCTGCATCCAGGTGATACTCCGTCACTTTTGAGGCCAAGTATATAAAATTAGGTAATAAGCTATTTGGTCAAGTTTGGTAAGTTAGTGACAGTCGACCGGGGTCAAGTCAATAATGAGAGAAATCGGGTTATTATTAAAAGGCCGTGGTTTCCCACAGCTGGGCAAAGGCCTCCTTAACCTTTTCCCAGATTCAACATTGAGCAGCTGTTTCTCAGTCGTTTTACAGTTTCTGGGACCACTGTATTAATTATTAAGACTGCGATCCTATCTATTAAGATTTAATAGATAGGTCGTAAGGTTATTAGCAGATAACTGTTGCTAGAAATTAAAGTAATAACAACTTCCTCGGCAAGTGCATATCGTGAAACGGGGTCGGGCCCCTCGCTCCCTCGCTCCCCCGCCCCGCTGCAACACGAGAATAAGGACTTGACTCCGGGTATGTGTGTCTTAAGACTTAATAGATAGATCGAAGGGTTATGAGCAGATAACAGTTGCTAGAAATGGAAGTAATAACAACTACCTCGCCAAGTGCCTCTCGTGGAGCGGGGACGGGCCCCTCGCTCCCCCGCCCCCCGCTCCACCGCAACACGAGAACAAGGACTTGACTCCGGGTATGTGTGTCTTAAGGCTTAATAGATAGGTCTTAGGGTTATTAGCAGATTCTAGTTACTAGAAATCTAAATATATAAAAATGAAAGCTGTCTTAATGACTGACTGACTAACTGAATAAATGTCTGTAGGTAGAAGCGGTTACGCATTAATTCGAGCATGTGCTCCTCAAAACGTAGCCTTCCGTCCATGAGTAGACCCAAGTTACGAGCTTTCGGAACATTTTCTAGGCGATTACCCATCACAGAGACAGCAGGGCATTGTGCAGTGATGCGAGATATGCCCTGTTCTGTACCCAGGATCATACATTTAGACTTCGTGGGATTTAGTACCAGGTTGTGACGATCGCTCCATTGATTAATTCATTCAACTTATTTACTGCTGAGGAAATTTCTTTGGGTTTGAAAGAAATGTAAATCTGAAGATCATCTGCATATAAATGGTATTTGCAATTTTCAATGTTTTGGACAATATCTGCTGTATACAGTATGAAGAGAATAGGACCCAATATAGACCCCTGCGGTACCCCTCTTGCTACTAGTGTGGTTGTGGAACAAGATGTGATGCCATTATCGTTACTTATTTCAACATATTGTGCTCGATCTGACAAATAACTAGCAAACCACTTCAGTGCCATTGTATCAAAACCATAATAACTTAACTTCGAAAGTAGGATCGTGGGGTTAATAGTGTTAAAGGCACGTGAATAATCTATATAATAGATTCCGCGAAGTGTTATAAGCAAATTGGGTTTACTAGAAATACTAGTTAAAAACACATGGAAAATACTGTTTCTGGCTTTGAAACGTAAAATAGTGTGGTGCCTTTTGGGCTCCTTAACATTTCCCTGCAACATTGCCTTAATAGATAGGTCTAAGAGTTATTAGCAAATAACGGTTGCTAATATTGGAGCTTAAACATCTCAAAAAGACTACTGTTAGCTTTTAAAGTTATTGGTATGGTGTCTTTTGGGCTTTGTAACACTCTTCTGCGATATCCTCTATCTCGCTCTCGCCCGATCCCTCACACACTATATTTATTCATCTTAGTTTGAAACCATATATTGTTGTCGTTAGGGCTCCGGCGGCGGCGCGCGAACCCCAACGACAAGTACGCGATGGACCCCGCCCGGGAACTGAACCTGAGATTCGCGCGTTTGCGGCACCGCCCTCAGCACTCGCGCTCGCCTCCCACCAGGTATTACTGCTATTTTTTACAAAAACATAATATTACGCACAGAATGGCATCCAATAGATTTAATTAAATTGAAATCATTTATTGCCAGGTGTTCATTAGAAATCGGAGTAGGTAGGTCCGGAATTCCGTAGTCTCAGAAATATTAATAAAGTTTTTTAAAGTGCCAAACCAACTAATTTCAGGTGACATAAAATGAGTGAGTTATTATGATATAAACCGGAATTTTGCGTTATCGGTTCTTAAAGAAAAGGCATATCTAAATATATTATTCCAGCACTGTCAAAGAACAAATCAATCTACTTATTCCGATCTCTCATTGATCTATGTGTTCTAATAGTTAGTAACAATGCCTCACATTCTAGAAAATAAACGATAGAATTCGAGTAATCAGTAACTGTTAGTTAAAAATTGTTACCATGTATAGGTTTTGATTTATAAACTCGCGTGTCTGATTTATAAAATGTCAAACGGCTAAGTCGTTCCAAGCGTAACTTTTAATTTATATATTTTTTTGTGTATCTGACACTGACAGTGTATTAATTTAAAAAAGACCTGTCACCTCGTACTGCGCGGCGATTCGATTTTGATGCTCTGAGGACACGTTCTTTTACGTGTCAAATGTCTTATTTGAGTGCACAATTGAGCAAATTACACAATTTCGAGGCAATTAATTTTCTCGCGCTAACGACCCATCTACCTCTTTTTAAATGCACCATTGATTTTAGCAGTTTCAATAAAGATCAGGGTGAATGATCTTTTATGCACGTTTAACTGGCATGTACAGGCGCAATGAAATGTATACAATTAAGATTAAATGCCATTGTAATGTCCTCCTAGCTGAATTTCGACAACGGCGGCCTATCACAACAGAGATTAGCCAACTGCGCGGGACATATTATAGTGCACAAGTGTGTGCGCAATACACAGGTGCACTCTGTGTTCCTTCACTCTCATAATTCGGTGAGACGGCAGTCGGACATGACCGTAGAGAGATCAGGCGCAGGACCAACGGCTTAACGTGCTTTCCGAGGCACGGGGATGTTAACATCATCAACTTCCTGACTGCGTGTGAGTAATTTCAAGACAGAAAAAAACAAAACACTTGGCCCGACCCGGGACCTCGCGGATAGTACCCAGCGTGCCGACCACTAGACCAACGAGGCAGTCGATGCCATCGTAATAAGGTTTCAAATCGAATGCGGTTTACATGTTGATGCTCGCTGCACTATAACCAGGCCTGTGTATCTCCCCGCGTAGGTAGCAAAAACGTACCTACGCGCGGCGACCCTTATTTAGGGGCTAAAACAAGTTGCGTGTCGCTACCGGCCAGCGACACGCTCGCGCGTTTGATTCACCGGCGGCCGCGCGGCTACGTTGCTGGCTGGACGAGAATGAATAAAGTATAGAAAGAGGCGCTAGATGGCGTTATAAGCTTCTCGTGGCAGTCAACCCTATCGCGTCGCGTGATATTACGTCACTGAATAGGTTTAGTGTATTATGAATCATATTCCAGAGCAATAAATATGAAATTATCTTGCAATGGATTTTTGTAGGTGTCTACACGAAAATGTGCTTGACTCTGAGCCAAACCAAACTATGCCATATTGTTGACGACACTGAGTAGACATTTCTTTGAATACAATTGCTAAGTCATACTTCTGTACGAAGTACTAGTACTTATTCTGTGCTATACTGCACTCGGTCGCCGCAGGAGCGAGTCGCGCGGCGTCCCCTCGCTGCTGATGTCGTCCCCCCCCGCGTCGGGCTCGTCGTCGAGCGGCTCGCCCCCGCCCCCGCCCGCGCCCGTCCCTCCCCCCGCACACCCCGCACACCCCGCGCACCACAACGCCGCGCGAGCCAGGAGGTTCAGACCGCTCTCTGCTGCGCCATAGGTAAGTGATATGAGGACAGGTTTATTTAAACGATTTTCTTAAAACTGTTTTGACAATATTCAATATTCGGTTTTATTTTTGTAATGGGGATCCACACGCAAAGCTTGATCCAGATGGCGCTAGCATAGATACGGCTATGTCAAACATTTTGCTGTTGCTTATGACGGGCTTTTTCGTATCTAATTTACAGTTTTTCGTGACTATCTAATGTTATTTCATCATAAAGTACTCGCAAAGACGAACTTCGGAAACGAGGATCAAAAGTATCTCGTAAAAAAGCCGATCTTATTGCGAGGTAAGTTTTATTACTGTAAATGTTACATTTAGTTGGTTGTTGAAATTGTCTTTGTTGTAATTGTGTTACAAATTAACTACATAACAAGGTTCTTAATAAATATAACTAAAATAATAAAACAAGTACATATTTGTTTCTAGGTTAGAATTCTACGATCTGAACCGCGATAATACCAGGAATTTTGGTGTCGTCACAATCTATTAATGTTCTCGATCCAGAAGCTTATCATGATATAAATAGTTCCAGTAAACTACCTAAAATAAATTAATTTTCTCCTTATAGCTGTTTCCCACTTCTTTTTAAAACTGGATCTTTTGGAAATAAATGAACACCATTATTGTAACAACCTGGCACAGCACATAACGGCATTTTGCTTTCGTAGATTGAAAACACAAAAAAAATACTCAAAAAAACACAACTTCTGTACTGGACAGATAACTTTGGCCGCTCAACAATGCGCCGCCTACAGGGAGAATTTGGCAGTGTGGATCCCCATTAATGTGGAATATAATATGATTATTAATAATGAATTTTGAATCTAATGTTAATGTAATCATGTACTAACACTAGTTTTAAGAATTATTGTTACGAACTGCTATTTATTTATTTATTATATAACAGTGTACATACTGGCTTACAGTTTGCCCAAAACGCTAGCATGCTAATTTACAAATTACAGTTTTAATTATAATATTATTCATATATAGTATATATATACATATATATAGTTATATCCAGGAATCTACCTCTAAATTTTCCTTCAAGAAGGCTTTGAGAATTCATTACCAGGAAAAACTCTCTGTTCTGTCTTAATGGAAGAAATTTGTTCTGTGTATTACTATTATGTATGTGTATCATGTGTATGTTTATGTATCAATATGTATATCATCTATTTTATTTATGTACGTAGTATGTATGTCTATTGCTATGTTTATTTTTCTTAATTGCTATGCTTAAGAGTATTTTGCAGTGGTTTTCTCGGTTTCATCTTTTTCCAAATTTATGATATCTTGCACCGCCTGTATTTCTCTGTTTGGACCTATTATGGTTGACTGGTAGAGAATGCTTTTAGCGTTAAGTCCGCCATTTGTACAATAAACTGTGTGCAAAAAGTTTAAAGAAATAAATTATTAATACGCCAGATTCATGTCAAATTAAGCTATGGGCTTTGCTATGGACTCTGCCTGAAATAAACTTTTATTATTATAATTATTTTTATAACTTAAGCAATTATTTTGCAAGTTTATACGAAATCAAATTTAATTTCCCTTGCAAAAATTATCCAACTGTGTCATCCGGTGGGACTCGAACCCACGTCCCGTCGCTATCCGGGCGGATGCTCTCACCAACTGAGCTACGAAGGACGTTAGTCAGTCGACGAATTTTTGTAAGTTCTTGCTACGCCAATAAGCCGGCATTCGATTTCATCAATACTTGGAGAATGTACCCGCATGTATCCGATGGAAACATTTTACAAATATTTGACGTGAGGGACGTGGGTCATCCGGTGGGACTCTATCCCACCAGATGACACATTCGGATAATATTTGTGAGCGAAATTTATATATACGGATAATTTTTCCTGTATTCTAAACTCGACTGACAACCACCCTCTTGAATTTAGCACGTGCTTTTTTTACACCCGACTTGTAGTAGTTTTCTAAATAATATATTTTTAAATAAAATTTTGATGTTTTGTTTTATAAGCTTGAAAAAAAATATTTTCCCACTTCTCATTATGTTACGTAAGTCTTTTTTTAGGAAGTAATCCTAATGCATTTAACTTACTTAAATAAAACCAGCTATCTAAGGCTAAAAACCTTATTTTCCTTAACCAAAGGCTTATAGTTTGGGAGATATGTCAATTTTACTCTATTGAGATTTCTTCAAAAATTTTCTTTGAAATATTTGTTACTTTTTTTATATAATAATTAATAAATAATAGTCATAAGCATTTATGAATTAAAATCGTCGAAACTCTCCTCAAAATAATATTTAAAAAGTTACTACGTTTAAAAAAAAACATTTTAGTTCTTATACCTAGTCAGGTCATAAGTTCTGTTACATGTGTAATATGAAATAATTTAGACATGTTTATTATTTATGTAACAGAGCGAGGGCGACCACTTCTTAACCTGTCATCTACACTAGAGTCTTCATTGTATCGTTTTATGGTACGATAAACGAATCTTTAGGTTATATTCAAATTTTTCAGTAAGTCGAAAATCTGAATTGGCGCGTAACCGCAACGATGCAACGCAATAACCGCGACACGGTCTTCTTTAAGTGTCCACTCCATATTTAAAAATGAGAAAAATTCAAAAAAGTACACATTTCTATTTTCATGAAAAAATCGAATTCAATAAACTTTTTTGTAGCCAGCATTCTAAATTCAAAAGTTTTTATTGTGTGACAGAACTTATGACCTTACTATGTAGTTAGCGAATTTCCTTTAAAAAAATTGCTATGGCGGGTTTAGTCCAATCCACCCAGTAATATTATATATATATATATATATATATATATATATATATATATATATATATATATATATATATATATATATATATATATATATTATTCATTTTATTTTAATTTCAGGATCTGATGGTAGACAGTGACATGAAGGACCCGTTCTGACAAATAGCCTCGTTAAAAATTATATATCAAGCCTTATATCTAATATTATGTATAATCTATATAAAATATGACGTGTGTGTTAAATTTTATATACGTACTTATATTAAAATCAACGAAAGTCGAAAATATTGACAAACATATCTAAAATTGTGTTTTTGGGAAAAGGTTATAGACTAGGAGCTTAATGTTTTTTTCTGGGAAACTAGTACAAAATATGAAATAAGAAAATTTAATAGTCCATTTAAGTTAATCTTAAATAATAAAAAAATCTTTTGGTAATTCATTTCTAGTTTTATTTAAATTGTAACACACTAGTTACGTTTTTTCGTAAAAACTTTTTGACGGCTCCTAGTCTTACACTACAGCTAGGCGTGAAACTAAAAAATGGCTAAATGTATATACAAAAGTATTTAATATTTAAAATATACATAGCTTGAGCCACGCTTAATGTTCTACAATTAAGGTATTACACATATATTCATATTTTATATAGATTATTATATCGACGGCTTGATAAACCAGAAATACCGTTATTCATTCATTTCTCAATTCAAATAAAAAATGAAAAAAAAAAACTTTTAAAAATAAAAAAAATAAAGCCTTAATTTTGAATGTATTTCTGGTTTGTATAAGGTTATGGCAAATTGTGATTTTGACTTAATAATGTAATTAGGCTATTTTATACCTTATTTAATGGTAATAAGGATGCTAATAGCATGTTACGATGCGACGACGTGTTATCATAGATTCGGTTGTAGCTGAGAGTGACCAATTTGTGAAACTAAACTCTACATAATACATATATATTTTTTATAGATATGTAAAACAATCAAGATGAACATATTTCTAGAACCTTCTAGGCTTAATGCTTCGAGTCTCATCAAAATTGGTATAGAAATTTATGCTTTAAATTGCATTATTATAATATAGAAAGAGACGAAAGAGAACGAAAGAAAGAGACAACGCTCTACTAATCCCAAGATAGCGAATTATATATAGATTTTTTTAAATACCGTTTTTTTCAAAATATATATTCTAGAAATGTATTTAAAAACGAGTTCACAACAATTTTGATTAATATAAATTATGCATACTTCAAAAACCTTTTAAAAAAACGCATTTTCATACTAAAATCGTAAAGCTACTTATGATATAATTTATTATTATTTTTTGATGTTGCTTTATTAACAAAAGTTTTTGCAAATTATGTTTTAATTTATTATGTATATTCCTAAAACGTCGATGGTAACCGGACACGCTGCCCATATAGATAGATAGATACTCTTTATTGCACTCCTCACACAGTATACATTTACATAAATGCTCATAGAGAATGGTACAAAATATATGTAGTATACACGATGTTAATTTGCATCCTTGCCATATTTACAGAGGTAACTATATTACGGACACTGAACTCAAATCATTAAAAAAATTGTGACCTAAAGTTTTGATTTTTAATCTTTATTATTTAATTTTATCGACAATCTGTTACGCACACCATTAACTATCGTAGCACATACACATCACTGTTGGCTGTTCATCGGCGCAAAAGAGCTGCGGCGATTGCGCTCTCTTTCTTACATCATAAACGCCGCCCCTTCTTTTTTTTTTAATTTTTTTTTCCCTTCCCAGAGATAAAAATCTGTGAATATGGCAAGGATGCAAGTAACACCGTGTATAATTGGTATACAAATTAGTCACTCGTAGCTAAAACTGAATCTCTGTGTGTTTATTGATTTCTGTTATCGAAATGATAAACAGATATAGATAAATTGAAAAATCGATAAGCTATTAGATCTCTCTTAGATAGGTCTTGCCTTTTTAAGCTCATTAGCTTTTAGAAAAGCTTGTGTGAGCAGAATTAGTTTGGTAAAAATCCAGAAATAGCTGATTTTGCACGTTTTAAATATATCACCACTACTGGTTAGAAAAAAAATATATTTCACAATCACGACCGTCTTGGTGTAGTCGTTCGCGCACCGGACTTCTAAACCAGGCGGTTGCGAGTTCGAATCCCGCAAGGGGCAAATGTTTATTTGTACCTAAGTCATGGATATTTATATGTATTTAAGTATTTCCATCCGTTATCCTAGACACCATAGCACAAGGTCACGCTTAGTTTGGGGCTAGGTAGTTGGTGTGTTTGTTGAAACAATTTATTATTATTAATCACACAATCCTATCCTTGTGTGATATTTCGGTTTTTTTATTTAAAAACTTACAAATTCAAGCAAAGTTAACAATAACAGATTTTAAAACAAGACATTAAAGCTCCGAGTTCTGAAAAGATTTTGTTGACTTAAGGCGTTATGAGTTTTTAAAAGATTGAAAATCTAATATAAATTTTGATATGAAATTTCTAAAGTTTTCGGAGACAGAAAATAATATTTTTAAATCCACTGGTGCAAAATACATAGTTGATATTTTATTTGTCAAAAAAGAATGACAAAATAATTAATGACACCAACAAGTGCTGCAATAAAAAATATGTAATATAAGTGTTACAAATGCAAAAATAACCAAAATAGTTCTGCTCACACATAGCTGAATGCTGCGTCCTATCAAATATGGCGCGATGCTGAGCCGATTCTGATGGTGTTACAGGGATACGGAATGTTCGGAAGTTGCTCTTCTAAGATTTCGCTTGTCAAATGACCAATCTCAAATGGTGAGACTATAGTATGTAACATTTTTTTTATATTGTTATTAATAGATAAGTGCTATATATTTCAATAAGAACCAAACAATACACAACTCGTACTGGTGATTATTTATTTGCTGATATGTCACTTTTGCGTTCGCTCTATTATGAATATTGAATGATAAAAAACATTTGTCTCTATGGTCATTTGACAAACGAAATACAATGGATAAGACTTGTCAAAGCTCACTATTTCTTAATTTAACTAATTTTTGTAAAATATTTCGTTCTTTTTTATTTCTAACATAAAATGGTGCATGTTTTTGATAAATGTGGAAAGTTTAATTTATTATATGAAATTGTAAATTCATTTGGTGCTTCCGAAGTATTAAAAATATATTGAACAAAATAATTTAAGGGAAAAGACAAATAGTCAACTATTTATTTATTATACAAAGCTTAATAGAAAAAAAAAACTCAGTTAATATTGGCTAGCTCTGGTTTTATGTTAAATATTCTTATACCAATATCAAAACTGAAATGTCAGTCTGAGAAAAAGCGCTCTATAAAATGACTATGTATATTATTTCCTTTCAAATAACGTTGTTTTCCATTGCATTTGACATGAGATAAATATTGTCTATTTCTAAAACAGATTTTTCTAGATTCGTTCTGGAGTTGCATTTCCATATATTTTGACGCATAATATATTTATCAAAATTATGAAGAGTGTATTAAAAGTAAGCTCCAATAATGTATTAGTCTTTTCTCGTAAATTTTTAAATTTTGTTAGATGGCAACACAAAATTTGCGAATGCAAAATGTACAGAGTCTTTATTTATTTAAAAATAGTATCGTTTATCTTTTTTCCTGTTCCACGATCTGTGAAGTTCTAAATATTATGTATACACACACATATTTGATATATTTAATTTCGTTTCAAATAAGATATTTATTTTTTGTTAGTATTAGACTTTCTTTTAAGTTATTATTTTCTAAAATGGGCTTTTAGTGTTGGCTCGGAATGATTATGTAAAGATTTAAGGGTTGTTCACACTTTCGTGATCGCTTTAGTGTTATCAAAAAGTTCGATTTAGCGAAAACGTGCAAAAACGCCCTAACACTGTGTCAAAGGCACCTGGTGTTGTTGCAACTAAATATATAACAATTATATATAAGGTATAAATAAATATATCTTGCTTTCGAGTGTTGGAACGACCGCTTTGAAGATTTAAGTGTTTAAAATTGACTGTCACACGCATGGTACAAAATTCTGTTATTTTTAACTAGAAATTTTAAATTTTAGAAACGCCTTTTGGCCGCCGGCTCGCCGGTTTTCGTCTAGGCCGAAAGTGTTGCCATGTGATACATGTAGCCGGTGTATACTGAAATATAAATATATATTTCGATTAGATTGTTCAATGATGGTATTTTTGAATCAAAGATTGATGTTGTCAAGCAAGATGGGGACTGCAGTAGAAATGTACAATTTTGAGCTATTAATTATAGAAAAATGTTCAGCATTTTCGTTTTGCATTAATATTTGCACACTACGTTTCGAATATCTTGAGGTTGGTTTTGAAATGTTGTAGTATATTTAGTTATACAAGATTTCAGCAAAATATCTCGTGTCTATTTTTGCTAATAATACCCTGTGCCTATGATTATAGATCAACGGCCAAAATATCCCTAATATCCGAAATATCCTTTATCAGAAAATTGGTAAGAAATCATATATCATAAGCAAAAATAAAAATGTGTTGTCTATTGGTACTACAATATTTCAAAAACAAAACAAAAATGTATAAATACAACTATAATAATATACATATATAAATACGTTTCTTAGAAGCCATGAAATTCTAGTCTTGCAGCTTAGAGCATAGTGAAATTGTATGTAATAATTATTGTTTAAATAATATAATATCTAGATTAAGTATTATTGATATTAATATTGTAACGATATTGGGCGGGCACGCTTTGTTCGGCAATGTTGCCAGTGTAAAAAATATATCGCGTTAAAAAAGGATATACGTTTATTACTACGCTGATTGTATGATACGACTAAAAGGGAAAGATCTATCTCTTGAGTCCAGCATATATTTCAAATTACTTTTCAGCTGTACTCGACTAACACTAAAACGGTTATCTTTATAATTTCATACTTTTAAAAGCATTTCATAGTTC
Organism: Pyrausta nigrata; assembly: GCA_949316185.1. NCBI lineage: Eukaryota > Metazoa > Arthropoda > Insecta > Lepidoptera > Crambidae > Pyrausta > Pyrausta nigrata. The sequence continues at coordinate 1,134,612 of OX438965.1, forward strand.
GCTATGGCAACATTTTGTCAAGTGTCAAATCTGACAGCATTTGTCATAAATCTATGTTCTTTTTTGGTCGTATCATCATCAAATATTGGTAGATGGTTCGTGGCATTTTAAGCTTACTCATCTCTTCATCAACCGCTCACGAAATGTAAAGGAACAGACAAGAATTTCACCCAAGTAATACACGAGTCAGTCATACAAAATTAGTTGTACACATGGCCGCAAGTCAGACTACTCCACTTTAATCTTGAGATCGCGTCTATTCCGTACGTAATAAATGCTGTTTACGTAGTTCATATGGGTAACCTGTCGTGTTGCCGTCTGTACTAAAAGCACGACTCTGCTATAATTGTCTGAAATTTTAGCTATAGGCCTCTCATTTACTCTCGCTGGGGCGCTGGCTTTAGCGAGTGACACAACAAGAGTTGAAAATACTGAATTACTTGGGAAAAATTCGCTGTGTCTATTTTACACAATAAATATCTAGTCTAAAAACGATTTCCGTCTTAACTTGACGAATGAAAAGTTATTTTTGTCAGAATATTAACTAAAAGATGTATGTATAAAGTTGTTAATACTATTATGTATAGGTCCTTTTTGTAAGTGCGATTCTTATGTGCGCATTGGGCGAGAGGCACGATATTAGTTCCCATTTATTGATTTCACTAAAATACACTTAATACTGTTTTTCACTTTTGACAGATGTCAAAAATGTTTAGATTTTTTTAGGATTAGTGTGACATTCAAACACAAATAGGTAATATATCAACAGTTTGAAAACTAATACTCGTAGTCACTCATTAAAAAGCAAATTATTACTCAAAATAATACGAAATATCTTTATACTCGCGTCTTATGCTTTTGAAAGCTGATAGCCTACATCGCCATCTGTTATCAAATAGCAGAAACACTTGATAGCAACCCATTCGACTTAAAGCAGTCGGTATATACGAGCGGTTTTGAACTTTATTTCTTTGACATAAGGCCGAAAACCCCTCGCCCATCGTGCCGCTTCTAATGCGCTGGTTATTTGAAACGGATGCACGCTCATTCTTTAGTTATTTTGCCATATTTTTTATATTTACCGAAATATGCACAATGAAATTTAAATAAAAGGTATTTGTCCTTGATATTGTGGTTTTATTTATTTCTCAAACCGAATTTTCTGCAGTTTTTCTAGGAAACCATCTCATTTAGCCCAAACTGAACTTATTACAGTTCGAAGAGTTCTTGCGCGACCCTCCTTCCACCCCGCAAGAGGTGCGGGGGGCGAAGATGCGCCAATCACACGAGATTGTCAAAGCAAATCCATTCCTCGCAACATCGCCCGTCTAAAGATATTCCCCGTCCCACTAACATTAAATGTCTTCTCAAATTATTTACACCCCAGTTTTAGGCATCTTATCTAAATTAACTGAAGATAATAACAAAAAAACGACGGGTTGCACTCTGGGAGTGCCGGCAGAAGTGAAAACTTGAATATATGCACTTTGTTCAATTTCTATATTTTAAACACTTTATATACACGAATTTTACGAATACACAGCAGTATGGCCACTACACAGACGGTCGAGCCATCAGCTGTGCGCGTAGCACGCTGTAACATGAACATTCGCGCAAGCGCCCTGCGCCGCCTAAACGAAACAGCAGGCGCAGGCATACGTTTTCGCCGCGCCGTAGAAAGAGAGGGGGATACTCCCTCTCCTACGCCGCGCCAGCTGTCTACTCGCCATCCGTCTTACGAATTTTCGATCAGGTCACGTGTCCTGACGCGAGTTAAAATTTTTTACTCATTCCAAAAAAAGTGCACAACGCCTCTAAAGAAGTTTTAAGTTTTCACTTCAAAAAACATTTTTAGTCTTAACTGTAAAATGGTTTTTTCCTACCTCCAAATTATCTACCTCTCCCCTCTGTCTTTTTTATATTTTTGTGAAACTAATTTCATGTTAGTATCGGTTTTAACAATGTGACGTCTTAATTAACAATGTGTTGTTCCTTTTTTAGCTTAGTTTTTTAGTTAAATCTGGCTAATTGAACTTAGTTTTTAGTGGCACAGTATTTTAAAATAACGTGCCTAAGCAGCTGACGTGATATTGACGGAATTCAATGGGGAGGTGTTAAACGGATGATCCGAGATCAGTCAGCCATAAATTAAAAGTAGAAGAAGAAGAAGACCATCACCCGTCACGTGCTGACGTCTAGCGTGCCCCGCCCCCCGCACCTCCAGCGACCGCTGGAAGGTCGCGCACAAACTTATTGGACTATAGCAGAGGTGGCCAACCGGTCGATCGCGACTATTTGTCCAGTCGATCGTGGCAAGGCAAAAATATAAATACGTATTTATATTTTGTAGCGCAACGTTCCTAATCAAGTATGTACCTAGTTGGTAGATCGTACAGGTGTCTTCAGTGAACAGTAGATCTTGGAATTAAATCAAATTTCACTTACAAAAATTAATCGACTTTGTCATCCGGTGGGACTCAAACCCACGCTATCCGGGCGAGTACTCTTACCAACTAAGCTACGGAGGACGTTAGTAGATCTTGGGTCTAACCAAGTTGGCTACCCCTGGACTAAAATTAATCGACTTTGTCATCCGGTGGGACTCAAACCCACGTCCCTTCGCTATCCGGGCGAGTACTCTTACCAACTAAGCTACGGAGGACGTTAGTAGATCTTGGGTCTAACCAAGTTGGCTACCCCTGGACTAAAATTAATCGACTTTGTCATCCGGTGGGACTCAAACCCACGTCCCTTCGCTATCCGGGCGAGTTTCTACCAACTAAGCTACGAGGACGTTAGTCAGTCGACGAATTTTTGCAAGTGCTTGCTACGCCAGTGAGCCGGCGTTAGATTTCATCAGTACTTGAGGAATGTACCCGCATGTATCCAATGGAAATATTTTTACAAATACGAGGGTCAAACTGAAAGTTCTTAGAACTGGCCACTTATAAACAATATAATAAAAAAAATATTCTAAAATTTGAAAATAGAACTCTTTGCCAATATTACTGAGTATATATTTCATTCATTTGTCATTTGTTTTACGACTTGGCGGCAAATTGAAAATTGTCTGTGTCACGTCAAAATGAATTTAACACGAGAAAATTTTCGTGCAATGATTTTTTATGACTTTCGATGTCATTTAAGTCAACAAGAAAGTTATGATAGACTACGATTGGCCTTTCACGATGAAGCCCCATCTCGTGCGACTGTTTACAACTGGTTTAATGAGTTTAAACGTGGTCGCACTAATCTCACTGATGATGTACGTGAGGGACGGCCTTCTACGGCGACGACTGAAAATAACATCTGTGTTGTGCGGCGTATGATAGAGACTGACAAAAGAGTGACCTATCAGCAGATTCGGACAAGCTTAGGCATCGGTATGAGTCAAGTGCACAAAATCCTCCACGAACATTTAGCGGTCAGGAAGCTTTGCGCCCGGTGGATACCTCATAATTTGACTAAGGCTCAAAAACTCCATCGTGTGGATTGGTGCCGTAAAATGATTGAAAGATTTAACGGAGGTGACTCAAATGCTGTGTTCGACATACTAACAGGTGACGAAAGCTGGATTTACTGTTATGATCCTGAAACCAAAAGACAATCTGCTCAGTGGGTGTTTCCTTTCGAGGAGTTGCCAACTAAAGTGAAGAGAGATCGAAGTGCGGGAAAAAAAATGGTGGCCTCGTTCTTTGGAAGGATAGGTCATTTCGCAACAATTGTGTTAGAGGATCAAAAAACAGTTTCTGCAGAATGGTACACTACCAATTGTTTGCCACTTGTCTTGGAAGAAGTTCGAGAGAAACGACCTCGCAGTAGGATCCTCCTTCACCACGACAACGCCTCGTCACACACCGCCAAGCGAACGATCGACTATTTGGCGACATCAAACGTTGAATTACTGGGTCACCCGCCGTATAGCCCCGACCTCGCGCCTTGTGATTTTTATTTATTTCCAAAAATTAAAGAAAAACTTAAAGGAAAGCGGTTTATGAATGCTGAAGAAGCGGTGGCTGCGTATCGCGATGCCATTGAAGAGACCCCTAAGGACGAGTGGGCAAAGTGCTTTTCCCAGTGGTTCCATCGCATGCAGCGGTGTATTGACGTCAATGGACAATATTTTGAAAAGATATAATAAAACTAATAACTGGCTAATGTAATCAGTTTTTGATTTTCTAAGAACTTTCAGTTTGACCCTCGTATTTAACCATCAGTTAAGATGAAATCAGCTTAACTTATTATAACTTAAGCAATTACTTTGCAAGTTTTTACGAAATTAAATCAAATTTCACTTACAAAAATTAATCGACTTTGTCATCCGGTGGGACTCGAACCCACGTCCCTTCGCTATCCGGGCGAGTACTCTTACCAACTAAGCTACGGAGGACGTTAGTAGATCTTGGGTCTAACCAAGTTGGCTACCCCTGGACTATCACGCCGGGCTACGACGACACTGTCTGTCTCACGCTGCCCGCTACACACGTCTCTGTCTACAAGGTACTCGCAGTGTAATAATTGCTTTGTACAGAAAAGTGTTTATTTATTTATTTAAACTTTTTGCACACAGTTTATTGTACAAATGGCGGACTTAACGCTAAAAGCATTCTCGACCAGTCAACCATAGGTCCAAATAGAGAAATACAGGCTCAGTTACAGGCAAGTGTTTGTTAAGGTTGTCTATTTTGCTCAATTTCTATATTCTAAATGAGCATGGTTTTACTCACGATCAATATTCTCTACTATCATGCTAAATTCTACCTACTGAATGTCGTGGTATGTTCATATGTTGAACTTTTTAAATATGCTGTGGTTGAATATCCTTATCGTTGTTTTAAATTGTTTAATCGGTGTATTTTAAGCAACACTGGGCTCAATTCCAATGCGCCCTGTCTAAGATTAAATTTAGGTTCAGTCTCTTTCTCTATCAAACAAACGAAAAGAGACAGACCACAATAATTTAGAAACGTCAAATTAAGTGATGCGATTTCTAACGTATTTGTACAAGTTTTTGCGTGTTTTCGTCTCACTTTAGTCGCCATCGAATGACATCCCTACTTAATTGTCTATGGGTTCTCTAACTTCCTTAGCAACGGACAGCTGTTTAGTCTGACGTTTCTAAATTGATAGTCTGTCTCTTTTCGTTTGTTAGGCAGAGAAAGAAAGAGACTGCACCTAAATTTAATCTTAGAAAAGGCGCATTGGAATTGAGCTCAATATTCGTTTCACAGTACAGGAACCAGGGATGTCCTTAAAAAGACAAAAAAACAAACGGTGTATGATAAATTAAAATTTATTTTTAATAGTATCAATATTTACATGCATGATGTAACTGTATAAAACAATGGGTAAGAGTCTGGGCGCTTATTTAAGACTACTTTAAGTAAGGCTTAGAACATATTGAAATAAAGTATTTTAGACATTTGATCAAAGTCAAATACATAGTAGCAATAAAACCGTGAACTAAAACATTACACAAAACAGGGTCTTTAAGTGGCTAAAATATAAACAGCGAGTAATAGAAATTAATTATTTACAATATTGTAGATGTCAGCTACGTATACTCTACTATCTCCTAACTCTTTTTTGGGGGCTTAAAGCCTGCTACGGCCACAATACCGTATTGATGATGTCAATAATTACGGCCATAACCACACAAGTTTGAGTTTGCAAAGAAATATCTACTCAATGTCGTCAACGATATGGTGTAATTTAGTTCGCCTCAGAGTCAAGCACATTTTCGCTAAGACACCTACAGAGATACATTGCAATATAATTTCATTTTTATAACTCTGGAATATTATTCATAATACACTAAACCAATTCAGCGACGTACTATCATGACTGCTACAAGAAGCTACTAACGCCACCTAGCGCACCTTTCTAGCACTTTATTCAGGATCGTTTAATAAAACGAGCGCGCGTGTCGCTGCTCGCTCGCGACACCTAACTTGATTAGCCCACCAGTCAGTGTGTCGCCGCGCGTAGGTACGGTTTTGCCACCTACGCAGGCAGTTACACAGGCCTGCCATAACTTATACAACACTGTTCAGACGAACATTGACCACCTGGGTCAGCGATATGCTGGCCTAATGAACAAAGTCTAACAAAGTGCGTTTCAGCAACTTACACTTATTAGACACTAGTTTAAGGTTAAGAATGAGTGTTAAGTAAATGTAGTATATAAACAAATTCAAATTGTAAATAAACTCTCTTTTGACTCAGACGACTTGGATAAATCATTGCCACCTGGTAACTATATCCCTCTCACTGTGGCCAAGACACCCTTAGCCATCAGTCCCTGATCAGTCTTGTGAGTCTGCTTGACTGGCAGTGAGAAAACCTACTCCTCACCTTATTCCTCACCACTTTCCGTCTGCCACCTTAGGTCTCATGGTGCAGACATCCTGTACTTATTTATATGTTTATTTATTACACTATTATACTGTAGGTTAGGGCTGTAGGGACTTAGGAAATTAGGGCCTAGGGACTAAAGCCTGTAGGATTAGGAAACTGTAAATTATATCCCCAATAGTATAATAGTTTCATGTGTAGCTAGCCGGTGCCTTTAAGAAGAGACCACAACACTTTCATTCACAGAACATTTTACACTAAACAATTACATTAGTCGGCAGCTGCACAAACACCTTCGTGTAACCACGACTTGTGGCCATAATTTTATGCCAATCAATATGGCAAATAACCATTGATTTATTAAATTAATGCATATAACGGTAAGCAATAGCTCTGGTGGCAGGTTTGACATCAAACAGAATTACCACGGTAATTTTGACTGGTCACACTACTGTATTTTTTGTGTGCGATATGGTGTACTTTCTGGCCACACCACAAAAGCAATTGGAATCATACTTAACAAAACAAATGTGTCAAGAGTCAGTCAAGGGAGTCGTGCTGACATGGAGTGGTCAGATGAAGAAGTGCTCTATTTTTTAAAGCGCTCCAATGGGATACCCGGCCAGAGATAAAATCGTAGGGCACGAAGTGATGCTTGGCGTCAAATAAACAATATTTATCATTTCTTATTCACAAGTACAGTCGGCGGCACGTCAGCTTAGCCATGTGAATTACGAAAACAGCTTTTATAACGTAGGGAATAGAGGCCATCTTAAGGTCAAAATGGGGTAGTAGTGGGGTAGGTAGTAAATGTGCGGCCGTGTGTACCTACCATTTATTTATTATTTTAATAAAATATGTATACACTAAACGGCACAAAAACTGGGCCATCAAGTAATTTTCATACAAACATACTTACTTCATAGGGTCACAAATTATAAATGTACTTGTACAACTGAAATCATGTTGGAGTCAATAGATGGGGTAATTGTTCAGTTCTAAATAAAGCTATCCAATTAGGTACAGAACCTTATGCATGTCTTCAAAAATGCAATGGAATAACTCACTTTCTACCTTTCATATAACGTTGTATGGAACGCGCAGACAGAGTTACTCTTTATTGTTTTTAAGGTAATAGAGTAATTTTTGCAGGCGATTAAAACACGTTGAAAGATGAACATTTATCCAATCGATTGACTTAAACATTATTACCGTAAGACAAGAACTTTTCCATTAGTGAATCTCTGTGAAGTAAGCATGTTTGTACGAAAATTACTTGATGGCCCAATTTTTGTGCCGCTTAGTGTATATTTAATAAAAATAATAAATAAATGGTAATTACACACGGCCGCACATTTACTACCTACCCCACTACTACTCCATTTTGACCTTAAGATGGCCTCTATTCCCTACGTTATAAAAGCTGTTTTCGTAATTCACATGGCTAAGCTGACGTGCTGCCGACTGTACTTGTGAATAAGAAATGATAAATATTGTTTATTTGACGCCAAGCATCACTTCGTGCCCTACGATTTTATCTCTGGCCAGGTATCCCATTGGAACGCTTTATGATTTCTGAACGCCTGATTTCTCTGCCACTGAGTTTACATGGAATAATATACCATAGATGATTTGTTTGTAAAAACCTCCTTCATGAAAAGTGGCCATATCTGTGCCCATTTCATTGGCATATGTAAATAAACTGTATTATTGTACCCACACCACTGTATGTAGGTACGCCACAATTGGGAAGATGACAGTAAGCAAAAATCTTTAAAATAATGTGCCTATCTAGTAAAATATAGTATTTAGATTATGGAAAATTTTTATTTTATTATATTTAAGACGATTTTATTAGTTTATTTTAGAAAATAAAATTGCAAAATACTAAAATCCGCCATGTTTTTAAAACACCAAACCGATTCGAGTAACGTCACACCTCAGTAAATACTGTCACTGAATTATAATACGAATTTCGACTATAACACTAACTTTTGAAATATGTTTACTGAGGTGTGACGTCACAGCTGACGCCATGACACCCTGACCGCGTTTTGGCGCCAATTTATAAACATTTCATTTAAATTGCATTTTTTAAATATTACCATTGTTAATTGCAAAAAAATATTTTTTTGGAAATAGAAGATACTTAAGAATATTTAAAACACTTTTCCAAAATCTGTCATCTTGCCTATTACTGCCAGTGGCCATAATTACTGCGGTAAACGGGGGGAGGTGATAATGTAGTGTGGCCGTAGCATAAGCGCACCACTTAAAACTATACTATGCGAAGTATCTAAGGTTGCGAATCATTAGCTTGTAAACCCTCTAATATAGACGCAATTGGAAATTTCAACGATTGAATTTTATTCTCACTGACAATCGTCACATCGTCTTCCATTACATCACCATGAAACTTCCTCATATGGCTACGCAGCGATGTTTTTCTAAAAGATTTGTAATCACATTTAGAACATTGAAACGGTTTTGAGCGGACATGAGTGGACTCATGGCATATCAGAGTTTCTTTCGTTGTAGCTTGGTAACCACAATAGTTACATTTTAGACCATCTCCTAAATGAACTATACTTATATGCCTATTTATATCGTACTTATTCTTGCATTTGAAGTCGCATTTAGGACACTCGTGGTCATAGTGAGTTTTCTGATGCATCACAAACTGACATTTGAATGACGTTGAAAAGTTGCATTTATCACAATGGATTACAAGGTTGCTGTGACTCCGTTTGTTATGTAACGCGATCTGATCTTTAGTTTTTGTTGAGAAATCACAGTTTATACATTTGTATGGACGACTTTCAGGCAATGTGTGACGTCTCTGAAAATGTCTTTGAACGGAAGCCTTGAAACGAGCTGAGTAGCTGCACATATAACATTTGAATGGTTTATCCTTGTCATCTGTATTCAAAACATCTATACTATTCCAATTAACACCCTCTGGATCTAATTTGTAGTATTCTGTCCTATCTTTCGGTTGAGATTCACCGATATTTACATTTGATTGATTTCCATTAAAATATTCAATTGATTCATCACCTAGGTTGTGTTCAGGTATAGTTTCATTAACTTGAGATGTATCATTTCCATTGGCAAGATCATTCTGTTGACTCTTATTATTTTTATGCAATTCCTTGTAATGCATCTTTTTGTGCGCTTTATTTTCACACATATAATATGTTTCGAAGTCACAATAATAACACTTGAGTATTTCCTCTTGTTTGCTCCTAGTTTTGTGTATCGTCAATCTCCAATTCAGTTTAGTTGAAAAATCGCAGTGATCACACCTATTCGCTATCTCCGATACTATGTTATGTATCTTAGCCAAATGCCTTGATATGTGGCCATCGAAACGAGTCACAAAAGAACACTGATCACACTTATAAAGCATATTTTTATCATCTTTATTATGTCTCTTAACGTGTTTATTGTAATGTTGTTTAAAAGCAGTGCAATAATCGCAATGAGGACATTTATACTGCTTTTCTTGTGTATGCTTTTTTCTGTGCGCGTTCAGATTCCATTTATAAAATGTTGTGTAGTCACATACGTCGCATTTGAACATTTCTGCCGAAGCTTTTTCTGTTTGGTGTTTTATAAGCATATGCCTGTTAAGTGCTGACGAGAATTTTGTTGAATAGCCACATATTGTGCAAGCGAGTGGCTTCACACCATTGTGCCCGTCTTGATGGATCTTGAAACAGTTTCTGTATGCTGTAGTGTAGTCGCATTGGTCGCATTTAAACTTCGCTGGGCGCTTGTGTTTGCTTTTCCTTGTTCTTTCAGAAGGTTCACTGAAAAATAAACAAAAAATTGTTTGTCACATAAGCACAAAATTAAATAATAGTCATTTACATGTATTCAACAGAGTATTGTTATATAAATAATAAGACCATGCATTAATAAGTATTATGAAAGTTCTCTGACACAAATTAAATTATTGCAAGTTTTTCTCTTTTTAATAGAGAGTTTTACCAACAAATAAAACTTACCTATTATTTTTTATTCAATATCCGGAATCCATCTTGAGTCAAGCGAGTGTCTTTCTACCTTAAGTCAGCGTTTCCGGTTCCTTTCCGTTGGTGGCGCCCTCTGTAGTGTCGGTTTGGTACTTACTTACTGGGCGCTCGAGCACCGGGTTGACACTTGTCATTATGGCACTCATGATGCACCAGGTAGACCTTACCTGGATTCCGGATATTGAATAAAAAATAATAGGTAAGTTTTATTTGTTGGTAAAACTCTCTATTATTTGTTTAGTATCAATATCCGGAATCCATCTTGAGTGATTTGTTTGTTATCACCTGGTGCTAATAACGAAGTTATTGACGCTATAATGTGTAAGAACAGGTTTGAGATTAAATGCATTATTAGGTTTAAATTTTTATTAATTCTTTAATTCAAGTATATTGCTTAATAACTACCAAGATCACGACAGGTAAATAAAAACAATGAAATAAATGAATCACAATAATTATAAAACAGCTAATTAATCATTGACTGCATCAAAGTAATTCGACAAGGAAATTGATACCAAGTTACTAGGATTTTCATTAATTATTTCTTTTTGATAATAATTTCGGAAAGTATGTACAGATTTCCAATTACCAGTAGCAAGAATTTTATGTAAAGGAAAATTTTCTATCCAATTTAAGGAAGCTACTGCCGACCGTACTGAGCCGGGAGTAGCGTCAATATTTGCATCTTTTAAAAGAGATTTTACCCAGCCACCGATTATCGTTCTGGTTGCGGGCTTAGCCTCACCTCGGGCTGTTATAAACAAGTTATTTATGCTTTGCCTACGAGTTAAGGATAATTGCAATAATTGTCTAATCCAAAAAATTACATTTAAATTTTTATTAGGATGTTCTCTGATCCTCCAACCTGACTGACGGTAATTTGCATTATCAGTTTTGGATCCAAAAGCTGGCCACATTACAATACTAGTTTGTTCATAAATTAAACTATTACTGTCAATACGTAACAGGGTGAGATCGTGAACCCTTCGACCTGAGGTAAGTAGTAATAAGGTAGCAGTGTGTTTAGAGACCTGATAAAGATTACTTTCATCTGGTTTATAAGCACATAAATACTGCAATAACAACTTAGGATTCCAAATAGGTGGCTTTATAGGTTTAGAAATTGGAAGACAAATCTACGTTAGAATTTAAATGAGTAAATGTCGCAATTACAGATTTGTGCACTAAAATAGTTTTATATGCTAGACCTACGTCACAGTATAAATATGCAAGGTAACGAGCAACTTGATCCGCATTAGGGTGTTTAAAGTCTATAGAATTCGAGTCACACCACTTTTTCCATCTTATCCATGCTGGTTTGTAAGTATTCATCGTAGAGGGCCGCCAACTTGACATCAGTAGTTTTTGTTCCTGGTCAGTCCACTCTGTTAGCATATCATCCCACCCGAAATCAACCACGCTTTTAAGTGTAGATCTTGAATCTCCGGTGGGTGTAAGCCTGTTCGTGTGTCCACTAGAACTCGAGCTAGGTCTGGAATTTGATACGGCGGTCGTAGGGCTCGACGTTGAACATCGACTTGCCAAAACACTTTGTTCCATTTCGGGGCGATAAGAATATAATTCCCGCTGGCTTGGTTCAGGTGACTGAGAACTCTCGGAATCAAATTCGGAGGTGGAAATAGCCATGCAAGTTTGTAATGCCACAGGTGACAGAACGCGTTGTGATTTTGTGCCTGGTGATCGTATATATCCATTGAGACGTATCTCGGTACCACATGAGCCGTCTGTGACGCAAATAGATCTACTTCTGGTACGCCCCACGTTTGAAATATTTTGTCTGTCGCTGTTGTAGTGAGATGCCACTCGGGGCAGACTTTCTGGCGTGATAAAGCGTCCACTACGCCGTTGAATCTTCCGGGAAAGTATTGAGCAAGAAGATGCACGTTTAGTTTGTCTAAAACCGCTAAAAGCTGTCGAGTCTGCTCGAGAAGCTTTTTCGATTTCGTGCCGCCCTCTTTGTTGATGTACGATACTACTGTTCGGTTGTCTGTCTGCAGGAGAATTTGCGCGTTTTGTAGGTGGTGTTGTTCGTGTTCAATTGCTGCGTATACTGCGAACATTTCTTTCCTATTTGCGTGCCATGACATTTGTGGTTTCGCCCATGTACCTGTTACGAGTCGGTCGTTGATCTGAGCACCCCAGCCGATGTCGGATGCGTCTATGGTCAGTAGATGGGTCATCTCGTTCATGTGTATCGGCATGGTTGCTCCAATCGAATTGTACCACCATGCTATGTCTGTTCAAACTGGTTGCGGTATTTTCACTCGACGGTAGGGATGAGTCTTTGACAACTGTCGACTGAAGTATTGTAGACTTCGACAGTGAAGGCGACCCCTTTTGGTTACGAAGTTGGCAAAGTTGAGTCCCCCCATTAGCGTTTGATACTGTTTTAGGGACCACTTGCCTGCTTTGAGCTGCTCCTGAAGTGCTTTGCGTAGCGATAGGCACTTCGACTCCGACAAGGACATTGCGTTGCGTTTTGTGTCCCATGTTATGCCGAGAAACTCGAGGCATTGTGTCGGAGTCAGAACAGACTTCTCGTAATTTATTTCCCAACCCAGTAACTGCATGGTGTTTATCGTTGTTGCTATGTCGTCGTGCAATTTTTCTATTGACTGGCTCGCTAGAAGAAAATCGTCTAGATATACTATACACCTTATGCCGCGACTTCTCAATAGCTCGGCGACCCAATTCGTCACGGTAGCGAATGTTCTCGGGGCCGATGCAAGTCCGAACGGCATCTTATACAAAACATCCCTATGATATTCCTCTGGTATTTGACGTAATAATGCATCCCGCCGCGAAGTAATAAAATCTGCACGTCTGCCACACACTATTTGCAATATATCATCAGTTATTTTACTGTAAGGACATTCTTTCGAAAACAATGACTCTATTTTATCGAATAATGTATTGGGGGTTAATGTCTGTTTACATTCGTTGGCCCAATCTACTAAGGCTTGTAAAGTTTTTTGCAATTCTTCTTTTTGTAAAAGTAAAGCATTTGTTAACCCGGCAAAGGAACGTTCTAGCAAGTATGAACGAGGATCGTCTCGTAGCATAGCAGCTTCGAACCGTTTTAGGGAGTCGTTAACGTTTAACTCTACGAAACGGGGGTAGCCAAATATTTTTTCTGAGTATCAGCAAATCTAACAGCATACCAATCATCACTTGTAAAACGTTGTAATTCTCTTAATTTTTTAATGTAAGCTTCTTTGGCGCGTGCATAAAGCGGGTCTTTAACAACAGTACTAGGTTCAGATAAGTTTAGTTGACTGTTTTTGGATTCTGGCTCGCAAAGTCGACGTAGTAATACCTCTTGTTTGAATTAACGGTAGGTAATTGATCTTTATTAGGATTCAAAACATCGCTATTGTTCGAAATCATGTTCGTCAAAAAGGCAACTTGTTGAGACAGTTGAGACAAGAAGTCAAAATGTGCATAACTCACAGTTTGGTCGACTTTCCTTGCCTTTCCTTGCCTTGGTCGCTCGCTGCTGCCGCTGGATGAGTTGCTGCTGTCCGAACTTGGTGATGGAGAACGGGCACGTTTCCGCGATTCCGCATTTTCTTCACTAACTTCACTAGGACTTATTCGCGAAGGAGTAACGTTCTCCATATTTTAATATTTATTCGGAAAGGAACCAACTAATTTATTTAATTTAAATCGCAAGATTTAACAAATTGAAAGAAAAATGTTTTTTGCAACTGAACTGACTTGTGAACGGCGCGAAAAACAACGCTATAATGACAAGTGTCAACCCAGTGCTCGAGCGCCCAGTAAGTAAGTACCAAACCGACACTACAGAGGGCGCCACCAATGGAAAGGAACCGGAAACGCTGACTTAAGGTAGAAAGACACTCGCTTGACTCAAGATGGATTCCGGATATTGATACTAAACAAATAATACTACATTTATTTATTTAAAAGTTGCAAGTGAGCTTACAGAATACTCCTAAAGTGCTTACATTGCTAATTAACCTTTCACACCAGGGCCCTATTTCACCAAAACGACATGGCTAAAAATTGAAAACATTCCTACCATTTGTGACAATAGTCAGTATCGTGAAACTGGAATATTTTTTACAACTCGACATATTTGTAGAATTGTCGGGAATTCTTGACATGAGGTCGGGGCTGTGTCTGTATTGCGTGATTGTAGTGTTTTCGCCATGCAAACAAAAGGTACGGTCATTACACATTGCTATTGGAGGTGGGTACTAAAAAATGCATCATCCTTTCTCTTACATTTACTTTATGTTAACTACTCAATTTTTGTTTTTAAAAAAATTAAATTAGATTTTTTCTTAATTTCAAAGGGTTATTCTTGATAAAGTTAAATTTAAATAATTATATCAGTTTATGCTAGTGATCTCAAACTTTTTTTGATGTGTGTATAGCACATTTCAACATCTGCAAATGTAACTTAGTTATTCATACAAACACAAAAAAACGTACAATTCTCTTTTATTACATCTATGATGTGTGCCTTTATTTGTTTTAAACATTAAATTAGTATTGCGCTATTTGTCCGCATATGGAATTAAGTTTTTGAACTTGTTATCAAATCAGATACTTTGTAATGTCTTGTTTTGTTCACTTTTGGACCTATAGAAGAATTCTTGCATTTTATTACATTAAGTGCACTTTTGAGTATTTTCCCTATTTTCCTGACAAATTGTTTGTCTATAGCAAGCTTGCTAAAAAAGAAGCTTCTTTATACTAAAATAGTCTCTATGATAAGTGAACAAACTTTGAAGTCCCTTGGGAAGAGCGGTCACATGCAACCGCTTCGGGTTTCACATAATGGCACGCTACACACAGCACGGTTGCATGCGACAGCTTCGTATTAGAGGGGTTTCTTATAATTTTATTAATATTAGTAGGAAGGCAGACCATCAACTATCCACAGTTCATAAGACACCTGAAATGGAACAACATTTCATAGACGTCTTCTTCTTCTTGTCGTGTCGACACTGGCCTTATATTTTAGAGGACCAATAAGCATTATCAGTAGCATTGTACAGGTCCTCACGTGTGTGGCTATAGGGGCACGTAGGGCATGACAATAGGAGTGCCATAGTCTGTCATAGATAGTGTGTCATAGACTCAACAGCGAAATAGACATCAATACATATTTATAACTTACATCTCTGGTGCTTCCAAAGCAAAATTGTTTGTCTCTTCCTCAACTTCCACCTTCACCCACACACTCGCAAACATATTCACCATGTCCTGATCTGTTGATTCATGCTGTAACTGAGCTCCAGAAGCTATCAAGGTTGGTTGGGCAAGGCCTTTTATCAAATATGATTCTGTAGTAGTTTTTTGGGCATGCTCATTGATCAAAGGTGTTTCAGCATTGGAATCACTTGCTTCAGATATGTAGTGGCTTTCTTCAGTAATCAGTTCGTGCAAATGCTCCTCTGATGTGTTTTGAAGTGGTTCCATTGTTTATTTTCTGAAAATGTTGTCAAAAATAATGCAAGTTATTTTATAGGAAGAACTCGACAAAATATGTCCTATAAATTGACAAGAATTATAGCGTATACAGTGAATGATTTTCCTGAGACGCCAGGTAAAAAGTATGAGAGGCACAAAATCAAATAAAACAACGGGGGATGACATAAACGATAATTTGGGAGCTCAGTTTGGGACAGAAAACAACCGTGCCAAGCCAAATTACATTGTTCAAAACAATCGTTTACAACAATATAAAAGTATTATGAGGGGCACAAAACATTTACTTACACCAATAGAGTATCCAATATATTAAACTTTGTATTATTGCTTAATTTCGTTAATAAAAATCCCCAATTCCTTAAAAAAATCAATCCATCCAGTATTTGGAAAAGAACGTTCTAATACCTAATAAAACATGTATTGTATTTTTACTTTAAAAATCACACTAAAAATTATTGAATCATTGTTTACAAGTAGAAGTAGAGCAAAAAGTAATCATTGAAAGCTATATTTAAATAACAAACATTTTAAAATGCTTCTTTAGCTTGATTTCAAAAGAAATTGAAGCTGAAGAAAATTAATTGATTTACGTTTTGAACGAAATTGTCAATGTCAATGTTGTATCGAAGCTAACTTCGTGGCCATGTTCGGATTCGAATCCATGTCGAACCATGCGAGTTTGTAACTATTATATAATCTGTGGTTTAAGCCACTTTAAGCTGGCGTATCCGCTACACAAGTAAAGCACATAATACACGATTTGCAGTAAACCTAAATCACGGAGCGGGCTTCAGGATTCGGGCACTAAAATTTTATCCAATTTGTTCTTCTTCGATTACATCTTCCGATATATTCTATATATTCTATGCTTCCGATTTCCTAACTATATAGGTTCATAGGATCTCTACCTACTGGTAAGTCCCCGGTACGGTAAGTCAGTAACTTATTTCTTCTAGAACGATAAGAAAAATATATACTTAGGCTGTATAGATAGACTAGCTAGATTTGATTCCCTTGCCTTCTGAACTGAATGAAAAAGCAACAGCTGCTGTCAAAATCAGATGATTGATCTTTCAGGTGTTTGGATTTTTTATTTTTTATCAAAACATTTTTGGATTCTGTTTCTGAAAAAAACTAAAAGTTTGTGAAAATGTATACAGAAGTGGATGTATTTGTCGGTAATTACACATTGATAGATCCTGAAATATATCAGCTTTGGATTGAAGGCTGCTCATGTAAGTAATTTTAACTCAAACGTTCAACAACTGAATTATTTATTGAGTACACATCTAGGGATGATTTCATGAGATTACTATTTTTGGCACTGCTGGAATATTATGAATGCCAGAATTTCTAGTAGTTTTGTTTCTTATGTCCTATCAGTCATAAGTGGTTTGGAGTATGCATAAATATCTAGTATAAGATTTATCCAATCTTTTTAATCAAGTTTATTAATTTTATATTTCCTTATGATTCTTACAGGAGTACTGCATGTGTATTTAAAATTATAGAGGTCAAAAAAACATATTGTAGTGCACTAAGATACTGGGGTAGTAAATTAAAAATCACTGATAAAGTAATATTTATTTGTAACTCAATGTTTGTATGGTTGTCCTCTATGCATCCCAAAATTATTGATCAAAATGTGATGAATCTTTGGTAGGTTTCTCTTGGGACTCAATATTTTACACTATACTACTATATTCAGCTAGGTACAGGCTGTATTTTTTTTTCATTTGTTTAGTTCTTTATACTTTATGTACCTATTAAATTAGAAATAACATATTGTTTTTTTTATTGTATGTAAGGCAATGACAGTGTATTAAAAATAAAGGTAGACATGTCATTACTATTGCGCGGCGATATGTATATGATGCGCAGAGCACACATTGGTTTAGGTATCAAATGTGTAGAAATTTGAATGCAAAATTGTTCAATTTGAGTCAAGTAATTTCTGCGCACTAATTAATATATCTGCCATTTTCTTTTTAAATGCTCTATCATTAATGTAAATAATGTAAATGTAATGTAATGTATCTTAAAAACATTCCAGCCAGTGAAGCTGTATCCACATTGCATCAGCGCTCTATTGCCAAACAAACCGGGGCTTCTGTTGAGCTGATTGCTAGTGATGTATTGGATCATTACCGGTAAAAAAAATTTGTTTCCAACACAAATGTTATGAAAAAAACTGGTTCCATGTAGTCCCAACGCTATCTCTTTTGTCAAAGAGATTTCCAAGAGGCTGGTTGACATCAGTGGTGACAGCTACCTTGCTCAGCGTATAAGCATCTCTATCCAGCGCGGCAATGCTTCCAGCATCCTGGGAACCTTACCAAATGGACCCTTTTCCTAATTTTAATTTTTCTAATGTATTAAATAATTTATCTTAATTTTCATTGATAAGTTGTATGTATGTTACTTCTTTATTTTTTCCAGCACATTTGCGCTGCTGGAGCGGCTGCTCACTGTACCTTCTAAACTGTCGGAACAGATGATTTTCCAGATTGATGAGCCCACAAAGCAAATGCTTATTGAAAAGTGAGTGACGAATTGTAGAAACTGCACGGTTTTATTGAATGCTTATTGAATTACCTACCTATTTTTTGTATGATGATTTGCAGACGAACTTACCAGATCATACCAGCGCAATTTCTGTATTACATTATTTTTTCTGTATCTAAACATTCTTTTTAAAGTTCTGTAGTCCTGACAAGGAACCCTTACGGTGTAATTACAAAAAAATAGACCGGGTTTAAAATAGGTCATAATATTAGCCGACAACAGAGGAATGAATGACACATTCGTGACATAACCTAATAGAGAAACGCTTTTCTAATTGGCTAGCTAATAGTTTAGTCCTGGTCCTGGCTTAAACCCGGTACTAAGTTTTTGTAATAACGGGGTTATAGTTTCGTCATGTCCGTCTGTCTGTCCGAGGTTTTGTAAAGAGATCGTTAGTACTAGAAAGCTGAAATTTTGTAGGTGTATGTACACCAACTACCCTTAAATCCTCAATAACATATTAGTCTCATCTGGAGTTAAAATTAACCTATATTCTAAAAGAGACTTAACAAAACCACAGAATAAGTACTAGTACTCCGTACAGAAGTATGACTTTGCAATGAAATTCAAAGAAATATCTACTCAATGTTGTTAACGATATGGTGTAATTCAGTTCGCCTCTGACTCAAGAACAATTTCGTGTAGACACTTACAGAAATACATTGCAAGATAATTTCATTCTTATAACTCTGGAATATGATTCATAATTCACTAAACCTATTTAGTGACGTACTATCACGCAACGCGATAGGGTTGACTGCCACAAGAAACTACTTACGCCATCAGCGCATCTTTCTAGGACTTTATTCACGCTCGTCCAACCAGCAACCTAGTGTCGTGCACCGCCGGTGAATAAAACGCGGGAGCGTGTCGCTGCCGGCTAGCGACACCCAACTTGTTTAGTCCCTTATCAAGGGGTCGTCGCGCGTAGGTACGTTTTTGCTACCTACGCGGGAAGATACACAGGCCTGACAAAACTAACAACACAAGAGAGAGTAATAATAATGCAACTTTACAATATTCAATCACATTTCTTTCTGGGTCCCTTACCGCCCCCCTCTAGGCCTCCAGCGCCCACAAGGGAGCGTTATCGCCCACTTTGGAAAGTTGGTCTACATGCATATATAAATGACTTTTAGGGCGATATTTTAGAAACGTCAAGTTCAATAAATTTCTTGTTTTCGCAGGTATTATGATCTGGATGACTCCGTTATAAGAGAACTTCTTGGAAGAAAACTGTCATCAAGGCATAGAAAAGATTTGGATGAGGTTAGTTTCAGTAACAAAAATGTCCTCCTAGCTTAATTTCGACTACAGCGGCCTATCTCACCGAAATAAGCCAACTGCGTGGGATATATTATAGTACACAAGTGTAAGCGCAATATTCTTCCTTCACTCTCATAAATCGGTGAGACGACAGACCGACATGACCGTAGAGAGATCAGGCGCAGGACCAACGGCTTAACGTGCTTTTCGAGGCACGTGGGTGTTAACACCAGCAACTTCCTGACTCCGGAGCTGTGTGAGTTATTTCAAGACAGGAAAACCCGACACTCTCGGCCCGACCTGCGATTCGAACCCGGGACCACGTGGATAGTACGCAGCGTGCTGACCACTAGACCAACGAGGCAGTTATTTTTCACGTGTGTATACATAATTTCATCTGCCAATTGGTATTAGTACTTATTTGTAGGTGTAGTTGTGTCGTGACAAAACCTGTTTTTGTCACGACTTATACTGAGCGGAGACCTTTTTGGTACACTATCCTAGATTTATAAGTTTTATATTTTATTTTTGTTATTATTTTCGTCAGTTGTTAATTTTTTTCTTTACTCATTCTTGAGTGTTGTGCCAAATAAATGTTTCTATTTCAATTTTTCCACTAACTTTAGGTATCAGAACGATCAGGGGCGCCTCTACGCTGCTGTAGGCGCCAATTTGACAATGTGCGAAGAGTGTTCAAGGCCGTCGAAGAGATGCCTGGAAACGTTGTGTCCAATATACGAAGCACTTTTCTGCTTTCTGAGCCGCTTGCCAAGTGAGTTGGGGGTCTGAGGGTCATATTGAACATGTGAGTCATTTTGAAACGCATGCATATTGATATTTTGGGGTAATTTAAGACTTGAAAGCCATACTGACACATTGGATTAAATTGATAGATGTGGTCAAATTGAACATTAAACAACAATTGACACCCTTCACTTTACTTAATTGGGTCATATTGAAACTTGGGGGCCATATTGAAACGTGGAGATCATACAATCATTCTATGTTTCGACAAGTTCGATAAACCCTACTGTCGAGCGCTACGTTGCTGTAGACGTCAGTTTGACAATGTGCAAAGAGTGTTCAAAGCCGTCGAAGAGATGCCTGGAAACGTTGTGTCCAATATACGAACCACTTTCCTGCTTTCAGAGCCGCTTGCCAAGTGAGTTAGGGGTCTGGGGGTCATATTGAACATGGGGGGTCAAAGTCAAAAATAATTTATTCAATTTAGGACAGAAAATGCCCCTTATGAACGTCTAAATTAGTAATATTGGCCCTTAGGGGGGGCCGAACATGTCTCCTTATCTTTTGGGCCTAGTGCTTCAAGACAAGGTGATATTGAAACACGGATGCATATTGAAATTCGGAGTCATATTGAGACTTGGAAGCCATACAGACACATAGGGTCAAATGGAAAAATAGGGGTTTATAGACTTACCTTAGCTGTCGGACCATTTTGATCATTTTGAATGCATTTTTTTATTACAGAAAGTACGCAGCAGTGGTGTTCATAGCCTGTATGAGATTCGAAACCGCCAAGAGGAAGCTGCAGTATCTGTCGTTCAATGATTTCTATCACTGTGCACAGGTAAGTAAAAAAATAGTAATAAAATACAGAATTTTAAATATTTTAAAAGTTCATTTACATATTAGCCTTCTTTTTGTGATAAAAAATATTCCATTCTCTCTCCGGTCATGTCGGATTGCCTTCTCACCGAACTTTGAAAGTGAAGGAGCTTATAGTCCGTGCCATTTAACGGTGCATAAAAAGTCATTGACCCGTCACCCTTGCAGACCGTCACCCGTGTACCACTGCACGCCAGTATGCGAAGCGCGGCGACCCTAACTATAAGCCGTAGCGATACGAATCTGTCTAACAAATGAACCTCGGTACGGGTCGACCTTGAACCCAAAAATCAAAAGTCGTAATAATCGCTAGTTAGAAAGACAAATGATACGTGTGACAAGGTTTTAGCTGTCAAGGTGAACGACCTTTTATGCACGTTTATCTGTCACGTACTATACAAGGTGTTTCAAAAAAACGAGTAATGCTTGATATGTCATAGAAAGTAAATGAATCTGAAATAACTGGCGCTGTTCCTTTTTTTCCTTTTGTTATGGTTTCGGAAGAAACTTATATCGAAGTTTTATTAAAATATCGATATCAATTTATCGTAATTTCCACACTATTCTATCAGCTGCGCGAGTCAATAAATCATAGACTATTTTAAATTCAGAATACTACTTTATCTACATAAAGTGCCTATTTTGCACACGAAACGTATTATTACATGCCAAATTCATGTACATTATGTTATGTAAATTAACGATTAAAGGTTACTGTTTGTGTTTTATTACATTAGACAACGGGAACAATGGGGGCCCGCGCCGACAAACGGCCGCCATGATAGTTTGCCGGCGAACCGCCCGCGCTGCGGCTAGGCGGTTTTCTTTGCGGTGTTGCCAACTTTTAACTACTTTGTAGTTAAATGTAGCTATTTTATGGTGTTGGTCAGCTACAATTTTCGAAAAAGTAGCTACTTTTCCAAACACCTTTACACACATGAATGCATTTAGAATTCGTAGTAGGTAGAGTAGATAAATTATTATCTGAAATGAATGTACATGTACAAGTAAAACTAAGAAATCGATTGAGTTTTATTTAAATCGATTTGAAAATTTGCTGTTAGCTCCTAATCTAATTAGGTACTAGCTGGATAGGTACTTCGAGCTACTTTTAGGGTTGAAATTTGATTTTTTTTCAAGCAAATTTTTAAGGAGCAGTTGGCAACACTGCTTCTTTCTTCGTTCAGTCGATCATTTGCTTTGTGCGTTTTCGGTGTTTTTTACAGGCATTTTCGTTGCAAAACCTGTGTTCACGTGTGTGATTTTAAAATGTCTGTGTTTTCTAATGCGGAATACTATGAAATGATGTTGTGTGTCGGTCGAACTGATTTAGCTCAAGCACGGGATCTTTATCGGGAAAGATTCATCGATGGTAGGCCGGCAGCTGAAAGGCGACGTCTGCCGTCGTATCAGTGCTTTCACAACATGGTGACTCGTCTCCACTCTGCGGGTTCTTTTCATCGTTCGGGTGGCAGTGGGCGTCCGAGTAGTAATGAAGACCGTGCAGAAGAGGTTCTGCAGCTTTTCGAAAGTGAACCGACGACCAGTACAAGGCGTGCCGGGGCGAGACTCAACATGAGCCATATTTCAGTGTGGCGAATACTTAAGAGATGATGGTTAACACCCGTACCACTACCGTCGTACCCAGGAACTAATTCCGAGTGACTTCGCGACTCGGATCACGTTTTGCGAGTGGTATCTCGCGCAGCTGGTAGCCGACCCCAACTACGTGAACCGGGTAATTTGGACGGATGAGGCTACGTTCACCAGGTCCGGCATATCAAATGTTCACAATAAACATGTTTGGGCGCACGAAAATCCCCGTGTATTACGGCAGGGGAATTTTCAACACCAATGGCGACTCAATGTGTGGGCAGGAGTTTACAACGGCCATGTCATCGGTCCGGTCATTTTACCCGCGCGGCTAAACGGTGATAACTACCTGACGTTCCTCCAAACTGAGTTCGAAGACGCCATTGACGACATCCCGGTAATCGAAACCAATTACTTCGACCAGCAATCAGACATGGTGTTCCAGCACGACGGTGCCCCGGCACATTTCGCTCGTGATGTACGAGCGCACCTATCTACTCGGTTCCCAGGAGGATGGATCGGCCGCGCGGGACCTGTAGCTTGGCCGGCTCGTTCCCCCGACCTTACGCCTATGGACTTTTTTTTGTGGGGTTATGTGAAGGACAGGGTTTATTTTACGGACTGCCATACAGTGTCTGGAATGGAAACCCGTGTGCGGTCTGTGTTTGCTACCATAACGACTACAATGGTGCGAAACGCAACACAGGCCATAACAAGGCGGGCAAGATTGTGCATCCAAGAAGGAAGACAGCATTTCATTTATAAACATAATTCATTGAATTAACGTAAACGTCAAGATAATTAGTGTGTTTTGTGCAAATTTTTTTTGTTCATTTGTTTGATTTTGACTTTTGTCTCGTACCTTCGTGAAACAAAAGATAAATGAGCATGTGCGTGTGTGTATGTCTGTGTAGGGATAAATGTACTAGGCGACCATGACTTATTGGCGGCTATTCCAAGTTTGTAAACACGAAAAAGATAACCAGGAGGGAGGAGGTGGTTGTTTATTATTACTCCTATCTAGTAGGGTAATGAACCTGAATTAGTGCTGAGCTGCACGTTATCGATATTAATTTTCAACATTTTTTTTTACTCGAAATTCAAATTTAACGCTATAAATGTAAGAAATTTACTAAGGACTCCTCAAAGGAGTTTATTCAACACCCTTCAGTTATTACTCGTTTTTTTGAAACATCTTGTATAGGTGTATCTGTGAATTGCGCACACTCTTGTGCACGTATCTGCCTCGTATCGAATACCTCGTTGGTCTAATGGACAGCACGCTGGGGACTATCCACGACGTCCCGGGTTCGAATCCCGTTCACTTGTACCTACTAAAGGCCATAATGGGCAGCCAGACGAAAGAGTATCTTTTCGGCCACGAGTGATTTTGACTAGGCAAGTGTTTATGTGATGAGCACGAGCATTTGTATTGTCCCTAAGTTATGGATGTTTATTTAATTGGTGTAAATGTTTGGAATAATTAGCAGAGGTCGGAATTAGGTAGAGTTATTCATGTACTTACACTGATTTCATACAGCGAAAGAATAAAGAAGATAGTAAATATGCCTCAAATCTCGAGATAAATTTTAAAGAGCAGGATCCGGTGTTTTTTTTTAATAAAAAGTTTTTACACAATTTAAACTCGCACGCGCGACGTTGCCAAACTTACATCAATGACATCGGATGTGTGTTTGTATTGTGAATAAATGTAAACTAATAAAAAATGTATGTTCATTATCTTTGTTTTATTTGTCTCTCAGGTTTTTATTATTATTTATTTGTAATATTGTTGGCAACAAGGGATTGTCCATTAGAAATCCCGGGAAGGTCCACTTTAATATCAACATTTCGATGCAAGTACATATCGCCTGACCAGAAATATATGGGACCTCGCCATGTTGCGGAAAACAACTGGAACTAATTTCTTTTACTGGCAACAGAGACCTCAAATCGTCATTGACATGTCATAATGATTAGTGTCAAAGTGGACGCGTAATCGAATTTCCGACCAAGTGCAATTTTTATGTAATAAAAATACCGAGAACTATTTGTTTTCGTAAAGAAAAGTGGTTTAACATGGTGTTGTAGTGTTTTTCGATAAGAAAGTCTATGTGATCACTACGGTTTTTTTTAATTAATTATTGATATAGTTGTCATCACGAATTTTTGATATGTCATATAGTGCGAATAGTAAAAATTGGCTACCGATAGATACGGAGAATATTTTAATAACGATTTTAGAAATGTTTATAATTAATACTTAAGTTTTATTTTCTCTATTTCAACCCTACTTGGATATTTCAACTAAAATAGTTTGTAGAGTTTTCCATGATTTCCGATACATTATTTTAATATTATAAATAATATAATTAAGAAAAACAGTGGATTAATGCTTGTTTTACCCGTTAGTGGTTTTGCAAAAGTTATTGTGCTTTTGTCCAAAATTCAAGGCCAAGGTTACAAAAAATTACTGAATTTAATAAGTACTTAATTTGCGAGTGCTCTGTCGTGTTTTTTATAGTATAATCTGTTATCATTAGGCAGCAGACTTAAAAAGTTAACATGAATGTAAACTTATAAAAAATATGTTGTTTATGTTCAGTTGCCAATCTACGCTGGTATGATTATACAAAGTGTTGTCATATAAAGTGGATTCGTAGCGGCCTTAATTCAGGTCCCATATTTCTGGTCAGGCTATAAATAACTCTACCTAATTCCGACCTCTGATAATTAGTTAACAGCGACTGACATTCGTTTTTCGATGTTAATTTTTAGAGATTTGAGGGTTCTAGTCAGTAAAGTCAGTATTTTTGCCCATGGAACCAGTTTCCACCCCTGCGATTGTTATTGACCGGTTATAAATTATTACTGCAACATTGTTTTTGTACTTTCTAAAGGCCATAATGGGCAGCTGGACGTACAGCTGCACAGGCCCGGAGTATTACGACACGGAGATGGACCGTGAGTTCCTTCTGGAGCTGCGAGAGCTAAGGATCTTGTTGGACAAAGAGAAAGAGCATAAGCAGTGAGTGTTGGGTTATTTTAAATCATTAGGTGTGTGTGACCTGTTTTTATTTGGCCATGGATACCTAAGCTAGGAGTTCACCACCACGTTTTAATTTTTAATCAGCGCATTATTTGACAATATGTCAAGGAGGTAAAGGAATTCTGACAGACCGTCAATCGATGATTACCGGCCGTTTAAAAATTGGTGAACACGGGTTTTAAGCTATTATAATATATTAAGCTGTTAAAACCCATTTTATGTCAAAAACGCCTCGAAGAAAATTAAATTAATCCTTCACATATCATGTTTCCACACACAATAGAAATTTTATTGTTATCGATTAATTCGATAACAATCAAAAAAAATATCGATTAATTTAGTTAATCTTTAAGTTGTGTGTGAGGTTTATTAATTAAGCAATTCTAAAAGAAAGAAAGAAAGAAAAATATTTTATTTGGAACATTACACTTTAAAAAAAGCAAATAAAAATTAAAATAAAGTAGAGTTTGTAATGTTACCAAACTGGTACCCACTCAGCTTTTATGCCATGGCAAGCCATGGCGCTGGTTTTCTGTGGGAACCATTGATGAGGTAGAGAGAGTTACCACCAGACTTTACAATTTAAACTAAGAAAGACCTATAAACTAAACTACAGACTAGAACGAAACTATAAGTAAGTGGTTAGGGATAACAAACTATCAAAAACAAGAACAATGACAATGCTTATTTATTATTCGTTATTAATTCGGTTTTTTTTATATTTTTATAAAAACAAATGCATGTGTGACCTTAAATCTATCGTCAAACTGCTGCAGCACTGTTTGTTGGCGAAAATGCCCTCTTTTATACATAAGCAAACATATCACACGTGCAACTATACGCTTATATTACTTATGCAATAGTTCAATGATAGGACTATGATAAACCATTATGTATCAACATAGGTAGGTACATAATAGCTTACCACATCCTACTCTTCAATATTTTTATTTATAAGTCAGCCTATTAGATCCCACTGCTGGGAAAAGGCCTCACCTCAACTATGAGGAGGAACGAGCCATACTTCACCACGCGGGCTCAGTGCGGATTGGTGGAGGGGTGTATGTAAGGCAAGTGACAAACCTTACTGTCAGAAGTTATCAAGCCGCCCTAGGGCCTCTGACTAGGCTTAACGACTAATACCACAGATATTAGCCGGGACCAACTGCTTAACGTGCCTTCCGAAGCACGGAGATGCTTGTCATGGACGTCACTTACATGGTCGGAATGGTCACCCATCCAATCACGACCGCGCCGTGGGTTGCTTAAATTTTGGTATCACTACCAAAGCGCTGCCGCCACTGCGCCACAAGCACCTCATTTTTATTTATTAACATATAAAAATAAAACAATGGTTACAATAAATAAACAGCACGAGTAAACCACTAAGGTTTGAGATGATGCTGCTGCAACTTACATCGATACTGATAATAAAATTTACACTTATTACGTCGTTTAAATGTTAACGGTTTTCTTCTTTTCAGTTTAATTTGTATGCGTTTGAAGCCGAAACTTTTGGAAAAGTCTTATCAAGAGCTGGAGTTGAACTTCAGGTAAATATAATTTAAATCCCACTTGCGTGCGTCCGGATTAGCTATTCCTGACTTTTGCAAGGCCTATTGTCTGAGTTGAATGCCCACTTGCACAAGTCTGGATTAATTAATCCGGAAGGTCCAGAAGCGCCAGTCCGGATTAACTAATCCGAAAGCTCCACCAGGAACTGGGCTTCCAACTTATATAATAGGACTTGAATAAATCCATATTAGTTAACCCAGACGTGCGCAAGTGGGTCTAGGTAACTGTATCATTAAGGATTCATTACGCCATACAAAAACAAACTACAAACATGGCACAACTTATGACACTTCAAGTGACAGTAGTTATCAAAATTAAATCAAATTTCACTAAAAAAAATTAATCGACTGTGTCATCCGGTGGGACTCGAACCCACGTCCCTTCGCTATCCGGGCTGATGGTTGAATATTTGTAAAAATATTTCCATTAGATACATGCAGGTACATTCCCCAAGTATTGATGAAATAGAACGCCGGCTCACTGGCGTAGCAAGCACTCGCAAAAATTCGTCGACTGACTAACGTCCTCCGTAGCTCAGTTGGTAAGAGCACTCGCCCGGATAGCGAAGGGACGTGGGTTCGAGTCCCACCGGATGACACAGTCGATTAATTTTTGTAAGTGAAATTTGATTTAATTTCATAAAAACTTGCAAAATAATTGCTTAAGTTATAAAAATATAATAAGTAGTTATCAATTTAGGGTCTGTGCCCACTACACCGTACAATACCCCGACACATTTGATTTTTGACCTTAGCGTGAAATGTTAAAGTTCACAATGTGCTAAGCGAACAGCGCGCTTATACAGGGTGTCCCAAAAAGTATGGTAAAGCTAAAGTCTAGAGATATAGTACGTGCCAGATAAACGTGCATAAAAGGTCGTTCACCTTGACAGCTTAAACCATGTGACACGTATCATTTATTTTTCTATAGTCCGTGCCATTTAACGGCGCATAAAAAGTCATTGACCCGTCACCCCTGCAGACCGTCACCCGTGTACCACTGCACGCCAGTATGCGAAGCGCGGCGACCCTAACTATAAGCCGTAGCGATACGAATATGTCTAACAAATGAAATTTGGTACGGGTCGACCTTGAACCCAAAAATCAAGTCGTAATAATCGATAGTTAGAAAGACAAATGATACGTGTGACAAGGTTTTAGCTGTCAAGGTGAACGACCTTTTATGCACGTTTATCTGGCACGTACTATAACTAGCGTATATTACGACTTTTGATTTTTGGGTTCAAGGTCGACCCGTACCGAGGTTCATTCGTTAGACAGATTCGTATCGCTACGGCTTATAGTTAGGATCGCCGCGCTTCGCATACTGGCGTGCAGTGGTACACGGGTGACGGTCGGCAGGGGTGACGGGTCAATGACTTTTTATGCACCGTTAAATGGCACGGACTCAAGAGCACCTCTTGGGGTACCCGAATCACCCCCATGTATGTTCCGCGATTTTTCATAGTAACTTTTTTTTTTAAAAAGTCGAAATCCGAAATCGAATATCTGAGTTGAGTCTTTAATAGCTAATCCGGAAGGTCCAGAAGCGCCAGTCCGGATTAGCTAATCCGGACAGGTGCATGTGGGATTTCAACTCAGATAATAGGCCTTGAACGAATCCAGATCAGCTAACCCAAACGTGTGCAAGTTGTTCTAAGTGTAGTAATAAATAAATAAATAAATAATATTGGACTATTATCTTCCACAGATTATACACAAGAGCACTAGTAGGCTTGGCTTGCAATCTACACAGAGGGCGTGAGCTTCGTTCGTTATTTATAGATCTTTTAGAACGGTGAGTAAACTAGAACTTCTAGTTTCTGCGAAATTAAATTAATTTCGCACACAAAAATTGATCGACCGTGCCATCCGGTGGGACTCGAACCCACGATCCTTCGCTATCCGGGCGAATGCTCTTACCAACTGAGCTACGGCGGAAGAACATCAAATCAATCTACCTACCTATTCCGATCTCTGGCAATATTTTAGAAACGTCAAATTAAGTGCTGCCATCACTTGTTTTTTGTTAGATGTCGCGTTTTTTAGGGTTCCGTAGTCCGACATGGAACCCTTATAAGATCGTTCAGTCCGTCCGTCCTAGTCTGTCACAGCAGAATATCTTCTACGTTTATGGACTGATTTGCATGTAACTTGGTTCGAGGATACTTCACATATAGATCTCATTTTTAAAAATCCAAAAATAAAACTACCCATTTTTAAGGGTACCTATGGGTATGTATAGGGATACATGCTTTACCATTTGCGAGGTATAGCCCGCCAAAGTCGTTTACACGGTGTCTCCCCCCCCCCCCCCCCTCCTGTAATTTCTAAAGTCTTGGACCTATAAACTTCAAATCACTCACGTAAAAAAACAGGCGCGGAAACTCTTATTTAAAATTGTTTCGGGTATCCTGAGATGAATACTTTTGAAATTATAAATAAAATAAAAATATATACTTTTTTTACCTATACTGTCTAATGTTTTAAGTTAATGGTACGGAACCCTTCCCGCGCGAGTCCGACTCGCACTTGGCCGGTATTTTATTAATAAAAAATATAGTGAATTTTATGATTTTTATTAAAACACAATTTTACGGATTACTTCGCGATTTATTTACATTTCATTTAAAACCTTACGTTTTGAACACAGCTATAGTACGTGCCAGATAAACGTGCATAAAAGATCGTTTACCTTGACAGCTAAAACCTTGTGACACGTATCATTTGTCTTTCTATCTAGCGATTTTTACGTCTTTTGATTTTAGGGTTCAAGGTCGACCCGTACCGAGGTTCATTTGTTAGACAGATTCGTATCGCTACGGCTTATAGTTGGGGTCGCCGCGCTTCGCATACTGGCGTGCAGTGGTATACGGGTGACGGTCTGCAGGGGTGACGGGTCAATGACTTTTTATGCACCGTTAAATGGCACGGACTATACTTATACTACTACTACTTGATTTTATTTGTCATTACAAAGTGTTGAAAAATTAAACTTCCGTCACTCATTAATATTAATTTACGTTCCTATTTACGCAGAAAGAGCTAACCGTTGGTTTTTGCTAGAATAGGATTCCATGCCGGTGGAACTTTCCAATCATCTTCTCTATTGATATTTGGATGTATTCTAATTTTAATGGCGTTACGTAGCATTCGAGGTATAAAACGCTGTTCTTTTGCAAGTATTTTAGGTTGGTCGAAACGAATGAAGTGGTTGAGTTTGTCTAAGGCATGTCCAATGTTAAATAAAATGTAAATAAATCGCGAAGTAATCCGTAAAATTGTTTTAATGGGTTGGAATATTCGCGTAAACGTAAGAAACAAAGGTCTTGTCCACTTTTGTATGGAGGCTGGTTTTTTATTCCAAGATATCATCAACCACAAATAAACTATAATAAACTTTAAGCTACAAAAATATAAAACACGTAACCATAGAAATCAGAATTTTAAACGCCTCCATTTTTGAGAAAAAATATGTTTTGTAATGAGGCATAATCCATTGATCACTTGTATTTCCTGGCTGTATGGCTATGTACCATTGCCTTTCCACTGGTGAATTTAAACTACTAGGTACTACTACATATTATATAATAGGTACTACTGTCAATGGAATGTTAATTTTGTTGTCAATTTTTTTTCATGCGTTAATTAGTATAGGCGAAGGTGAGGTTTATGTACAGACAAAGAGAAAAAATAATTTCAATTTTTCTCTAAATTGGAGACCTTTGAAATATATTAATTATCCAGAAAGGCAAATTTTTGTGAACTCTTTCATATAATATTTAGTTTATTCTGGTTAAAAATCATCATTCGCTTTCCCTGTTCCCATTATATTTGGGGTCGGCGCAGTATGTTTTTCTCTTCCATACAATCCTATCACTCGTCATTAACTTATCCACTCCTTTCACAATCTTATCATGCTTTATACAGTCCATCCATCTCTTTCTAGGTCGGCCTCTTCCCTTCCATCCACTAACATTCATACTCATCACTCTTTTTGTCACATGATTCTCCTCTTTTCTCATCACGTGTCCATACCAAGATAAACGGTTTCCCGTCATCTTTTCTGTCACAGGCGCCACTTGCAAACTTCCCCTTATATATTCATTTCTTACTTTGTCCATTCTTGTCACTCCATACATCCATCTCAACATTCTCATCTCCGCTACATGCAGTCGTTTTTCATCCATCTTCTTAACGGCCCAGCATTCCGATCCGTACAGTAAGGCAGGTCTTATGACGGTCTTGTAAATTTTGCCCTTTTACCTTTAAAAATATTAACGAATAAAAAACCATTAATGGACAAGTCCTTTATGATATTTATTGCAGATGTATAGAACCCCTCCGACTCGGTAGCTGGCCGAAAACTGACTTAGCTCAGTTCCTATCTGCATATGAACAGTGCGCATTACAGATGGATGTATTGAGGTAACATAGATTATGTCAAACACTAATATTATAAAGAGGATTTGATTGTTTGTTTGTATTGAATAGGCTCCGAAACTACTGAACCGATTCAAATGAAATTTCGTACAGAGATAGTTTGAGACCCTGGGAAAGACATAGGCTACTTTTTGTCGCGATATAAAATCATCAGGGGGGTGAAATGTGGAATGAAAGTTTGTATGGAAAATCAAACTTTTGGCGCGGGCGAAGTCGCGGGGAAGAAGCTGGTTATTTTTTAAAAGCATTTTGCGAACAATATTTTGACGTATGAGACTTTCTAACAACTGAAAATTTTAGTATAATTTTATGTTGATAGATGGCGTTAGTATACCAGCCTTATAATATTCCGTAGGTAATCACTAATCATTCAGCCCGAAACAATAAAAGTAATACTTATTAAAAACAAATATTATTTTATCGAATGTTCTAACGTTAGAACTTGGCTTCGATTCTTTTCTAATAAGTTCAACGACATAGCGGTTTTCTTTATTTAACTTATTAATAATAATGTCCTCTTAGCCGAATTTCGACCACGGCGGCCTATCTCAACAGAGATTAGCCAACTGCGCGGGACATATTATAGTGCACAAGTGTGTGCGCAATACACAGGTGCACTTTCTGTTCCTTCACTCTCATATATCGGTGAGACGGCAGTCCGACATGACCGTAGAGAGATCAGGCGCAGGACCAACGGCTTAAACGTGCTTTCCGAAGAACGGAGGTGTTAACACCACCAACTTCCTGACTCCGGAGCTGTCTTGAGTTTTTTCAAGACAGAAAAACCCAACACATTCGGCCCGACCCGGAATTCGAACCCGGGACCTCGTGGATAGTACCCAGCGTGCTGACCACTAGACCAACGAGGCAGTCAGGGCAGTTAACTTATTACTGACACTTGGAAAGTCAAGTTGAGAACTTAGTTGGTTTTTAAAATTAAAATAATTCTGTATTTTGCTTCCAGGGAAGCCGATTTGAAGAGTGTGTGGGAGCGATATATGCGCGTGATCAGCCAGTGTTTGTTGACTATGTATCATATTTAAATTACATTCGATTTTATCACTGACCTCTATAATACAAGTACGCTAGACTGCATACCGTCAACCTAAAAATGAAGCCATTTAATTATCGCCATTTTGGCGCTGCACTGACGACTGTTTTAGTTCCCTGGGCACTCGGTAGGGGTCGGTTTCTTTGATTCGGCACAAAAATGATCTGTCATTTCTTCGAGAATGTTATAGTACGTGCCAGATAAACGTGCATGAAAGGTCGTTCACCTTGACAGCTAAAACCTTGTGACACGTATCATTTGTCTTTCTAACTAGCGATTATTACGACTTTTGATTTTTGGGTTCAAGGTCGACCCGTACCGAGGTACATTTGTTAGACAGATTCGTATCGCTACGGCTTATGGTTAGGGTCGCCGCGCTTCGCATACTGGCGTGCAGTGGTACACGGGTGACGGTCTGCAGGGGTGACGGGTCAATGACTTTTTATGCACCGTTAAATGGCACCGACTATAAGTCCAGCGTATTTGTATTATAGAGGTCAGTGGATTTAATAAAAAATAATATTGAAAATATTTGCTTAATAAGCCATCTTGTCGCTTTTTGGTAAGACTACAAAATGTATTTAAATAGTTTAGTTATTTGTGTGAATGTGTAATAAATGTCTTTATAAAAAAACATTATTTTATTTACGGTCAAAGTTTTTAAAAATAAAAAACAAGATATTTTAAACAAGATTTATTTAAATAATTTCTCAATCACTATCTACGAGTACAAACGGATATCCGCTAATTGAATATTAATCATTAATATACATCAAATCATTTCGAATCACAACACAACTAGAAATAAGTACATAATATTACATCATAACAGTCGTATTATATATTTGTACAACGGTTTACATTACCTTAAATTAAGAGCTGGTATATTATAGAAAATATATACATATATTTGTGCAAAAAGATACACATATATGTATACAACTTTTTTGTTTGGAAATTACAAAATGTTAAGAAGAAATTAATCTCCTTTTCCTAAATGACATATCAGTTAAAAGACATGTCCAACTTTTTGTATGGAGGCTGGTTTTTTATTCCAAGATATCACCAACCACCAATAAACTCTAATTATCTTTAAGCTACAAAAATATGAAACACGTAACCATAGAAATCATATTTTTAAACGCCTCCGTTTTTGAGAAAAAAATATGTTTTGTAACGAGGCATCATCCATTGATCACTCCCTTGTATTTCCTGGCTGTTTGGGCTCAATCCTTGGCCTACTCAGAATGGGTGAATTAATTAAAAAGTATTTTTGTATTATTTTTTGATTCTTCATTCAATCATTCATTCCTGGAATGGCAATTGTGTTGACAGTTCTTTTTTCATGTGTTAATTGTTATAGCCGAAGGTGCGGTTTATGTACAGACAAACAGTAAAATTAATTTCAATTTTTATCTAAATCGGAGGCCTTAAAAAATATATTATTTATGCAGAAAGGATAGTTTTTGTGAAGTCTTTCATATAATATTTAGTTTATTCTGATTAGAAATATTGACGAATAAAAAACCATTAATGGACAAGTCCTTTGTAAGACAAACCTGTTACAGAAAAAAACAATATATACACTACTTATAGCATATATTTTCTATAATACTACTATCTAATTTTGTGTTTTCCATTCTGTACTATATGATTATGTTAATTTACATTCAATACACTGCATTGGTACACGAAATAACACAATTATTAGTATATTTAAAGAGCTTACGGCAAAATGATAATATATAAATTGCATGGATATAAGTAGTGAATATTTGCAATAATTAAATGTGTGTATGTATATACAATACGTATAACGAAAATTTCTTTACTATTATGTATACTATGAAGATAAACGTAAATAACAGTTGTATATAACAATATATAAATTAATTAACACAATTTGAAATATCAAGAATTTTATATCAAGGAGTCCAAATTTAAAAATATCATTCATCCACACAATATTCAATTTAATTTATAAGATTCAGAATTGAATGGAGGTAAACCTGACAAGTAAATGCAAAAAACGAAAAAGATTTTAGAATTAGTAAGAATAATATATTCAAGGAATAGGAATGTATTCGAATGTACCAAAGTCAATATTCGAGCTACATAAGATATTTTGTGATTTTAATACGATTTATAAAATAAATAAAAAATGTTTTAATATAAGTATAATCATATTTAAATACATTTAAGCTGCCTGCCACAAATAATTGAATAGTACCATTCAGGGATTAGATTCGTTAAATAACCTAGATTAAATTTGAAAACTTAAGTTTTATAAGTGATTTCATAGAATTATATTATTTTCAGAAGTTGTAACTATATGCCAATACGGTTCTAATATAGACTCAAATGAATTAAGTACTTACATATACTTCACATATTCATATCTACACCAAGGCACTCATTTCCTTACCTTGCATTTTTCACATTAGCAAAAAGCTTATATAAATTAATTCAAGAGTGCCATATTATTTAGATATGCGTGAAAAATCGCTCTAAATGTTTTGTAAAATACAAATTTACACATTTGAGCATACAGATTTTAGAAAGCATTATTTAATAGGAATGTAATTTTACTGTTTTTATTTTATGTATATTTGGGTCAATTAACTTTTTTTGTTTCTTAATTTTTTTCAAATTTTTTAAGTTACTCTGGTCCTCGTGTGAAGTAAAAATGATATCCTCACATAGGTATGGTAAACTATGTCATCATACCATCATAACAATACTAAAACACAGAGACAAAGTGGTGACCTAGTGGACGAACCATTTTTTCATACCAATCGAGGGACAATTAAGTCCCTTGAGTAACTTTGCAGATACTTATAAAAGATAACTTACGTTGAAGTGTTTTAAATGGTAGGTTACCAATCTGAAGTACTTAAATACAACTACTTCTTAATTTATTTCTGATCTTAACATAATAGGACGCCTTTTAATGTTTTCATTTTATCTTCATTTTCTCCAGTCAGTGAACCAAATAAATTACTTTTCTTTCTTTCCTTTTGAGAAAGAGACGAAAACAGGTGACAAAAAATGTTATACTCAACCAATTTACTGATATCAAAACTGTTTGGACAAAATTTCAGAGACATCATAAAATCATTTATCTCTACTTAATACCTATAGATCACTTTCCCTAAATATCTAGGGGCTCATGTTTTATCAATAATAACAGCAAGATTTCAGATACTGTCATAATCACTGACAGTGTATTTATTTAAAAAAGAGGTAGACCAGTCATCTCGTACTGCGCGGCGATTCGAAATTGATGCTCCGAGCACACGTTCTTTTACGTGTCAAATGTCATATTTGAATGCAAAATTGAGCAAATTACACAATTTCGCGCTAATGACCCATCTACCTTTTTTTAAATGCACTATCTTTGGTCATAATCATATTTCTTGTGTCAAGCTGTAATTATTAACGGAAAGCTTAGAAACGACATTTACTATTTACATTTCACTTATTTCAAGGGCCTTATCATGTTTTGTGTTCGTTATATTTTTCGTCGAATCAGTAATAAATATTGGCCACTATAGCCACTTGATATCTTTTGTTGCCAGACGTAAAAATAATATCCATGATTTTGATTATAAAGTTCAATCATTATTATTTGTAGATATTTCCAAAAATTCCATAGAAATGTAATTGTTGTAATTTTAAAAACTAAAGTAACAATATGATTTTTTCTATTGCCAAAGCTTGAAGTAAGCGCTAATTTGACTCCAAGTATCAGCAAGCATTTTCTTTTAATGTCAATGTGATTTTGATAACACGAAACATTATTATTTCTACCCCTTTACCCTTGTTTAAAATAATAAAATTAAGTTTCGACTCAAGTTTTTGGCAACTATATACCTATATACCTCCGTTGTCAATTTATTATTATTCTCTTTTTTTGGCATTTTATTCACACAATAATTGTAAATAATAAATATGTATATTCAAAGATCAATTCATCATAAAAAATTAAAAATAAGTAAAGGTCACGTTATTTATATAAACATATTTTTAAGTATTTTAATCACTTCAAACCTATATTTTCTAAATATAAATAATGTAAAACATTTTAAACTTTGAGATGGAATTATATATACAATGAGGAAAGAATTATATTTTGGTAGTCTTAAGCTGTGAGATTGTATTTTGACCGAACCAATATCAAAAAATGCATAATATATCGGAACAAATGTAACAGAGTATACCAAATCAATTAATATTTTCATTTGACTGAATATACTCGTATAAGAAACATGATTTATAAACAATTTTAATATCACTGAATAGGTAGCTAGATCTGAATGAAATATAGTTGAAGGGGGGTGTAAATAACATTAAAAAATATATAAACTTTTTGCCGAATAAAAAACTACGAACAAAATGTACACAATATATTACGCATTTGTGATATATGTCAGTCTTTCTCAGTAACGTAACATATCCTATGTTAAGCTGAACCGTTTGTAGCATGAAGCTTAAGCATTGTGCTGATTAAATATAAATCAATATATCTGTTGATATTAGTCGTTAAGCCTACACAGAGGCCCCAGGGCGGCTTGATAACATCTGACAGTAAGGTTGGTCACTTGCCTTACAGACACCCCTCCACCAATCCGCACTGAGCCCGCGTGGTAGAGTATGGCTCGTTCCTCCTCATAGTTGAGGTGAGGCCTTTGCCCAGCAGTGGGATCTATAAAGGCTGACTTTACTAAACATATTATAATCATTAGCGTATATCTAGCTGGATTCAAGCGACTCATCAAACAATTTCATGATTCTAATTTTAATTATAACCTAAATTACAATGTAATACTTTTTAATCACTTAAAATGTCATCAACACTCAAAATAAATTATACGCTTCATTGGAAACTTGACAGGTCACGATGACCTTCAGATATCAATTAGCCAATTCACTTTCATGCTACAATCACTCAGCAAATGAAATATGCGCTCAACTAAGCATTGCACTTGTCTCGCTTACTCATTTGACGCGAGAGTGGGATAGCTTACAGTTAGAGCGGCGCATCCCTCTCAAATGTCCACCTCGCATATTTTCCTCTTTTGCGGCAAGCCGAATTTGTCCTTTTTGACGACTTCCTGTTTTAAACGGAGGTATGTCTCTAGCCTAGATAGCGCGTATTCCTGGAAACGTAACGCATTGAATGGTATAATAATTGAACAAACAAACAATATTTTGTGAGTATACAATGTGTTAGGTAACCAACCCGACAAACTTAAAGGGCTTTTTCTACATTCAATTTTAATCATATAATGTCCCATACATGTGGGGTGAAAAATCAACTTAAATTTTTTGAGATTAATTACAGCAACTTTAATTTTGACTGTATTTTTAGGGTAAAAAATTTTTTTTAACAGTCTACAATATTGTTTTCGATACTTAAGTGATATTTATTGAATTGCCACTCGTTTTGAGTTATCTGACAATATTTTTCCTACACGATGACCAAATTATTAAAATGCTGCCATTCCAAAAAGGTTGAATTTTCACCCCACTTATATAGGACATTTTATCATTAAAATTCACTGTAGAAAAAGCCCTTAAAGTTTGTCGGGTCGGTTCCCAAACACATTGTATATTGCCCGTCTTCAAGTGGGTACGTACCCGGGTCACGTACCCACGACCCTTCGCTATCCGGGCCAACGCTCTTCTAACTAAACTACCAAGGACTAGTCTTAATGCTCGTAAAAAAAACACAGATCTCATGCTCTACACGAGAGCAAAAAACGCCGAAAATAAACACGTTGGTTGTATGGGAGCCCCCCTTAAAGATTTATTATATTCTATTTTTAGTATTTATTGGTATAGCGGCAATACATCATCTGTGAAAATTTCGACTATCTAGCTATCACGGTTCATGAGATACAGCCTGGTGACAGACAGACAGCAGAGACAGTAATAGGGTCCCGTTTTTGCCCTAACCTTAAAAACGACGGACAATCATGTACTTGCTAAAAGTGTTACCATTCACGAGATAACAAACATAACTTACCCAGTATCCGAAAGGGATCTGACTCTTCGACGCGTTGACAACAGACCATAGACACCAGAACAGATGGCTGGCAAGCGCGAACGCATCAACTTCGTTCAGGAGGTGGTTCACTTCGTCTATGGTGGGTGCTGGTGCATCCTTCACTTCGGAAATGTTCATGTGGTAGTGCTTCAGATATTCCTTGATGAATATTTCCTGGAATGGAAGTGGGTGGGTCAGGGTATTGGTTTCACGTGGGTGTGTAACATTGCAATATACAGGGTGTCCAGGTTTCGACTAGCGAATTAACTAATTCAAGGGCCTTTCATTTATCAAATTTTAGACAAAATCCTGTGGCTTTTTTTTCCATAACCTATTACAAAACTAAACACAATTTTTTTAGTTACAAATATATTTTACTTTTTAGCAAGATTTCTCATACATTTTTTTCCTCTATGACGGTTAATAATTTTGAATTGATCTTTATTTCACATGATAGGCGATACCGTTACCTTTAAAATGAATCAATTTCATAACTTTTAGGACCTCCAGATCCATAGAAATAGTGTTTTGTAAATAATTAAAATAGCTGCCATTTCAAGAGGGTGGGAGATAGAACCCAACAAGGAGGTTTTAGGTCGATAACATTTGATGAATTATCTATAAATTATCGCTAGTCCAAACCCGTACACACTGTACATTGATATATTAGATTATACATTTAATATAATATACGAGACTATACATCGTATTTATAAGATTATATATCGAGTTTACGGTTAGCTTATATCTTGACTTAAACTAATAATATTTTAGACGAGAGATATGTGTTCATCACATATGAACAAATTATTAAGTTTAAAAAAGGGAAGGAGTTCGTTGTATATTAAATACAATACTTGGAGTATTGTATACATTTTCTAAATACGAAAAACATTTAAAAAATGTTCTTTGCAAGTTACTTAATTGTCACAGATCTTTTTCAATTTTATTTTTTAAAATATTCACACGGTTCAAAACATATATTTCGCCGATAGTTGTTTATTAAGCTAATAAATAACTCAAAGAAATATATATTCAACGAAATATATATTTCAAATAACACATAATAGCATTGCTGGTCATCAGATATCTTTAAATTCAAAAACAGGTCCTTAGTGTCTTAACAATCACAGTAAAACCCTGGTTGAATATTTAATTTCCACTTTCAACTCCTACATACAACTACAAATAATTTTTTTTTTTTTAGAGATCAAATCTTTATGACAACTAGCAACACTACTTTATAAAAGTAAATAAAAAAGGACTCTCATTTCTTTAGTACTTTGACTCGAGAGCGCCGAAGACCTGGGTAGGTTGTCTACGACACCGCCGGTTGTCTATGTCTGCCCAGTTGTCTATGGCCCGACCATAGAGCATGCCGCTGCGACTAAAAACCAAGCATAACACACACAAGCTGCGTAGTGGCTACTATTGTCTATGGTTACCCCAAAAAATGTGCTATTGTTATTTTGTGACAAAATTATTTGTTGCAACACTTTGTTCCAAAAATATAATTATATACAAAAATATTATAAATAGTTTTTTACTATAAACTATACAAGGTATATTTTAAGTATTTATTGTTTTTTTAGTGTCGCTACAAATAAACAACTTCAAGTGTTTTTGTTTTATCAATGTAAATTAGGAAAAAATGAATTTATTTTTACTAAACACCCTACTTAAAGAACCCTTACACAAAATAATTCGTTACTAAAATTAAATTACATTTATTCAAAAAAGATAACCACAATTCAAATCAATTAATCTATTCCTTGTTGAAATTTTTCATTTTTTTTCTTCATTAATAAAAATAATAATAAATAGGTGTATATTAACCAAATTAGAATGTATTATTCCCCAACTTAATATAACTTTGTTCATTGAAATAGGTTTGACATTTTAGCGATGTAAATGAATTACGAACCTTATTACGTCATGGCGTATGGATTATATTCGCATGTCTGGAACTTCAAGAACATGATGAAAGCTGGTACCAAGCAATTTTGTTACAACTCTTTGTAAAAATTTAATATTATTATATAACTCAAATATTTATTTACATTCGATTTAGTATATTTCATAGAGATTATTGTACTGATTTTTTTGAGGAATTTGAAATATATTTCAAATGTAATTAACTATATATACAACTTATTAATAAAAATTAAGATAAATTACTTAATACAACACAAAAACAAAAATTATAAAAAGGGTCCTTGTGGTAAGGTTCCTAGGATGCTGGCAGCATTACCGCGCTGGATAGCGATGCTTATACGCTGAGCAAGGTAGCTGCCAGCTCTTAGGTCACCACTGATGTCAACTAGCCTCTTGGAAATCTCTTTGAAAAAAGAGATAGCGTTGGGACCCCACGAACCCAGTGTTTCGACTCCAAACGGTACAAAGTGGTACCGGGAGTCGATCTGCCTGTACTTGTTCTTTTTAAAGTTTTCGGCACTTGTCGCAGCCAAACCAGCATCACGGCTTGTCCCGGGCAGATGAGAGGCTGCAAGTGTGTCGACACAGGTAGCGTCCCACACAAGAGCCCGACCCATCCGCCAAGGAACAAGTGACATCCCGTCTGGTCTCTTGCCATCATCACGCGCAATACCGTTCGGCTCGAGTAAAGCCGGCACGTTGATAGAGGCAAGAGATCGACGGATGATGTCGTTGACGCTGGCATGACGCGAAAAGCGGCCTGCACTTTTAATACAGGAGAGTCCGTGATGTCCCAACGAGCCGACATCAGAACCACAAGGACATCTGTGTGGAAGGCAAACCTCAGCAAATTAAATGTACAGTTTATGGATATGAATAATGTTTAATTATAGATAACAAAATTGCTTGTTTTATATGAAAAATGATTTGCTTAAACTACTCAGCTCTTAACAAGCCATTAGGTCTTAAAGCATAGTATTTAAAAAATAAAAAAATAAATTGTTTCAACAAACACACCAATTACCTAGCCCCAAACTAAGCGTGAGCTTGTGCTATGGTGACTAGGATAACGGATAGAAATACTTAAATACATATAAACATCCATGACTTAGGTACAAATGCTCGTGCTCATCACACAAA
Source organism: Pyrausta nigrata (assembly GCA_949316185.1). Lineage (NCBI taxonomy): Eukaryota > Metazoa > Arthropoda > Insecta > Lepidoptera > Crambidae > Pyrausta > Pyrausta nigrata. The sequence continues at coordinate 1,176,778 of OX438965.1, forward strand.
CATTTGCCCCTTGCGGGATTCGAACCCGCAACCGCCTGGTTTAGAAGTCCGGTGCGCGAACGACTACACCAAGACGGTCGTCGTCTGCGTGTTTGCGTGTTATGGTTGAAAATTAGTTTTCTCCTTATGATCATATTGTTAGTTTCTCCAATCAACAACGTGAAAAAGTTATAGTTTTACAAAAAAGTATATTTTAAATTGTTTATCACAAACAGGTTTTAATCTTAGAATGATAAATTGTTTTGTGGCGTAAATTCTACATCTCTGCATAACTATTATAAAATATTAACATAAGATGCTAATGACATCTTATACATTAAAAATACTCGTATGTATCAAGCGTGAAACATCTCATTTTATACAGGGTGTCCGGGTTTTGACTAGCGATAATTATAGGCCATAAATTCATCAAATACTATTGACAAAAAAACGCCCATGTTGGGTTTTAACTCTCCTCTTCTTGAAATGGCTGCATTTTAAACATTAAAAAAAAAAACTTTTTCTATGGGTGAATCTTAATGAATCAATAATGTATCAGATTCATTTGGAAAGTAGCGCAAAATTATTAACGGTCATAGAGAAAAAAGTTATAAGAAATCTTGTTAAATTAAAAAAAGTTAAATAGTTATTTAAACGTATTACAAAACTAAACACATTTTTTTTGTTTTTGTAATGTAAAAAATCTAATCTAAAATTTGATAAACTAGTTTTTTTTTCATTGTTGCTAGTCGAAACACAGACACATTGTATAAAATAACATCAATTATTCGTGTTCCTACCAAAAGATCGTACATTTCTTAGTAATTCTCAAAATATATAAAAAAAAAACAACTCACCTTCTGCTCCAAAGTGGGACAGTTCTCTTGATTCTCAAAATAAAACGGATGCTCTGGATTCGTGTAATCGTATCCCCACTCTTGGAAGTGATTCGCTATATCGAACCCCCTATAATTGTAAGCGCAGTATTCGAAATCTATTAACACCATTCTTGGCTCGCCCGAATCAGAAATGTGACTTATTATACTATCAGATGTATTCGCATCTTCGAATGTAGATAACGGTTCGACAGCGCTTATACGCTTATCTCGAATGCTTTCGTGCGAGCGTCTGAGGTTGTCGACCGAGTGAATGATGTTTTCGTTCGACCGTTCGGGTGAGTGAATGTTGCCGGCCGAGCCGATGTTCTCGGTCAAGCACAGGTCGGGGTTCGAGTGTGTATGGTTGTTCTCTTTGTCTGATTTGGGCATGTCTGTATCGTATGTCTGTACGTATACTGTGGAGACGTCGTCGTCAGCCGCATGTGGCACGTCTTCTAAGATTAGGATGTTACCTGACAAATTAAAGTGTCAAGATTTTATCATTCAAAACCACAGTTGGATCGCTTTATAAATATAAGTTTAAATAAAAAAACAAAAATTCGCATATGGGTAGGATTTGACCCCACGACCTTTGGCTAACTGGGCCAACGCTCTGACCAACTGAGCTACCGTGCAGTCCATCCACTGCACTATTAAAAATGTGAATTATTTAAACTTATATAAATAAGAAAGAATACTGTGTTGTTATATACACTTATGTTAAAAAATATTTAATACTATCAATTCACATATTATCATTATTTTCTTACCTTCTTGTAAGTCGTTGTGACAGAATACAACCGGTGATTCAACGGTCGCAATGAATTTCTTCACCCATTCGATTTCTTTGTCGAATTCCACGTTCTTGAGCCGTTTTATTATACGTTGTTCTTCTTCGTTCTGTGGAAAATCGTATATATTATTATTATTTTAATATTTATATTTTATTGGTGAACAAAAGAGCCAGCAACGTAGTGCCGCGCGCCGCTGGTGAATGAAATGCGTGCGCGTGTCGCTGCTAGCTCTTATTAATCTTATACATAATTTTTATAAATCATTCTGTTATAGTCTCACCTTGCCCTGTATGCCAGACAGTCTTTCCTCCCGCACAGTCTTCAGCCATTTGCCCATGGTCTTCCAGAGCCAGTTGGGCTCTTTTGACAGAGGCACGTCCATGGAATGTATGGCGGCCATCTTCTCTGCTATTTTCATCGAGATGGCCGGTTCTGCCAACTCTTTGGTAAGGAGGGATCGGGCCTAAAATGTAAATATATCAAACATAGTAGAGTCAAGAGCAAACCCATTTCTAGTAAAAATATATACAGGGTGCCCGGGTTTCGACTAGCGATAATTTAAGGGCCTTTTATTTATCAAATTTTAGAGACATAATCCTAATGAAAAAAAAAAAACCTCTCAAATAAATAATTTTCATAACTTTTAGGATCTCCGGATACATATAAATCATATTTTTTTAAATAATCAAAATTGCTGCCATTTGAAGAGGGGGGGGGGGGGGGGAGTTAGAACCCAACATGGGGGTTTTTTGTGGGTAACATTTGATGAACTTAATAGTCCATAAATTATCGCTAATCCAAACCCGGACACACTGTATATGTACGCTGAAATTATAATGGTTGTTTTCCCGCAGTAAAATTAGTGCAGTTTATGCTGTATTGCTTAGTGCGTAGAGCTTCTTTTGCTTTAAACATTGATTTCGTGTGGCAAGCAGTACCCAAATACATGAATTCTCGTAAAAGAAACTATCTTTTCTCACGTTTTCATGTTGATGATTATTTTTTTGATCATTACTTTGAGAGCAAAAATATTTTTGTTTTTCAAAAAAATTTCGCATGATTCGATAGTACTACTAAAGGTAATTCGTTCTGCTGCGGGAAAACACCCACTAAAATTTCAGCGTGTATATATATACAGGGTATCCTAAAAATGGCATCCAAACTGATACTACAGTAAAAATATCAAGACTAAGTCTCATGGTTGGAACACTAACAATACAGTTACATAATAAATGCAAACTTAATTATAGGCAACGACATAATAAGTCAGCCTATTAGATCCCACTGCTGGGAAAAGGCCTCACCTCAACTATGAGGAGGAACGAGCCATACTTCACCACGCGGGCTCAGTGCGGATTGGTGAAGGGGTGTATGTAAGGCAAGTGACAAACCTTACTGTCAGAAGTTATCAAGCCGCCCTAGGGCCTCTGACTAGGCTTAACGACTAATACCACAGATATTAGCCGGGACCAACTGCTTAACGTGCCTTCCGAAGCACGGAGATGCTTGTCATGGACGTCACTTAAATGGTCGGAATGGTCACCCATCCAATCACGACCGCGCCGTGGGTTGCTTAACTTTTGGTATCACTACCAAAGCGCTGCCGCCACTGCGCCACAAGCACCTCAAGCGCCACAATCGATGGCTTTGGAATAATTCTGACAGATGAAAATAATAACCACGTAGAGGAATATTATATACTTACACATTATACATATACACATTTGAGTAGATCAATCAAAATGAAAATCTACAAATATTGGCATGTAGTGATAATATAAATGATTGATTATTGTGACGTTTTATCATACACGACATGACGTCATTTGAATCGCAAATGATAACAGAGGTTACTAGTGACTACAAACTATAGATGTTTATATTAATTATGCTTTATGGAGATACGATAGTGCACACGTGTGTGTGCGTGTGCGCAATACAAAGGTGCACTCTCTGTTCCTTCACTCTCGTAGTTCGGTGAGACGGCAGTCCGACATGACCGTAGAGAGATCAGGCGCAGGACCAACGGCCTAACGTGTTTTCCGAGGCACGGGGGTGTTAACATCACCAACTTCCTGACTCCGAACTATTTTTGTGTTATTTAAAGATAGAATAAACTAGAAACAAATATCGGGCCGACCCAGGATTAAATTCTGGGGTGATTCTAATTGAATCCAGCGTGCTGACCACTGAATCAACGAGGACAACAAGTAAATCTGCTACTTACCCAGTATTTTACTACCTTGCATCAAGGTGCTCTTACACGGTCAATTTTTTAGCAATAATTGTTTTAGGTTTAAAATATTTATTTTCTCAAAAAGAATTAATACAAAATTCACTTACAGAGAAAACTTTACAAATATAAAACAATCATAAATAAAAAACACAGCAAGCGCACAGAGATTTTCAAATAATATGGCGGGTAGGTCGAAGTTAAGAAGTTACTGGCAGGTTCGTAGTAGCCAATCTTGTTTACCATCACCGAGCAACCATGGATGTAGAAGTTATTTGAGCGTACTTGGTATCCTAGATGTGGTATCCGTGAAATTTAGTTTTAATGTTAGGTTATTAAATGCTTGTTTACTTTTAGGATTACATTGGCTGTCTTATTTGAGTTTATTTTATTAAATTAATGATACAAATTTTATTTATAAAAATTAATCTTCTTTAATTTAAGTTCAAAAAATATGTTTTAAGTTTTAACTGTAATTGATCAATCTGGAGCAATCACAATAAACGACTGGTAAATACATATTGCTACATATATTCGCGAATACGAATTGTCGGATACCCAATCAGTTTAAAAATAATTATTCAATTTTCTTTCTATCTCGTTTATACTTATAACTCTCTCTCTCTCGTCTCGTTTTCAGGAGGAACAGGCCAGCAGTGCTGTCAAATTTTTTAAAAGAAGCTTTAAAATTTTTAGTTGCCCGTGTAAGCGCACCTTTAGGGCTAATATATTTAAGGAAGCTATTGACGTGGAGAATGGCATTTATTTGATTTTATACTTCTGTGGTTTTTAATAAATTTCAACACTCTCAGTGTTCTTTCTTATTTATATAAGTTTAAATAAGAAACCAAAAATTCGCACACGAGTAGGATTTGAACCCACGACCTTTAGCTAACCGGGCCAACGCTCTTACAAACTGAGCTACCGTGCAGTCCATCAACCAGTGCGAAATTCTTAGTCTCTTTTGAATACGTCATTGCGAGACGTCAGCGTCATCATTCAAGTTGAATTTATTCTGTAAAGAATAATTACCTGGCCGACTGTAGATGTCGCTGACGTCACGCAATGACTTATTCTAAAGAGACCAAGAATTTCGCACTGGTGGATGGACTGCACGGTAGCTCAGTTGGTAAGAGCGTTGGCCCGGTTAGCCAAACGGACCAACCTTTGGGTCGTGGGTTCAAATCCTACTCATGTGCGTTTTTTTTTGTTTCTTATTTACATTTATACTTCTGGCTAGGGTCTCTATAATACTCACAGGTATATACTCCTCAATCCTCCCGCCAGAGAACACTCCATGCAGTTTAGGCCCCAGCCTCCTCTCCGATAGGAGAGTGAATATGACCGACTCGGTCACAATGGCGTCCATGGCTCGCTCGCCGTGAACTTGTCCGTATATCCTGAGGAGTACCTGTGAATAATCAAGTAAGTATGCCTATTTAGTTACTTAGTTTTCAATTAGGTGTCAAAGTAAAGGACTTGTCGGAGGATGGTTTTTTATTCCAAGATATAACTAACCACCATCTATTTAATAAAAACTACAAAAATATGGAACACAACACTATATAAATTATAATTTCAAACGTTCGACTTTTAAGAAAAGAATTGATTTGGAATTTGTAGGTCTAGAATCATATTGTATAAATTAAAAAATAAAGTCTACATACACTGGCTAGCCAAACGGAAAAAAAGTTACCTATCTGTCACAATCTATGTACGAGGGTCAAACTGAAAGTTCTTAGAACTGGCCACTTATAAACAATATAATAAAAAAAATATTCTAAAATTTGAAAATAGAACTCTTTGCCAATATTACTGAGTATATATTTCATTCATTTGTCATTTGTTTTACGACTTGGCGGCAAATTGAAAATTGTCTGTGTCACGTCAAAATGAATTTAACACGAGAAAATTTTCGTGCAATGATTTTTTATGACTTTCGATGTCATTTAAGTCAACAAGAAAGTTATGATAGACTACGATTGGCCTTTCACGATGAAGCCCCATCTCGTGCGACTGTTTACAACTGGTTTAATGAGTTTAAACGTGGTCGCACTAATCTCACTGATGATGTACGTGAGGGACGGCCTTCTACGGCGACGACTGAAAATAACATCTGTGTTGTGCGGCGTATGATAGAGACTGACAAAAGAATGACCTATCAGCAGATTCGGACAAGCTTAGGCATCGGTATGAGTCAAGTGCACAAAATCCTCCACGAACATTTAGCGGTCAGGAAGCTTTGCGCCCGGTGGATACCTCATAATTTGACTAAGGCTCAAAAACTCCATCGTGTGGATTGGTGCCGTAAAATGATTGAAAGATTTAACGGAGGTGACTCAAATGCTGTGTTCGACATACTAACAGGTGACGAAAGCTGGATTTACTGTTATGATCCTGAAACCAAAAGACAATCTGCTCAGTGGGTGTTTCCTTTCGAGGAGTTGCCAACTAAAGTGAAGAGAGATCGAAGTGCGGGAAAAAAAATGGTGGCCTCGTTCTTTGGAAGGATAGGTCATTTCGCAACAATTGTGTTAGAGGATCAAAAAACAGTTTCTGCAGAATGGTACACTACCAATTGTTTGCCACTTGTCTTGGAAAAAGTTCGAGAGAAACGACCTCGCAGTAGGATCCTCCTTCACCACGACAACGCCTCGTCGCACACCGCCAAGCGAACGATCGACTATTTGGCGACATCAAACGTTGAATTACTGGGTCACCCGCCGTATAGCCCCGACCTCGCGCCTTGTGATTTTTATTTATTTCCAAAAATTAAAGAAAAACTTAAAGGAAAGCGGTTTATGAATGCTGAAGAAGCGGTGGCTGCGTATCGCGATGCCATTAAAGAGACCCCTAAGGACGAGTGGGCAAAGTGCTTTTCCCAGTGGTTCCATCGCATGCAGCGGTGTATTGTCGTCAATGGACAATATTTTGAAAAGATATAATAAAACTAATAACTGGCTAATGTAATCAGTTTTTGATTTTCTAAGAACTTTCAGTTTGACCCTCGTATTATCTGTGTAACATAAATTTCGTCGTACAAGCCTAAGTAAAAAACTTTCACGACCACTGTCAATATAAAGGTTGACAAATCACTTTTTTTTTCATGCGGTTTTATAGCCAAAAGTGCGGTTAATGGTTAATTTTTGTGAGCGAAATTTGATTTAATTTGGTTAATGTCTGGTTAAACAGTAAAATAAATTATAATTTTTCTCTACATCGGGGGCCTTAAAAAATGTTGTTTATACAGAAAGGCAAGTTTATGGGAGCTTTTCCACATATCATTAAAGTTAGAAATAGTGACGAATAAAAAACCACTTTTGGACAACTCTTTTTGCTCACAAAAATTCATCGACCGCTTTCTGGTGGGACCCGAACCCACGACCCCTCGCTATCCGGGCGATTGTTCTCCCAGCTGAGCTACAGAGGACGTCAGTCACTCGACAAATTTTAATTGCTTGCTGATCCAGTGATCCGATGTCAAAACAAATGAGCAATCGCCCGGATAGCGAGCGTTCGTGGGTTCAAGTTCCAGAAGACTGTCGATGAATTTTTGAGAGCGAAATTTATTTAACTTGCAAAGAAATTGTTTAAATTATAAAAAACAAAATAAAATTAGGTGCAACAGACAAACTTATTATCGCATCTGACGGGTTTCCCCAGAAGCTTAAATGTTAGGGATATTAAGATCAATAAATAATTAATTGGGTGTGTATTGAGTTTCTTGTTATTTCCAGTTAGTTGAATACAGATAACAACTAAACAGGTCAGGAAAAGTTTTATTAATGTAATATCAATGACACGTAATGGATAAAAATAGTTATAATTTCACGAACACCTATTATGAATAAAGTTAAATAAATAAATAATATTTTCAATGTGTCAAAAGTGCCATTTTACAACGATCCTGTTATAGACAACGACCCTATTATAGACAAAAAACTCAAAGTAGTGACATAGCTTCCGAGACTCCTATCTTAGGCTTATTTCAAGTACATGCCGGCTCTTTCCCTGCTGAAGAAACAAAAACAAACTAAAATAATTTACTAGTGTCAAACTAAACAGCTGACAGTTGCTGAGAACATTACAGAACCCACAGTCAATTTAAAATAATAAAGTCCTCCTGGCCGAATTTCAACTACGGCGGCCTATCTTAACAGAGATTAGCAAACTGCGCGGGACATATTATAGTGCACAAGTGTGTGCGCAATACACAGGTGCGCTCTCTGTTCCTTCACTCTCATAATTCAGTGAGACGGCCGTCCGACATGACCGTAGAGAGATCAGGCGCAGGACGGCTTAACGTGCTTTCCGAGGCACGGGGGTGTTAACACCACCAACTTCCTGACTCCGGAGCTGTGTCTGAGTAATTTCAAGACAGAAAAATCCAAACACTCTTGGCTCGACCCGGGATTCAAACCCGGGACCTCGTGGATAGTACCCAGCGTGCTGACCACTAGACCAACGAGGCAGTCACACACAATTTACTAGGGATATTAAACGAGGGCGTTTAAAGTTGGACGAAAACTGGCAAAAATACGTTAGAAATCTAATTCTCATCCCTTAATTTTTCAAAATTATTTAGTCTGTCTCTTTTTGTTTATTTACTATAGAAAAAGACAGAATGAACTAAGTTATTTACACTCTGAAATCGAACCCCTCATACATAATAGTTGCAGTAGATTATCAAAGCAGGTATCAGGCATTGAGAGGGAATCGACCTACACCTAGAAAAGTAAAGTAACGTTAGCCTAATAGATCCCACTGCTGGGCAAAGGCCTCATCTCTATTATAAAACCTATAAATAATAATAATAAATTGTTTCAACAAACACACCAATTACCTAGCCCCAAACTAAGCGTGAGCTTGTGCTATGGTGACTAGGATAACGGATAGAAATACTTAAATGCATATAAACGTCCATGACTTAGGAACAAATGCTCATGCTCATCACACAAACATTTGCCCCTTGCGGGATTCGAACCCGCAACAAATTAATAAAGTTGAAAAAAAAACAACCTGTCAACAACCAACAAGTTTGAAATCTCAAAAAATGTAGACATTACCTTTTTAGGCTCCTCAATGACGAAGGAGTTGCACCTATTCATGTTCTTCTTGATCAGCCCTTTGGCCAACGTGGTGACGGAGTCCGACTCCTCATCGGGGGAGCTCTCCCTCTGACTCTGGTGGTACTTGAGCTGGGATGTGTCGTCTGGAAGGGCCACGTAGTAGAGGAAGTTCGAGAGGCCTCCGCTGTAAGATAGATACTCTTTATTGCAATCAGAAACACATTCTTCTTCATAGTCGTATACTTCATGACTGAGGGTCGTGATCATTATGTGGAACGAAACACATATAACGACTTTCTCGGCAATGTATAATGGAGTGGTTTGTCATTGCCTTCTCCATTTCACACACTAGCCAATTAGTGTGCAGGTTTCCTCACAATGTTTTCCTTCACCGTTAGGCAGCGATATCTTTGAAAAAGACTGTACTTAAGTTTTTGTACAAAGTCAGTGGTACAGGTGGGGATCGAACTCATGACATCGCTGCACGAAATTACGAACATACAATTTTAATTGGGATCACATCCCAAGTCAGCGCAAGCTGAGCTACGTCCAATTGCTTTGCTGACTGGCTGACAATTAAGATAAAAAAAACATGTTAGTCTTGGTAGGTAAAATGTAGGCGGTCTTATCGCTGTGAGCGATCTCTTCCAGACAACCTTTCGGTATGGTATGAGGTTACATTTTTGTAACGGATAAAACTTCGAGGGCAAATGCTACAACATTAGTAAATAATGTTTGTGAAAAAACTTTTATCTTTATACGCTAGGTTTCGAGAAAATCTCCAAATAACATTTTGTATTTTGAGGTGCTTGTGGCGCAGTGGCGGCAGCGCTTTGGTAGTGATACCAAAAGTTAAGCAACCCACGGCGCGGCCGTGATTGGATGGGTGACCATTCCGACCATTTAAGTGACGTCCATGACAAGCATCTCCGTGCTTCGGAAGGCACGTTAAGCAGTTGGTCCCGGCTAATATCTGTGGTATTAGTCGTTAAGCCTAGTCAGAGGCCCTAGGGCGGCTTGATAACTTCTGACAGTAAGGTTTGTCACTTGCCTTACATACACCCCTCCACCAATCCGCACTGAGCCCGCGTGGTGAAGTATGGCTCGTTCCTCCTCATAGTTGAGGTGAGGCCTTTTCCCAGCAGTGGGATCTAATAAGCTGACTTATATAACATTTTGTATTTCTAAGTAAACAGTGTTGTGATTACTCTCTTGCTAAAGTTTGGTACACGAGTTCGGTGTATTAATAAATTAAAATGATAGAGACAGAGGCAAAAACGTAGTGTTTAAGACTAACCATGATGATTATTTTTTAGGTAAGTAAAAATAAAATAAAAACATTGCCCGTTTTATGGCAAAATAATGTTCAGGGCATATTTCTCTGATATAGTAAGAGGCTCTGTTTAAATATCGTCAATTGCTAAAATGTTACCTTGTATACATATTATTGACCCAAATAAACCACTTTAGTGTGCCAAGTTTGTGCGCGACCCTCCTGCGCCCGGCATGACTTGCGGGGGGCGGGGAAGTAGCAATAGCACGTGAATGTCATAGGATACCTACCCCTTCCCCGCAAAACTACCCAACTCCGCTGACATCTAGCGTATTTCGTACTATACCTATGCCAATGTTTTTACAAGTTAGTCTTACCATTTGCGAGATATCTACGAAAATAAATAAATAAATTGTTTGAACAAACACACCAATTACCTAGCCCCAAACTAAGCGTGAGCTTGTGCTATGGTGACTAGGATAACGGATAGACATACTTATATACATTTATAAACATCCATGACTTGGGTACAAATGCTCGTGCTCATCACACAAACATTTGCCCCTTGCTGGATTCGAACCCGCAACCGCCTGGTTCAGAAGTCCGTGGCGCGAACCACTACACCAAGACGGTCGTCAAATAATTACTTATTACATTTTTAATACCTACTGTTCTTAAATATTCCAGAAACCAAAACCAATTTTTTTTTGCGTTATCCCGGTTGTGCCCTCGCACGCGTGGGCCCAGAGTCCGCTTTGGACCATGATCCAGGGTATGACAGATCAGGTAATTACAGTGGAGCGACTGCCATCTTTTTTAACGTGAAATTTTTAATACAGCTCTCACAAATAATTAACATTTCAAATCAAAATGACTGGTGCGATTATAAACTTAACAAATTCTCAATCAAACTGTGTGAACTCCCAATCCACAGTAAATACAATAATGCCATAACAAACAAAACGCTGCGCTGCTTCGGTGCATCAAAGTCACATCAACTTGTTCTAAAATTTTACAGAAAATGAGTTTTAAAGATTTTTTAAAATTTGGTTTCCCTATAAAGGCAAAACCCACTTTGGTATGTTTAAAATGGAAATGAAATTTTAGTCTTTATTAACGGTGCTTCAACATGGAGTTTTAAGACTTTATTTTTTTTTGTAAAAACTTAATGAAAATTTAAGAAAAACAAAAAAATGCCCTAAATTGTGACTTTGTTGCGTCAGAATTTGAAAAATATTGCAACTTGTACCTTATGTGCATTATAATTAAAAGGTTAGTTTTAAAAAATAAAAACATGTTTTTTGGAAGCATTTGTTTATCATGCTACTACTGTTAAAATATACACAAAAAATAAAGTTTTGAAAACAAAATCGAATATATTAACATTATTTTACGGTTAAAGTGTGAAATTATAGGAAAATTATACTTCTTAACACTGTGTTTTTATTAGCTCTAACCGTTATATCAGTCTTTTAATAGAGAAATACTGAGTTTAATACCTTACAAACAATATGTAATATTTTTTTTAATTTACAATCAAACATGTTTGAAAATTAATTGACTTTTCCAACAAAATAACTAACAATAAAATGAATTATGTTATTCTACTCATTTTCTCACCAAAAGAGGTGCTTGTGGCGCAGTGACGGCAGCGCTTTGGTAGTGATACCAAAAGTAAAGCAACCCACGGCGCGGTCGTGATTGGATGGGTGACCATTCCGACCATTTAAGTGACGTCCATGACAAGCATCTCCGTGCTTCGGAAGGCACGTTAAGCAGTTGGTCCTGGCTAATATCTGTGGTATTAGTCGTTAAGCCTAGTCAGAGGCCCTAGGGCGGCTTGATAACTTCTGACAGTAAGGTTTGTCACTTGCCTTACATACACCCCTACACCAATCCGCACTGAGCCCGCGTGGTGAAGTATGGCTCGTTCCTCCTCATAGTTGAGGTGAGGCCTTTTCCCAGCAGTGGGATCTAATAGGCTGACTTATATGTACTCATTTTAGCAAATGCTAAAAAAAGTTATAAAGACTGAGTACAACTTAATTACTTAAGCCTTTTTTAGCAGTTTCTAAAATAAGTAAAATAAATATAATACGTATGTAAATACCTATGCTTAATTAAGTGGTACCTACATCAGTCTTTATAACCTTTTTTAGCATTTTTTAAAATGAGAACAATATCATAATTGTTTTTATTGTTAAATAGGTATTTTGTTGGAAATGTCAATTTATTTTCAAACATATTTGATTGTAAGTTTAAAATAATATAACATATTGTTTCTAAGGTATAAAACACAGTATTTCTCTATTAAATTAATAATTTAATTAAGCATACGTATTTACCTATGCTTAATTAAGTTATACTCAGTTTTTATAAGGTTAATACGTTTCGTTTATTTTAAATTTAAGAAATAATAACATTCTTTTAAACTTACACTTATAGCTAATCGAATAGTTGGCAAACAAAAGGGCATTTTTGCCATTACAATAACTTTTAAGGCACTATCATTTGATATCAAAACGAGAATATTGGATCAACAAAAGCGCTTTTATAATTAATGCCTTTATAGCTCCATTTTTTTTTGAATAGCTAAAAGCAAATTGGAGACATAAGGTGCGCCCTTGTCTCACCAAAAATTTGTAGTAAAATTGGTCATAAGTACCTCTAAGCGTCTGTTGCTCCACAACACAAAAGCGGCGCGCGGGCGCGGGGGTCAATACTGACCAATCAGCCTTTGTTGATCCACGAGTTACAATAAAAAGGCACTGTGGCCACAAAGGCACTAGCGCCATCTAGAAGAAACTTGCGGTACTTTGACGGTTGTCTTTGTTTCCCCGAATAAAGGCATGGTTTGGGAACAATTTGACATGTTCAACTCTACATTGAAATTTTAGGTAGTTAAGACTTTGTTGCACCGAAGCAGCGAAAAGTAGTCGCGGACGGTTTGTATTTGACCGTGGACACAATATGTGTACTTTGAGTAAAATTTAGTAGACAGAAATACTTCATTTTAACTCAAAGGAATTAAGACTCATTTTGTATTAGGTTCAGGTCCAAACGTAATAATCACACTATCACACTAATATTATAAATGCGAAAGTTTGTGAGTGTGTGAGTGTGTATGTTTGTTACTTCTTCACGCAAAAACTAATGAACGGATATGGATGAAATTTGGCACAGAGATAGATTATTGTCTGGAATAACATATAGGCTACCCCGACCTTTTTATCCCGAAAAAAAAAACACAGTTCCTGTAGGATACAGAAATAGTAGTTTACGCGGGCGAAGTCGCGGGCAACAGCTAGTTATTTGCATATAATTTATGTGCCGAAATAGATCGCAATCTTGAAGTAATTTTCTGGATATATATACTGAACTAATATTGAATTACTGTCCTCCTTGCTGCAATAGAACCCATGTGATCAAAATTCCATTACCTTTTATTCGTCTCCCCGTAGACAGCCAAGTGACGCATTGTTCATATTATCAAATATAAACAAATTCGCGGGCAACAGCTATATTCCGACAAGTTCGTGCGCCTTCCTGCGGTCGCGAGAGGTGCGGGGGGGGGGGGGGGGGGGGGGGGGGGGAGGCGCGTTAGACGTCAGCGGGTGACAGGTGTTGCTGCGGGGAGGGGATTTGCATTGACGATCGCGTGTGATTGGCGCTCCCTCGCCTCCTGCACATCTTGCGGGGTGCATGGAGAGTCGAATTTGACAAACTCAGCTAGCGCAGCAAGATGCAGATAACTAGTAAGTATCATGAATACGCGTTTATATATTTTTAAAATGTACTAGCAGTTCCCCGCGACTTCATCCCCCATTTCAGCCCCCTAATGATTATATATCGGGACAAAAGTAGCCTATGTCAGGCCTATGTATCTCCCCATGTAGGTAGCAAAAACGTACCTACGCGCGGCGACCCTTACTTAGGGGCTACAACAAGTTGCGTGTCGCTACCGGCCAGCGACACGCTCGCGCGTTTTATTTACCGGCAGCCGCGCGGCTACGTTGCTGGCTGGACGAGAATAAATAAAGTACTAGAAAGAGGTGCTAGATGGCGTTAGAAGCTTCTCGTAGCAGTCAACCCTATCGCGTCGCGTGATATTACGTCACTGAATAGGTTTAGTGTATTATGAATCATATTCCAGAGCAATAAGTATGAAATTATCTTGCAATGGATTTTTGTAGGTGTCTACACGAAAATGTGCTTGACTCTGAGGCGAAATAAATTACGCCATATTGTTCACGACATTGAGTAGACATTTTTTTGAATACAATTGCTAAGTCATTCTTCTGTACGAAGTACTAGTACTTATTCTGTGCCTATGTCCTTCCCAGGGTCTCCAACTATCTCTGTACCAAATTCATTTGAATCGGTCCAGTAGTTTCGGAGCCTATTCAATACAAACAAACAAACAATCAAATCTTTCCTCTTCATATTATTAGTGAAGATATTTGAAGAGTATAATATTTGTTGAATGGTTCGGTACACACGTACACTTTATTATCGCCATTCTTATCTGTCACTTTTGAGTGTTTTCATATCTTTATAGTAATTTTCCTTTGTCCTACATTTCGTATTATTGATTGCAGTTACGAAATATAACCGTTTGTAGTATTTTTAATCGATTGTCATTGAAAAACGGCCAAGTGCGAGTCGGACTCGAGCACGAAGGGTTCCGTACAATTAACTTACAACATTAGACAGTATATAGGCAAAAAAAACTTTTTAAGTTTATACTGTTCTTTAGGAAAAAAAAAATATTTATAATTTCAAAAGTATTCACCACAGGATACCTGAATCAATTTTAAATAAGAGTTTCCGCGCTTGTTTTTTTACGATGAGTGATTTAAAGTTTATAGACTTTAGAAATTACAGGGGGGGGGGAGACCGTGTAAACGACTTTGGCGGGCTATATCTCGCAAATGGTAAAGCTGATAAAAAAGTGTTGTATGAAAACCCTACCTTATTTCATATTCCTTTCAACGATACCCCACACAAGGGGGTGCACTCAAAAAAAATCACCCCCCTTTACATGTATTTTTGTATTTTTAAAAATGAAATCTATATGTGAAGTATCCTCGAACCAAGTTACATGCAAATCAGTCCATAAACGAAGAAGATATTCTGCTGTGACAGACTGAACGGACGGAACGGACGGACTGAACGATCTTATAAGGGTTCCTTGTCGGACTACGGAACCCTAAAATGATAATATATAATCTGCCAAGGATAATTGCTACGTAGTATTTAAATATATAACAAGACGCAGTATGATTCACGTCAACATGTTATTGTTTTTAAGCAAAGCATTTGGTATACTTTCTCGTTGGCCTATATTTATACACCTGACAAGTTTTAATGTGACAGACATCATATTTTTTTATATTACACTAGCAGTTCCCCGCGACTTCGCCCGCGCCAAAAGTCGGATTTTCCATACAAATTTTCATCCCCCATTTCACCCCCCTGATGATTTTATATCGCGACAAAAAGTAGCCTATGTCCTTCCCAGTGTCTCAAACTATCTCTGTGCCAAATTTCATTTGATTCGGTCCAGTAGTTTCGGAGCCTTTTCGATGCAAATAAACAAACAAACAAACAAATCTTTCCTCTTTATAATATTATTAGTATAGACAATATTATTTTGGGCAACAAAAATGGTAGAAGATATTTATGATAAAAATGTCAATGAGATAAAAATCAACTACATTTACTATGGTATAAATATTTACATAAAGCTTACATACCCGGACTGTCTATTTCACGAAATAATTTAGCTTTCTACTGCTGAAAGACTTTCAATATCAGTTCAGTACTGCCTCGTTGGTCTAGTGGTCAGCACGCTGGATACTATCCACGAGATCCCGGGTTCGAATCTCGAGTCGGGCCGAAAGTGTTGGGTTTTTCTGTCTTGGAATAACTCAGAAACAGCTCCGGAGTCAGGAAACAGGTGTTAACACCCCTGTGCCTCGAAAAGCACGTTAAGCCGTTGGTCCTGCGCCTGATCTCTCTACGGTAATGTCGGACTGCCGTCTCACCGAATAAGAGGGAATGAACAGAGAGTGCATCTGTGTATTGCGCACACACTTGTGCACTATAATATGTCCCGCGCAGTTGGCTAATCTCTGTTGAGATAGGCCGCCGTAGTTGAAATTCGGCTAGGAGGACATTATTATTTTGAGCAACAAAAATGGTAGAAGATATTTATGATAAAACTCTCAGTGAAATAAAAATCAACTATGTTTACTATGGTATAAATATTTACAAATAGCTTACCCGGACTGTCTATGTCTAGGAATAATTTAGCTTTCTACTGCTGAAAGACTTTCAATATCGGTTCAGTACGAGTACGTACGTAGTGTACGAGTAGAAGAGGTAAACTGTACCTCTTCTACTCGTACACTAATATTATAGGCTCCGAAACTACAGGACCGATTCAAATGAAATTTTGTACAGAGACAGTTTAAGACCCTGGGAAGGCCATAGGCTACGATTTACGATTTATTGCGATTTTTGTTGCGATATAAAATCATCAGGACCCCCCTGGTGATTTTAAATGGGGAATGAAAGTTTGTAAGGAAAATCCGACTTTTGGCGCGGGCGAAGTCGCGGGGAACTGAAGTTATAATATAAGTATGTAGATAGAGTAGGTAGCTACTACTTTGCGATTTACGTCTCATTTCAAAGATAATTACGTATTTTATTTTGCGCGATGGCCGATGACTAATACCAACATGTTTTCCTCAATACTCGAGTTAACTAGTTGATATATTGACTCGAATATTTTAACTATTACATTGTCCTTAACCGTGATCAAGCTACATCAGATAGCCGCACATACAGGATGTCCCAAAAAAGCGTGACAGACGTCTGGATAATATATACACGCATATATGTATTTAATATGGGGATCTCGCTAAGGGATAGAATCCGGAACGAGATCATCCGCCAAAAGACGAAAGTCATAGATATCGTTCAGAGGTGTAGTAAGCTGAAGTGGCAGTGCGCTGGTCATGTCTGTCGCAGAACCGACGGGCGTTGGAGTAGGAAGGTTCTCGAATGGAGACCACGTCTCGGGAAACGTAGTGTTGGACGCCCCCCTGCTGGGTGGACCGACGACCTGAGGAAGGTGGCCGGTGGTGGCTGGATGCGAGAAGCGGAGGACCGTGAAAGTTGGCGCCGTCTTGGAGAGGCCTATGTCCAGCAGTGGACTGCAATAGGCTGATATGATGATGTATTTTATATACAGGATGTCCCAAAAAGAGCGTGCCAAACTGACACTGGAGATATCCTATCCACAGACCTTTAAATAAAATACCACGACTCTAGTAAAAGTGTCATAGTTTTGAAGATAATGCCACTTTCTTGTATTCTTCATACAAGAAAAATACAAAAAAGTGTGTCCGGGTTTCGACTCGCAAATATTTATGGGCTATTAGATCATCAAATGTTATCGACAAAAACCCCATGTTGGGTTCTAACTCCCCCCTCCCCTCAGTTTTTGAAACCTATTACAAAACTAAAACAAAAAAAAACACCGTAATTTTTTTTTCATTTGAATTATGTCTCTAAAATTTGATAAATTAAAGGCCCTTAAATTTATGCTAATCGAAAACCGAACACACTGTATATAAAATACATATATATGCGTGTATATGTTAACCAGACGTCCCCGCTCGGCAACGGACGTAAACCCTGTGCCAAGATGATAAATAATAATTGTATAGCAAACAACTGCACTAATTATTCATTTGTTTATAAACAAGGTCCGATACGCGCCATTAAGCTGTAGGTAATTGTAGATTAGACTTTCATAGTCTCATTTACTAGTTTTAATGAAAAAAATCATTATGCCACTGGCTGGCGGCCATTATAAAAAAATATGCACAATGACGACCGTCTTGGTGTAGTGGTTCGCGCTACGGACTATAAAACCAGAGGTTGCATTTGTACCTAAGTCATGGATGTATATAAACGTATATAAGTATGTCTATCCGTTATCCTAGTCGACATAGCACAAACTCACGCTTAGTTTGGGGCTAGGTAATTGGTGTGTTTGTTGAAACAATTTATTTATTTTTAATTTATGCAGCGGAAATAAGAATGTTAAGATGGATGTGTGGAATGACAAGAATGGACAAGGTAAGAAATGAATAAGTATGTTCTAAGCCTCCTGTACCGTTACCATGAGTTTACGGCGGTTTTACTCGCTAGCGACGACGTAAAAAAGTTTATGGAAAATTGCACAGCGCCTCTAGCGATTACCTGAACGATTCACGGTGGCCTTGGAGGGGCCTTCATCCATAAATGCCATTTGAAGTCTACCGAACGATTCTTCCCTCCCACCAGAGCCCAGCGCCAAGCAGCTTGCTGTGTTTCATCGGTGAGTGGGAGTGCCAGAACCTTCTGGGTGAGCTCGCTCCACCGTCAACTCTGTGGCCACGTCTAGCTTAGTCTAGAGTCAAGAGTAAACCCATTTCAAATGAAAAAATAGGGATAAGTTTAAAGGAGGCCTGTGACGGAAAAGATGACGGGAAACCGTTTATCTTGGTATGGATGATTCAATGACGAGTAAAGAGAAAAACATACTGCGCTGATGCCAAATGTAATAAGAACAGGGCAAGCAATTGATGATGATGATGGATCTGATCTTCGTCTCGAACTTATATCTAGGTACATGCGCGTTTAATCTCCCCTGGACCAGATTATAATTTTAAAAACTTCGAACAAATATTAGTTGTCCCTATTTTTGCGTGATTTCGTCTAATTTTAGGCGTTTATAAAAAAATTGTATCGTCCAGCCTACGCAGACCAAGTCGTGGGCACCAGCTAGTTTAGTAAATGGGCATCACACAATGACCTCTACAATACAAGTATGCTGGACTGCATACTGTAAACCAAAAAATGAAGCCATTTGACTATCGCCATTTTGGCGCTGACGGCTGTAGTGAGCGTCCACGGAACTATATTAGAGTTGACATAAACTTATGTCACTGTATGTACTCTATTTATTTTACACTCGGTGGGGGCGCTTTGATTAGGCACAAAAATTATCCGTCATTTATTAGAGAACCTTTAGTCCAGGTACTTGTATCATAAAGGTCAGTGGCATCACATAACACACGAAAATTGCGTTTTGCGTGAGTTAGTGATCCGAATATCTGTACGTGCTGTACTTATTGTTTTACACTTATACACATTACATATATACTTGACTATAATTTAGTTTATTACTATTTATTAATAAAATGTATTGTTATTTTTAATAATGTTTTGCGTATCAGTCCGTGACCTCACTCGGCTAGGGTCTACGTAAAACCAGCGTCGGGGCCCCTAGCGGGTCACGACTAGCGTTGGGTTTACTCCCCGGTTTATTTCCAACTGTTGGGTTTAATCCCAAATTCGGGGAAAGTATGTGGAATATTTCCAATTCGTCGGGAAAATAGGGAAAATACTCAAAAGTGCACTTAAAGTAATAAAATGCGAGAATTTTTCTATTTTGACAATGGTTTTACGCCTGTAGCACACCTTCGCATAAAACCATAACAGCGGGACCACGCTGTTTGTCAGTTTTATTACACCAAACGTAAACGGCATGTTCTAATACTTAGGTTTATTTGAGTCTCTCTTTCTTTGAGATTCGACGATCCTGTAGTATACTTCTTACTACTATGTCCACAATGTGGCGAATTGGTGCAGAAATGTAGACGTTTGAGAAGGATTGGAGAAATAACAAACGGGGTCATAGTAAAATCTCTACATTAGAAACGGCAGTTTGGCTTCTGTTAAGTTTGAATATTTAAGACAAAAACAAGAAATTCAGAAAATAAAACATGTGGGTTTGTTTTCTTTGAGGTGTCTAGGTGAACATACTTAAAGTCCCGAGTGTGGTAAGTGAGCTATCAATGGAAAAGTAAAAGAAAGGCGCCTCTTTTATATATTGTTTTGCTTGTAAACTCGAAAACTGCTTTTTTATTTTAAGACACATTCATTTAATTTTTTTTTTGGGGGAAAAAAGTGCACAAGATATTACAAAGTATCTGATTTGATAACAATTTCAAAAACTTAATTCCATATGCGGACAAATCGCGCAATACTAATTTAATGTTTAAAACAAATAAAGGCGATTTTGCACATGTAATTACAGTATTTTTTTTGTGTTTGTAGGAATATTTGCGGATGTTGAAAGGTGATATACATACATCAAAAACAGTTTAAGATCACTAGCATAATCTGATATAATTCTTTAAATTTAACTTTAACTTTAAAAAATTACTAATTTTAATTTTTCAATAACAAAAATTGAGTAGTTAACCATAATGTAATTGTAAGAGAAATTTGATATAAAGGAAAATACTGTTTAACCAAACTTAACGACAATTTAAAAATAAAATGTTTTTATTCAATATAATATAACTCTTCCCCTGGCTCGAACATATGCGGAGATCCTCCTAGGCATGCTGAGGATCAAGTTATCCAGCATTTCTTGGGGTAACCTGTCCCATTCTTGAATAGCGGCTTCGCTGAGGTCTGGCACTGTCTGGGGAAGTGGCTGAGGGTTACAAACAGCGTGCTTAAGAGCATCTCATTGGGTTTAAGTCAGGCGAGCCGGTAGGTCAGTCTAACCATGTGATGTCGTATTCTTGGAGAGCAGCATTGACTCGTTAAGCTCGATGTGCGGGCGCATTATCATCGACCAGTACAAATTGGTGCCCATGGTTTACTCGGAATGGTCTGACAATTCCATCAATAGCAACTGCTTTATACATGTCTGCTGTCATGAAGCCTCGATACAGGATCAAAAGGACCCCGATTTCCCGCCTTGCTGAACTGTTCCTGTGGCAGTTCTTTGCCTTTCACGGTCTCCTGGTCTTCTCCAGACACGGACACGTCGGTTATCTGGATGAGTACTGATTCGCGATTCGTCAACGAAAAGACAAATTTGCCAAATGTTTTCTTCTTCATCTTCTTTATTCTGCCGAAGCCTAGCCCACTCTAATCTCTGTCGTTGACGTTGCCGGGAATTCAAAGGCGCTCACCAAGACCTCCGTGCTCGTAATCCAGCCTGGTGCAAGCAATTCCGAATGGTCTGAGTGCTAACTTCAAGCCCAGAGGCGGCCCGAACTTTTGCTTTTATTTTAGTAGCATTGATTGTTGGGTCACGGGCTGCCAGCAATCTAATATAGCGCTTTTGGGCAGCAGTCAAAACAGTTGGGCAACCACTGCGGGGTCGGTCAGCTAAATTACCCATCCCGTGGTACCTCTGCACCGTGGTCACGACACAGGATAGTCATAGTCATAGTCATACGTGTATTTGCTTCATGTTGGATTGGGATATAGCAAGTCTGCGTGCTATATCTCTTGTGCTGTATCCTTCTTCCCTCAAAGTTACTATTCACGTAAAACTTCTTATAATACTCTTGGCAATTTTTCAATGACAACTTTGATGTGTGTATTTAAAAACTATACTGAATTTACCAATTTAGTTTTTTTTACATTTTTGAGTAAGATATCTTACCACTTTGGAAGTGTTTTCTTTATCAAAAAAATTGTATTGCGAGATTTGTCCGCAGTTGGAATTAAGTTTTTGATCTTGTTATCAAATCAGATTCTTTGTAATATCTTTTAACTTTTAGACCTATAGAAAATAAAAACTAAATGAATGTATCTTAAAATAAAATGAGCGTTTTCGAGTTTACAAGCAAAAAAATATAAACAAAAGAGGCGCCTTTCTTTCACTATTCCGTTGATAGCTCACTTACCACACTCGGGATTTTAAGTATGTTCACCTAGACACCTCGAAGAAAATAAACCTACCGTTTTGTTTTCTGAATTTCTTGTTTTTGATAACGAAGATTTAACTTTATTATCACTTGTCTCAAATATTCAAACTTAACAGAAGCCAAACTGCCGTTTCTAATGTAGAGATTTTTCTATGACCCTGTTTCTTTACGTCGAGATTTCTTCAATCCTTCTCAAACGTCTACATTTCTGCACCCATTCGCGACATCTTGGGCACAGTAATAGGAAGTATACTACAGGATCGTCAAATCTCAAAGAAAAAAAGACTATAAGAAATCTAAGCATTAGAACATGCAGTTTACGTTAGGTGTAATAAAACTGACAAACAGGCAAAATTAGCGTGGTCCCGCTGTTATGGTTTTATGTAAGGGTGTGCTACAGGCGTAAAACCAATTTTACAGTAGCTAAATTCTCGCATTTCATCAATTGAAGTCCACTTTTGAGTATTTTCCCGCCGAATTGGAATATTTCCCAATCTTTCCGTTTTTTCCCATACTTTCCCGTATTTTTCTTTTCCATCCCAATTTTTTCTTTCCCTTACCCATCGCTAGTCACGACTTAAGCTGAGTGGGGCCCTTTTAATATGGACATCACCGACGCACAACTGCACAGTCCGACTGGCTTACCCACATAAATTGTAATTTTGTTGTGTTTCTTGTTTTATAACCGTGCCCGTTACGTTGTTTGTTTTCGTGTGTTATGTGATGTCCATTCATTAATAAATGTATTTTCCCAACCTACAAGTTTGTTTGTCCAAACCTACAAGGCTTGTATCACAAAACCCGCATGTAACGAAGAGAAACATTAATTAATGTTGATAAACAATTGTCTGGCAGTGATACCCACACACAACGATGTTTCTACGTGAGAGTGAACAGCCATATGACAATAGGGGATTTTCTGACAGACCAACATTTTAGTTTTATTTTATGTTGATAGATGGCGCTATTCACCGCTATTCTATGCACCGGACTTCTAAACCAGGCGGTTGCGGGTTCGAATCCCGCAAGGGGCAAATGTTTGTGCATTTGTACCTAAGTCATGGATGTTTATATGTATTTAAGTATTTCTATCCGTTATCCTAGTCACCATAGCACAAGCTCACGCTTAGTTTGGGGCTAGGTAATTGGTGTGTTTGTTGAAACAATTTTTTTATTTTATATATTCATTTAAGCTATATAAATATTGCGCCGTAACCATTGAGCTTAAAACAAACATAAAATGAAATATTATGTGTACAGACATGTAGTGTTAGTACTAACGTCAAAAATTAGCGAGTTTCAAAATGCAGTTGAAATAAAACTAAACCGAAAATAAGTCTTGACTATCAATAAATTCATTAAAAAAAATGTTTGAACAAACACACCAATTACCTAGCCCCAAACTAAGCGTGAGCTTGTGCTATGGTAACTAGGATAACGGATAGAAATACTTAAATACATATAAACATCCATGACTTAGGTACAAATGCTCGTGCTCATCACACAAACATTTGCCCCTTGCGGGATTCAAATCCGCAACCGCCTGGTTTAGAAGTCCGGTGCGCGAACGACTACACCAAGACGGTCGTCAATAAAACAACTGTCTACAAATGACAAAATAACTGTCTGTAGGCTAAAACAAGCTAAACATAAACATTATATGTTATAATTTTTATGTTATGTGTTTTAAAATCTACCTAGCTTATGTTGTACAACGCCATCTAGCGGATTTTAAAGTACTGATTTTTGACACTAGGAAAATCGATTACACACACGCGCGCACGAGCATTGCATTTTTGTTTTTATTATTTATTTTTAATTATAAAAACACCAGGTCACGTCACGGTCAAGTGTAATTTTGAAAAAAACTACCCCAGACCAGGCCTGTGTATCTCCCCGCGTAGGTAGCAAAAACGTACCTACGCGCGGCGACCCCTTGGTAAGGGACTAAACAAGTTGTGTGTCGCTAGCCGGCAGCGACACGCTCCCGCGTTTTATTCACCGGCGGTGCGCGACACAGGTTGCTGGTTGGACGAGCGTGAATAAAGTCCTAGAAAGATGCGCTTGTGGCAGTCAACCCTATCGCGTTGCGTGATAGTATGTCACTGAATAGGTTTAGTGTATTATGAATCATATTTCAGAGTTATAAGAATGAAATTATCTTGCAATGTACTTCTGAAGGTGTCTACACGAAAATGTTCTTGAGTCAGAGGCGAACTGAATTACACCATATAACAACATTGAGTAGATATTTCTTTGAATTTCATTGCGAAGTCATACTTCTGTACGGAGTACTAGTACTTATTCTGTGCCCAGACCAATGTCCAACCAACAATAAAATACAAACAAAAAATATAACGACTTCGAAGTTCTATGCAAACTTTTTCTCCCAACTTTGGTTTCCACAAAGCGATATTTTTCAGAATTCTTTTCAATTAACTTTTTTCCTTGTTCGTGTAATTTCGTGGACAACAGTGGGTGCTATGCTTTTTGTAACACACAAGTGGTTTTAATGCGAACGATTCCGTGTGGTTTAAGCTATGATATATTTGCGTTTTGACATTTATACAAACTTAATTTGTTTACTATTACTTTAGTAATATAAGTTTTGTTTGTTTCCTTAGATAAATATGGGAATGTAAGTAGTTCCTTGGTAGTACGGTACGAACGAAGGGTTAAATGAATGGAGAGAATGGTGTGAAAATCTGGGAGAAAGAGGACAGCCATCATAATGACGTTACGACGATAACTATTTAAGTCTTCAGTTATCAGATTATTTTTGTGTTTTCCCAGTATTCACTGGGAAAATACAAATAAACGTCTGCAGAAAGCCATCCGGCATTTTATTTCTATTTAAAATTCTTCACCGGTGACAGATTAATAATAAAATAAGTTGTTTCTCAATGAATAAAAATACATTACATTACGAAAGATGAATGAAAGAAAAATGTTTATTATAGTTTATTTTTTGCCAATATAAATTTTATGAAACTGTTTTCATCAAATAGCTATTTATGTTAATACAATCAATTTTCTTAAAAAATCGCCTGTTGGCAACGAAAATATTTTAAAACTCTGTTTTTTTTTAGTTTTAGTATTTTTAACACTTTATTTTATTTTTCTTTTATTTGCTGCATGTAGCTTATTCTTGGTCTTCCTCGCTTCCTTGTTCCTACTATTCTTCCTTCTATTATCGTTTTAATACAATTGTCGTGTCGAATCAGGTGGCCTAACATTCGTCTCCTCCTACACTCTATTGTTTCCATCAATCTCCTTTTTTCTTCATTTGTTTTCTTCTCCGTCCAACTTATACGCTCCATTCTCCTCCAGCACCACATCTCGAAGGCTTCCAGTCTTTCTCTGTCCCTCTTTGTCAAAAAAAAAATGTCGGGTCGTATCAGGAGGTTAAGAGAAGGGCGGAAAGCAGAGAGGAATGGAAAAAACTCCACCGACAAGAGCCTAGCTCTTAAATTTGATGATGATGATATTTTATTTTTATAATTTTAAATAAGAAACTAAAAATGCACATACGGGTACAATTTGAACCCACGCACAACCTGGCCAACGCTTTTACCGAGCTACCATGTATTTAATCAACCAGTGCGAAATTTGGTTTCTTTTGAATTTAATACGTAATGGAGTGACGACAGCTGTATAGCAGCAGTTGGCCAAGTAGTTTATTATTGCACAATAAATTCAACTTGTAATCGGTGATGCTTTCGCTACTCAATAGTTTTTGGCCTTAGTCTTACCGGGCTAACTTAATAAAAATACGCTATCGCTCATCGCTTAAGACGTTTGGACTAAAAACGAACAACAAAGCACGGTCAAGGCCAGTGGCATGTTTATTTACATTTTTTGTAGCAAAAGTACAAAATTATACCTTTTTTAAAACTACCTAAATTTTAAAATACAAAAGCAATCACAATAAAATCTCTTTTGTATTTTTACTCGATTTGCAAAAAAAGGCTGTAATGTTTTTATTTTTTATTTTCACAGGGATATCTACAAAGTGAAGGTATCTTGTAGTGAAATTCTTATTTTGTTAAAAGATATATCAAAAAGTGGTGATGTCCTTTTTAAAAATCAAACATACCAAACAATTTTTAAGGTCTATAACCTAAAAATATAACATGTAAGAAAACTTTTTCAACTAACTTTGGTTTTACCAAAGCAATATTTTCCAGAATTCCTTCAATTAACGTTTTTCCTTATTCATGTAAAAGAAAAAAAGATTCATGATGTCCTTTTTAAAATAAAACATACCTAACACATTTTAGATCGTCCACCGCCAAAGTTAGTTCAGCTCAGCTCGCATAGTTGAGCCAGTTTTTCATACATGTGCGTCCACGGCAATGTATGAGAAACTGGCTCAACTATGCGAGCTAAGCTGAACTAACTTAGTTTAGTTAGCGGTGGAAAATCGGCTTTTATGCTTTATGCTATCTTTGTTCGTTTCTATAGAAAAGAAAGAGACATAAGGACGACTTTAAATGAGTTTTACAGTATAATTATTTTTATAACTTAAGCAATTATTTTTGCAAGTTTTTACGAAATCAAATTGAATTTTCCTCACAAAAATTAATCGACTGTGTCATCCGGTGAGACTCGAACATGTCCTTTCGCTATCCGGGCGAATGCTCTTACTAAATGAGCTACGGAGGACGTTAGTCAGTCGACGAATTTTTGTAAGTGCTTGCTACGCCAGTGAGCCGGCGTTCGATTTCATCAATAGTTTAACAGTGTGGCTGTTGGGAATCAGGCAAACTATCAAATTACTAGAAAGATTTGACATTTAAAAAAAAAAAATTGAGTTGAGAATAAAAATATTCTGGTTTCCTTAGCCCAGTATAATATGACATTTCGTGCAGATTGACAGATTACGGTATGCAGGCCACGTAAAAAAATAGGTATAAAAATTAATTTAAGTAATTTTCACCTCTATTTACCAACCAAAGCACATCTACACTAATATTATAAAGAGGAAAGAATTGATTGTTTGTTTGTATTGAATAGGCTTTAATACAACTAGACGGATTCAAATTAAATTTAGTATAGAGTTAGTTTGAGAAACTGGGCAGGACAGACTACTTTTTGTCGCGATATGAAATCATCAGGGGGGTGAAATGGGGGATGAAAGTTTGTATGGAAAATCCGACATTTAGCGCGGGCGAACTCGCTAGGAACTACTAGTAAATTATAAAAACAGTTTTATTACGACGATTATGAGTCTACCGCAACGCAATACCTACGGTTAGTCCCGCTATACGTCAAATTTTCTACAGAGAATATGAACTCTATTGCTCTACTAGACTCTATAGGTAGTGTAGTGACAAGTGTAATTCACTTATGACGTCATAAGCCTTTTGTTTTACGTCACTCATACATAGCACTTTTAAGGATACGTTTCTAAGAGGGCTGTCAATCATTTTGAAGCAATACCCTAATGCCTAATCTGTGGATAACGAAGTAGGTTACACATTTTTTTAATTTCATCATCATACTGAGTAATTATTGAGTACTTACTGAGTATTATTGTAAAAAATTTTATTGTAAAAATTTCGTAATTACTGAGTATTATTGTAAAAATATTTTCATCGAATACAAGCGGGTACATTCCCCAAGTATTGATGAAATCGAACGCCGGCTCACTGGCGTAGCAAGCACTTACAAAAATTCGTCGACTTACTTACGTCCTCCGTAGCTCAGTTGGTAAGAGCATTCGCCCGGATAGCGAAGGGACGTGGGTTCGAGTCCCACCGGATGACACAGTCGATTAATTTTTGTGAGCGAAATTTGATTTAATTTACAAATGTTATCTTTTTATACGGGGTGATTGAAAAAACAAACTCAGAAATTCAAGTTTGATTGTGACGCATGATTTTTTACGTTTTGGGGCAAACATTGTATGGGAAGTTGGACATTTCCTTTGTGTTGTTTCTGCAGTTAAAGCGTGCCAGTTTTTGATTGGTAATTTTACTAAACGAATTTTTGTAGGCTTCATAGTGAATTCTTCGATCATCATTTGACTTCCTTGTTGGTCTAGTGGTCAGCTCGCTGAGTACTATCCACGAGGTCCCGGTTTCGAATCCCGGGTCGGGCCGAAAAGTGTTGGGTTTTTCTGTCTTGAAATAACTCAGACACAGCTCCGGAGTCAGTCCAGGACGTTTTGGTGGTGTCAACACATCTGTGACTCGGAAAGCGCGTTGAGCCGTTGGTCCTGCGACTGATCTCTCTACGGTCATGACGGACTGCCGTCTCACCGAATTATGAGAGTGAAGGAACAGAGAGAGCACCTGTGTACATATCTCCCGCGCAGTCTCAGTTGAGATTGGCCACTGTGGTCGAAATACGGCTAGGAGGATATTATTATTATGATCAACAAGTGCATTAATATAACCCGTTAAAGTAGTTCGTCATAGTCTTTCCTTTCCTTTCACTATTTGAATTGGCAACCGCAGCAACTAACATGTTTATAACAATTAATTCATCATTTTATTATTTCTGATGACACCACTTCAGTGCCAGCATGTTGTATAGTTTAATTATTATATCGATTCATCATTTCTAAATGAGTGATTGATTTATCACGACAACGGAATCTTTTGATGGCCGACTTGGTGGAATTGCAATCTGGACTGCTAAGCCAGGGTTGCGGGTTCGAATCCCGCAAAGGGGGAAGTGAGTTTTATGATGGAACACAAAACTTTTTTACAAGTAAATGAAAAAGTCCGAACACGGAAAATTTGTTGTTACATAGTAAAAAAATCGTTTATTTGTACGGAAGCATTAGTGCGCAAGTCTGACTCACACTTGGCCGTATTTTTTGGTAAGCGGTAACTTAGTAACTTTATTTTTTCACCTCTAAGTGACCGTAGCAAAAATTTCAAGTTGATAACTATTCTCTGAGAAAATGGATCTTGACAGACAAACGGAAAACAAAGTGATCCTATGGTAATGTATGTCATACCATCAAAACAATACTAAAACTTGAAAAAGTGGTGACCCAGTGGACAAATATTTTCTTCCATACAAATCCAGTGACAATTTTGTCCCCTGAGTCACAAACTTTGCAGATACGTTTCAAAGACAAATTACGTCAAAAAGTGTTGTAAAACAGTATTGAATCTATTTCGGGTCTTATGATAATAAGTCGTCAAGATACGTCATTAAGAAAGGGCCGCATTTGTCAGTAAGTTACAATACCATATACATTTTTGACTCCATAATACTGCCACATCTTTGACCGCCTCGTTGGTCTAGTGGTCAGTACGCTGGGTACTATCCACTAGGTGCCGGGTTCGAATACCGGGTCGTGCCGAGAGTGTTGGGTTTTCCTGTCTTAAAATAACTCAGACACAGCTCCGAAGTCAGGAAGTTAGTGGTATTAACACCCCCGTGCTTCGGAAAGCACGTTAAGCCGTTGGTCCTGCGCCTGATCTCTCTACGGTCATGACGGACTGCCGGACTTATGGGAGCAACGGAACAGAGAGTGCACCTGCGTATTGCGCATTCACTTGTGTTCTATGATACATCCCGCGCAATTGGCTAATCTCTGTTGAGATAGGCCACTGTAGTCGAAATTCGGCTATGAAGTTTATTATTATTACTGCCAAATATTGTAATGTGTCATTTATTGTTAAAATCATCACATAAAACTAGCCCTTTTACTCATAAATGAATTTGACATTTCTTTAAAATTTGATTAAATATGAGACCGGCTAGTTTGGAATAATGATAGATAGGTGACATGACATAGTGGAGACAAACATTTCAAATTAGCCGGCTCATATACCGGGTGTCCCGTTGACGAAGGATAATCCTTTTGTTACAGTATGCCAAAAAAAATAAGTAAAAGTGTTACCATTTTCGAGATATACATATTAAATTGTTGTATGGCGACTTCAACAATGAATGACTTTTAAAAAAATCTGTTTTTTAAATAGAAACAGATTTTTAAAAAGTCATTCATATCATACTCTTAAATATTCCACACACCAAAATCAATATTAACTTCTTACCTAAAATGTTGGTAAGCTCCAAAAAATTATAAAAACCACTGATAACTGCGCATTTAAAAAGAGGTAGCGCGAAAATTAATAGCCTGAAATTGTTTAATTTGCACAATTTTGCATTCAAATATGACATTTGACATGTAACGGAACGTGTTCTCAAAGCATCGAATTCGAATCGCCGTACAGTACGAGATGACAGGTCTACCTCTTTTTTAAACAAATACACTGTCAGTGATAAGAAGTAATAAAAATGGCAATGTTTTACTTGAAAATATTTTTGGCATATATTATGAGCATAGTGTAACTAATATCTGGTGATTATCCTTCATTAACTCGACACCCTGTATTGAAAAGAAGTGTTATAGCAGTGTCAAATTCATTATTGATAAGTAGATATAGTTACTATACATTAAACATTATTTATTTACTATACATCAAACATTAACACATACTGGTTTTTTCCAGTTCAAACGTCACAGATAAGGAATTACACCGTTTGTTGTTTTAGTCATTTGAATGAAGATCTAATTTATATTTGTGTAAGGTTTTTATTTGTATAACACTTGTGCATGTTGATAAATACCCAAGTTCATAGTAGAATGCATTGTTTTCATTGAAGAGAATACTAACTAAAGTTATAAAAAGGTAGTTTGTAAGTTCGTCCTATAAGATTTTTTACTTGCCAATAAATTTAGTCAATTAACTAGAAAAAATGGTTTGATTTTTTTACAGTTTTGAGGGTCTGAGCCCGTAGCCAACCATACTATCGATAAAGAAAAACATAACAAAATTAGTAAATTACACAGTACATTGGGGTCTCCCATGGGTCTCCATTTAAGCAAACAATGCTCCTGTTTGGAAACTAGATATACATAATTTTTTACCCAAATAGACAAAAACAAAGAACGAAACTAAGCAAAAATTTATTGTATGTGAGTGTGTGCTTGTGTGTGTGTATGTGTGTGTGTGTGTGCGTGCGGTATCAATGCGAAAATGTTCGGGTAGTGCCGAACTTCTGACAGTTAGAAAGCAGCTGAAGAGGCTCGCACTGACCTGATCCTCTTGAAATCGATTTGGTTGGCGTCCACACTCTTCCACGCGCCGTGAAGATAATTCCGACAGATCCTCGCTGCTACCTCCCTCATCTCTTCCTCGGTTCCGCACATTTGCAGCTTCTGAAATGTATTGGCTTTAGTTTTTATTTATAAATACCCGCACCCTCGGGGATAGCGATGGGCGATTGTTCGAAAAAAAATAATCGAATGATAATCTATACTCGGCCCTTCGATGCATTCGATTGAATTGCCGCGACAGGACAGGCAGCGAACGAATGATTAATCGACGGGACGAATGACGATTCATTCGTTAGCAGTTAGTAGTACGGTACGGCCTGCGCACCGCACGCTCCGGTATTGCTCGCCGCATAATCGAAGGATAATCGAATGCTTATCGAATACATTCGATTACAGGGACCATTCGAATAATTCGATTAATTTAGTAATAATCGCCCATCGCTACTCGGGGATACTAAAAACCAGCCAAGTGCGAGTTGGACTCGCGCACGAAGGGTACTACAATTCTCTTTGAA
Organism: Pyrausta nigrata; assembly: GCA_949316185.1. Classification (NCBI taxonomy): domain Eukaryota; kingdom Metazoa; phylum Arthropoda; class Insecta; order Lepidoptera; family Crambidae; genus Pyrausta; species Pyrausta nigrata. The sequence goes on from OX438965.1 coordinate 1,208,399, forward strand.
CCATTTAAAGCTTCTATTGCCGTTATTAATATTGAGCAGTTAACGGATGACACAGTCGATCAATTTTTGTGATTTTTGTTTGCAAAGTTAACTTCAAATGCGGCATTAAAATCACGTTTGTTATATGGAAGCCCTCTTTAAATATTAAATTTATTCTGATTCTATTTAGATATGCGCAAAATCGTTCACTGAAGTGAAATGAGTGATATAGTTCAGTGGGAGCTGAAGATATGTATCACTCATCTAGTTCAATTAGTTCATTTAGTTCAGCAGATCTACTATCAAAATCTCACTCACTACTTCATTCAGTTGAAATGTATCGTGTACTACAGAGAATTCTAATGACTAAAAAATAGCATTAATAATATTTAGGCACTCTAGAATTACGAATTAAAAACATTTTCATTAAAGTCGAAGAAATTGTTACACGCATTTACAAAGGATGTAAAGTGTTATTTATATACGTACGTTACGTATTAAAAACGTATTAATTAGTACCGAAAATTTACATAGAAAACTGCAGTGCAGTAGCAGAATACTGCAGTCTCGCTCTTGCAGTATTAACAAATATATCCGTACGTTTTACTCTCATATCACTGAGAGTAATGCTCAATTTTGCATTCAAGTATGACATTTGACAGGTGAGCACAAGAACGTGTGCTCGGAGCATCAAATTCGAATCGCCGCGCAGTACGAGATGACAGGTCTACCTTTGTGAAAATGCACTGTCAGTGTGGTAACACAACATATAAAATTAATTAAACAATCCTGTTGTAAAACGCAAAAACGTATAGTTCGATGTGCAGGGGCCACTGTACTTTTTACGTCAACAAGATAATATTTGTTCTACGTGGAATAAAATATTACTATCTTATCTATTGTACTATATACTTATATGTATATATAATTATATGTATTATACTATCTAAATTATCACGAAAATTGCTATTGAGGTTAGGGGTGTGTATGGTATGATAAAAAGAACTCTATAACAAATGCGTAAATGTGTCTGTCTGTTACGTCTCGCTTAAACGGCTTAACCGATTTAGATGAAATTGAGTATAGAGATAGTTTGAGACCCTGGGAAGGAGACAGCTAAGTTGGTGGGGACATAAAACATTTTTAGTCATCAAAGTAATTTATTTATGCATATAGGCATACAGGGAGCACTTTAATATTTTTGTAACTATTTTTAATTTTATTTATTGCATCCATTTGGTTATGATTTTTTATTTTTCAGTTTTAATTTTAATAATGATTAATTTTGTATTTGAATCTTGAATCACGGCTAAAATATGTTTAGTGTATTTTTATTTTATTCTTATTTAAGTATGCATACATGCATACAACCCACAAGGGGCACTCATACATTTGTCAAAATATTTGCAGGCCGCACTGCTTTATAAATTTTAAGGGGTGAAATGGGGGACAGTTTATATGGGATGGATCATCCAACAATTGCACCAGCTCAGTCCCTAAGAACCACTATAAATTGACACACTTATGTGAGAAAAATGGTCTTGACAGACACACAAGACGGTGATCTTATAAATGTTAGGTTTTTTAAATAACTGCCAAAAAAAGGAATGTTATGTTTTTCCTTTTAAATTATGGAACCCTAAAAACATAACACAGATATATTAATTGGTACAAATTATACTTCATTGCACCTAGCCAATTGGCTTCAATCTTACTTATATAATTACACAGTATCATTTTACATTCATTAAGAACATCTAGATTTGAAATGTGCGCGATGTTATCAAGATTTTTTAAATGACTGCCATTTTGTTTGTACCCCGCAATGTCAGACACAATATGATCATTGCAATGGCTTTTATAGGACTAAACTAAAACAGACAGTAATATAAAGACAGTATTATAATAATAATAAAGCCTTTATTGCTGCTAATAAAGTTTTACATTGACAAGTATGATAAATTAATGTTTTAAGTGATAAGCGTTCACTAGGCAATCTAAATATATTTTTGCACTTGAAAAAATGACCACCAGAGACGGGAATCAAACCCGCGTTCCTCACATACCAGGCGATTGCCTAACCTCTCGGCCGCCCTGACGTTGGAAGAGCCTGTCGAAATTTTCAAGTGCTTTTTAACGCTGTAATGTCGTGTTGCCTTCATCAATGTTACTGGGATTACAGACTCAAAACTCGAAGGAAATACTATTGCAAGTATTTAACAATCAACAAATTAAGTATGCGAGGAAAGCGGGTTTGATACCCGCCTCTGGTGGTCATTTATTTAAGTGCAAAAATATATTTAGATTGCATAGTGAATGCTTAGCACTTAAAACATTAATTTATCGTATTTGCAAGCTACATCTTTTGATTGTTAAATACTTGCAATAGTATTTCTTTCGAGTGTTGAGGGTGTAATCCCAATAACATTGATGAAGGCAACGCTGCATTACAGCGTTAAGAACCACTTGAAAATTTCGACAGGCTCTGCCAACGCCAGGGTGGCCGAGAGCTTAGGCAATCGCCCAGTATGCAAGGAACGCGGTTCAATTCTCACCTCTGATGGTCATTTTTTCAAGTGCAAAAATATACTTATTGACAATTTTTTTTTTAAATGCACTGTTAGGTTTCTTTTGTTATTGTAGGTTATTTAAAAAAAGACAGTATTTTTAATTTAAATTTTAAAAAATAAATTAAAAAATGTATAATATATTCACTGAAATTCTAATTGTATGCTTTTTTAGGGTAGGAATTAAAAAAATATTAAAAGTGATTTATGATTAGAAATACCATAGAAGATTAATGATAAGATATAAGATTTTTCATTATTTTTTTTTATTTATTACAATTTATATGTCCAGTGGGACTCTATGCACCTAAAATAAATAATTTATTATTTGTTTATTTTTTTAATACACTTTTGTGTCTCAGCTCAGAGCTGGTATGTATTTCAGAAATGAATGGGCCTAAGCCAAGTGCATCCCCAATTAACTTAAATCCGTAAATTTTGGAGACGTCTCTGTGGTGGGGTATGTAAGTGTGGATGTGGATTTTGCAGAAGAGTGGTGAACTGGTGCATGGGATTGCGTGTAGCTATTTAGTGTTATTATTATTAGAAGAGTTATGATGATGATGAGATAATATATCATAGAACATGATAAGAAATTTCATAGAAGATCTAGGTGTGATCAAAGTTCCTAGCACTATTATAAAATAGTTAGTCATTGATAACAGTTACCACTCCAGTTGGATGTTGCTAATGCGAGTGTTGATAAAATTATTTTGTGGGTATTAAAAAGATTTGTAATCATAGAATGACGTAATTATTTTCTCTGAAATACTAGTAACTAAACTATAATAGTAATATGTATTATTACTCCTTATTAATAAAAATTAGGACAAATTATTTACTACAATTTCCCTGAAATTAGAATTAATTTGATGATGATGACTTATCAGTTATTTATATAAAGATATGCTCGAGAAATGTTGAGGAAATTATCACGTCAAGGAAGTCAAGTGCAAAACAGCGCTGAAACATGAAATTCAAGGTTATTTACAAAGAAACAACCTACTACAGCGTAAGTTAGTGAAAAATATTGCAAAACCATTTTCTTACTTATTTACTCGATTTAGAGACTTGAAACGTTAATTAGTGTAATTAGAAAGGATTTTATAATGTGTACTGATGTTAATGCACGGAAAATCACACAGAAATCGAAAGAAAATGACCTAAACAGTTACGATTACGAAACCGAATCGGTGTTAAGTTTTTTCACATAATTAATGGAAACGTACCAAATATGGGTTTTTGTTCATGTCGATGAGTCTCTTGTAGCTATTCCTTGCTTGTATTAATAGGTTTTTGATCGAGAAAGACATTAAAAATTAGAGAAACTTTGATCTTTGCGGCACGTAATATTCTGACACTTCCGAAATTTGACACTCTTTTTTTTTACGGGTTGGTTATTGATTTTGACGTGTGTAATGTTGCCCGTAATTTGGAATTGCATCAAAATACAGTTTGTGTAGAAAAGCACTTATCTAAACGCACCGGACGTATGTTGCAGAGGTCAGCCAATCTGTACTGTATTTTGTATGCATTTAACACAGAACATTAACTAAGTTAAGCGTGAAATATTGTACTCAATGCTTTGTCGTTACAGTTATTTAAATAAATAAATATACTATACGTCTACAGTAGTAGTAGTTGATTCTTCACCGAATGAGTTTGTTCATATGAATATAAACACTATATTTCACACGCACTTTATTTTACAAAAGAGACAGGTATGTACTGCACTAATTCAAACTTTCTAATCTAAACGCCAAAGAAGTCAGCAAGTAAACATTTTCAAGCGTAAACTGTAGCGATTTCTGATTTACACAAAACATAGTATTTTGTATAGTTAGTTATCTCTGGCAGTACGTCACTGGGTGGTACGATATTCGCAAAGCAAAAAGAAAATATCGTCACCCCGAAATAAATTGTTCAGTGAGTGCATTTGCAGCGAAACTCGTAATTACCTTCGCCATTTCGAAAATCCAAATCCTTGTCAACGAAATGAAATGTTTATATTTTGCGTTCAGTTATAAAAATACAGCGGCTTCAATACACTTACGATACGCGTACACTCTGCGAGTTAAAAATATGTACTGGCGCGAGCGATATGCCAGGTGACTGCGAGCAGAAATTCGATAGGGTGGTATGATCGCGTTTTCTGCAAGTGTGAGTAGGATAGAAAATCCGGAATAGCACGATCATTAACGACGGTTGACGAATAACAGCCCTTGATGCCGGTCTGAAACGTCATGTTATCCTGCTAAAGTTAAAAGTGTGACGTGTCTGTAATGTGTTAAGTCAAGAAGTGACCTATAAAAAGAGGTATTTAATATTCAGTGATAGATAACAGATAATCGAGAAAGGCAAATTGTAAACATTGTATTTTAATGGATTCGTGATTTACTATTATTGGAAAATTGTTGTTGTGATGTCTGGCTGAAACGTCATAAGTATATTTTTTTATGAATACTTATTTGGTGGTCTTGGTTAAGTTCCTAAAAAACATTTGGTTCTTGGGTAGACCTTGGTATCTATAACACTGTTATAAACTTCTCTCACACTACAAAAATGATATATTATGATGACCTTTACTTCTCACAGTCCTAATAATAGCATTATCTTTTATGGCCGTAAATGTTGAATTCTATTCAGTACCTATAACATCCGGCCACCTAACAATGAAACATAATTGTACGATTCTAACTATTACTGTACTTATAAAATGTAAGTAAAATAATTTATTATGAGTAGCTAGTTATTCTAATTTCTTTTTTACACTACAGCGCTCATTCATAATTAAAATGTACCTACATTGTACAAATCATCATTCACTTCAAACGTAAATGAGCAATTAATTAATGACATTTGATTCCTTTTATGTTGGTCGAGTAATTTTGTATTGTGATTGAAAAAAAAATATTGTTGGCACTTCCTTCCTACATACTTAGTATTATTGCATATTTTATGAGCAGTTAAGTGCTAAGGTCAGAAAAACAAGGAAGGAAATAAACTTAAGAAAGAAACACTTGGAAGATTGCCGTTTTAAGAGTGAATGAATCACTTAATTTTTATATAGCAACTAGCTGTTGTCCACGACTTCATCTACGCAAATGTAGAATTTTCCATACAAACTTCCACCCTCCTTTTCACTACATATTTACAAGTAGAATTCCTAATTTGTAAGCAAATAGCTAATAAAGTATACTAATTTTTATTAATTTAGCTTCAAAACTGGGATTTTCGGAAACTTACTAAGCTCTTACTACTATAAAAGGAAAAGCATGGCGCAAAATTTTAAGTTCCGAATAGGTACTACCATTAGTTTGCTATGAGCCTATGACAGTCAGTAAGTCATCTATTAAGTCAGTTTTCTTTTTCATATATTTAATTAGGTAGGTATAAATAATTGACAGCAAATTCATGAGATTTTCCAAAATTAAGTAATTATTCTTGATCTGTACCTGACCAAAAACAATACTGCAGTTAACATAAAAAAACAAAATCGAAAACCTTTCCCCACTCTTAAATTAATCGCAACTTCTCAAAGTTTAGTTTGAGAAAAATAAACTTACACTTTTATCCTAATTTGTAGGAAGGTGTACGCTTATTTATTACTCATAATTTTATTTTAGTAATGATATACCATAATCTTCTTAGCCATTGATGGGATTGTTTAAAACTTTCTGCCATAGTTCTTCTTCTTCTTGTCGTGTCGACACTGGCGTTATATTTATGAGGACCAATACTCGGCGACTAACAAAGCATTATCAGTAGCGTTGTACAGGTCCTCACGTGTGCAGGCCCGCGGGCACGTAGGGCATGCTATAGTTTGTACCTACCTACCTGCTGCTTTATGAATGAATGAAATTGATTATTTTTAGAAACACGGTTTTCATTAGTTTTCCAAATAAGCGATTTGCAAAACTATCTTTTCGTTTTTTTTGTAGTTTTTTTGTATCAAGAACAGTATCATAAATTTATTAAAATGAGTTTCGAATACAACAGTCTCAGTAGCATCGATTTAATAATGCTATTTTGGTCTGATACGCCGTATTCGCCGATACGAAAGATTAATAAAACGTAGAAGGTATAGCTTATGAATCGTATGCAGCTGTATTGATTTTCCGGTCGGCTAGTATTTTCTCTGATACGTAGTAGACAGGTACGTATTATATACGACATGTAGGCGTTTGAAATGTGTGTTTAAATGCGTAGTTAAAAACAGACTGGTAAGGTATGTTGTATTCAGGCTATTTTCAACTAAAACGATTTTGAATAATATCTCAACGTCAATCGATTTGGGATGTATACTAGTTATTATGAAGTTTTAAACAAGTTGAATAATAATGAGGATAATCTGCTATTTAACATGACTTATCTACTTATTCCATATCAGGAAGGTATCTAAGTAAGTACCTACCTACATAGATACATATTTGTATTTTGTTGTAGTACCATATAAATAAAATAACTATTTACCTTAAGCAAATATAAACATTTTCTTATTATATTTGATGTACGAGTAATTCGTGATAGTTCTAACATTGAAAATTTAACTTCAACGAATGAAGGCCGATATTTAGTAATAACTCCAGTAGGTAAATTGGCTTCTACTTTGTATGCATAAATAAGAATTTTCAATACGGTTTAAAAGCGCGGCTTTTCTGTATAAATACATTAATCAACAATTTCCAGATTTTAATTTAAGTGTGCACTTGATTTTTCGTTTTCAACGATTTGGTCTGATCTACCAATCCATACTAATATTATAAATGCGAATGTTTGTCTGTCTGTCTGTCTGTTAGCTCTTGACGCTTAAACCACTGAACCGATTGAGATGAAATTTAGTATGGAGACAGTTCGAGGCCATGGAAAGGACATCGGCTACATTTTGTCGTGATATAAAAACAATAAGGGAGTTAAATAGGGGATGGGGAAAGTTTATATGGAAAATACAACTCTTGCGGGTGAAGTCCCGGGAAACCAATAGTATCAAATAAACTTAGCCCTACATTGGAAAATTAGCAAAGATAAGTTTAAATTTATATTAATAATATTGTTGAAACAAGTACATATAACTCGAGAACAGCTGGATAGATATTTAATGATCTCTGATTTGTTTAATTATACTCCTCCTAGAATAGCAGAATATCTACATAACATAGAAAAAAAAAACTTTGAGAGGTTAAAAACGAGGTAATTGTGTATGGGAAATCTGGCATATGCAGACGAAGTCGCGGGAACCCGCTGATTTTATATTAAAACTAACTGTTGGCCGATTAGTCGACACTTCGGCAGTATCAAAGCTAATGTGATAATCTTGTCAACATAAATCGAGATACACTAATATCTGTTCATACTATACGGTAATAAAGATTGTGAGGCTTAGCAATAATCTAGTTGTGATGTTGTTTGTATAACGATGTCATGTCTATCGTACTGTATGTCGTTGGTAATGACAGACAGCTTCAAAACTATAATAATACAAGAACTATTTTTCTGTAATCTAAGCAGAGGTTATTTGTATTGTTAAATGTGTAGTACCTATATTAGTATGTAAGTTGTAAGTACGAAACGTTAGTTATTTACTTTTGGATCCTTTGCTACTTTTTGATATCATGGCTCGGGTTTTTTTTAGTTATTAATAACTTACTTATAATAACATACGTGCACTTTTATTAACAAATTAAATTGATCTTTGTAATTTGAATTAAATTTTAAGCGAAGCGATAAAATTTAAGCAAAAAGAGCGAGAAATTTTCCTGAATTTTGGACCATTATTTGCACTTTTGTTTGACTTCAGTTTGTTCATAATTTTAATAATTAACATCACATTGAGAACGCAATTACTTACACGAGAAGTCTAGGTACCTACGCAGTTTTGTAATGCAAATTAGCTAAAAATCATGCATCGCATGGCTACCAGCTATTCATTTGAATAGTCTGTCTCGGCTTGAATACCTAACTGTGTTTAAACCTGTCAGGTACTTACTGTTATAATTAGTAGTTACTCTATTATTTACATTATTATTAAAAACTGATCAGTAATAAACGTGATATATTTACTTAAGTGTGCAAGATTTGACCGTATTTAAGTAGAAAATATGGTTGATGGGATTGTTAAATTATAATTGGAAAAATTACATTCACCGCAAATTGCTACAGAATTAATATGATGACGTAGGATGTAGTCTGATGTCGTAAAATGAAAAAGACATGTCCCATTTCTTGTCTTGTCCTGCGAGCCCTGATTCCTGCTCTCTAGAAGACCTTATGTGGGCAAACGACAAGGCAATCCGCGTCGCCAATTACTAGGCACAAAAAATTTAAGTCGCTTTACCATCGACACGATTAGAAGCTAGCCATGATAAAGTCGTTAGAATAGAATGTCTACTCCTGCAACAAGGTTTAAATGCGTATTATAAAAATATTAAACAATACATACAACTTACTTTGGCGTCTTTCATTGTCTTGTTCGATAGGACCTTGTTCTTTTGTATGATTGCCGAGTAGTTGCTCTCACTCTGCAAAAAAAGGAGAAAAGTTGCATTACCAAATATATAATAATATATTTTTTTGTTATTTTCAAGTCCTTTCATTCAACATTTCAAAATAAAACTCATCAACATCAATATACGCTTGCCCTATTTCCAGTTCATTAGGGCGGTGCAGAATTAGGTATGTTTTTCTTTTCCATACAGTCATGTATGTCTCGCCGCTGATCCATTCACTCCTTTCACAATCTTGTTTAAAGATTACAGTCCATCCATCTTGAAAATTATCGTGTAGTAAAATGATCATAATACAAAAATATTGGTAGAGATTATAATATAAAGGTTTAGAGCTAAAATGGTTGTTTCAATATCCTTCATCCTTATAAGTCAGAAGGCTTCATTTCACGGATAATTATTCCGTCTTGACGATTTAAACAATAAACACAAGGTGCACATAAAGTTACAAAGAGAAAAAACAAGTCATTGAATCAGTACTGCAGTGCAAACAAAGACATAAAAAAGTCAAAAACCTTAAATTTCAAATATTGGTTTCAACAGCGTTTATTTTCAACCAATGAAGCAACCTACCTGCTAAGGATATAGAGTGTTACTAACTTGAAACAAGTCAGCATTTTAAGAGCCGATTTTTAAACAAAAGGTAACATCTATTTATTTTTACCACTTTAAAATGCGTTACTAAGTTATTCTGAAAGTTGCGTACATAAACCACTCTACTAGGGTTTGTTTGTGATGACGTGATTTGGAGTCGACGTGATATTTATAAAGATACAATTTATGACTTTACTTTGTCATTAGGAATTTACAGACTGCCTGAGTTAAACGCTTGTTGAAACAATTTAATTCATTCAATACGAGTGTTACAAATGAGACGAACATTTTTATTTTGAAATTAGTCGTACTACGTATTTCTTATTCGGTGAATATCTTATCTGATTTTTAAAACATCTGCTTTAAGACGTTGATACAACAGTAAACAATTTTAATGGAACATTTGATAAGTCTTAAGTTTAGAAACGTCTTAAGTTTTAAATTTTCTAAGGTTTTAGAAAGTACTTTAGGTACTAGAGTCTGGCTAACAAAAGCTGAACCTAGCAAAAGGCGGCAAATTCAGAAAAACTTAATCCACACCTACTAAATACGAAATAAATAATTTTGATAACTTGTTTTTGTTTCAAATTACTTACCATAGAAAATATATGTACTTACAAAAGTTTAACTTCTGTTCGCTTAGGATTTTCAAGAATCTTAATGTGCATAAAACTCTGGTATATCCTCAAAACACATCAGTTTGACACTTAGTGCTGCCATTCCAAAAATAGCTTTTATTAACCAGTCTCTATAATTTTTGGTATGATTTTGCAGTTAATACATACTTATTTTGAATTTTTCTTAACATCTCGCTTGACAGGAGTAGGGACATATAATTCTTTTCCGGAAACGGAATCGAGTGAAAGTTTTTTTTAATTTATTTATTTGACGAATAAAATGTTTGTGTACAAAAATCATGACGTGACGCTATCAAAGCAACACTTACAGCGCCGTCTACCGGACAAAAGGCGGTTCAAAACTTTATGACACGAATTGACGAATTTTCAAAAGTTTCAAAACTTATTACTGTAGGTACCTATGTAGGTAGGTACTTCTATCTATAATAAATTATTATTAAAGAGCCAACACCCAAACGTGTCGTTGTAATTTTCTCCATTCCTCTCTCTCTACTTACTTACATTGCATAAAATTAGATGATACGCAAAAACACAAAAACTTGTGGTATAATAATGTAGAGTGATCGATGCAAAGAACAATCGCAGCATTAAGGGCATTGGCCTTGGTTGGTTTATCAATAAAACAACACTATCGCCACTTTACAACAGCTTACACATGTACCATTGCATACAATTGCTCAAGATAAGAAATTATTTATGATAAGACTCGTGTTTGAGCAAGAACTAAGAAATGATTAGGTATTTAATCTTGGCATTTCTTGGAATTTTTAAAAGAAATGAGGAATTTCTCTAGTGTCAAAAATCAGTACTTTAAAATCCACTAGATGGCGTTGAATAACATAAGTTAGGAAGATTTTTAGGGTTCCGTACCCAAAAGGTAAAAACGGGACCCTATTACTAGGCCTCCGCTGTCTGTCTGTCTGTCACCAGGCTTTATCTCATGAACCGTGCCAGCTAGACAGTTGACAGTTTCACAGATGATGTATTTCTGTTGCTGCTATAACAACAAATACTGAAAACAGAAAATAATAAATATTTATGGGGGGCTCCATACAACAAACATGTTTTTTTTTGCCGTTTTTTTGCTCGATATTAATAACGGCAACAGGTAGAGGTTTGCAATGTTCACAGAATAATAGTATGTATATTCACTTTAAATAATTAAATTAAAATAATAATAATAATAATATTTAAGGGGGGCGCCCATACAAAATTGTTTTTTTCTTCGTATTTTAATGGTACGGAACCCTTCGTGCGCGAGTCCAACTCGCACTTGGCCGGTTTTTTCCTCACTAGGAAATCAAAAGGGCCAGACTAATTTATTTCAGGCGGTTGCGGGTTCGAATCCCGCAAGGGGCAAATGTTTGTGTGATGAGCACGAGCATGTGTACCTAAGTCATGGATGTTTATATGTATATAAGTATGTCTATCCGTTATCCTAGTCACCATAGCACAAGCTCACGCTTAGTTTGGGGCTAGGTAATTGGTGTGTTTGTTAAAACAATTTATTTATTTATTTATTTTTATTTATTTACCTTTTAGAAATGTCAAAATAAGCTTAATAGCGATCAAACGTTATGATTTATTTTTAGTATTTAGTCATCGTGGTTGTATTTTTAATTATAAGGCGAAACGCAAACTACCTATTTACGTTGCAAAACTTTTGGTCCATTTTGTGATTTCAGTAAAAAAAGAGACATAATGTTTTCAAGGTGTCGCTATCTTCAAGTACCCGGGTTCAATCTCCGGTCGGGTAAATATAATTTTTTTTTATTGTTTTGGATCTGGGTGTTGTGGCACAGAATAAGTACTGTTGTGGTACCATTTTTTCTAATTTCCAAAACACTTAGCAACAAACATTGGATTCAGAGGAATGTATATGTTGTCCAATATTTCCAATGTTTAATATTCCAATCTCATACAAAAAAAATTGTTTTAGATCAGTGTTCAATGTTATTACCCGGACTTAGGTACCTATACTATCTTATTATAAAGATATCATAAGAGTTATCACGATTTTATGATATTTAAAGAGCTCCAAATAAGCCTATTCATTATCATTGTTGTTTTATAGGCAGATACGGCCTAAATTCTACTTAATTTGATGTAATAAGTACTCAGATAAACAAAGGAAGGCTTATGATTTTTTTATTATCAAAATACCAGCTGCATGGCTTTCCCATGTGTTAAATTTGTCTATTACCCCGTTATTCTGAAAACTTAGTACCGGGTTTAAGCCAGGACTAAGCTATTAGCTAGCCAATTAGAAAAGCGTTTCTCTTTTAGGTTATGTCACGAATGTGTCATTCATTAATCTGTTGTCGGCTAATATTTAGACCTATTATAAACCTGGTCTATTTTTTTGTAATAACACCGTTAATGTGCACACAGTTTACAGTTCAAATAGCGGACTTAACGCTAAAAGTAATCTCTACCAGTCAACTATATCAACCATAATTCTTTACCATAACCATTGATTTATTATATATAAATCAATGACCATAATCATTACTCTTCATTTCTAGGTAGCGGTTGCGGGTTCGAATCCCGCAAGGGACAAATGTTTCTGTAATGAGCACAAGCATTTGTACCTAAGTCATGGATGTTTAACGTTTGTACCTACTTATGTCTATCCGTTATCCTAGTCGCCATAGCACAAGCTTAGGCTTAGTTTGGGACTAGGTAATTGGTGTGTTTAAAATACACTTAATTTTATTGTGTGTATTTCATTCAACTTAATGAACACAACCCTCAGTCATGCGCTTTTAAAATACAGAAGAGATGCATTCGCGCTCTGTGTAACGTATGGTATCTAGACAGCTGCAGACCCCTTTTTAAAGAGCTTAATTTGCTTCCACTTCCTTGTATTTACATCAGGGAAGCTTGTCTTTTTGTAAGGTATTACAAAACACGCAGAGAAGTCGCTGGTAGGCAATACATGAACTTAATGCATCAACCTCCCTGTCGCAAGGACATATGTAAAAGAAATTCATACAATAAGAGTATTGTGTTGTTTTTTTAGCTCTTCCGGTAGCAAGTTATTTGCTACCGGAAGAGCTAAAAAAACTTCAAGGGCCAATATTTAAGAGGTGATTGACTAACTGGCTTTTAGACATGTTTCTATAGTTTTATTGAATATTCTAATTGGCGACAACATACTTATATTTAATTTATTAATTCAAACTACCTAATATTAATAATAACTAATGTACCTGCCTCGTTGGTCTAGTGGTCAGCATGCTGGATACTATGGCCGAGAGTGTTTGGGTTTTTCTGTCTTGAAATTACTCAGACACAGCTCCGGAGTCAGGAAGTTGGTGGTGTTAACACCCGTGCCTCGAAAAGCACGTTAATCCGTTGGTCCTGCGCCTGATCTCTCTACGGTCATGTCGGACTTCCGTCACACCGAACTATGAGAGTGAAGGAACAGAGAGTGCACCTGTGTATTGGGCAAACACTTGTGCACTAATATCTCCTGTGTCGTGTACCTAGTTGATTGGCCACCATAGCCACAAAGTCGATAGGAGTGTAATATTTATTGTTATAAATGAAAAAAAACTATAAAATAAAGAAGTCTAAACAAAATGTACCTACCTACCTATACAAGGTTATTTTTTGTTTATGCTTAACCTCGTGGGGGCTGATTCTATTGCTCAAATACTTACAACAACTTTTACTATGGGACCAACATCGAAATCGCAAAAAAATGCACCTCCCCATACAAAATCGCCAATCAGCATGTTTGTATAGAGAAGTAGTTTATTTTTAGATTTCGATGTTAGTCCCATAGTTAAAGTTGTTGAATTTGAGCACCAGAATTAGCCCCCAAGAGGTTTAGCATAAACAAAAAATAGCATTGTATAAGAATGGTCTATCCGTTATCCTAGTCACCATGTTACAAATTCACGGTAGTTATCGAAATATCACGTGACTTTTGCATAAATATTTGAAAACATTTCGTTGGCGATAGCGAAGTTCGCTCCAGAAATATTGCCATTTGGCTACGTACGGGCCTTGGGCTAGGTTATTTTTTTTTTAACAAACACACCAATTATCTAGCCCCAAACTAAGCGTGAGCTTGTGCTATGGTGACTAGGATAACGGATAGAAATACTTAAATACATATACATATCCATGACTTAGGTACAAATGCTCGTGCTCATCACACAAACTTGTCCCTTGCGGGATTCGAACCCGCAACCGCCTGGTTTAGAAGTCCGGTGCGCGAACGACTACACTAAGACGGTCGTCAAAGGCGTGTTTGTTAAAATAATTCATTTATTTATACAATAATTGTATTATAGCCTTAAAAATTTAGGTACTCACACGTTCTACCTTCTGTCTTCTTTCTAAGAACTCCAACCTTCGTTCCATTGCTACAAGTTTGTTTTTAAAATCGCTGGCGATGCACCGACACAAGCTTAAAGACTCCCCGAATATTTTCATCTTGCATTTCAGCTCGTCAAAGTCGGTGCGGAATCTATTTGAAACAATGAATATAAATATTTAACTCAAAATCTCAGCAACCGACTTTAGGTGGGGTTTGAAGTGCTTGAACCCACGACTCGTCGCTATCCGGGTCAAAGTAAAAACGCAGCTGCTGGAGAAGCCTTAAGCAAGCTGTTCTCACAGGAGCAGCGCCTAGCGAGGCTAGTACCTACCTATTAATCCGACATTTTGAACTAATCTTAAAACAATCAACCCTAACGCAGTTAGAAGAGCAAAGGTTACGCGATGGAAAGCGAAGCTAGTTACCTATTATGTAATCTGTGGCGAGGTAAGCTAAACTTGGAAGAAGCTAAATGAAGCGATTCTTTTTGGTTCAAATTATTTGTTCTGTGGTTCAAATTGCACATCTTTGGTGGAACCGCAGCTTAACTGAATGTACTCATAATGGCAATAAACGCATTTGAATTTGAAACTTATTGATTGACTAACCTATTTATAGAAGAAGATAGCGAAGTGAATGATGCAGATGTAGACGAATCGGATGTGATTGGTGACATCGTGGAACGAATCCTGGCATGCTCCTGATCTCTCTGCAAACTCCCCCACTCGTGATCTTCGCTGCTAGAAGATGGCGTGGATATGTGTATCTTGGCTTTATGACCCCAAGTTTTATTAATATGATGCCTCATCCTGGTTTTTAATCACAAGTATGACGGGGAAGGGAATAAAAGTAAGATTTTGGTCGGATAATTGTTCTTTGACGGCGAATTTTGCGTGACAGACGTTAGTGACATGCTTCGTTATAATTGACAGATTATAAATTGCTTGAACAAAAGTTTTGATTAATGAAATTGATTAGAATTTTAACAATATTTTTTTTTATTTTGAACTATAAATTTAATAATTTAATAAAAATATTTGTAGTAAGCTCCATCTAGTAACTATTTACAAGAACAGCAGGTAAGTAAGTTGATTACAAAGCACATAGGCTAGCAGTATTATTACATCTACCTAGATGGCGTTAAATGACAAAATGTACTTAAATGTTTTTACTACTTGATGCTAGATGGCACTAGCTGTAAATTTTTCACGTTATTTACGATCATTTTAGATATATTATTAAAACAAAACTTATATTTAGCACGAGCAATATTTATCGTCGAATATTTTCTTTGATAATTAAGATGAAATAATAAATTTTCTGTTTTAATGTTCTTTTAAATTGAAATGGCGCACGGTAGTGACCAATGTCAAGTTAGGTAAAAAGAAAGCAATACTTTTTTTCTTTACGTGTCAAACATTGTAAACAATCTTTTTATGACTTTTAGAACTAATATTGGTAAAAAAAAATAACTAATAACTCTAAAAGCTGCATATATTTAACGATAAACTGCCATATAAGAATATAATTTTTGTGTCTTTCTTATTTTTAAATAAATAATTTCGTTAAAAAGGAATGTCAAGATTGTTTACAATGTTGGATAAGCTATGAAATACGGTCATTATATTTTTTTTTGTCTATGGCAGTTTTTCAGACGCCTTAATCTAAGTTTTTGTTGTGTAATATCAGATGTAATTTTTATAACAATCTTTAAGAAATCTAAAAGTGAGTAATGCAATTTATTTTTCTTGCGAGGGTTTTCTCACTAGGAGGTAACCTACTACGTACCTTATTACTACGTACCTTGACGACCGTCTTGGTGTAGTCGTTCGCGCACCGGACTTCTAAACCAGGCGGTTGCGGGTTCCCCGGCAAATGTGTGTGTGATGAGCACAAGCATTTGTACCTAAGTCATGGATGTTTATATGTATTTAAGTATTTCTATCCGTTATCCTAGTCACCATAGCACAAGCTCACGCTTAGTTTGGGGCTAGGTAATTGGTGTGTTTGTTGAAACAATTTATTTATTACATAATACTAATATCTCAAGACTGCTTTAGTTAAGTGTAATGTCTAATAAAGCAGTGGACACATGCTTTAGAATATTATCCAGTCTAAAAAATTAAATTTATAATAAAACAATCTGTTATGCTATTCTGTGTTTGTGTTCCTAAAATATAAATAACTAAGAAAGTGGTTATAAATTTAAATGGTAAATTTTCAGCAGGGTAACAAATAATACCAAATGATTATGTATAAAATACCTCCATTTTATTTCAGTAACTTTACATTACATTTAACAATTAAGTGTGTATACAATACAATATGTTGGATTTGTTTATATAAAAATTCTTAGAATTATTTTAATACTAGAACCAATTTATTAGATGGTCGACCATTTCGGCAAATATACAACCAAAATGGTCAAAAATCTAATTTTTGTGGAAATTTACTTAGAAATATTTTGAAAGTAATAACAGCAAAATGTTGACTCAAAAAGAAGCCTGTCTTTCTCATATATCATAAAATTTTATTTCATTTGTCACTGGTTTATATATCATTGCATAATACTAGTATGATTTCGCCTTTTGATTTTACATTGCTATCATTTTAGCTAAGTGCCTTAGATTACAACTTGCGAAGTATGTTAAGAAAATATATATTTTTTTAAACTACTTATATTTTCCATTCAATAATAATACGTGTCATCCATATTTTAATTACATTTAAAGCCTTAATTTCAAGTTAATTGATTATAAACTACTTTTGACTCAGATAGGATCAACATTTTAGTTGTTATTATAGATATAATTAATAAACTTGACTATTTTATTATAATAATCAATAATAATATTGCAAAAAGAAAGCAAAAGGTTCTAATGTGAACAAAAATGGCAGTTTTAGAAAAAAATACATAATACTATACGTTTTGTTAAAAGTATCAATAATAATACAATAGAAGAACTAGATTCGTTGGATTATATAGCCTACCTATGTACAGATTTTTTATTCATCGTATAAATAGAGAAAATTAGACTCGGTTTTCGTTCGTGAGATTAGCACCGTACTGTATATGGTAACTTCATAGGAACTCATATAGTTTTGTACTGTGAATTGGGGGTAGATAGAAGAGAATTTTATGGCACTATTCACTCCAAAACCTTGTTACCAATTTTGAATTTAGAATTTATCACCTTCATTTCTTGCCCTTTTCGAGACATTTGCACTGGGCGTTGTGTTTGTGGAGTCCAGCAACTTCCCCGAATGATGGATTGAATGTAACTCCTGGGGCTACGTACTGAGGGTTAGTGCCACTGCCTGAGGTTTCGTACGTGATGATTTGTGGCTTAGTGGTGTAAGTAACGATCTTCGGTTTGGTCGTGAACGTGAAATACTCGGGTTTGGTCGTAAACGTCACAATTTCGGGCTTCGTCGTGTAAGTAATAATCTTAGGTTCAGATTGGAAGACCTTCTTTTCGGAGTAAGTAGCACTGAAGCTGTTGGAAATGGGCCCCTTAATTTGGGCGCCAAACGACCCGCTGCCGGCACTGCCTTCAGTGAATTTCGAGCTGGATCCGAACTGGGTGAATCCGAATTGTCCCGAACCGAACTGTCCTTTAGCAGCGCCAGAGCCTTGGAACTCCCCTGATCCGAACCCGCCTTGGAAGCCAGATCCAGTCGTAGCTGTTGAAGTTGCTGTCGATCCGAATCCACCTGAGACTGCTCCCGCTGAGGCCTCTTGGAATCCGACAGCTCCTTTGAAGCCTTTAACACCAGCGCCTTTCACGCCACCCTTGACTCCAGAGTACTGGCTGCTGCTATCAAACTGGCCAGAGTTCTTGATTTGACCGGAGAAGCGGTTCTGCTGTGTGATCTTGGAGCCAATGGTGAACTTGGCGAAGCGTGTGCTCTCGATAAGACCGATCGCCCATTCGTACCATTCGAGGTCGAATTTGTAGAATCCGGCGAGCTGATTGCCAGTCTGGCAGCCTGGAAAATAAAATTTTATTGTCAGCTATGTATTTTTAACAAGGGATTAGGTAGTTAGATAAAAACAAAAATTAAATTGAAATATATTTTATTTTGAAAAGTCAAAGAGGGACCTCCAGAGTTAGATGTAGTTTTCATCTTTCAAATAAATACAGATTAGAAGTAGCTTTTCAGTCCCGGATCTACAAGTTTTACAAACCAGGGTAGAAACATTGTCTTCCCGCTTTTGCAAAATCATTGGTAGAGTGATAATGTGGTAGGCGCTGTGAGAGCCATTTTTTTGACTATAAGAATTTGGCACCCCCATGTGTCTGCCGCCTGGAGTGGGCGCCTTCCCCTGGCTAGATCCGGGGCTGTAGCTTTTTCAACCGATTAAAAAACACTTTAGAATAAATGCTAACCTGAGTCCCAAGAGTACAATCCTCTAAGCACGTAGTGTGAGTTGTCGGTGGTGCAAGCAAGAGCACTGCCGATGTCAACCTGTAATGGAAAAATAAATATGATTGAAGTAAAAGTAATTAGAGTAAGTAATTAAAATATAATAATGAGTATTATAATTATCAATTACCTACATTTTATTTTCTTATTGATTGTACTGTGTGATTTAAGTACGTCGTGTTTTTTGTTCTGTTTGTGTGTGATGTTCCAAACTAATAATAGATACATGTTTTTCGTCTTAATTACGGACAGGGACATTGTATGTATGTCAAAAATGTAACTGGATTTTCAGCGGCGTTAAACCTCTTTGTTGTAACCAAAAAATATGTATTACACATTTAATTTAAGGTACTAACTTAATTTTGTAGGGATAATTGTATTATGCACGTGTGTGTTATGGTTTGGTTTGTATCCGTAAGAACAATGTAATAAGGCTCACTTTACGACCAAGTGTGTTGAAAATTCTTTCTTTCTTTCGTACCTTGCAGACATTGTTAGCCGGGTTCAAGGGCTGGCCGCACGCGCAGCTCTCCTGTTCATACTGCTCCAGAAGATGAGGATAATCACTATTCAGCTTGGCCTCGCACTCGCCAGGGTTCAGCAGGGAGATGTTCAGACTGTGCATGATGCTGCCGGCTAAGTGAGCTGAAAAGAGGAGAAAGGGTGGTTATTTTTGTGACAGACGGCAGCACTCAGAGTTATCAGTTAAATTGAATGGGTATCATTCGAGCTAGCGCTAATTTAATTAGTTCTGTGTTTCTTAAATAATAGGGTTTGCAAGCAAAATAGCAGATTTGTATTAAAATGTAGTCAAAAAAATTAAAATCAATTACACAATAAATCACCTAAAATCATGGAGATATAGGGTCTAGTAACATAATCTTAATAAAAATGCTTCTCTTAGGCAAGCTCGCTCTATCGTAGACCTTTATCTTTGCTCTCAGGCAAAGACGAAGATCCAGATTTAGCCCATTACTTATTTTAAAAAAAATTAGGTCTCGTTCTGTCTATGTCTTTTTCAATGAAATTGAAAAGGACTACATATCATCCAGACCCGAGAATACACAATTTTTTTATACATTTCCGGGCAGCTAGGAATCTAGTATTTAGTACCGTAGAAGAGTACGGTCATTTACAAGTTTCTGTATATAGTTAAGTGTTAGTAATTAAACAACATCACAGCATTTAATTACCTGCAACCAAAGAACACATCGCTCAAATATTTTTTTAAGTGTGGAGACTCTTTGGAAGAGGTCTAAGTTTAGATGGTCAGTAAGTCATTTAGACTGTAGCCGTTATGAGGTGTGAGTCCTGTCTATAATTTGTTCTAACCAAGGCAGTGGTTCTAATTTGACCTACCCAGAGAACGAACCCGGAACCTCAGAGATGGCAACATGACGAAAACTGGCGTGAGAGCCACTCGATCATGGAGGTCGTCTAAAAATCAGAGTAGAACAGAAGTACAGAACCGTTTCAAACTAATGATTTTAGTACCCTTAAAAGGTCAATATCTAAAAAGGTCATAATCTTGGCGTGACCTTTTATTAAGTCCGGAGGCCAATCGATAAAAATGATGTTGCAAAATTACTAATTTATACCTAGCCTCGCGAATTCTAATCCAATTTTGACAGTATTATAGTATTTAAAAGTATATTTATGATTGATGAAGCCAGCCAAATAGTTGAATGGAATTTAAATGATTCTGGTAGTCGTAAATTATTTATCTCTCTTATTAATTGGATTTCTAATACCATTCGGCAAATTGCTGCCATCTTTTGCCGAGTAGTCGAACTATTAATTACAGCTGACATCAAAAGATGGCGCTGATTATACCGGTATTTAGTTTTTTTATAAACATTTGCATTATCGCATGCATGCGAAACACAGTTATTAAGTTTTTGTAACATAATTTATGTATAATAATACAATTACATGTAAAATTGCACAGTTTGTATGATTGTGATTTATTGCTAATTTGAGAACATTATTTTGAGTTTAAGAAATGAGATTTTATCATGAAAATGGCAGCCGGTTTTTTATTAACAAAAAAAGTGTCTAGAAACTATATTGCCGACTAAGATTGTTTCAATATTTGTAAGCTATGTCAAAAGATCGAATATTTCGCTTGCTACTTGTGAATGTCACAGTTCAAGCAAATTGGTGGCGATTTTCAACCTTACCTATTTAATATTTATTAACACTTGCACGAGAATTGGTCATAATACTGGAATGCTGTGTTATAGACCGTCTGGTGACGAAATAAGAAAATGCACACAATTTCAGAAATTGCAATAGACAGGCAATATTGTCAAATATTGACTGATTTACCTCCAACTTTGTTGACGTCTTGGAACTACAAATGTGTACAGACAATTGACTTATAATTAGTCAACTACTTAGGACATTAATTTAGTGGCCTTAGGTTGTGACTTTTAATTTCAACTAGGACATTTGGGTGGCCATAGTTTAGCTACTACCATTTTGGTACAACAAAATCAGCGGTTGCGGGTTTAAATCCTGCAAGGGGCAAGTGTGTGTGATGATGAGCACGAATGTTTGTACCTCAGTTGTGGGTGTTTTTACACGTATACGAGTATAAGTATGTCTATACGTTATCCTAGTCGCCATAGCACAAGCTCACACTTAGTTTGTGGCTAGGTAATTTTCGTCATTGTCAAACAATTTAATTATTTTTGTATTTATCTTGAGATAGACAGACGGACAAAGCGACATTCGGATAAATTTTTTTTATTGGTAGCATATCATCATCATTCTAGCGTTATTCTGGTTGTGCACGCGAATTCCCAGGGTCCGCTGAACATGATCCAGGATGTAGCAGATCAGGTAATTACAGTGGAGCGACTGTCTTCTGACCTCCGTGACTCTGTTAACAGGGGAACCTGACCAGGTTTGGATCACGGTTACACATTCAGTTGCCTGAATGTGCAGGTTTCCGCACGATGTTTTACCTCACCGTAAGAGCATAGGTTAGTGAAACAACAAACTTTATAAGCTACATATGACTAAAATTTAAATTGCAAATGATCAAGCCTCTAAACTAAATATCAACTTTTATTGCCGCTTAATTATTGCGACACAACCCTTTGCAATCCGAAATGTTACTTGCTCATTACAATCTTACGCGTAAATACCTAATTTGGATACAAATAGGCTCTATTTCTTAACTCTAGAGTACACTGACCTCTATAATACAAGTACGCTGGACTAAACATCCTCTAAGAAAATAAAATAAAATAAAACAATATTAAAAAATTAAAACAATATTACTTTAAATACCTACCCCAGACGGATAATCCATATCATGTGTGATGCATCATGATTAAGGTTAAACCTATGTTTAAAAATAGTATGTATGTATTAATTGAAGTAATTAATATTATTTTGAGTGTATTTTAGTTACTTTCTTAAAAAATTGCAATACCCAAAAGGGTCATTATGTAAAGCTCCATTGTATTTATAAGACCTAAATGTACTCATAATGGCAATAAACGCAATTGAATTTGAATTTGACAGATAATTTTTGTGCCGAATCAAAGCGCCCCCACCTAGTGTACAGAGAACTAAAATAGAGTAACTTGCTTAAGTTTAGGTTAACTCTCATTAGTTCCGTGGACGGTCACCACACACTCACTATATCCGTCAGCGCCAAAATGGCGATAATCAAATGGCTTCTTTTTTAAGTTGTCAGTATGCAGTCCAACGGGCTTGTATTATAGAGGTCAGTGCTAGAGTACGTTGAACGAGTAATAAATATAGTATCTAGTGACTGAGAGATGCGCAAGAGGTTACGGAAAGATACTGGCATTTAAAATATAAAAATATTTGATGACAAGTTCTGTGACACTCTAGGTAACGGACGTTTGGACATAGTTTGAGCTGTAACGAATTGAACTTTAGTCTGATCGTTTATCTGCGACCTTGCCTGCGCGGTATCGCGATGCAGGGGTAGATGAGAACAGGGATTTGATTGGGTTATTTTATGCGCCCGCCACCTGCACCGCTCAAGAGCCCATTCTCGTCTACCCCCGCATCCCTGTACCCCGCAGGCTAGGACTCAGATAATCGGTCAGACAGTTATTACAATTATACTACGCCCTACAAGACGAAGCCTAAACCAGGCCTGACTTGTACTTATTCTGTGTCTAACAGGGCACAACTACAAATGACAGTCAAGTGTCAGTTAGTAGGTAATTTATAAGATCCAGGGTGATTCTCATGCATCAGAACTTTTTCAATGTGGAAATTTGTATTCAAAGTGGTCCCGTCTACTGAAAACTTCGAACTTTTCTTTATACAATTTTGATTGTTAAGTTCTGTAAATGCACAAAAAGTGTAAAGTAAACTTTTTCAAGAAAGCAAAATAATGATCATTTATAACCTTAAAGTGTAAGTAGCAAAGTATGCGCGCACGATTGGATTTGAAGTCTTCTAAACGTTGTCTAAGAAGGGACTTGAAATTGAAAATGACCCACAGCTGCCACTTTCATCAAGGATTTCGTCTGATTGTCAGCATAGACTTCATCAACGCATGTTTAATTTTTAATTGTTTAGCATTATTTGACACATTTTGTATGGGAATTCTGTCAAGTTAACCTTCAATTGAGGTTTACTGGCTGTAATTTTTTTTAATTTTTTTTAGCAGGTTCAACATCACATGAACAGTGACAGGTAGAAATGGGAGAGATATTTCAGTATTTATTGCTAAAATATATAATCCTTCATCTAAAACAGTGCCAATAGCACGGAACCCGTGTGCGGATCTGACTCGCACTTGGCCGGTTTTTCCACCATTTCATTTTGCTATCACCAAATACCATAATAAATTGGCCATTCCAATGTAAATAGAGATTATTGTGTGGTCATGCAATGCAAGCTGACAAAATTAATGGTGTAGTTTTCAATAGCCAACTCCATTTAAGATACGAAATTTACTACTCAGTGTCAACATTTCCTAACGATGTTTCCCTTCAAAGTTGAATAAACATCTTAAATTAATGTTCTGTAATCATTTTCTGATAAAACTAATCAATCAAAGCTGTGCAATGAGAAAATTAGTATACCTTAAGGTTTTTTAGTTTTGCTACTCAATCATAGATGGCGTTAGCTTCTTTTATTTTTAAACGCTGTGGACAAAATGAAACTAGGTGTGCCCAATGCCTTCGTTTTTTAGTACTGCTACCTAACGATAGATGGCATTAGTTTAAATATACAAAAATAGCGAAGTTCTTAGTATCACAGAATATTACTAGGGTGTTTAGATTTATATGGTAACGGTAATATTTAGTCTATACTAATACTATACGCAAGTATTGATTCCAAGTTTGCAGGAGGTAATCTGCGGAACTACTATTTATATATAATTTATATTTTCTTTTAAAAAACTTAAACGCAGCGTTGCTAGTTTTGAATCATTGGCTTCGGAATTACGGCTACGGCTTATAGACTTCGGAAGATTGGAGGTCAAATTCCTACAGCATAACTAATGTCATGTTTACGATACTAATTTTCAAGACGTCTCGTCATCGCATTGAAAGGTCGTATTTCGATTCCTACTAGGTAAATTTGAGAAATTCATATATTTTATGGAGTGTATTTTATAAGATACACTCTCTATCTCCATCCGTATTCTGTTTCTATTGATATGAAACATTGCTTTGTTCCCTGCACTATTCAAATACAAATTCATTTATTTGGCACGCAGATAAAGTGAATAGTAGGTACGGTACATTGCATTTGCAATGCAGTTATGCTAGTAATGCAATTATATTACTACTATTCAATCTATGTTCAAACTGTAGAATGAGCATCATAAATAAATTCAGCAGATTTTGGGTGATGGTTCATAAAGGGGTGCAGCGCGATGCAAGTCGAGTAAGTCTAAACGATCTTCAAACAGAATCGAACTTATTAATATTAGTAATTAGATCCATTTGCTCTAAAGTTTTAGACTTGAAGATTTAATTAGAACAATAGTATTATTCTGCGCAATGCGCAAAACCATCAGACATTTGTATTAAGAACTGAAAAGTGTTCATATTTTTTAAATTATATTTTATTCGTGTTTATTAAAAAGATAGGAACCTGCGGAATATCAATAAAAATTCAAATTCAATCATTTATTTGGCACTCAGATAATTTTATAATGATTCCTCGTGCGCGTGCGCTCATTTAAATATATTCAAAAACTGTTGAATTACACCATATTCGCTGTGTTTCTTATGATATACTCGCTTCTTAAGACTTTAGCTGCTTGTGACGGTGAAGGTGAGGTGGATCCACCAGAGAAAGACTGTTTTTTCTCAAGTGTTCGTCCTGCAACGCGACGCGTTGGATACCTGAAGTGCCATCCTACGTAAGTTCTCCCTAATTTCTTGTGTGAGCTAAGATTGAATGGTGTTGAAGGTGAGAAGTGACCTGGTTCATCTCCTCTTCTATTGTCTTTTCATCAAATTCTACCTTTGTACCCCTGCACCCTTACTGCAATACTTAAAACTGCAATCGCTAATGTTCCTGTGGGTAATATTGCATTTAGCGCCCACAGAGCTGGAGCACCTTCGACATACCTGTTTGTAGGACTAATTACCGTAAAAATAGTTTTATAATAAGAGCCACAAGCAAATACAATGCATCTTATAGTCATATAGATATTTTTCATGAGCGATTGACAAGTTTTCGTCGCCTTTTAAGATCTGCATAAATACAAACATATTTCGTTATATATAATTAGTGAACCCTCTTTTTTTGTAAAAGTTTTCATGTATGGATGTAAAAAAAAAAAATGTTGCATGTTGCCTTACTTTTCGCATATTATGTCTTCTTATGGGCACTTATTGTAAAAGTTAGCATTGGAAACTTTAAATGCTAGTGTATAAGCTAATTTGTTACCTTTTTAAATGTACTATAAGACAGCTGTTTGTTTCCTTAATAAAGAAATAAATAAATAAATATTGGGTTATTATATTAATTTTTATGTAAAAATTATTGTGTCATGCGTAAAAATCACTAAGTTTTCGAAAAAAAATGCTCTTAGATATCCTTAGCTACAACAAGTCATGTTTATTATATCATAAATAATTTATTTCAAATTTCAACAAGACGATGACATTGTGCAATGATTAGGCTAACGTAAATAAGTTGTATTAATGTATTGAATTCAATACAATAATTTTTATGTACAAATGATTGTTTCATGCCTAAAAATTATTGTTTCATGCGTAAAAATCACCAAGTTTTCGAAAAACATGCTCTTATATATCTTTAGCTACAAGTCATGTTTATTATATGATAAAGAATTTATATAAAATTTCAACAAGACGATGTAAATAAGTTGTTTTAATGTATTTAACTAATTTTGCTCATCGTACAAGTGACTTAGAAATACGTTAATTTTCTCAATTTCGTGTAAGACCGCCTTAAGAATCGAGCTACAGAAATACAGGGCGTGACAGGTATGTAATTGTTATGTATTTTATAGTCTATGTGGTATTCCATTGAGCCAGTACACCCAGATTCCATAGTTAACGAGTTACACAATGCCTGGACGCATGCGCTGGTCATCGGATGGCAAACCGGTGGGACTGGTACGGTTGGCAGAAAAAGCAAAAAGAAAGAAATATATAAAAATAAAATTTTTTTTCAAAATGTTTGAAAATGAAATTTTCAAGATTGCCAGATTGCTCTTTTTTGGTAAGTCAAAAAGAAAAAAATGTACTAAGAGTAACCAACCAATCGTAAAAATAAAATCATGTTTTAAAATTATTTCACCTATTTGAAACTAGAATTATTTATATTAATAGAGCAACATGGTTTAATTAAAATAAATTTCATTTACTTTAAAAAAAATATACAAAAACATTTGTTTCACTGTTACAACTCTGGCCATTTCCATTAATACTTTTACTTACTATATACTATACTTTTATTACTATACTATACTTTTACTAATACTGCTTATAATAATAAATTACTCTCTACACGTTTAAAAACCACTAAACTGATTTAGATGAAATAAAAGCGATAGTTTGAGACCCGAAAAAGGACATAGGCGAGTATTAATCCCAGAAATTATCCAAGGAAGAAAACAGGGGACTACGTTTGTATGGAGAAATTGCGCTTAGTCTTTTCACTTAAGGGAATGAAAAGGGGAGATTAATTTGCTATAACTGGATGCATTGGGTTGGGTGAACCAAGTTTTGTTGCCTTTTCAAGGACTATCAAAAAATACTAATATAATAAATAGACTTTAGTCAAACCTATATTCAGAAAGGTCAACTAGTTTCTGATGAAAAAAATGGTGCCTTTTTATTTTGTATTCCAAGTGCTTAGAGATGAGATGGTGTTATTATTGTTACCACTTAGTAATAAAGATATTTTTATCTATATAACTTAAGTAGTAGTTTTTTTATTAATTCTATTGCAAATATCTATTAAAAATTTCTGTTCGGTTGTTTATACCATATCATAATGACATTGATAAGGATTTATTTTTTATAACATTATTAGTTGGAGGAACTACTATACTTAGCCCATACACACAACAACACGAGAAGCTTTAAGAATTTTGCCTTATTTTTAATATTTAATAGTTGACCGCAACCTCACCTGATGAAAGGTTTTTTTAAGAAATTATATATATTAATTTTTGCGCATAAATGTGTCAAAAAGCTGACATAATAACGAAAGATTTACAATATTCGATCTCTTAAGTAGTTCTTGGTAGATAAACAACAGTGTTTCTATTATACTTATATGCATCGTTTCACAGATTTATTCTCCCATCTACAAGATGAGTCTTATCTTAATAATGTCAATATAAAAACCGGGCAATCCCAAGGCGTTATGTTAAACATAATGGCTGACATTGTGATCGCACCAAGGTTGGCTTCTGCCGCCAATATCTGAATTTACATACAAACGCTAAGACGACTGAATAAATTATAAATGTACTTAAAGCCGCGGTGAGAAAGTGTGTATGTTCATTTTTTTAGATGGTAAACCAGCATTTTGCTATTTTTTTACCACTTGGTAACAAAAATAACATACTTTTTTGGAACAAAAATAAAACAGATCGTACTAATGGCAACGCAATCGAAATCATCGTCGATTTATTTTAAATGCTAAGTTAGAAAAGAAGATGCTTATTTTTATGAGTTTTAACACCTGGGAATCACAAATAAACAATTTTGATTTGATTTGATATTATATTTTTATTATATTCGATGTCAGCCGATTGTGTCCATATTTTGTTTCAATAATGACTTTCCTTGACACAAATGCCTTAGCACTTAGATGATCTTACAGCCGAAACGTAAAAAACCGTCGTAGATGTGATCCAAAAAAATATGGTCAGCAGACAAAATATATTTTTTGCATAATTTTTGTATAATCTTATCAGCAAAAAAAGTTTTCTTAACAAATCCCGCATGTCATTACTAGTCAAACATTCTCTAAAAGAGCCATGACGTTAGTGACACGACCGGGTTCCTCCCATTTGTTTGTCATGTAAATCATTTGATGATTTAAATGACTCGGAGTGTGATCAGTAGGAGTGGCAACCGGATTTAAAACAATAATGGTTTAAACTTTAAATCCTATTTGAAGAACAATAGTCAGTGAATCATAAATTTCGCAAGCATTTTTCTTTTTTGTTAGTTGAGGTTGTTGATTTCATGTCGTTATACAGAACAATTTTTTTTTTACAAATGCGTTTTTTTTTTGACGTACAATTTAATTTATTTTGAACGGATTTAAATTGTCCGCACAGAAATAGATTTGTGTTTTGAAATAGAGCAGATAAACACCAAAAAGTTTTTGTCACAATTTTATTTTAGTTTTTGAAAATACTGAAAGGAGTGAAATACGTGAAATATTTTATTTTTATTTTTTTATTATGTTTGTAATTTGATGTGTATCAAATAAAAACTTTTTCTTTCTTTCTTTATTGAAAAGTTTTTTTTAAATAATTTATATTTTCAACCGACGTTTCGTCATCGCTTAAATTCCGATGAGATGAGTCTAGAAGTTACATTAATTATGCATTTTAAATTACACGGCCTTGTTGATACGTTAACTACGTTTTTATGTAAAGATATTGTATTTCTCTGAATATATAATTAGGAATCAATGTGGTTTTGACAGGTGTGTGTTCAGTATAGTACAGTTAAAGATGAATTCAAAAGGTTCACTGCAATCGATGCGCTAAAATTGCCTATAAAAAAAAGTAAAGTCAGCCTATTAGATCCCACTGCTGGGAAAAGGCCCCACCTCAACTATGAGGAGGAACGAGCCATACTCCACCACGCGGGCTCAGTGCGGATTGGTGGAGGGGTGTCTGTAAGGCAAATGACAAACCTTACTGTCAGATGTTATCAAGCCGCCCTAGGGCCTCTGACTAGGCTTAACGACTAATACCAACAGAAATTGCCTATGCAAATGTGTAATTTTGATTTTTGTCTTGTTTGTTGTTTCTTAATATGTAATTAAAATGATAATTCATATGTAAGTAATTACCTACTGCAACAGCTGCCATCAGAAAAACCCAAGCTAATACCATACGAGGGTATGAGGTTTTGGGCTGGAACACTCGTTGGTCCTGGAGATTTTCAGTTCATTTTAAAAAGTTGTATTAACTGGTAAGTACATACGAGTACATTGGTTGGCACATCAAAATATACATTTGCAAAATGACTATAACTGCTGTCCCTATTACAAGATATTACACTTGACATGATGTTGTCCGGACATAGAGTTTGTCTCAAACTAATGGATAATTATCTGTATAGTATTTATAACTGCTGTTCTATTAGATACTACACTTGAAATGCTGTTGTCCGGACATCTAGTTTGTCTATACGAATGGATAAATAAGTCGTATGTTACCTATTTTTTTTAAAGAAGAATCTTTGTCATTTTGGTCACATAAATTGAACGAAATTGCTGATTCCAAAGTAAATTACTCGTGTTATGGAAATCAGAAACGACAGAAACCATAATAAAAAATCTAGCTTCAACCTTTTTTACGCTTTCTGAACACTGAGACTACTGATTATAGTTTAACTATGACCCATGTTAGGTTGGCAAGCTTAAGTTCACGGTCACAGTTTTATTTGTATTTGATTTGTATGTCAAAGTCGCATGAACGTGTTTTGGTTAATGATGTCCGTCTGCGGAGTTCGGCTTTTCAGTGGCATCTGTTTCCTTATAATTGTGCGTAAAAATATTTCCGACTTCGCCAGTGAAAAAATTGCAAGCGTTTTTGACTTGAAAAGTTTCATGGTTAATTTTGTCGATAGGCTTTGCGAAGGCAAAAAACGGAAATGAAAATTTTGAGCCTTTTGCGACAGCAACGTTTTTTCGAAACAAGTTTTTAGAGAGTCCCCTTTTCATATGGATATGGACAACATAGGCGCACAAATGCACAGTCCGACTGGTCTACCTTAATTGTAATTTTACTGTGTTTTTACCCCTTTACATGTTTATTTTCGTGTGTTATGACATGTCTATTCATAAATAAATGTAGTATCTTTAGTTCTTCTCATGAGCCCAGAATTTGTCCCGAAGAAGTGGTAGGTAAAAAATATATGTTGGGACGTGTATAAGTGCCCCCAGTGGGTCTACATGCATAAATAAATGACTTTTATGACTTTATGAGCTCTGCGTGTTAACCAGTTTACACCTTATTTTCAACGAATATAATCAACGCTGTATGCCATGAGTTATCATTTAAAAATATATTGTTTAAAAAGAGTTTCACACTTAAGATCTTTTGTTTACCAATCTTATTTGCCAAAAAATATTTCAAGATTAAAAACTTTTCAAAAAAATGATTTTGCGGACCCTACCTCGCGACACTGACCCAAAACAACGATATTCGCAGTTCACTCTCTCACTCTCACCTTTTCGCCAACACCCGGTTTTCGTCTAGTGACATACAAACATGCCTGTAATCAATGATAGTGCATTTAATAAGAGGTAGATCGGTCATTAGCGCGCGGAAATTGACTGCCTCAAATTGTGTAATTTGCACAATTTTGCATTCAAATGACATTTGACACGTAAAAGAACGTGAGCTCGGAGCATCAAATTCGAATCGCCGCGCAGTACTATATGACAGGTCTACCTCTTTTTTAAATAAATACACTTTACCCGACTGCGAAAGGAGGGTTATGTTTTCGATATTTATAATTGTTTGGCACGCCCTATAGCCAAAACGGCTGGCCAGTTTTTGACATATGAGGTGCCGTTGAATTTGTCAAATTTGTGAGAGTGACATACCTAGTCAATAGGTATACATTTAAAAAATGGCGCCCGCAAATTAAAATAAAGGGGGGAGGGGGATTTATTTTTTCCAATATGTGTATTACCTACTGAAAGCCAGTAAAAAGACCATTTCAAAAATAGTGTGTTTTGTTTTTTCAATAATTATGATATACGTTAGGAATTCAGGAAGCGATTTTTATGTCATTTATTTTGGTGTTACATCAATTGTTTAGATGATTGGGTACTTGATACTATCTACAAATAATTCTAAAACCATATTTCTTGAAAAGAACAGCATATTTTACGTTCATTGATATTTCTTAACTATCTGCAGTATTTGATTTTTAATTAAGCTAAACTCGATAAAAAGTAAGTTAGTTGAATACAGTACGTCATAGTTTACTATTCCCATACAAAAGCTATAGAAGAGCGTTTTGACAGTTAATTAAAAGTACGTCAACGATTGTCAGTGTCAAATAGCTAATTAGACCTTAGATTAACCATGCCTGTAGATATTGCATTGCAACTGACTGCCACGGGCCATTTTCAAGTCAACTTATGACAAACTCGGGGGAGTTTTAAAATGCGCATACATTGTCGCAGGACTTCAGTGTTATTAATTATGAGTGGAAAGTTGTACCAAGTTTAGGTTTTGATAT
This sequence comes from Pyrausta nigrata, assembly GCA_949316185.1. Taxonomy (NCBI): domain Eukaryota; kingdom Metazoa; phylum Arthropoda; class Insecta; order Lepidoptera; family Crambidae; genus Pyrausta; species Pyrausta nigrata. The sequence continues at coordinate 1,240,376 of OX438965.1, forward strand.
TACAAAGCGTAGTATATCCTAGTATAATTCATCTAAGGTTAACACTATAGACCACTGACCTCTATAATACAAGTACGCTGGACTGCATACTGTCAACTTAAAAATGAAGCCATTTGATTATCGCCATTTTGGCGCTGACGGCTGTAGTGAGCGCTGGTGACCGTCCACGGAACTAATGAGAGTTGACATAAACTTATGCAAGTTACTCTATTTTAGTCCGGTGGGGGCGTTTTTATTCGGCACAAAAATTATGTGTCATTTCTTAGAAAACGTTTAGTCCAGCAGCGTACTTGTATTATAAGTAGAGGTCAGTGCTATAGACAGAAGTTGACTAAAAAAATGTCTCCTTAAATAAAACGTTAAATCGTAATATTACGGTCTTCATAATTTGCAAGATACGCAACAAATCAATGAATTTTCTTTCCACCTTAATTTTGGACAAAACTCATCCTTATTTCTTTGTTAATAAGGCACTCAAATTTTGAGGTTATGTTTGCCGGTTAACATGGCTGTGGCAAAACAGAAAGTGGTATGCGGCCTTTAAAAATTGCATTTTCTTACATAACATTGTTTACCCGGTATTGAAATTCACGAGTGTGTGTGACGTACACGTGCAGCACATCGGACTTCACATTTTCATTGCGAAATCAACCCTATTGCAACTGCGTTAAATGACACAGAGTTTCGCTTGATGTGCTGTCGTTCTTATTTTTGCACTCTAGCCCTACAATAAAGTCCCGAAGAGTTGGTACTAATCATTACAATCATCTTAGCGTTATCCTGGTTGTGTACTGACATGCGAGGGCCCAGGGTTCGCTTGGACCATGATCCAGGATATGGTAGATCAGTGGAGCGACTGCCATCTGACCTCCGTGACCTTGTTAACAGGGGAATCTGACCAGTTTGGATCATGATTACCTACACTTTCAGTCGCCTGAATGTGCAGGCTTCCTCACGATGGTTTTCCCTCACTGTTAGAGCATCGGTTACTTACTTGAAACAACGAATGTACTACATAACCCAGAAAAAGTAATTGGCACATGGTGGCAAGTGGGATCGAACCCGGTACGAAGAGAATAATAAGAACTTTGCTATTGTCAACGAAAGTCAAAATATGCGAAAGGCACATGTTTCGTGGTAGCTTAGATGCAAATGCTCGTGTTTATCAATCACACAAACATTTGCCCCTTGCGGGATTCGAACCCACAACGTCTGGCTTTTTACTGGCTTTCATTTGATACCCATATTACTATGGTAAGGAAAGAATCAATCCCCCTCCCCCTTTGTTTCGATTTTCGGGCGCCATTTTAAAAATGTATATAGCCTATGACATCATCATCGTCCTGCCGTTGGGTTGTAGGGCGTGCCAAACAATTATACATACATACATATTCTCGAAAAAACCTAGCCCTCCTTCCGCAGTCGGGTAAAAACGTATATAAAACCTTTGGTAAGCGTCAAATATGGTCATTTTTTTAGCGAAGTAAGGTATAATGTTTGTTTAACCGAGATATCTGCTATTTCAATTGCCGCAGGGAATCAATAGCCACCTTTGATAAGGGTGAAACATATATTTTTTTATGAAAGTGAGGTATATGTAATGTTTATTTGTTTGTTAGCATGAACGAAGTCGCAGAGAATCACTAGTAAAAAATTGGCACAGCTCTACGTGTATCGCTATAAGTGACATTTTAGTGGGCAAGTTCCAAAGGCCCTTTTACTTTCTATTACTGTGGAATGTAGTATCTGTCAGTTGAGTGGGTTAACATATTGCTCTGTTAGTGAAACCCACTAATCTAAATAAATAAACAAAAAGATAATTCAAATATCTCAATATACACACATAAACATGATGCTATTACTGAATCGCACGACATTTTAATATCGAACGGATGTATTGATTTTTATGTTGGATTAATCTAATAGTACATTGATTTATCATTTTGATGATCCAAAAATCAAAACAAAATTATTGTTTGAATACTGACATATAACAAAATTATACTATAATTACAGAACTATAACATAATTTTGTGTGATTTTGCAGTTCGAATCCTTATACAATAAAATCCGTCAAAGATATTGTGTCCAGGTAACCGTCACAAACAACGCTATACAATTGCCT